>JBBPBO010000001.1:29160147-29291175 GCA_037974295.1 Cicer cuneatum | reverse complement strand
AAGGAATAATTAAAATTTGTTTTATGGGTTATGGTCATATTCAAAAGTAAACCTAATTAAATCATAATAACCACAAAAAAAAATGATTGAAAAAAAAAAAAAAAGAGAAAAGAACGGAAGCAGCCGCCTACATAAAAAAAAATACGCATAACATCCACTTCCTCTCAAATTCATCCCATCAATTCATTGCCATTTGAATCGATCCCAACTTCTATCCCACACAAAATCGACCACTGAATCCATTTTTGGCATCAATTCTATCAATCGTGGCTCCGTTTCATCAGAAACAGCTGCGCTATTTTTCTTGGGCTAGCTGTTTTTGGCCGATTCCGATCAACATGTTTGTTGTATCAAAAAACTGACATCGTTTTTGGATTCCTCTCGTCGAAACCTTCAAGAAGCACTATTCATTTGCATTTTTCGGTGAAGTTGACGTCAGACCCTTCCGGCGCTCCAACGAGTCGTGAGACTTTTTCTGCAGTTTTTTTCCCGTCGTTTTGACTCTATTTTTGCTCCAAAAATTATTATTAATTATTTAAAATTGATTTTTATGCTCCGCATAATTTATCAGTCACATCTCAGAGATTTTGTGAATTCGCCGTTTATTTGGATTCGCTCGCTGTACGTCGTCAATCTACGGTTACGGTTGAAAACTTCCATTGATTTCTATTATTATAGAAAACGTCTGACTAAGGTAAGGGGTGAGAGAGCGTTTAAATTCATGAGTATAATATATTGTGAGGTGAACGGAAAAACCGTATTTCCCAACGATTCATGCGGGGCTTGCTACGTATGGCAGTAGCCCTTTGAGTGATAAATTGATTAATGTGAAAATATGGAAATTGTGAGATTAAAATTTGGAATAAAAATATTTATAAAGTGTTGATTGAATTAATTTTGTTAAATGTGTGGTATTTGATATTATCGTGATGTTTGATTTATTTTCGTTAAATGTGTGATATTTGATATTATTGTGATATTGGATGTCGAATTAATTTTATGTATGTTTGATTAGAGGAGTTTTGTGATGTGATTAAAAGATGGATACATTGTGATGAGTTTATGTGATGATGATGATGTATGATTAATGATAGTGATGTTATAAACTTGTGATAAAGATACTGAAGTAACCTCATAATTGATGAAATAGTGATGATTCCAATTTGTGTGTGAGATGATGGTCTTAATGGAGTATCATAGGCCAACGAGGGGAGAAAAAAAATATTGAGAATTTTTGAAGTGAAGATTATGTTGTCATCATATAGGTAGGGCCCGACAAGCCTAGTGATTCCGAGGAAGTACAACTGAATTGAGCCTGATCGTGGCGGTCTACTATTGAGCCTTAAGGCAAGATTGTTAGACCTTGGAGGTACTCGGGTGGGGAATTCCTAGGTGACTTGGAGGTAGCACTCCAAATGTCGGGAGCTACCACGCAACACACGTTTACCTCGACTGTCGCGTATATGTGTCTCGGGTTGAGTTGAGCGGATCTATGAGGACAGGGCCAATTTGAATTGTCCGCCAACCGGGATGGTGGCATAGTATCAAGTCTCCTAACCAAGTACTTCAGAGTTAGAATGGTACCACATTGTGAAGTAGAGTCTAAGCTCATGCATAACATTGCATCTTCTTGTGATTGTTTTGTTGTGATTAATATGTACCGTGTACGATAATAATTTCTTTTAGATGATTTGATGTTATAGTGAAATATATTGGTTTCTCGTTAGTGATTTTGACTTTATAATGTGATGTTTCTTTTCTTGAAGAATGTTTGTATAATGATACGGTTTATTATGATTGATTGCGTGTTCTTCTTACTTATATTATACTATAAACATGATTTCAAAACTCACCTCCTTCGTTGTTTGTGTTCGTCTGGCTTGGCCCTGCGTTTGCGAAATCCCAGTTATTACAGGTTAATGAGTCTTGAAGTTCAAATTTGGGAGAAACTCCGCTCTGATAGGTGATACCGGGAATTAAGGGTTATAATTTATATTTCACTTTCACTTGTTTAATTAGAAAAGAACTTTTGTATGAAAACCTTATAAGTACTAGTAAGTTTTTGGAATTAAATCAAGAAATTATAGTAAAGTCAAGTTCATTGAGATTGCATTGTTTTAATTAAGGAATAAAGTTAAATTTTTACGTGTGTATTTAGAGGAACGTGATATCATAAATTAGTTATAAAAATTCTTATTTTCTTGAAAACATATTTTCTTTATCCGCTGCGAATTAATTAAAAAAAAATCTAGTATAAATTATTTTATATGTTGTTTTGGGGTTTAGGGTGTCACAGTTGAGATGTCAAACTAATGACTTTAATTGTGTGTAACTGTGCACTATGATGAAGAATTTTTAATAACTTGAAGTTGGTCTTAAGCTATATGTTTCAGATTTTGAAACTTAAACTCTATTTCTTTGCTCATATTATCGCTCAATTCAACGAGTTTCACTAATGCATGAATTGTTGATTACTCATTAGTTGTGGAAGTCTGACTTGCCATTTTTTTTAAAAATAAAGAAATAAATTTTACTGTGGCGTGTTTGGCATTATTTAGATAGTTCATACTCTATCTTATTATCCTAGTTGTGAGCTTTATAGTCTAAACACTTTAATTATTTGTTGTGTGATTATCCAGACATGTGCTATCCCATTAGAACTTGCATTAATTCTGACTTGCATCACTTGTGATTTATGGATACACTGAGGCATATTTGTTTGGTCGTTTGAGCCTTTCTAACTACCCTGTGCAAATTTTATCCTTTGTTAACCCGTTTGAATCTTGCCCTTTTCTTTTGGTTACTAGCCACATTACAAGCCAAAGACTTGACAGTAATTAAATCACCTTACTTGGCGTTAGGTACGAGAAATGTTGTCTCGTCTTGGTACTGTTCTAAGTTTGGGGTTGCTCAGGGGATAACAACCTTTTATGTTTGGGTGGTGGTTCTCTAAAATAAATAAAAATTAAAAATAAAAAGAAGAAAAAAAAATCAGTTTGTGTAATTTGATGAATAACATCTTCTTTGTTATTTTGCCAATGTTTTAGAATCTCCAAAATGAAAATGTGAAGAAGAAAAAA
This sequence comes from Cicer cuneatum, assembly GCA_037974295.1. Lineage (NCBI taxonomy): Eukaryota > Viridiplantae > Streptophyta > Magnoliopsida > Fabales > Fabaceae > Cicer > Cicer cuneatum. Next base: position 29,288,095 of record JBBPBO010000001.1, on the reverse strand, counting down.
AAAAGAGGTAGAATAATTTGAAAATGTGTACCTAACTTCAAGTAGTAAAGTCTAATATCCAAAAATGTCATACCCTTACCCAAGCCCCATTACAACTCGAAAGTCCTTCGAAAGTGTATGCGTGTGTTGCATTATGATTACTAACTAGAATTTTTTTCAAGCCTATGGTAGCGTGATGCATGTTCGAAGATTTGAGTGATAAATTCATAACCCTTGAGGAATGAATGCTAAGCGTACAAATGATGTTTTTTTTTATGTAAGCAACTATGGAGCATAAGGAATGTTTTGTAGTAGCTGGAACTTTGAGAATTGAGAGTGATTTGATTTGAGAAATTGAGTTTAAGCTGCTCTTAACTGTACCAAATCTTAAATTAATTGTTGTTTGGGGACAAGCAACATGCTAAGTTTGGGGTTCTGATAACTCTTCATCATATGCATATTTTTCACTATTTTTAGTCTTATTTATCATCAATCATTAGTTAATTTAAGGAGTTATTTGATATATTTTTGATTTTAGTTCTTGGATTTAATAAAATGTTTATGTTCTTATTTCCTTTATTAATTAGAGATTTTTCGTAGTTTTGCGTTGTTTCTTTGTTTTAGTGCAATGCTGAAGTTTGGTGAGAAATCAACATGACCTACGTGGAGTATTTCTGCCATATCTAGAGTTGTAGATGTCTAATTGGAGATAAACCAAGTTCAAATGAAAGCTAAGATCCATAGTTACAACTTTCTTGAAGACACCAAAACCACATTATGACTCAAAAGAGGAGAACAATGTAGTAAATGTCAGACAACAGATTTGCTTGATTTGATTTTTAGTTATATGAATGAATTTATTGAATTATTTTTCTCATCTCTGTGCTTAATTCTTTTTATCGCTTGATCATCTTTAAATTGTTTTACGATTCATATTTTGAAACGGAAGTGGACTTTACGAATGCTTGAGATGAGAAATTCATGATATTGTAGTCCAGGGATAGATGCAGGTCATGAAACTAATTGAATTATTTGTAGAGGCAATAGTTTAATAAGAGAATTCTTGTATTATAAATCTTAATTCTAATCTTAAATACACTAAGGAATTAGAGGTTACTTTAGAATTAAAGGTTATGTCACTAAGATATTAGGGCAAGAATAATAAAGAGAATTCGGTAATAGTTCAATGAAGTGAGGTTGGATTTGAAGTGAAACTCACGCTTGACATTTTTCTTACTATAAAAGTTCAGTTCTATTACTCTTGTTAGTTTCAAATATTATTTCAATCAATGTGGAAACTTTTTTGTCAAAAGTTGGTATCTTCACATCAACGTAAAACTTCTTATATATTTGTTTTCACTTGTTTTTATCAAACTAGTCTTATTTAATTCACCATCTCAGTCATAGAAATAAACATGACATTTAACGCCTACTTCTAAGAGACGAAGTTGTGATTGTTAGGGTTTTATACATTTTTCAAATACTATTCCACCAAGCCATGATTCTTATTACAATTTGTCTAGTATTATATAATCTGCTTTAAGAAGTTGAATAAGGGTATTCTTTGTGATGAAATATATAGATGTTCCCTTCGTCCTATTCGTCCTAATGAACGCAACTAATTAAAGCTGGCGAGCTTAACATCTCGGCAGTGAGAAATAATGCTAAATAAAAATTCCTTTTATTGATAAAAAGTGAGAAAGTTAAATTAGTGAGAGAAAACAAAAGTGACACATGACATATTTAACAGATCTCAAAGTGAAGACATCCATCGGAGTAGCATAAACTTGAATGATGTGACAAAATGAGTTAAGAATGACAAATCCCAAAAGACATGGAATGTATGGCTTGAGAGAGTTCAAGTGGATCAGCTCTATGATGAGTAAGATGTATATATGAGGCGTGAGATCGTTTTACCATACCCCACGTCAACGCCAAATATTCTTAATATAAGTTGGAGGGCTTACCTAGTGTTTACTGTGATCAGGTTGGTTTGAAGAACTATGACCTTTACTTGTTTTGATCAAAACAAAATTATTTTGTGGGAATAATTTAAACCACTAATGTTTCGTTAAGTGTGCAGTTCCTACATCATGTAAATTGTTAAATGACTTTACCTTGCATCCTTTGCTGTTTCGAAAAACTTAAAGGAACATCAACACTTCCCTTTGAAAATTCGTATTCTAAGTCTGATAAAAGCACTTTGAAACGCACATCTAATGATTCTGTTAATGCATGTAATGCTTTAAGTTGTTTTCCCTCTGAAAAGTGTAACAAGCATTTGATTACTCTGCCTCTGATAATGATGACAAGCATCTTATTGTCTATCTCTGATGGAAAGCCAACGCTACGATAAAAAAGTCAACACTCTTGAAAGTCAACTCTGATAAAAAGTCAATCCTCTAAAGAAGACAAATTTGTTCATCCTTTGCTCAACATCTTGAATCTGTTATTTTTCTGAAGGTTTATGTGACATACTCTGATAATGATATCCTCTGCTCCTATTGTCTATGTACCAAAATACATAGAATCAATTATAAGGATAAATTTGGACAACCTTTAATGATGAATCAATCTTTGAAGATTTGATACGAAACTTCATGGTACATGTTGATTTCTTGCAATCAGGACAACAACCATAAATCCTAAATTTTCTATATAAAAGGACGTGAAACCCTAACTGATCTACACAATGACTATACTACAATAAGCACGATACAACCGTCTCCACACTATTGCTCTTAATCTTTTTTGTTTAAGTGCTGAGAAATATTTTCTGAGAATAAAACATTGTAAACACCCTTTTGTGAGAATTATTCAGAAAACCCTTATACATATTTTGTTTGTAACCTAGCTCAATAGTGGTTGCATCCCTTAACAGCTTGGTTGTACTAAGCTATAAGGTTGAGAAAACATGAACATAGTTAGATTGACTAGTAGGTGTTCAGTGGAAGTGTGATTCAGTAGGTAAATTAGTGGATTAAATCCTTTAGTTTGAAGGGACTTGATGTAGCTATCATTTTAGTGGTGAACCATGATAAATTGGCTTTGATTGTTTTATGTTTATTGTTTTACCTGCTCTGTTTGCATCACTCTATTTTAATCTTGTTAAAAACAGTTTTAAAGTAAAACACAATTCAACCCCCTCCCCCCGCCTTTTTCCTTGTATTTCTCATTCTACAATTGGTATCAGAGCTCAGTCCCAAAGTTGAGCACTTAACCGTGTTTGAGTAAAGATCTGTCTTATTATAACTCTAGTGATGAAGCTATAGGTGGAAACGTTAACAAGCCTATTATGTTTGATGGAGAAAGATTTCATGACTAGAAGAACATGCTTGGTTTACTAACGGCACACTTTTTCAGGAATTTTCTAAGTTAATGTAGAACGAATTTGAGATGAGCATGATGGGAGAGCTAAAATTCTTATCTTCGAATCCAAATTCATCAAAGTCCAGATGGTGTACTCATTCAGAAGACCAAATATACAAGACAACTGCTTAAGAAATTTAAAATGGACGAATATAAGCCTATGTTTACACTTATGCATCCAACATGTTCTCTTGATAAGGATGAATCAGGTAAATAGGTAGATCATAAGGTATATAGAGGGATAATTAGTTCCCTTCTTTACTTAATATCCTTTAGACCTGATATCTTGTTTAGTGTGTGTGCCAGATTTCAGTGTCACCTTAAAGAATCCACTTAACAACTATTAAGAGGATCGTTAGATATCTAAAAGCTACTACTAATATGGGTTTGTGTTATAATCCATCTGCTGAGTAAAAGTTAGTAGGTGTATGCAATGCTGGAGACAAGCTAGAAAGGAAAAACATCAATAGAAACTGCACATTCCTTGGTGAAAATCTAATTTCATGGGCAAACAAAAGACAAAGGACTATTGCTCTATCTACAGCAGAAGTAGAATATATTTCAGCAGCCAAATGTAGCACTTAGTTGCTGTGGATAAAATATCAACTAGAATATTTCAAAATCAATTAGAGTGACATTCATATATTATGTGATAATACTTCAGCTATATGTTTAACCAAATATCCTATTTTACACTCAGAGACAAAACTTATAGAGATTAAACACCAAATTTGTAAGGGATTTTGTGTAGAAGGGTGTTTTAGACACTAAATTTGTTGACAATGAGAACAAGATTCAATTTCAAAAAGAAAAATCTGAACATTTTGTTTATAAAGGAATGATGTTGAAGTTTTCATATTTTTGCCTCTAGGATAACAGGGTATATTGTAAAATATATATATACGTTCAACCTCTATTGAAATTGAATTTATTTGTGCCTCTGGTCAATCAAACTTCGATTTTAATATGAACAATTTTCTTATAACTTGCGTACGGTCTACAATTTTCTAACAAGTGTTTCTTACGCGTGTTTACACGTGCGCGTTATTTATGTTTTTAGAAACTCAAATGTTTTCATAACACCACTCATCATCACTCACAACTCAAATGTAATCCCACACTGTTGTTTTTTCTCTCTCTTTCAAACCTTTGAAACTCCCTAAAAAACTATATGAATCTCTCTTGCATTCAATTGCTTCAAGTTCATCCTCAAACACTACACTTGATGACGTCTCTTATGTTCCTACCATGATGTGCAACCTCGATCAATTAGACATTCTTCATGAACGCTAAGTAAACTTCGCAAACCTTGCTTAAAATGGATTTGATTTTATTAAGGTTTTGCTGGTGTTGGTTGCTTCAAATACTTTGACATAGAACTAGATGTTCCTTTGGATGTTCTGGTCAAGGAATCATGAGTTTGCTAACACTAACAACGACAGAGAAGTATCAAGTATCGTGTTAGGGCTTCCTATTAAGATCGCTCAAACATCCCTAGCTGTTATTACAAGATGTCCATATGAAGGAATAATGATTGAAAATGGGTATCAGTCAAGGATTGGCTCTTTCCAGATCAACAAGGAGTTGTTTGAATATGCTAAGTTAAATTCGAAGTCAATCCACCTGAAACCTAAGTATAGGGTGCTCTTCAAGATTCTTATTGGGTGTGTGGTACCCAAATGAGGGTCTGTACACCAAATTAGCAAATACCACAAGGGTCTGAGGTGGAATATCTCGCAAAGGATCAAGACCAATCTTCGCAACCTAATTTTGGAACAAATGAGGTTGTGAAAGATCAGAACAATCGTCTACCCTAGACTCATCATTGTGTTGGAACCAAGTTGGTTCTAAGTACTTAGGATTTTGATATTTACAAAAGCACTCAATGTAATCTTATTTTGTACCTTGAATTATTAAATTAAATGCCACCAGAAACTGAAGTAATCAAAAGCAGAAGATCAAAGGATTCCAGAAGATGAATTCTGGAATTACCAGAAGATACTCCAGGATCACCAGAAGATATCTTTGCTGGCCCAGATCAGAAGGAAGCAATGTCAGAAGAAGACCTGGACCATACAAGAGGAAAGCCTGCCAGAGGGAGAGTTGTTCCAGACCAAGAGAAATCAAATATCAGATTTATTCCATAAGTTATTTTGACCAGAAGATGGCCTGGCAGTGAAAAATTAAAACAGTCCAGACTTGTTCCAGACTCAACCAGAAGATAAGTTAATGAGTCCAGAACAAGAGAATCAATCAAGGTTTGACCCAGACCATAAGATAGCATGATTCAGGGCATGAAACTAAGTCAAGACCAGAAGAAATGAATTCCATAATTTATCCAGACCTAACCCAAAATCAAAGGTAAAATGTCCAGACTGAAATATTACTTGTCTAGATTTAATTTCAGTTTAATCCAGACCAAGTCCAGAATTGGTCCAGATCAGAGGGAAGATCACCAGATCAATGGTTCAGAATTAATTATTTGGCCCAGTGATGGCCTAGATCAGAAGATCAGACCATGGCCCAGTGTTGGCCGAAATCAGAGGTTCAAGATGTGTGGTTTAGCAATGGCCGAGATCAGAGGATTGTAGCATATCAGGTGCAAATCCAGGATGGCTGAAATCAGAAGATCAGAGGGTTAGGAAGTGTGGTCCAGGGATGGCCGAAATCAGAGGATCACAGCATATCAATTAGTTTGGTCCAGATGTGGACTAGCGCAGAAGAATCCAATGGTCCAGATTTAATCAGGAGGATTAACGGTGGAGATTTTAATTTATTTTAATCAAAGTATTAAAAAGATTTGTTACAAAAATAAAAGTGACGTACTGTGGAATTCAAGAGCTATGGCGGGAAGCAACTAAAGTTTTGATTGGCCAGTTATTTTTTGAAAGAAATCTGAAGCTTAAAAAAGATATGTTTTTTATTTAAATAAAGCCCAATTGGTCAAATTATTTTTGCAAGAGAATCCAGCAAGATTCAGCTCCAAATTAAGCTTGGAAGAGGCTCAAATCTGCATATATAAAAGGAAGCTCAAGGCAGAATACTTAGTATCGAAAATCACAAAAGAGTCATACACTTCCAAAGCAAACACTCAAGTTTTTAGAGAGGTCAATTGTGAGTTCCAGCTTTCAAGAAGCAAGTACTCGTGTTATTTTCCTTCCATTGTGTCAAATCTAAGTTGTTGAAGTAGAGTCTACAATCTGAGGGAGTCAGAAGGGGTAGCAGGTTACTTGGAAATTAGATTCATAGTGTTGAAATTTCTTCTACAATTTGGGATTGTCAGATTGGCGGAAGACAGGTGCTATATTCCTCAAGAGTCTAGGATTGTTAGACTGTTTGAGAAGACTGACTTGGAGGGTTAGTAGAACAGTTGTAATTCATGGTTTGAATTAGTGAAATCCTTCAAGGTGAAGGGACTGGACGTAGCCTCGTTAACGGTGAACCAGTATAAAAATTCATTACTTTATATCCGCTGCTAACTCTGTTTTTATTTCATCAAGTTTTGTTTTAAAAGTATAAAAACAGGAAAAGTAATCAAGTTAGTCAAACACAATTCAACCCCCCTTCTCGTGTTTGCACCTTCACATTGTTGTACTAATGAGGACTCCTCTTATTTAAGCCTTAGAAGAAGTAGGAGGAGATGTTCAACAGGAACACTTGGCTTCTTCATCTGCACCAGTGTTCAACATCTCAAATTGTTAGTGCAAAAGTATTTTTAAACAAAATCTTATGGTTGATTTATTGATGATAACAAATGCATAGAAATAAAGAGAAAATATCCCCCTAACTATATATGCTATGTGTGCAGATTAAAGGCAAGAGTTATGTCAATAACTATTCAAAGTAGCCTGGATTACAAGTACTTAAGAGATCTTCTGGCAGAGCAAGATATAATAGAGTAAAAGAAATATTAAGGAAATAAGCCCAACAAAGCATGCGTCATTATATAAGGTATATCCTCTGATGACTAGACGAAGACAAAAGAAACCAAGACTTTCCTTCAGCTTGACAACGTAAAGTCTGGTGACACGCGCCCTTGTTGTTGTAAACTTCAGTTGACATTGGGATTCAAGCCGCATAGTACCTCGGTTGCCTCTGATGACCCAACATGGATTATGTTCCTTTGGCTCTAATACATAAAGGTTACAAGAATTCTTCTGCCTCTAACAAGCGTGATGAGCAAGTGACTCCCTCTACCTCTGGCTCTAATAATCTCATCAAGCATTTGACTCTGAACTTTTATGTATCCTATGATAAAGTCAAAGCCTCTGGAAAAGTCAACACTCTGATAAAGTCAATGCCTCTAGAGAAGTTAACCATATGATAAAGTCAATGGCTCTAAAAAAGTCAATGCTCTGACAAAAGTTAATGATCTGCAAGACATCCTTTGTCTATGCGCATCCTCTGATAATCATCCAAAATTTGTTTTCTCTGATAACCTGCTTGCTCTGATGTTCTGTAAGACAGTACTGTGATTGTTCTATCCTTTAATCTTGTACCCATTGTTTCTTCTTATTGTCATACATATTTTAAGGAGTGATTTGTGGGAGTCAATTGTGAGCTCAACAAATATAGTTATCTTCAATGGTTCAATTGTTGAAATCCATGAAGATACAAGTTGTCTTTCTGCAAAATAAAGTACACATGCTTGACCCTAAAGGACAAAGGTCATACCGTAAAGGACCTCCAACAGAAACATATCAATGGACACTTCCTCCTTACATTTAAGATGAAATGGTTCTATCAATAAAAAGCAAAAGACAATAAATAGAGAAATATAGAATGAAAATGGCAGTTCTGAAAAATCCAAGAACACATCAAAAAACATGAATAAAAAATTATCTTAGTAGAGAGTTATTAGAATTGATGTAAATCAGTCAAAGAGTTTTCATACACTTGTACCGATATACGATTGAATATGTAACATCCTCTAATTAAGAGTAAGAATCCTAGAAACATACTCTGTGTCAAATCAGATACAAACTAGAACTGATGTAAATCATCCCGATAGTGGCACAAATCTCTCATTCTCAAAGAGGTACTTAAAAAGGTACAACGTCCCTCATGAACCTCAACAACATGGTAAAGAATACTTATACAATTATTTTATGGAAATAATGGATTAAACTCTCGACTATACTGAGGAAAAAATCTCTTTTTAAGGGAAGGACTAGATGTAGCAAAAATTTGTTGTGAACTAGTATAAAATATATGTGTCTCTTTACTCTCTTGTAATTACCTCATTTTAATTATTTATAATTCAACCTTACTCCTTTTAAACATTTTTCAATAGTAAGTTGAATATTTTGATAAACAACGATCTTTTGTAAGAAAAGCAAATAGTTTTTAAGAAGGTAAACACAATTCAACCCCCCCCCCCCCACTTTCTTGTGTTTTCCAACACCTTCACAAATGTCATCAAGATGAGACTCAACTCATCAAAGGACTAAATCCGACCAAGTGGTGATATCAGAGGGATATACATGCAAACTAGTGGATCTCAAGACATCCCCTTTGTGGTTGAAGACTCATATACTCCTATCTTTGAGGAAGACAATAAAGAAGATGTTTTGGAATATCTAAGGATGTATTAGCCTGGCCAAAAGAAGGCTCGAGTTTGCCTATGTAATACCTCAATTTCTTATTATTATATTTTAATTGTAAAATGATGTCCAATTATTATTATCTGTGTGTTTGACATGTGCGATGATTTCCTTTGTGTTTGCCCTATGTATTTGCCTTAGTAATTTATTTAAATTATTAATATTAATAATATTCAATTTGTTTTAATATTCAATTAGTTGGTTAAGTTTAGCGTTAAAAAAGTGAGCTGATATTATTATTAATAATAATAATAATAATAATAATAATAATAATAATAATAATAATAATAATAATAATAATAATAATAATAATAATAATAATAGGAATGGAGTGTGGCTAAATGGACAAGCCCGTGTTTTAGAATAAGGTCTGATAACAAACAAATTACTACCAAGATATATATATATATATATAAGTGATAGAGTATAGGCTAACATATTGTTGCTGCGCTAGCCTGTGCCTCTCGTTCCAAAAGAAAATTGTCGTACTGCACATCCCAGAAAGAACAAAAAAAATAGGATCGGTTGCTGGTTGCTGCTCTGTTGCCTCCAACCATTTCTCTTTAATACCAAAATCATATATTCATTTCAAAGCCTAGGTACACTTTTCTTAATTCTATCAATTTGATGCACGTTGGTCTGAATAAAAAGAAGAGGGCATATGTTCCTAATCCCATCAATTTGATTTATTTTTCCCAATTCCATTAATTATATCAATATAGGGTTGTTGATCGAAGTATATTAATGTTAGATATTATATATGTAGTCATAGTTTCTTGATCGAGTTATATGAGTACATAACATATATTCTTTTATTTCAATTTTTAGTAATAGTAAACTTGAGCATATGATTGAATTTTTCGGGACATAAAAAGCACTTTGGAATCCACACTACTCTTAAAATCATTTATTTTGACTATAATATAAAATTTGGCGCAACCAATAATAAACTGTGATTAAATTATTATTACCTGCATGCATGTGATATATATATATATATATATATATATATATATATATGTATAGACACAATATTTAGTTCTTTCTGTCATGCTTAGTTTAAACAAAATCTGATTATAGTAATATGTGTTTTTAATGATATTAAATATATTTTTGAGTTATATTACAAATGGTTGATAATTTATTTATGTATTATTAATAAATAAATTATTTATCTATTGGATCAAGTAATTAAATTGTATTTGGTTGTTGCGTTGATTTATTCTCTTTCGCGGACTGTTAGAGACGATGATTGGCGAAGACGCAACACATTAAATCAACGGATCGACTTCATTGAGAAAAATCTTCAGCCAAGGTAAGGGGTGAGATGAGGTTCCATTTTATTAGTATAAAATAACATGAGATGAATGGAAATACTGAAATTCTCAGATATTCATTCGGGGCTTACTACGTATAGTCGAGTCTTATTGAGTAATAATAATTAATTTATAATATATGAAACATAATAGAAAGGACTAAAATATATTTTAGCAACCTATAGAATTGTCGTGAATTTATTTATATTAAAATTGCATATTGTTTGATTTTATGAAACCTTGTGTTGATTGTTATTGTATGAATGATATGTACTTGAGTGCTCTGGTTTACTTGATTAAAATTTTGATATTACTTGAATGAACCGCCTGTTTAATTTCTTATTATGTGATTGATAAAATTAGATTGTGCATTGTGAGTGGTGTAAACCAAATATTGGGATTTTATTGTGATTGACTAATATATAATAATAATAATAATAATAATGTAAATTCTGATGTATATTGTGAATTTAAATCTATTGAGTTGTGACAATCGAGTAAGTATGAAATAGGTGTTGTAGGCTTTGGAGTGAGGATTATTTTGTCATCATATAGGAAGGGTCAAGTACAACTGAATGAGCCTGATCGTGGAGGGCTACAATCGAATCGTAAGGTAAGACTAACAGACCTTGGGGGTACCTCTAGTTGGGAGCTACCGTGCTACCGTGCTAGGAGCTACCGTGCTACCGAATTCCTAAGTGGATTAGTGGGTTATTCCCTAAAGCTAGGAGCTACCGTGCAAAACAAGAGTACCCCGACCGTCGCGTATATGTGTCTCGGGTTGAGTTGAGGGGATCTATGAGGACTTGGCCATTCATGAATTGTCTGTCCACTCTTGCAGTGGCATAGTATCAGGCCTCCTAACCAAGTACTTCAGAGTAGAATGGTACCAATTGATGAAGAAGTAGAGAGTATAGGGCATGCATAACATTTCATCCTTGTGACGGTTTTATTGTGATTGAATTAGATTAACCTTTGATATTTTACTCTTGAGTGGTTCTCATGTTTGTGCTAATTTGACTATTTGCGTGTTCTCCTCATTTATATTATACTATTACATAATTTTCATAAATAAAATAAAATTAAAACTATTTATTCGTTGTTATGATTGGTTTTTTTATTTTGATAAACCGTTATGAGAATTTTGTGTTATGTTACAATGGGTTGAAGTTTGTTTTACTTGGTGATTGGTTTATAAGCATAAATTATTTATAGTGTTTTTAGTATGTATGAAAAAAAACAAGTTTTTAGAACAAAACACTTAAGGAAAATAAAAGCTTGACGTATGAGTTTATTTTTAACAAAAATGACAACGAAAAAAACAAAAACTAAATTACATTTTTAAAGAATTCAATACAAATAAACTAAAAGAAAAATTAAGGAATGCAATACAAATAAACGAAAAAAGAAAACATTAGATAAGGATGAGAAAATTGATACCTTATTGCTGAATATGGTTTGCTGGACTGATTTTACCAAATTCAGATTCTCCGCTCCTCTTTTGCCTATGATTCTCTTTTTTTTTTTTTACTCTCAATCTGTGCTCCCCCCTCTTCTACTCATGGTGTAGACTATTTATAGACTTTCAGGTTGAAGTTTATAACAGACAAAGAAATAATTGTGGATTGATTACCAATTACTATTCGTCAATTTGTTTTCGGTTTCTCTTCATTCAAATGGTCACCATTATACTGATTTTTATTACTATTCATCAATTTGTTTTCGGTTTCTTTTCATTCAAATGGTCACCATTATGCTGACTTAGCAATTTGTTTTCTGTTTGTGACTTAGCAATTATGTCATCTACATATACTTCTACCTCTTTATGTATCATGTCATGGAACAGGGTTACCATAGCTCTTTGGTAGTTCGCCCCAGCATTTTTCAGACCAAAAGGCATTACTTTGTAACAAAATGTTCCCCTAGGGGTGATGAAAGTCGTTTTTTCCATATCTTCGACTGCCTTCTTGATTTGATTATACCCAGAAAAACCATCCATAAAAGAGAAGAGTGCATGACGAGCTGTATTGTCAACCAGAATATCGATGTGAGTTAACGGGAAATCATCTTTAGGGCTTGCTTTGTTAAGGTCCCTGTAGTCGACACACATTCTTACTTTTCCATCCTTTTTCGGCACTGGTACGATATTGGCTATCCATTGGGGATAATTTTCCACAGCGAGGAATCCTGCATCAAATTGTTTTTTTATTTCTTCCCTGATTTTTAATGACATATCAGGCTTCATTCGCCTTAATTTTTGTTTGACTGGAGGGAAATCAGGTTTTAAGGGCAATTTATGCTCTACTATGCTAGTATCCAATCCAGGCATATCCTGATATGACCAGGAAAAAACATCTTTGTATTCATGTAGGAGTTGGATTAATTCCTGATACACTTCCATTTTTAAGATGGTGTCGACTTTCATTTCTTTCTTCCTTTCTTCTGTCCCTAGATTAATCATTTCTATTGGTTCCTCACGGGGCATGATACCTTTGGCTTCCTGTTATACTGCTCTTAACAATTCTTGAGGAAGTTCATAATCTTTTCCATTATCTTTTTCTGTCTGACTAACAAAATGGTCAAAATTATGTGGCGAGATCTTAGTATAGTCATCTATGAATGAACTATTCCCAAATCTGCATGGTTCAAGGCTAGGATAAGAAAAATGAACATTTTTGGGGAATGAATTTAAAAAATTTGAGAACAACAAGAAAGAACAATAAGAAAACTAAATGAAGATGCATTTATTGAAATTCAAAGTACTTAGAAAACAAAATTGTGTCCATCCTAAATATAATGAAACATTTTAAAGATCATAGTAAGAGTAACAATGCTTTTAGGATTACATGGGAATTGTATTAAATATTATAGGCAACTTGACTATTTTCCAATTCTTGATTTCTTCTCCTGCACCACACGCACGAATCCAATTAGCGTCACCAACGGAAATATCATCTCCTACTGCTGCAATATGGTTCTCCCTTGTTGATCTTGCCCTTTGGAAACTCTTTTGGATGTTATAGATGGGAATCCTTTCGGTTCTGAGCTCTCGATTCTCAATTCGAGCTAATCTCCTTTCTTTTTTCTCTTTGACCAATCTTCGTTTGTCAGCTCTAGTAGGTTTGTAGCCTAAACCCCACTTATCCCTATTCTCAGGAAGTTCCACCAGTTCTTTGAGCCCTTCTTCATCTTTCCCCAAACCGTGCCATGGATGGTGGATGGTGTCCTCTGCTCAACATGAATTTAGCCACCATAATAGCAGTGTTTGACATATGTGGTTCTACAGGTGTCGTCTCGACATAAGCAATGTCCACAATTTCTAGTGTTTGAAATGCAGTCTCTAAGGCTTCTTTTGTCATCTCAATATAAGGTGTGGTGGACAACTTATTCACCAACAAGTCTTCTTCTCCTGACACGATTACTAATTGATCATTTACCATATACTTCAGCTTTTGATGTAAGGTTGATGGCACTACGCTGGCAGAATGGATCCACGGTCTTCCTAACAAGCAGCTATAGGCGGGTACGATATCCATCACGTGAAATGTGATTTCAAATGTGACTGGGCCTATTTGAACTGGGAGTTCGATCTCTCCCATCACTTCTCTGCGACTCCCATCGAAAGCCCTAACCACCATGGGGCTTGGTCTCATATATGTACCATCACAAGGTAGTTTTTCTAACATTGATTTTGGTATGACATTTAGTGAGGAGCCATTGTCAATGAGGACCCTAGATATCATATGATCGAGGCACATTACTGATATGTGTAGTGCTTTATTATGCCCTCTTCCTTCAATTGGCAGCTCATCATCTGTGAAGGTTAGGTGGTTGTTGGCAGTGATGTTATTTATGATGCCTCCAAATTTGTCCAAGGTGATGTCGTGAGTGACACGGGCCTCATTTAGTATTTTCATTAATAGCTTCCGGTGAGACTCATAATTCATTAGTAGGGACAACAATGAAATCCTTGCGGGAGTACAATTGAGTTGGTCGACTATTTTGTATTCACTCTGTTGGATGATTTTGAGAAATTCATGAGCTTCTTCATTAGAAACCTCTTTCTTATTTTCTACTTTCTCCTTTTCAACTTCTTCTATTACAATTACATTCTTTTTCCCTTTATCATTGTATGCCTTCTCGGACGTCACTATTATTTCTCTTTGTGATGTTTCCGGGGAGTATATTCAACCGCTTCTTGTGATCCCTCCTATCCCTGAAATGTTTGTGACAGGGGTGGTTTTTGAGCTAGAAACATCTTCAATCTTCCGTTCAGCCAAGTGCACCTCTACATTATAGTTCCAAGGTACCGCTTTAGTGTCTTTATATGGAAAAGGGTTTGGTACACGAACCATTAAGGTCCTCATATCACTGGGGGCATTCATAGTTTCCTCCTATGTGAAGTGAATGACCAATGGCTTTGGGATGGTTGTGCCAAATTTTTCTTCTTATTGGGTTGCGATCACATCGTCATCCTTTTCCCAATGACCTATCTGAACGGTGCCCCCGTTTATCAATTTTTGAAGTTATTTTTTGAACTCATTGCATTCTTCTATGGAATGATCTTCCTTAAGGTGGAAATTGCATCTTGTTTTCCCATCGGCATTTCCTCGGATTAACCTAACTTTGCATAACTTAAAGAAAATCATTCCCATCGGGGTCTTAATTTCCTTGACCTTATTTATGAATTGGTGATTTTATTCGATAGCATTCACTATTGGTCCACCATGGGCAGGGAGGGGATTATTTTTCAAACTAGGCTCGTTTTCTTTAAAATTCAACCACCCAGCTTTAAGCAAATCGTGCACCTTAAATTTTAAAGCTAGACAATTTTCAGTCGAGTGTCCTACAGCTCCAGAGTGGTAATCGCATGCAGCGTTTGAGTCATATCCTTTAGGGTAAGGCGGTTCCATAGGTTTCCCTGGACATAGTGCAACCATAGAATTTTTTACCAGATGCGGTAATAATTCTGCATAAGTCATAGGGATTGGATCGAAATGTATAAACTTCTTCCCACGGTAGTTTCTTCCCCGACTCTCATAGGAATCTTGATTCTCTTGTATGTTTTGACTTAGGGTACCTGAGGTTTGTGAGGTTGCAGCGGCATAGGGGCAATGCACGAAAGAAGGATTAGCTGGGTTTGACGCCACAAAATGGCTTTCTCCCTCCGTTTTCTTATTCGCACCTATGGGCGGCTTCTTTGCATTATTTACTCCGAGATAGGCAGAAGCAATCTTCCCGCTTTTCAATCCCATCTCTACTCTTTCACCTATGATGACAAGATCTGAAAAATTTGACGAGACGCTCCCTATCATTTTGTCAGAATACGGAGGCTGAAGAGTATTTATGAACATGGTAACCATTTCTTTTTCAGATAAAGGGGGTTCAACCTGGGAAGCTAGCTCTCTCCATCGTTGGGCATATTCCTTGAATGATTCATTATGTCATTTTGTCATGTTTTGGAGTTGCATTCTATTAGGAGCCATGTCGAGATTATACTTGTATTGCTTCAAAAAGGCATCTACCAAATCTTTCCAAGAACCGATATGAGTTTGCTCAAGGTGCATATACCAACTTAAGGAAGCTCCTGTTAAACTGTCTTGAAAGAAATGGATTAGCAGTTTTTCGTCATGAGCGCAAAAACCCATCTTTCGACAATACATGATAAGATGGTTCTTTGGGCATGTAGTTCCCTTGTATTTTTCGAATTCAGGCAATTTGAATTTCGGAGGTATTATGACATCCGAAACGAGGCATAGGTCTGAAGCATCAAAGCCGTAATTGTTTCCCCCTTCAATAACTCTCAAGCGTTCTTCCAAGACTAGCCATTTTTCTATGGATTGATGGCTCTTGAGCGGCCGAGGTTCATAATGTATGTTTAACGTCACCGGCGTAGCTTCGGTAGCTTTTCCTTGAGACGAAGAGCCCAGAAAGTCTGAAGTAAAGGGTGAAGCTTGCACTTGAGGAAACTCACTAGTACTATGTTGTGAATGTGTAGCCACGAACAGCTGATTGTTGCTGGGGGGATGAGTGTCTATTGGTGGGGTATAACCTGGCGGCAGACCATAAGGTGGAAGTTGTTGTGCCTTCCCTTCGTGATAATTAGTGTGAAGGTGTGGAGTGACTCCTGTTGGGTGCCCCTTCGTCTACCAAAGGATTCCCATCATTTCTATTTCCAAGTGCTTGTAGAATCTCCAAGATCTTGGTCATTTGCCCATTAAGATGGTTCACGTCTTCTCTTATTTCTATTTGCTCTAGCTCATCCATGATTTTTGACTGGGACTGTGTCCGATAACGGTGTCGTAGCGCGAGTTTTTTTGTTTGTTGTGTTATTTTTATGTGAAAGAATATGGCATGAGTATGCAACATGATGTATGAACGTGTAATTATGCATAAATGTTAAAGACCTATTTATTGTTTGTTTGTGAATATCTTAACCAATAATAAAGAGAGAACCATGGGATCAAAAGTGGGGCCAGTTTTAATTCACTGAGAAAAAAAATAATAATACAAGTTTTACCATAAAATTAGAAAACAAAAAGAATTAAAAAAAATACGAAATTAGAGACCTAAATAGGATATTTGAAAGTTTAATGAGCAATCAATTTTTTCATTTGCTCGATCAAACTTTTTCAATATTCAATGAAAATGGAAATTTCCTGAGGGGTAGAAAGAGGATTAACCATCCCATCAGCAGCTCTTAATAATTGTGGAATATCTCCGATAGTAGAGTTGGTCAAACAAACTAGTTTGGAGAAGCGATCCATCCAAAACATTCCTTCTTATACAAGTCTCTCGATAGTGTCTTTTTGTGTATGCATCTCGTCTTCTTTTGTTGCAAGTTCGACTCGGTATGCCTCCACGATCTCTTCTTGACACTGCCTTTCTACCATGATCTTGCTTTCACATTCCGCTTTTACCCTTTCTATTTGTTGCCTCAGACCTGCTTCTTGTCGACGAATGACTTCATGTTTTTCCCCATATTTCTTTAGCAACTCTTTAAGCCTGAGACCTTCCATCACTGCGTCATCCCTTTCTTGACGTCTGAGTCTCAACTCTTCATTCGCACCCCGCAAACAGATCTGAGTTCTCTCCTTGCTTTCTTCTTCCTCTCTTGCTCTTTTCTGTACTTTCTCAAGGATAAGGGATTGTTGGGCATTTTTGTACTCCATGTCTCTAGAAGTCTGGTAATCCCTCTCCAATTCTTGTTGTAATTTTTCAATTTCTTGTCCTTTTAAAGCTAAGTCGGCCTCTAAATCTTCAATACTGAAAAATGATTATGTTGTTACTACTTTGGGGGCAATGGCGTCGCTGTGAAAAGGCAATTTGATCTCTAATGCCCTCTTTTTCACCCAATTATGATATTCCTCTCCTATACCACAACTTCTAGGCCCTAACTCTTCACCTCTTCTAACGACATATTCTCAAGATTTACGTATTCTTCTTAGCAGGCTAGCATCATTAACGTCTCGCCCACGAATGACAAAAGATTTTGTTTCATCCATCATTGGAGGTTTCATCAAGGGATAACCCAGTTGTCTCAATGCCACATAGGGATTATAATTTATACACCCCTTAATTCCCATGAGGGGGACATCGACAAAGACACCGCATCTACAAATTACTTCATTTATTTCCTGACTCCGGGAGTACCACTGGACTGTTCTGTCATTGAGATTTGCCAAAATGTTGGCCCGTTCCTTTTTGCTTTTAGTTCTTAACTGATGTATGTCATGGAAAACATGTTTGACAAACCAAAGATAGAGTATTGGCGAACAACAACGGATTAGGCCGCCCTTTTTCTCATGACGGAAGTTGAGCGTGCAATAAATATCAGCCAGAATTGCCGGCACTCGGTTCTCCCCTCTATGCTTGTGGGCCAAAAAAACGTCTACTGCTGTAAAATCCACAAAGTCCTTAATGCTTGGAAATAAAACAATCCCATATATAATTAAGGCGAGCACATCCATGAAAGTGTCCCATTTTCCATTTCTTGCTAAGTTTACTGCTTTCTCTTCAAGATACTTTCTTGGGAACCTGACCAAATCATCTTTGTTGGTCCTATTGTCTTCTATTTCCTTTATAGGGACATCAAGTGTTTCAGCAATTGTTTTCAGCGAGGGGTAGTGTTCCATGTATTGGTAAGGTTTGCTCCCTTTTATTGGATATCCTATTATTCGTTCGAACTCCTCCAACGTTGGGGCCAACTGAAAGTCCTTAAAGGTGAAACACCTGAAATGAGGGTCATAGAATTGGGCCAACGCTGTAAGGGCATCCACTTGCACATTAACTTCAAGTAAGTCCAAAATTTTTCCGAATCTCTCCATAAAGATTACACGTTGTACTTTTTTAAACTTTCGAGCAAGATTCTTAAGGTTGCTTACATCTGGTTTGAGAACCCTCAATGGCAAGGTCTTTCTTACTGGAGTAATGTCTGAGCCACCAATTGATCCCATGTTTCCTGTGGTTAAAGTTATTCACAACAAGCCTTAATTTTTATGGTTTTGAAAATGATATGATAATGATTTTCTTGAAAAATGACTATGATAAAGGATATGATGCAAAAAAAAAATGACAATGAGGACAGCGAAAAAAAAACTTGGGTATGCTAGAGGGTAAAAGTAAACAAGGCATAGGATAAGTATATACATGTGCGGCTCTATAGTTCTAAATCGGTTCCTAGAGCAAACAACTCAATTCTAAAATATTAAACCGATTAATAGGTAAACTATTAAAATGGAAATATTCTAGAAAAGGTCAACTCTAGGTGAAACTTTCATGACAACCAAACAAGATGTACATCTAGAAGATTATCATTACACAGTCTCTAACTTATCTTAGGTTACACTCAGCTCGGGTATAGAGCCCACTCATAAGTGTGTGAATCGTGTTAAAGTAGTGTATAGAAACATTAAAAAAATCGTTATAATGAAAATAAACTAACATAGACACATATAATTATATTCACAATAAAACAAAATAAATAAAACAAAAGGGTAATATAAATAAAAAAAATAAAAAAAAATTATATACAATTAAATAGATTGGGCTTGACTCTCAAAGTCCCCAGCGGAGTCGCCAGCTGTCGCATCCGATTTGTCCGCGAAAAATGAGTCGCCACCAATTTTATTTTATTTTTTTTAAAAGAAAAAATTAGATAAAACTTAAAATAAAGTTTTTGAACCCAAAAAATGGATTCGGGAGTCCATTACGAGTAGAGAAAGTAATATTACCCAACATCGTACGTTAAAACGGTTACCTTATAATTAATTGTATACAAATTATTTATTTACTTAATTATTTATTTTACCCCCTAAAAGAATAATAAAAAGGAAAATAAATTATTTACATTAATAAAATAAAGAAAAATATTTTTTTTTTTATAATTTGGTTTGACAAGGAAAAAGACCTTGCTCCTACGTATCCTCAGGTGCAATAGAGAAATCAAAACACACGTAGTTATTGAGTAGAAAATATTTGTGTTATCCAATTTTATTATTACTCTATTTAACTATTGTTTTATTATAATTATTATATATGTATCCAGAAGTAAAAATGTAATAATGATAATAGTGATAATAATAATAATAACAATAATAATAATAATAATAATAATAACAAAAATGTGAGATGTCTGTTCATAAATTGTATATTTTAATTTTTGTATTTTTTTGGTTTTTTAAATAAAGAACAATTGATTTTGTTTTTATAGAAAACAACGGTACTACGGTGGTTTATGCACGAAATAGATGGACACGACAGTGAAGCAGCCTATTAAAGGATTTGCTTATACGTTGACGGATCTGTCACGGCATAAAGGCCACTAAGTGATGTGGCGCGGCGAGCGAGGACGAATTTCATCCGGTGGCGGCGACTGTTAATTCTAAAAATAAAATAAAAAAACTATTTATTCATTGTTATGATTGTTTTTTTTTATTTTGATAAACCGTTATGTGAATTTTGTGTTATGTTACAATGAGTTGAAGTTTGTTTTACTTGGTGATTGGTTTATAAACATAAATTATTTATAGTGTTTTTAGTATGTATGAAAAAAAACAATTTTTTAGAACAAAATACTTAAGGAAAATAAAAGCTTAACGTATAAGTTTATTTTGACAAAATTGACAACGAAAAAACAAAAACTAAATAACATTTTTAAAGAATGCAATACAAATAAACTAAAAGAAAAATTAAGGAATGCAATACAAATAAACGAAAAAAGAAAACATTAGAAAAGGATGCGAAAATTGATACCTTATTGCTGAATATGGTTTGCTGGACTGATTTTACCAAATTCAGATTCTCCGCTCCTCTTTTGCCTATGATTCTCTCTTTTTTTTTACGCTCAATCTGTGCTCTCCCCTCTCATAGACTTTCAGGTTGAAGGTTATAAAAGACAAAGAAATAATTGTGGATTGATTACCAATTACTATTCATCAATTTGTTTTGGGTTTCTTTTCATTCAAATGGTCACAATTATGCTGATTTTTATTACTATTCATCAATTTGTTTTCGGTTTCTTTTCATTCAAATGGTCACCATTATGCTGATTTTTATTACTATTCATCAATTTGTTTTCGGTTTCTTTTCATTCAAATGGTCACCATTATGCTGATTTTTATTACTATTCATCAATTTGTTTTCGGTTTTTTTTCCATTCAAATGGTCACCATTATACTAATTTTTATTGTCATCAATCCATTTCCTTTTAATTTCTTTTTATTCGATTATGTACCTTTTTTTTTGTTTTAGAAAAGAGTGAGCGCCTGAACAGGAATCAGAGAAAATAAGAACCAAAAACACTCATGATTGTATAAAGTTTATAGTCTAATTATTTATTTTTATTTGTATTTATTATATTTTTCTCATTTTTTTATATATAATATTATATTTTTTTATATAAAAATGTCTAAATAAAACGGACAAAATTAGGTGTCAACAGTTACAATTATCAATAAACTTATGTACGTGTGCTTCAAAAAGGATTTTGTTGACTACTGTTATGATTTGGAGTTGTTATGTTTGATGGAAATTTTGGATTTATGTGACATGTTCATGATTAAGTGATACTCTTTGCCTTAAAGAAAATGTTTGAAAGTTTATTTATTTTTTTTAATTTTATTATTTTAAAAATTAAATTTTAGAAAGAAGAATAATTAATATAAATTTGGGGTTTAGGGTGTCACAGCCTCCATTTGCCTAAAGTTGCCCAAGCATTTGAGAAGAAGAGGAAAAAGGTAGTCAAGATAGTAAATGTAGAACACGATGAGGAAGAAGATATATATGCCAATGAGAAATAAGAAAACCTTATTCTGAGGAAGAAACAGAAGGTAATATCCAACCATTAGCAAACTATTCCTGCCAATAATCTTGGTAATGCTAGTAGTAATGGACAGCCAGAACCCATCACACCCTATACCCAAAATACCAACTTTGTTGCACTTCCCTCTTACTCTGCACCTAATACACTATTACACACTAATTTTGACTTTGACTCAAACACCTCAGATAAAATGTTTGAGGCAACCTTAGCATAACACTTGGCTATGCTCGGATATAAATCACATCCCTTCCTTCTCAAGACCAACATTCCTACCCAAACACCGCCAACACTTACTCACTCTACCTCACCCACACTTGTGAATCCTTTTCACCAGACAGCTGAGATGGTAGCTCAGGTGGTTATTGACTTAGTCTCTGATTCATCTTCAAAAGACTACTTTGTTCTTGCATCACCCCATTTTTACTCTAAACCAGCCATATCTACCATTCCTCTAGACCTAGCTCCCTTTACACATTCATTTCCCTTTGGCTTCCCAAACCTTAATATGTTCATTAATTATCTCATTGCCAAAATAACTTTAATTCGCAATGGGAATGCTCAAAGTTTGGACCCTAATGACGTTTCAATCAGTAGAACAAATTCATCTCGTTTTTCATAAACTAGATAAGGGACAATATGGCTAGCCTCCCAGAATTCTGCTACTTTTAGATAAATAACCCCGATCCTCTTTGTATGGGTCTTGTAGCTTCAGAAATCACAGAGCAATTGGTCTTTAAAGCTGCTGACAGCCACATCAAAAGGCTTATTAAGAGAAGAGCCATCTCTCTCGAGTGGTGTTCCTTTGGAACTACCAGTGGTTGTTTCTTTAGCACCATTATAGTTTCCTGTGATCATTCCATAAGTTCATATACCTTTTTTGGATGTTTATGATGTTGCTGCTTTAGGATCTGCATAATCTGCCTCTGAGAGTCACTCTGCCACTCCCTTTGCCCTGTGTTTGATCATTCTCAATATGTCAAAAAGGAAGACTTCGATCACCTGGAAGAGAAAACTGAGATATTCATGGAACAAACTGCCAAGAATTAGGAGAACATTCAAACTACCCTAAGCTTAATCTTAGCAAGGTTGACCAACCTAAATCCTTAGTTCATTTTTTTTTTGTCTGTTTGTATTTCTTTTTTTGGTTCACTCTGTTGTACTTTTTATTCTATTTCACTCTTTTTGTTAGATGACAAAAGAGGGAGAATATGTTTTGAGACCAATTTTTATGTCAATTTCAATTAATTTCAATCAATAATGCCTAACAATTATCTTGTCATAATATCATTTATCAATTTTACTTTTAAACGTGCATATATTAAAGGGGACCTTGTTGTGATATTTTATATTGTTTTACTCTATTAAAATTAAAAAATTTTCACAAAAATATATGGTTGTCATCATAAAAAAGGTGGAGATTGTTATAACCAAGTAGGTTTGAAGAACTATGACCTTTCTTGTTTTGATGATAACAAAATTATTTTATGGGAATAATTTAAAGCACTAATGTTTTGTTTAAGTATGCAGTTTCCAAATTGTAACACCCCGAGTTTAAAACACAACGCGAGTGTATTTTTTTTTTTAAAAACGAATACATAAATAAAAGAGTTTTCATAATTACGTTTCAAGGAAATTAAAATCAATTCAAATTAAATATCATTCGACTTCGTAATCAAAAATAGTAAGGTAATTAGAACAACAACATCACCATTAAATCGAATGAGATATTTGGGAGAAATTGATCTTTATAATATGCTAAAATAAAGATACATCAAACTGGATTCTCAATCCACCAAAATATTCATCAGAGTGTGGAAAAATTTTACAATAATTCCCAAAATAAATATTTACAACCACTGAGCTCAAAATCCTATACATAAGTCTACTCTGATCATACACTAAGCTAAGGTAGCACGGTCTCCACCGCCTCATCCACAAGTCTTATCATCACCCGGCTGTCCATCCTTTTATGTAGCCCACAATGTAAAGATCAAGGAACATTAACGATGTTCCCTGTCGTTAGTGTGACCATCGGGGGTACGGGTTTGATTCACATCTAAGGGCAAAGCCCAATTTTCCACAATAATTGTAAAGGGTCACCAACCGAAATTAACAATTACCACATAGCATTTATATCAGCAATCACAAACATATTCATGGCATATCATATAACAATGATGATAAATAAGGATGCTCAATTTTGAAATACATGACATTCGTACTTTTCAAAACAGCAACCAAATAAATATGAAAATTATGTTGTAAGCACAAACATCAAATCAGCAGTCACACCAATTCATCAGAAATTCCAGAATCTATAAAGTACTTACACACACAATTTTCAAACATCACATACCCAAAACGTGACCCACCGGTCAATCACCCAATGCAATATGTATATGCTCATATATACAATTTTCTTGGAATTACCAAGGTGCAGTCGCTCAACAGACCAGCACAATTTAACGGCCCTCAAGACCAGGGTGCAATCGCTCAACAGATCAGCACCAGTGCAAACGCTCAACAGTCCAGCACTCGTGCAGTCGCTCAACAGACCAGCACGTTTAACATAAACCAAGGTACAATCGCTCAACAGATCGGTACCTAGTGCAGTCGCTCAACAGACCAGCACTCGTGCAATCGCTCAACAGATCAGCACGTGGCTGCGCATTTCAAGGTACAGACGCTCAACAGTCCAGTACCAGTGCAGTCGCTCAATAGACCAGCACTTATATACCAAGGTACAATCGCTCAACAGATCAGTACCTAGTGCAGACGCTCAACAGTCCAGCACTCGTGCAATCGCTCAACAGATCAGCACGTGGCTGCGCATTTCAGGGTACAGACGCTCAACAGTCCAGTACCAGTGTAGTCGCTCAATAGACCAGCACTTATATACCAAGGTACAATCGCTCAACAGATCAGTACCTAGTGCAGACGCTCAACAGTCCAGCACTCGTGCAATCGCTCAACAGATCAGCACGTAGTTGTGCATTACTCTATGGCCCATCGCGGGTACCACTTGACTATGCAATGCATGAATTTGCAATGTTTCACTTCTCTGGAAACAGTATGCAAAATCAGGAAATTCATGCCTTTCAATCATATTTAAAATAACTCAGCACAGTCAAAATTATCATCATCACAAACATGACCAAACAGCCAAGTAATCATCAACATTTGAAATGTTTTCACAACCTCTTGAAAATTTCAAACATAGTGTTAAAAACTGAATTTTCTGGAATTTACGAATCTGTATTCGAATACAGCTTCTCTGTATTCGAATACATAAGCCAAAAACAGAACCAGAATGATCAGCCTCAGAACATCAGAAACCGAACCAGAATGAGGATCATTAGAAGCAAAACAGAATGATTCACACCAGAATCATCAGAAGCAGAAACAACAGAATGATTCATACCAGAATCATCAGAAACAACACAGAATGATTCATCCAGAATCATCAGAAACAACACAGAATGATTCATCCAGAATCATCAAAAACAACACAGAATGATTCATCCAGAATCATCAGAAACAACACAGAATGATGTTGGAACCAAGTTGGTTCTAAATAATCTGGATTTTGATGTGTACAAATACACTTGATGGAATCTTATTTTGAACTTGAATTAATATAGTAAAAACCATCAGAAGATGAATGTATCAGAGGATACATTCTGAATTTACAGAAGATGCATTTCTGGAATTATCAGAAGATAAACCAGAATGTCCAAAACCGACCAGAAGATAACTTTGGAGGCTTATATCAAACAGAAACAAAATCAGAAGAACATCTGGAAAACACCAGAGGGAAGCCTGCCATAATATGAATTGCTCCAAACAAGAATGATTCAAATATCAGAAGCAATCAAGAAGTTATACTGATCAGAACATAGCCTGGCAGTGTAATTTCAACACAGTCCAGACTTGTCCAGAAGTGACCAAAAGATATCTTTGATGGACTATATCAGAGGGAATAAATATCAGAAGATTCTTTGGACCATACTAATGTGAAGCCTACCATGTGTAGAGTTGTTCCAAGCCATAAGTTGTCAAAAGCAAGAAGTAATCCAGGAGATAATTTGACCGGAACATGGCATGATAGTCGAATTTTGAATAACCCAGACTTCATCCAGAATTGATCAGAAGAAACACAGAATGATTCATGCCAGAATCACCAGAAGCAGAAAACATGATGATTATCAGAATCATCAAAAGCAGAAAACATGATGATTATCAGAATCATCAGAAGCAGGAAACATGAGGATTATCAGAATCATCAGAAGCAGAAAACATGATGATTATCAGGATCATCAGAAGCAGGAAACATGATGATTATCAGAATCATCAGAAGCAGAAAACATGATGATTATCAGGATCATCAGAAACAGGAAACATGATGATTATCAGAATCATCAGAAGCAAAACAGAATCAGAATCAGAAAACAGAATTAGAAAACAGAACCAGAATCAGAATGATTAACATCAGAATCAGAAAACAGAAATCCTTCCTCTGTATTCGACTACAGGGGCTCGTAGTCGAATACAAGTTTGAAAACTTGAGTAAAACAGAAGTTTGACAGGTTGTATTCGAATACACTCATGTTGTATTCGAATACACCTCCGAAAACAGTAAAATTTTCCTAAGACTTCAACACATTTCAAACTGTTTTCTTTTGAAAAACCAACCTAACACCAGAATCATAATTACCCATCTTTAGAAACCTCAAAACTCATAATATTTTCATTAAACAACAACAACAGATTTTTCAGAAATAACACTTCCACCATTTTAAATCCCTTTTCTTTTGAAACCATCATCAACACCAGATTGTTTAACAAAACACATCAAAAACACATAATCACTAAAACCAGAAAGTCAACCACAAAACAGTCCCACACAAACTAACTCAAGCATTTGGATCATCTCCAATGCAACACCAACAAAGTCATCATTCAAACACAACAGAATGATTTCTTACTCAACACAACAAAAAATACATCATCAACAAAGCAACACAATAAGTTCCTTCACTGAAAACAGCAGGAACATCAAAACAGTTTGATTTCCAAAACATAACACAATGTTTTTCACAACATAACCCAATAATCATTCATGACACATGCATTTATAGCCCTAAATGCAAATCTAGAAAGTTGGAAGGTGCCCTTACCTTAGTTATGTTCCCTTAACTCGTACGCTTCTGCGACAAAAGTCGACGATACTCCCATTTCGCGTTCGCCACTACGAAAGTCAGTTCTTTAGCTCCGTAACGATCAGAGGAATAACTCTCGTACTCGAAACTTTCTGATTTGACACTCAGATTTTCAAGAAAATGAATATTGAGTAATCTGTTTTCCTTTACTAACACAGAAAACAGAAGAAGAAGAAGAAGAAGAAGAGATAAAGCAGAATTTGTCGTAACAGAGGAAAGAAGAAAAATCTTCTCACTTAAATATCTCCATAAATGCTGTCTGACACAGCAGAGGAAGGCAGAAATTGTTTCCTTCATCACAAATATCTGCGCCACCTCACCCAATGCTTATATTAAAATATCTTTTTATCCTCCAGCACTTAATCCGTCTTGTCGCAATTAGCCGAGAAAATCTTAATTATCGGCCCGATAATTTAATTACTCGAAATTAAATTAATTCATCCATTATCCAATAATTTTAATTTCCACCTCCAAAACAAATGTTTATATATATATATATATATATATATATATATATATATATATATATATATATATATATATATATTTACACAAAACATACATATATTGAATATTTTTACAAATATTCCCAAATACACTTAAAATTAAATCTGAATTTAATTTTAAATTTAAGGGTCTTACACAAATCACGTAAATTGTTAAATGAGTTTACGCTACATCCTCTGATGTTTGGACAAAGTTAAAGGAACACCAAGACTTCGCTATGAGAATTCGTATTCTAATTATGATGAAAACACTTTGAAACACACCTCTAGTGATTCTATTAATGCAAGCAATGCTCTAACTAGTTCGGCCTCTTATAAGTATATCAAGCATCTTATTACTCTACCTCTAATAATCATGACAAGCATATGATCATCTCACTCTGATGGAAAGCCAACGCTCTTATCAGAAGTCAACAATTTGGAAAGTCAACGCTCTGATAAAAAATTGATGCTTTGAAGAAGAGAAGTTGGATCATCCTCTACTCAAAATCTTGAATCTGTTATTTTTCTGAAGGTCTATGTAACATACTCTGATAATGATATCCTCTGCTCCTTTTGTCTTCGTATCAAGATACGCATAATCAATTACAAGGATAAATTTTGTCAAGCTTTAATGGTGAATAAATCTCTGAAGATTTGATACGAAACTTCATGATACATGTTGATTTCTTGTAATCAGGACAACGTCCAAAAACCCTAAAGTTTCTCTATAAAAGGATGTGTAACCCTAATTGATCTACACAACGAAAATACTACCAAAAGCACGATACAGCCGTCTCCGCACTGTTGCTCTTAATCCTTTTCTGCCTAAGTGCTGAGAAATATTTTCTGAGAGTTCAACTTTGTAAACACCCTCTTGTGAGATTTATTCAGAAAACCCATAAACACATTATGTTTGTAACCTAATCCAGTAGTGGTTGGATACCTCAACAACTTGATTCTACTAAGCTAGAAGGTTGAGAATACTTGAGCACTGTCAGGTTGACTAGTTGGTGTTCAATGGAAGTGTAATTCCATTGGTGGATTAAATCCTTCCGTATGAAGGGATTGGACTTAGCTACCATGTTGGTGGTTAACAAGGATAAATTAGCTTGTGTTTATTGTTTTTTCTGCTCTATTTTCATCACTTTGGAGTGATTTTGCCAAGTTCAAAGGAAGTGTGATTGTGTTTATAGTAAGTATGACATAGTTTATAAGAAAGTGTGACCGAGTTGATAACAAAGTAGGTCGAGTGTGAGGATTATCATTCGAATATGGGTCGTGATATGTATATTTATGATAGTCCAATTATGCATTATCATAGTTATATGTTAAATACATTAGTTAAAAGTTATAGTGACGATCCTTATTATTTTGCTGTTAATTTGATTAGGTTTTTAAAAAAAAATTAGAATGCAAAATCATCACATAATAGCAATGACATCCCAATTAAATTGACACCCAAAATTAACACTTACCACTTAAAGCACCTTAATAAGTATATTAAATTAAAAAGAAAAAAAATAAAGAAGACAACAGAAGTTTGGGAGGATTTTGGAGGATGTTATTGAACAATTACATTGATTCAATAACATCCTCCAAAAAATAAATATTTTTACATAGAAACACACAAAGAAATTTCATGAAGATATATTATAGAGAATACATTGGGTTCTTTGTACCTCCAAATACAATATTTATTAAGAAAAAATTATATGTATCACATTATTTGCTTTTTATTCCATGTAAAGCAAGCAGTATGCTCTGGACTTTGAATCTGACATGGTCCTGATTGTTTTATATACCAATTGCAATTAATACATATATCATAATCTCTAGTTGCTACATATATATCATACCGATGGAACTCATCATTCCATTGAAAGGAACAGTAAAATCGGGTGCTTGCAAAAAAGTTAATTTTAAAATGCCAACCAAAAGTTTCACCATGATGAAGAAGATGGACTCCAAGGTCATCATCTTTAGATTTACAGTGAATAGTTAAGTTCAAATTGTTTTCCAAAAGGTTAGTAACATTTACATGCTCTCCAAGAACATTGTACACCGATAGCAGCATCAACAGATATAGCATGAGAAATTTTGATTTAAATATAGACATTGCACCTTCGATAAATTTTTTATTTGGAAGTGGATAATACTTATTATACGAAGGTTAAAATGATTTTAGTAGAGAAGCATATATTTATAGGAAATTTATAGAAATAATAAAAATAAATTTAAATGATCGTTAATTTTTAATATAAAACTTTACATATTTATATGTATTTTAAAGATATAATAATAATATATGTAATTAATGTTTGACTAGAGAAAATATTGACTAAAGATATAAAACAAAATAAATTGAAAGATGGTCAAGATTTTATTTAATTGACAATATAATTTAGCAAAAACAATAATTTTATTAATTAATTTTAAATGATTTGATAAAGTTAAGATTTTGACCAAATCGATACTTATTACAAAATGTACACGTGACAGTGACAATCTCGTGTATTTGACTAAATATTATAGTTATAACTTTTAAATAATGTAAATAAAAAAATTTAATATCTTTTTGTGGGATACACATTAAAATGCATGACTTTGTTTCCGTTTACATTTTCAAAACACAATCACAAATTCAATCATGGAAAGTTTCAAAACACAATCACTAGTAAAAGTTTAATTTTATAATCTTGAGAGTTCAAATTTTATGAGACAATTTTAAATTGACTATTAATACACTTTGATTAACATAAATTTTCCATTTCCCCAAAAAAGAAACATGCTGCTTTTGAGGCAAATAATTATTGTTATAACTTTGTCGATTGGTGTTCAATCCTTGTAATGTGTATTGAAAATCATATTTGATTGAAATTTTTGTACCGGGTTAAAGCACCTCTTTTGCTTTCTATAACATATTTTCTTATTAAAAAAATCAATTATATCAATCATATTCATTCATATTAAAAAAAATATTTGTAATCCTAGATAAATAAATAAATTGAGTGAAAAAAAGATGAATAAATAAAACATGTGATGGAGAAGATTCATATAATGTCACATTTTGAGAAATCCTTGTTTAATTATATTATAAACA
Organism: Cicer cuneatum; assembly: GCA_037974295.1. Classification (NCBI taxonomy): domain Eukaryota; kingdom Viridiplantae; phylum Streptophyta; class Magnoliopsida; order Fabales; family Fabaceae; genus Cicer; species Cicer cuneatum. The sequence goes on along the minus strand of JBBPBO010000001.1, from coordinate 29,257,698 downwards.
TAAAAAAATTGCAAATATGGTAAGTGAATATTTTTTTTGGAAATCAAGAGAGCCGAGTCTTGGAAAAGAAAGCTACACAACGACTAATCTGGAGTAGAAACTCCAGCAACACTCATCCGTGTTAAGTTTCACTCGTCTTGAAAACGAATGCCTCCACTGAATTTGAATCTATCTCTTAAGCACATGGTGGATATTAACCACACTCCTAATAGAAATGACAATTCTATTAATTGCGGAATCTAAATTTGAATTTCAAATGACAATTCTAAATTAGAATTTTAATGCAAACGAAATGACATTATAAAACAAATAATAACATTATCAATTTATAGATTCTTTTAATTGTGTGACCATTATTTCTTTTACGAAATTGGATTATTTTTATTATATGATACAAATATATATTAATTTTTTAAGACAATTATAACCAAAAATATGATTCAAATTTATTTTAAACACAATTAATAATAAAAAATATGTGAAGAAACGGTGGATTTTACTAATTTCATTCCACTCACGTTGACCTTAATTTTTGAAATTAGTATAAAATTAAATGGTTGATTGTTTTGTTACAATATATAAGATTTTAAATGTTTGCAAATCAATTCATATTCTCAACAAAATCAAAATTAATGTTTGGTGATGGCTCAAATCAAAGCGTTGTAATCTTATCTATGATTTGAATCAATAGTAGCTTAGTCCTCCAAATTGTCTAGGTTATGTTTTTATTTGATATATTTTGGTTTTTGTTGTTGGGACGAATCCTCCTTTTCTTTGTGTTATAGCTTATGTTAGCTTTCTATTTTTGGCACTTCTTGTCCAAGAATAGTCCTTTTAATATATATATATATATATATATATATATATTTATTTGGGTTTCTATAAAAATATGTTTACAGAACCATCCAACTAGGCCTTAATGGCAACCTAGGAGGAAAGAATGAGACCAAATAGAAGGTGAATCAAAAGGAAGGATATAATAATCAAGTAAGAAAAAAAAATTGGTTGAGCATATCAAATTTTTATATGTGTTTAGATCGAGAGAGAAAAAAAAAATTTAAAGATGAACTTGAATTTCTATAAATTACGCGGTCGGAATCACAAAAGGTTAGCAAACGCTAATCCTAACAAAAGAATAAATTCAGGAATCCACCAGAGAAGAGAAAAACTCTCAAAATTAATTATTTTATTAAAAGATGCTCTTTTGTTACAGCATAGAAAGTCTTTAAATAGATAATAAAAACCCTAGTACGAAAATTAGGTAAAACAGAAAAGCCCTAAATTAAAGGAAAAGCTAAAACGGCTGTAAAACAGAAAAGCCCGAAATTACGGGAAAAACTAAAACGACTGTTTTGAGGCCCAAGACGAGCTCAAAACGGTTCTGGAGCACATACATCATGGCAACGCAATGAGTTGTGTTCGTGGCGCGATTCCCTTTTCGGAAAGGTATAATAATAGGCAATCTGACACCGGACGATCCTTTTCCGCATTTCTCCGCAAAGCCGTTTCTTCCTCGATTCTTTCTGCGAACCCTCCTACATCAGTCTCCTCCACCTCCAAAGAACTCGACCCCGAGTTCATACCAGGGTAAAGGGCAGCATCCTCATGGAACTCATAAATATCAGCCATATTAAAGGTATTGGAAATATTCATGGATTCCGACAAGTCAATCACATAAGCTCTGTCATTGATCTTCTTCAGCACCTTGAAAGTCCCGTACTTGCGAGGCTGAAGTTTCGTGTAAGTACATACTAGGAACCTCTCCTTACGCAGGAACACCATCACATCATCTCCCACATCAAAAACCTTCACTCTCCTGCGCTTGTCAGCAGCGACTTTGTTCTTCTGCCTAATAGCTTCTAACTTCGCCCTACAGTCTCCTTAACGGCTTGCACATCCTTGACCATACTTTCAGCTGCAGTACTCACCCCATTAGCCTTGGGTAGTACCACCAGATCAACCACATGCCGCGGTGGAGAAGTATGAACCAGAGAGAAAGGCGATTTTCCTGTAGCTGAGTGCACTGCGCTGTTGTAAGCAAATTCGATTTGGGGTAAAGCCAGATCCCACTGCTTCGGCTTATCCCCGCAAATACTCCGAATCATATTCCCCAGCGTTCGGTTGGTGACCTCTGTCTGCCCATCAGTTTGAGGATGAGCTGTAGAACTCCTATTCAATGCAGTACCAAACATCTGCCATAGAGTAATCCAAAAATGACTGAGGAACTTGGTGTCTCGGTCTGACGTGATGGACCTGGGGACTCCATGCAAATGCACAACCTCCTTGAAAAACAATTTGGCTATGTTGGATGCATCCGCGGTCTTCTTACAAGCAATAAAGTTTGACATCTTTGAAAACCTGTCAACCACCACAAACACAGAATCTACTCCTCGCTGTGTACGAGGTAAGCCCAATACAAAGTCCATCGAAAGATCTAACCAGATATCATCAGGAACAGGTAATGGCATGTAAAGACAAGTGTTTTGAGGCTGACCCTTAGAAACCTGACAAGTGTAGCAGCGCTTGACGATAGCACCCACGTCACGGCGCAGATGAGGCCAATAATACCGCTCCTCCAGACTGGCGATGGTTTTGTCTCTCCCCAAATGACCTCCAAGACCGCCACCATGCAGATCTCGAATCAGCTTCTCCCTCAAAGAAGAATTAGGAATGCAGAGTTGATTCCCCTTGAACAGGTAGCCCTCTCGAATATGAAAATCAGCGCTGGGATGCTGATTTGTACACTTTAGCCACAACTCGTTGAACTCAATATCAGACTCATATAGTTCCTTCAGCAACTCAAAACCCACAATCTCTTGAGCTAAGGCAATCAACGAGGAAGCTCTCCTACTCAACGCATCTGCTACCTTGTTTTGGGCGCCTGATTTGTGCTGAATGATAAATGGGAATTTCTGCAAAAAAACTCACCCAACGAGCATGCATCTTGTTTATCACATTCTGACTATGGAGGAACTTTAGGGCAATGTGGTCAGTGAACAAGATAAACTCCCTCTGAATCAAATAATGCTCCCATTGCCACAAAGCTCGAAAGACTGCATAAAACTCCTGGTCATAAGTGCTCCACTTCTGCATGGCGTCGCTCAGTTTTTCACTAAAGAAAGCCATTGGTCGCTTCTCTTGTAAAAGTACAGCACCTACCCCTACTCTACTAGCATCACACTCCACCTGGAATATCTTGTCGAAGTCAGGTAAAGCGAGAACTGCTGCATTGCAAAGCTTATCCACCTACGACATAACAAGAAAAATGGACTTCTCCTTTCCTGTTCGTCTATTAAAACAAGAAACTAGGGCCATAGCTATCTTGTGCCTTTCCCAGGTGAACATCATCACATTATCTCTGCCTCTATACGTGATATCATTATCATACTGCTAAGGTCGCCCCAGTAGGACATGACACACATCCATATCCAGAACATCACACACTACCTCTTCCTTGTAATGCCTTCCGATGGAAATAGGCACCTTGCAAGTCTTCGTCACCTTGACCTGCGAACCCTTACTCACCCAACCCAAAGCATAAGGCTTGGCATGCGGTTCTGTCGGCAACTCTAGGTATTCCACCAGCTTTTGGGAGACCAAGTTCTCTGTACTCCCGTTATCCACGATCAGATTACACACCTTATTTTTAATAGAACAGTGTGTTCTAAAAAGAGTCTTCCTTTGCCCCTCTTCCTTTGGAGACAACATGACTCTCTGCAGCACAAAATTCACTAGTTCTTCAGCTTCTTCTTCAGCGAACTCAACACCGTCATACTCGTTGTTTTCTTCCTCTTACTCAGATTCCTCATTCAAAACTGCATCCGTTCTCCTAGAAGGACAAACATTCGACTTGTGACCCTGCCCACCGCAACAGAAAGACTCATCTCCCGTCGATTTGGCGTATGGGTTGGCTGACTTATGGGTCGCCCTCTTGTTGTTGGGCGTAGCACTACTAGTTCCACCATTTCCCTTTGCTGAGGAGTTAGAATCCTTAGTAGCAACACCCTTATCCTTATCACCAGCAACTTCAGAATTACCCTACGTAGTGAATCTGCGAAAAGATGAGAAATTTCTGGGGGATTTTTCCATCAGTTATGCTTTCAAGGCTAGCGTAGAGGCCTCCGCACGGTCCAGACAGTCTGCAGACCCATCTTCTCGTGTATCGACCCATTCAAGCCATTAATATAGTGAGTCACCTTCTGACCCTCACTTTCCCCCTAGTTCGTTGCGTTCTGAGAAACGCAGGAACTCTACTGTATACTCGGTCACGCTCCTTCTACCCTGAACGCAATCAATATACTGTTGGAACCAAGTTGGTTCTTGCAATTAAAGTTTTGATGTTAACAAATGTATTTTATGAAAATAACATATTTGACTTAGAAGAAGAATGAAAAATGTCATCAGAAGAATAGATCCGAAGATGACATCACCAGAAGCAGAAATCAGAGGATGACGTCACCAGATGATGTCATCAGAAGATGACGTCACTAGAAGCAGAAATCAGAGGATGATGTTACCAAAGGATATCATCAGATGAATCTGTCAGAGAAAAATGTTCAAAACAGAATCTGAGAAAAATGCTCAAAACAGAATATGAGAAAAATGCTCAAAACAGAATCTGAGAAAAATGCTCAAAACAGAATTGGAGAAAAAGGCTCAAAACAGAATCTAAGAAAAATGCTCAAAACAGAAGCGGAGCAAAACGTTCAAAACAGATCAGTGAGCAAAAGGCTCAAAACATAATCTGAGCAAACTACTCCAGAATATTCTCAAAACAGATTAATCGAAATACACTCCTGAAGTAAAGCATCAGTGAAGCCCTAAAGTTCAACTATAATTAGAGGCTTAATGCTGAAGAATAAAGTATCGAAAAACACAAGAACTCAAACTTCAATTCAAAGTTATCTGAGAGTTCAAAAGAGAGAAACACAAATGAGCAAGAGCAATATTTTCTAAGTGTTTTTGAGAGAGAAATAGAGTGCAATAATCAGCTTTCCAGAAGCAACGTTGCAAATTTCCAAACCTTTATTATAGTGGTGTAGATTCCTTCTTCAATCTGGGTTGTCAGATTGGTAGGAGAAGACTTGGCTGGTTTAGTCAAGGTGTTGTTATTCCTCAAAAGTCTGGGGTTGTCAGGCTGTTTGAGAAGACTTAGCTAGTTTAGTTAAGGTGTTGTTGTTCCTCAAAAGTCTGGGGTTGTCAGGCAGTTTGGGAAGACTGACTTGAAGGGTCAGTGGTGTTGTAATTCAAATAAGCTTGAATTAGTAAAAAGGCCTTCTGGAGGAAGGGACTGGACGTAGCCTAGTTAATGGTGAACCAGTATAAATTGCTGTGTTATTATGTTATTATTATCCGCTGCTGAATCTGATTAGTTATTTATTGAATAATTCAAATCAATATTTAACAAAACAACAAAAGTAATTAAGTTTGACAAACACAATTCAACCCCCCTTCTCGTGTTTACACCTTCAATTAGTATCAGAGCTCGGTGTCAAGGTTGAGCACTTTACAGTGTATGAGGAAAGATCCAAGGGATCAATATGTCCGGATTCAATGAAGAAGCTACTAGAGGAAACATCAACAGACCACCTCTGTTTGATGGAGAACGATTTGAATACTAGAAGGACAGGTTGAGAAGTTTTTTTATTTCACAAGATCCTGAACTTTGGGACTTGGTGGAAGATGGTTATGCTGCTCCAGAAGATGCTGATGGTATTAAAGTTTCCAGAAGAGATATGGATGTTGATCAGAAGAAGATGTTCAAGTTGCATCACAAATCCAAAACGTTCATGATCAATGCAATCACGTTCAAGGAGTTCGACAACTGCACTAACAGAGAAACAGCGAAGAGCATCTATGATAGTCTAATTCTGACTTACGAAGGCAGTAAGCAAGTCCAACAAGCAAAGGCTAACATTCCAGTCAAGAAGTACGAGTTATTCAAGATGGAAGAAGATGAAGACATTGAAACTATGTTTTCCAGATTCCAGACTCTAGTATCAGGATTAAGGGTACTAGAAAAGAGCTACACTACTGCTGATCATGTAAGGAAAATACTTAGAAGTCTGACAATCAAGTGGAGACCAAAAATTATTGCTATTCAGGAAGCTAAAGATCTGAATACTCTAAAGCTGGAAGAATTAATCAGCTCTCTCAGATCACATGAAATTGAGTTGGAAGAAGATGAACCCAAGAAGAAGAACAAAACTCTAGCCCTGAAATCCAAGCAGAAAAAGGCTCTGAAAGCAACATCAGAAAATAGTGATTCAGACGATCAAAGTCTGAACTCAGAGGAAGAAGAAATTGCTTTCTTATCCAGGAAGTTCAGAAAGATGTGGCATAACAGAAGGAATAAATTTCCCAAGAGATATTCCAATCAGTCCAACAAAGGAAGTGATGATACAAATTACAAGAAAGGTATCATCTGCTACAGATGTAATGAATCTGGACATATCAAGTCAGAATGTCCAAATATGGAGAAAGGAAAGTACCAGAGGAAAGATTTCAGAACTAAGAAGAAAAGCATGATGGCTACATGGGATGATTCTGATGAATCTTCTGAAGATGAACACGCATATTTGGCTATGATGGCTCACACCAACTCTGGATCCAACACATAATCTGATTCTGGAAGAGAATCAGAAGATGATGAAATTAAGGTATATTCTGAATTCACTCGATCTGATTTGATTACTGCTCTGAATGATTTTTTAAACTGTAATTACAAATTATCTTTAAAACTGAAAACACTTAAGAAAGAAAATACAAATCTAATAGAAAAAGTTAATGTTTTAAAGAATCAGATTGCAGAATTTAAAACAGAAAGTGTCATTCTTGAAACTGACATTGCAGAATTGAAAATAGAGAATGTATATTTGAAAAACAGTTTTGCTGAACTTCAAGTTGAAAGTCTAACTCTGAAAAATGACCATAATTCAACATCAATTGAAAATACCACAAGTAATTCTGATATACATGAACAAGTTCTTCAAGAATTTCTTGCTAATGGTATGGAAAGAAGAAAATATGCTTATATGATTTATGGAGTCAGTAGGAATGGAAATAGAGGTATAGGATTTGAAGAAACTATAACTGAATCTAAACCTGTGCTTAAATCTGTTCCCTCTGATATAGTGTGTACTGTTTGTTTCAAGAAAGGTCATTCCAAAGTGTCTTGTCCTATGCTAAATACAAGGGAAAACAAGAAAATTTTCAAGACTAACAAACCTGGACCCAACAAGATTTGGGTACCAAAAGATAAAATTGTCTATGTTGCAGATGTTCTAAGCAACCAAATTGAAACACCAGTCATGGTGTCTGGTCAATGGATGCTGGCAATATATGAAGGGAAAAAGGTCTATGTTCCAACATCTACCAAACAAAAGCCAATTGACTCTAGTAGAAGAAGAAATGGTCAACACAATACCTATCAGAACCAGAACCAGAATCATAGGAGGAACAGGAAATATCAAAGAAATCACACATATCACACAGATCAGAACAGACAGAGAAATCACTCATATCAACAAACCTGGAACTACCAGGAGAATCAGAATTATTATCAGTTCTAGAACCAGAAGAATCAGAATTATCATCAGTTCCAGAACTATCAGAGGAACATGATATATCAACAGAAAGAGAAGTGTCAGTATCTGGAGAGTTCTTCAAACACTCCAGTAAAATTCATCAAGATTACAAACCAGGAAGGGAATTCAAATTCCTTCATCCAAACCATCTAATCACAGAACATACAGATTCAGAATCTGAAAATCAGAAACAAGATCTATGTTCCAACATCTACCAAACAGAAGCCAATTGACTCTAGTAGAAGAAGAACTGGTCAACACAATACCTATCAGAACCAGAACCACAATCATAGGAGGAACTGGAAATATCAAAGAAATCACACATATCACATAGATCAGAACAGACAGAGAAATCACTCATATCAACAAACCTGGAACTACCAGGAGAATCAGAATTATTATCAGTTCTAGAACCAGAAGAATCAGAATTATCATCAGTTCCAGAACTATCAGAGGAACATGATATATCAACAGAAAGAGAAGTGTCAGTATCTGGAGAGTTCTTCAAACACTCCAGTAAAATTCATCAAGATTACAAACCAGGAAGGGAATTCAAATTCCTTCATCCAAACCATCTAATCACAGAACATACAGATTCAGAATCTGAAAATCAGAAACAAGATCTATGTTCCAACATCTACCAAACAGAAGCCAATTGACTCTAGTAGAAGAAGAACTGGTCAACACAATACCTATCAGAACCAGAACCACAATCATAGGAGGAACTGGAAATATCAAAGAAATCACACATATCACATAGATCAGAACAGACAGAGAAATCACTCATATCAACAAACCTGGAACTACCAGGAGAATCAGAATTATTATCAGTTCTAGAACCAGAAGAATCAGAATTATCATCAGTTCCAGAACTATCAGAGGAACATGATATATCAACAGAAAGAGAAGTGTCAGTATCTGGAGAGTTCTTCAAACACTCCAGTAAAATTCATCAAGATTACAAACCAGGAAGGGAATTCAAATTCCTTCATCCAAACCATCTAATCACAGAACATACAGATTCAGAATCTGAAAATCAGACACAAGAGGATTTTCAGAGTAAAACTGAAACTGTTGACATAGAGGTTACATCTTGCTGTAAATACTATTATTGTTTGATATTTATGTTTAATATGATAACAAGAAGCTTGATCTTAAAAATCAAAGCTAGATAAGTATTCTGCAGGTTTTCAAACTGTCAGAGGAACCATGTGATTCACGTGATGTGAACACTTCAACAGAAACAATATTTCAGTAGTTTCAAAAACAAGCAGAAACTACCAGAAGCAGAATTAATGGTTTGGCTGTATTGAGTTCATTTTTAAATTATTTGATTTGTATTATGTTATATGACAAATAGCTTGATCTGAAAAGTCAAAGCAAGATGAAGCTGATGCAGGTTAACCAGAACTAGAGGAAACTGATGCTGGTTTACCAGAACCAGAGGAAACTAAAGCTAGTTTACCAGAACCATAGGAAACCGATGCAGGTTTACTAGAACTAGAAGCTGATACAGATCTAACAGAACCAGAATCTAATGTAGACAAACCAAGAGAGCTTGAAAAGATGGAAGATGAAAGAAGAACCTGGCAAGCCTTCAGAGGATAAATCTGAAGATAAGTTAAAAAAAATAGATCACTCCAAGACATGGCCAGAACTATGTTAAATGATTTAAATGTTGCAAAACATTTTTGGGGTGAAGCAATCAACACTGCATGTTATATTCAGAATAGAGTCTTTATTAGGTCTATGTTGAATAAAACACCATATGAATTATGGAAAGCTTGACACTGCAAAGTCAAAGCAAGATGTTGATATTACAGATTTAACAACACCAGAGGAAGCATAAACAGACAAACCAGCAGAAGCAGATAAACCAGCAGAATTTGAAGAAGTGAAGGATACAAATAAATCAAAAGCATGTGACACATCTTCAAAGGATGAACCTGATCAAATCAGAACCAGTCATGAGAAGTCAGAAGAGAAATCTGGATGGAAATACCAGTCATCTCATCCTGAAAATCTGATCATTGGAAGTGGAAGTGATTCTTTAAGAACCAGATCATCATTAAAAGATATAAGTCTGTTTGGTTTAATCTCATCGATTGAGCCTACATCTGTTAGTGAAGCATTGGCAGATGATGGATGGATTATTGCAATGCAGGAAGAGTTAAATGAATTTAAGAGGAATGATGTTTGGGATCTAGTTCCAAGACCAGAGAAGGACATTGTGGGAACCAAGTGGGTCTTCAGAAATAAGCTAAATGAAAAGGGTGAAGTAGTCAGAAACAAGGCAAGGCTTGTGGCACAAGGTTACAATCAACAAGAGGGTATTGATTACACTGAGACATTTGCTCCAGTGGCCAGGTTAGAAGCTATTCGTATCTTATTATCCTTTTCTGCAAATAATAATATCAAATTATTTCAAATGGATGTTAAAAGTGCTTTTCTCAATGGTTATTTGAGTGAAGAGGTATATGTTAAACAACCTCCAGGTTTTGAAAATTCTGAAATTCCAAACCATGTCTTTAAACTTAAAAAATCCTTGTATGGGTTAAAACAAGCACCTAGAGCATGGTATGATAGACTTAGTAATTTCTTACTTAAAAATAACTTTGAAAGAGGACAAATAGACAATACTTTGTTTAGCAGATCAATAGAAAATGATATTTTGATCATTCAAATTTATGTTGATGATATTATTTTTGGATCTACTAATGGCATTCTTTGTCAAGAATTTTCTGAATTAATGCAGCATGAATTTCAAATGAGTATGATGGGAGAACTTAAGTTCTTTCTAGGAATACAAATTCAACAAAGTCCAGAAGGTATTTACATTCACCAAACTAAATATACAAAGGAACTTCTCAAGAAGTTTAAGATGAGTGATTGCAAACCTATGGCTACACCAATGCATCTTACTTGTTCACTTGATAAAGATGAATCAGGAACAAAAGTTGACCAGAAAATCTACAGAGGAATGATAGGATCATTACTCTACCTTACTGCTTCTAGACCTGATATCATATTTAGTGTGTGTGTATGTGCTCGATTTCAATCTGATCCTAGAGAATCTCATCTAACTACTATTGAGAGAATCCTTAGATACCTAAAAGGCATTACCAACCTCACCTTGTTTTACAAGAAAACTCCTACATACAAACTGAGTGGATACTGTGATTCTGACTATGCTGGAGATAAACTTGAAAGAAAAAGCACCAGTGGCTATTGTACCTTTTTAGGAGACAATTTAATTTTGTGGTCCAATAAGAAACAACACACCATTGCCATGTCAACAACAGAGGCTGAATACATTTCAGTAGCTGGCTACAGCTCTCAACTACTCCGGATGAAGCATCAACTTGAAGACTACAAAATATTAGAATCCAACATACCCATCTATTGTGATAACACCTTTGCAATTTTCCTAACCAAAAACCCTATCCTACATTCTCGAGCTAAACACATAGAGATCAAACACCACTTCATTAGAGATTATGTTCAAAAAGGGGTACTTAACATTCAATTTGTAGACACTGATCATCAATGGGCTGACATATTCACTAAATCACTACCTGAAGATAGGTTTGAATTCATCAAGAAAAACCTTAATCTTATCTTCATCCCTAACCTAATAGCTTAGTTTAATTTTTATGTATTTTACTTTTCATGTACTTTTATAAAAAAAAAAAGTCGAAAAAAAAAAGAGTGAAAAAAAAAAACAGAGGATCTCTTTTCTTCATTCAATCCTTTTTGTCTGATGACAAAGGGGGAGAAGATGTAATATTTGATAAAATATCCGAGGGAGAAGATGATGTATTTGAAAGGAGGAGAAGATAATGTATGATGTATTTGATATCTAGGCATTAGATTTAGGGGGAGAAAATATAAAATGAAGCTTAGTCTTAGGGGGAGTCAAAGTCAAAAGAAAGAAAAAGTATTATCAAAAATACATTGTTTGTCATCATCAAAAAGGGGGAGATTGTTGGAACCAAGTTGGTTCTTGCGATTAAAGTTTTGATGTTAACAAATGTATTTTATGAAAATAACATATTTGACTTAGAAGAAGAATGAAAAATGTCATCAGAAGAATAGATCAGAAGAATAGATCAAAAGATGACGTCACCAGAAGCAGAAATCAGAGGATGACGTTACCAGAGGATATCGTCAGATGAATCTGTCAGAGAAAAATGTTCAAAACAGAATCTGAGAAAAATGCTCAAAACAGAATCTGAGAAAAATGCTCAAAACAGAATCTGAGAAAAATGCTCAAAACAGAATTGGAAAAAAAAGCTCAAAACAGAATCTGAGAAAAATGCTCAAAACAGATCAGTGAGTAAAAGGCTCAAAACATAATCTGAGTAAACTACTCCAGAATATTCTCAAAACAGATTAATCGAAATACACTCTTGAAGTAAAGCATCAGTGAAGCCCTAAAGTTCAACAATAAATAGAGCCTTAATGCTGAAGAATAAAGTATCAAAAAACACAAGAACTCAAACTTCAATTCAAAGTTATCTGAGAGTTCAAAAGAGAGAAACACAAATGAGCAAGAGCAATATTTTCAAAGTGTTTTTGAGAGAGAAATACAGTGCAACAATCAGCTTTCCAGAAGCAATAAAAGAGTGCAAGAATAAGTGCAGCAAACAGCTTTCCAGAAGCAACGTTGCAAAGTTCCAAACCTTTATTATAGTGGTGTAGATTCCTTCTTCAATCTGGGTTGTCAGATTGGTAGGAGAAGACTTGACTGGTTTAGTCAAGGTGTTGTTATTCCTCAAAAGTCTGGGGTTGTCAGGCTGTTTGAGAAGACTTAGCTAGTTTAGTTAAGGTGTTGTTGTTCCTCAAAAGTCTGGGGTTGTCAGGCTGTTTGGGAAGACTGACTTGAAGGGTCAGTGGTGTTGTAATTCAAATAAGTTTGAATCAGTAAAAAGGCCTTCTGGAGGAAAGGACTGGACGTAGCCTAGTTAACGGTGAACCAGTATAAATTGTTGTGTTATTATGTTATTATTATCCGCTGCTGAATCTGATTAGTTATTTATCAAATAATTCAAATCAATATTTAACAAAACAGCAAAAGTAATTAAGTTTGACAAACATAATTCAACCCCCTTCTCGTGTTTGCACCTTCATATACATCTTGTACAGAATCTGCTCATAATCTTCAGGCAAGAAGCGCTCCATCATCAACTGTTTCATTCACCTCCACGTTCTGATTGGCGCTTTCCTCTGGTGCTACCTCGGAACAACAAGCTTATCCCACCACACAGCAGCGGTACTCTTCAATCGAATTACCACCATATTCACTTGCTTGTTTTCTGGCACACCCATCACGTCGAAGAACCGATCAACGTCAATATGCCAATCCAGAAACTCTTCAACCCCCTTAGTTCCATAGAACAACGGGATGTCAGCCTTGACTCTGTAGTCGTTGCGATCCTGTAGATTATTGAAACCCTGATTCTCCTCCTGGACGTCTTCTTCGGAACTAGAGTCCGATTCAACACGAGCCTGCAAGCCTCCATGTGGACACTTGGGCGGTTCGTCTCTCCTGCCTCTGTCCCTCCAATTATTTATGGCGTTCACTTGAACCATCAAAGCCGCCACCTGAGTCGTCATCTGCGTAGTCAAAGCAGTAAGGGTCACGGTAAAAGTTGCAGTGATACCCTCGATGTTTGCTCTTGTGACTGGTTGATCTCCCACGGCTGTTCAAGCTACGAAAAGAAACAGGAGAAAGCCTGCTCTGATGCCACCTGACGTAGTCGGAATCACAAAAGGTTAGCAAGCGCTAATCCTAACAAAAGAATAAATTCAGGAATCCACCATAGAAGAGAAAAACACTCAAAATTAATTATTTTATTAAAAGATGCCCTTTTGTTACAGCATAGATAGTCTTTAAATAGATAATAGAAACCCTAGTACGAAAATTAGGTAAAACAGAAAAGCCCTAAATTAAAGGAAAAGCTAAAACGGCTGTAAAATAGAAAGCCCGAAATTACGGGAAAAACTAAAACAACTGTTTTGAGGCCCAAGACGAGCTCAAAACGGTTCTGGAGCCCATACATAATGGCAAGCAATGAATTGTGTTCATGGCGCGATTCCCTTTTCCGAAAGGTATAATAATAGGCAATCTGACACCGGACGATCCTTTTCCGCATTTCCCCGCAAAGCCGTTTCTTCCTTGATTCTTGCCGCGAACCCTCCTACATCAGTCTCCTCCACCTCCAAAGAACTCGACCCCGAGTTCATACCAGGGTAAAGGGCAGCATCCTCATGGAACTCATAAATATCAGCCACATTAAAGGTATTCGAAATATTCATGGATTCCGTCAAGTCAATCACATAAGCATCGTCATTGATCTTCTTCAGCACCTTGGAAGGCTCGTACTTGCGAGGCTGAAGCTTCGTGTAAGTGCCAACTGGGAACCTCTCCTTACGCAGGAACACCATCACATCATCTCCCACAGCAAAAACCTTGACTCTCCTGCGCTTGTCAGCAGCGACTTTGTTCTTCTGCCTAGTAGCTTCTAACTTCGCCCTAACAGTCTCTTTAACGGCTTGCACATCCTTGGCCATACTTTCAGCTGCAGTACTCACCCCATTAGCCTTGGGTAGTACCACCAGATCAACCACATGCCACGGTGGAGAAGTATAAACAATAGAGAAAGGCGATTTTCCTGTAGCTGAGTGCATTGCGCTGTTGTAAGCAAATTCGACCTGGGGTAAAGCCAGATCCCACTGGTGACCTCTGTCTGCCCATCAGTCTGAGGATGAGCTGTAGAACTCCTATTCAGTGCAGTACCAAACATCCGCCATAGAGTAATCCAAAAATGACTAAGGAACTTGGTATCTCGGTCTGATGTGATGGACCTGGGGACTCCATGCAAACGCACAACCTCCTTGAAAAACAATTTGGCTATGTTGGATGCATCCGCGGTCTTCTTACAAGCAATAAAGTGTGACATCTTTGAAAACCTGTCAACCACCACAAACACAGAATCTACTCCTCGCTGTGTACGAGGTAACCCCAATACAAAGTCCATCGAAAGATCTAACCAGATATTATCAGGAACAGGTAATGGCATGTAAAGACCAGATTTTTGAGGCTGACCCTTAGAAACCTAACAAGTGTAGCAACGCTTGACGATAGCACCCACGTCACGGCGTAGATGAGGCCAGTAATACCGCTCCTCCATACTGGCGATTGTTTTGTTTCTCCCTAAATGACCTCCAAGACCGCCACCATGCAGATCTCGAATCAGCTTCTCCCTCAAAGAAGAATTAGGAATACAAAGTTGATTCCCCTTGAACAAGTTGCCGTCTCGAATATGAAAATCAGCACTGGGATGTTGATTTGTACACTTGAGCCACAACTCCTTGAACTCAATATCAGACTCATCTAGTTCCTTCAGAAACTCAAAGCCCACAATCTACTCCTCAAACACAGAATCTACTCCTCGCTGTGTACGAGGTAACCCCAATACAAAGTCCATCGAAAGATCTAACCAGATATTATCAGGAACAGGTAATGGCATGTAAAGACCAGATTTTTGAGGCTGACCCTTAGAAACCTAACAAGTGTAGCAACGCTTGACGATAGCACCCACGTCACGGCGTAGATGAGGCCAGTAATACCGCTCCTCCATACTGGCGATTGTTTTGTTTCTCCCTAAATGACCTCCAAGACCGCCACCATGCAGATCTCGAATCAGCTTCTCCCTCAAAGAAGAATTAGGAATACAGAGTCGATTCCCCTTGAACAAGTTGCCCTCTCGAATATGAAAATCAGCACTGGGATGCTGATTTGTACACTTGAGCCACAACTCCTTGAACTCAATATCAGACTCATCTAGTTCCTTCAGAAACTCAAAGCCCACAATCTCCTTAGCTAAGGTAATCAACAAGGAAGCTCTCTTACTCAAAGCATCTGCTACCTTGTTCTGGGCGCCTGAGTTGTGCTGAATGATAAAGTGGAATTTCTGCAGAAAACTCACCCAGCGAGCATGCATCTTGTTTATCACCTTCTGATTATGGAGGACCTTCAGGGCAAAGTGGTAAGTGAACAAGATAAATTCCCTCTGAATCAAATAATGCTCCCATTGCCTCAAAGCTCGAAAGACTGCATAAAACTCCTGGTCATAAGTGCTCCACTTTTGCCTGCCGTCGCTCAGTTTTTCACTAAAGAAAGCCACTGGTCGCTTCTCTTGTGAAAGTACAGCACCTACCCCTACTCCACTGGCATCACACTCCACCTAGAATATGTTGTCGAAGTCAGGTAAAGTGAGAACTGCTGTCGTGCAAAGCTTCTCCTTGATCATCGCAAAGCTCTGCTCTTGTTCAGGTCCCCACTGGAATTTCCTTTCTTCAGACACTCGGTGATAGGCGCAGTAATGGTGCTGAAGTCGCGCACAAACCTCCTATAGAAAGTTGCTAGGCCATGGAAACTTCGTACTTCCGTCACAGTCTTAGGTGCAGGCCAGTTTCTGATAGCACTCACCTTCTCTTCGTCCGCCTGAATCCCATCTTCACTGACAACAAAACCCAGAAAAAACAGCTTGTTGGTCCAGAAGGTGCACTTCTTCAAGTTGATGTATCACTGGTTCTCCTGCAAGACCTGTAGAACTTGCTTCAAATGCCCTAGATGATCCTCCTTGGTTTTGCTATAAATCAGAATATCATCAAAGTAAACCACCACAAAAGAGCCAGTACAAGGACGAAGAACATTATTCATTACCCTCATGAAAGTACTGGGGGCGTTGGATAACCCGAAAGGCATGACCAACCACTCGTAAAGGCCATCCTTGCTTTTGAAAGTCGTCTTCCATTCATGTACAGGTCTAATTCGGATCTGATGATAACCACTCCGTAGATCTATCTTCGAAAACAACTTAGACCCCGATAACTCATCAAGCATGTCCTCCAGACGAGGGATGGGAAACCTGTACCTGATCGTTATCTTGTGGATGGCTCTGGTGTCAACGCACATCTGCCACTGATTGTTCTTCTTAGGGACCAAAAGCACTAGAACTGCACATGGGCTCATACTCTCTCTAATGAACCCTTTCTTCAGTAAATCCTCAATCTGTTCCCGCAATATCTCGTTCTCCTTGGGACTCATCCGGTAATGAGGTAGGTTCGGCAGACTGGAACCTGGAATTAAATCAATCTGATGCTGAATATCTCGCATAGGAGGCAAGTGGTTGGGTAGCTCATCCGAGATCAACTCCCCAAAATCCCTCAAGCTTTCTTGCACCTCTTTCGGTGGTTCAGGCTCCTCTTTCATAGCACTCAGCAAACCCTTGACCACCATGGGCAAAACCACTCAGTTTCCCTGAAGGCTTCAGTCAAATCATGCTCATCCTGCATCATAACAAGAAAACTGGACTTTTCCTTCCCTGTTCGTCTATTAAAACCAAAAACCAGGAACATAGCTATCTTATGCCTTTCCCAGGTGAATATCATCACATTATCTCTGCCTCTATATGTGATATCATTATCATACTGCTAAGGTCGCCCCAGTAGGACATGACACACATCCATATCCAGAACATCACACACTACCTCTTCCTTGTAATGCCTTCCGATAGAAATAGGCACCTTGCAAGTCTTCGTAACCTTGACCTGCGAACCCTTACTCACCCAACCCAAAGCATAAGGCTTGGCATGCGGTTCTGTCGGCAACTCTAGGTATTCCACCAGCTTCTGGGAGACCAAGTTCTCTGTACTCCCGTTATCCACGATCAGATTACACACCTTATTTTTAATAGAACAGTGTGTTCTAAAAAGATTCTTCCTTTGCCCCTCTTCCTTTGGAGACAACATGACTCTCTGCAGCACAAAATTCACTAGTTCTTCAGCTTCTTCTTCAGCGAACTCAACATCGTCATACTCGTTGTTTTCTTCCTCTTCCTCAGATTCCTCATTCAAAACTGCAGTCGTTCTCCTGGAAGGGCAAACATTCGACTTGTGACCCTGCCTACCGCAACAAAAACACTCATGTCCTGTTGGTTTCGCGTATGCGTTGGCTGACTTCTGGTTCGCCCTCTTGTTGTTGGGCGTAGCACTACTGGTTCCACCAGTTTCCTTTATTGAGGAGTTAGAATCCTTAGCATCAACACCCTTATCCTTATCACCAGCAACTTCAGAATTACCCTGCGTAGTGAATCTGCAAAAAGATGAGAAATTTCTAAGGGGATTTCTCCATCAGTTCCGCTTTCAAGGCTAGCGTAGAGGCCTCCGTCATGACCTAGACAGTCTGCAGACCCATCTTCTCCTGTATCGACCCCTTCAAGCCATTAATAAAGCGAGTCACCTTCTGACCCTCAATTTCCCCTAGTTCGTTGCGTTCTGAGAAACGCAGGAACTCTGCTGTATACTCGATCACACTCCTTCTACCCTGAACGCAATCAATATACTTCTTGTACATAATCTGCTCATAATCTTCAGGCTAGAAGCGCTCCAGCATCAACTATTTCATTCACCTCCACGTTCTGATTGGTGATTTCGTCTGGTGCTACCTCTAAACAACAAGCTTATCCCACCACACAGCAGCGGTACTCTTCAATCGAATTGCCACCATATTCACCTACTTGTTTTCTGGCACACCCATCACGTCGCAGAATCGATCAACGTCAAGCTGCAATCCAGAAACTCTTCAACCCCCATAGTTCCATAGAACAACGGGATGTCAGCCTTGACTCTGTAGTCGTTGCGATCCTGTTGATTATCGAAACCCTGATTCTCTTCCTGGACCTCCATGTGGACGCTTGGGCGGTTCGTCCCTCTTGCCTCTGTCCCTCATATTATTTATGCCGTTCACTTGAACCGTCAAAGCCGCCACCTGAGTCGTCATCTGCATAGTCAAAGCAGTAAGGGCCGCGGTAAAACCCGCAGTGATACCCTCGATGTCTGCTCTTGTGACTGATTGATCTTCCATGGCTATTCAAGCTACCAAAAGAAACAGGAGAAAGCCTGCTCTAATGCCACCTGACGTAGTCGGAATCACAAAAGGTTAGCAAGCGCTAATCCTAACAAAAGAATAAATCCAGGAATCCACCAGAGAAGAGAAAAACTATCAAAATTAATTATTTTATTAAAAGATGCCCTTTTGTTACTGCATAGAAAGTCTTTAAATAGATAATAGAAACCCTAGTACGAAAATTAGGTAAAACAGAAAAGCCCTAAATTAAAGGAAAAGCTAAAACGGCTGTAAAACAGAAAAGCCCGAAATTACGGGAAAAACTAAAACGAATATTTTGAGGCCCAAGACGAGCTCAAAACGGTTCTAGAGCCCATACATAATGGTGAAGCAATGAGTTGTTTTCGTGGCGCGATTCCTTTTTCGGAAAGGTATAATAATAGGCAATCTAACACCAGACGATCCTTTTCCGCATTTCCCCGCAAAACCGTTTCTTCCTCGATTCTTGCCGCAAACCCTCCTACATCATTATTGCACATAACAGCTTTGGTGCATGAATTTTAATTAGTTATTAGCTTTGCATTTTGATATGGGACTAATTGTATTGGTTTCGTATGTGAAATAGCTATCTTCGATAAAAAAATTATCTCTAGTAAAATGTACAAAGACTTCGGACTTCATTTGATTCTTCGATAATAGACTTTATTGAATAGTGGTTTTGAAGAAAATTATAGTTTGAGATATTTCTTTAAATTCCTTAGAAATTGTGAACCTTGCATCTTCCTTTATTCACATGTAAAGTCACTAAATTCTAGTGTGTGTGTGAATACAAGGAAGATGCAATATGTGGTTGTTAGTAATGATTTTAGTGACTACAAGAAGCAAGATCCTTTAGAAAAATATATTATTTTGCAAGATCCTAGCATAGTGGTGTGTGAAGATGAAATTAAAATTTCACCATCTTTTGAAACTCATTCACCACATGGAAAAAACAAAAATAATATGAATCACGTGATTAGAAAGTTAAGAAGAAACAATGCTTTAAGCAAAAATTTTGCCCTTGGAGATCCACCTTATTAGTTCTTAGGCTATCGTCAGACTGAACACGCTAAACAAGCGATTTGTAGGAGGAAACATATATTTACGTTTTATTTTATTCTAGTTTGAATTTATTATTTTTTTATTATTGTTTTTGTTTTTAAAAAATAAAGCTCCAACTTCAAGCTCTTTCAGAGAAGTCACTTTGACTTTCTCTCTTTTATTTATTCATTTTGTGTGCATTTGAATATGTTGCATCGAAGATCATGTTTTATGCTAGTGTGGGGAGGAAATATATTTTGACGTTTGACCTCTTGTAGTACTTGTGATTGCAAATTTGCCGGCTTATTTTACTTGAATTATGTCTTTAAAGTTTATCCTATAATAACATTGTTGTGTTTGAAATTTGAGCAAAGCCTAGTGATGAGAATGTTGTTAAGGCTAGATTGAAACTTTGAAACTATGTTTGCTAGAATAGAGATGTTACTTAGTTTTGACACAAAAGTTCCTTGTTGTGAATAAGTTTAGGTAACTTTAGATGGACTAAAATTAAAACAGTTAAGCTTAATTTGAAGTAAACTAAATCCTTAACATATAACAACTAAAGAATAAAAACTTCTTGAACAAGCGACAAGAAAAGAAGGAATTGAAATTTTAGTCAAAAGAATTAAAAATAAAATAAAATACCATCTTACTGTTTAACTTGGGGGTTACTCACACTAGCAGTCGGGTGAAAAGTGAGGTGAAGTGTTGTTTCACCGAGTAGTTTGTGGATTACTTGCACTAATAGTCAAACCAAAAGAGGAATGTTATAAAAATAATAGCATGAATAAAAGAGGTTGAATTGTCTAATTAAATAAATAAAAATGTCCCTAGTACTTGAGAAAAATAAACGTATGTGTTCTATGATAAAGGTGGAAATTTATGAATGAGAACAACTAAATGGATAGATTGAATAAAGTATCAAGGCATTGAATGCTTGAAGAAAAAAACAAGGTTAACCACACACACTTTGAACTTTAGAAATTAATTTTACTTCGTTGACATAGTGTATAAGGTGTTTGATTTAGTCTTAACAATTTAGAAGGGTTGTTGCTCAAATCGAAAAATTCAATCACGATGTTTTTAGATGAATTTCATTTTTGTTATTTGTTTGTTTCTCTTTTCTATTAAATTAAAATTTGAGCGCTATATTCCTTTTACATTTAAGCACTAGAGAGTGGTAAGGTGTGTGATCCGCATTTGATTACATGAAATTTGAACCATTAATTGGGCATTCTTTTGACAGTTACTTGAAATTGAAAATTGTGCTTGTCTTACATACTTTGTTATGTTGGTTCTTGACTTGGTTCTACTCTTTAATGTATCTTTGAGTTGACTTTGTTTGAGGACAAGGAAATAATAAGTGTAAAGTTAATAGACTCATATTTTGTAGAATTTTAAGATGTATTTATCCTATATTTTATTTTATTTTATTTTATGATTTTAATTTTGACTTACTCTTAATTATCCCTATTATTTGCATAATTAATTCTAAGATAAATAAATAATGCAAATAGGTGAAGTTTGATGAATTTTGGATGAAAAATGTCATGTTGGTAGTTTAGCATTACATGAAAGGAATGGTGGCCTTGCATAACTAAAAAACGCTCATCTCTTGGAAAAGAAGAAGAAAAAAACATGCTGGTGGAAGGGGAAATAAAAAAGAAGCCCCACATAACATAAAATAAATGTTTAATTATAGTTTTAGTTGTTCTATTTTTACTGATTCACAAAATTGATCCCTCTATGTTAAAAGTCGACAATTTTAATTCCTCTCTTAGATTTTTTAACTAAAAAATAATAATGTGAAATGTTTTAAATAATGTGACTTATGATACGATGATGTAGAATAATTAACACCTATGAAATTGAAATAAAACACTGTAAAAATATAGCTTTCAACTTCAGACATTTTCATATTTTTAATTTAATTAATGACATATGAATAATTAATGCATCTATATGATTTTATATCATATAATTGTATGTCACATCATTCAAAATACGTTAAATCATCATTTTTTAGTTCAAAAATTTGAAGGATGGACTAAAATTGTCGATTTTTAAAATAGGGAGATCAATTACGTGAATTGATAATAATATAGTTACCAAAACTGCAATTAAGCCTAAAATTTGTGGAACTAAAGTGTCTTAAATTTTGGATTTAAAATTTGTTCTCCTTATAAATTTTTATTCTTCTCTCTAATTTGATGAACATTATTATTCTTACTTTGATTATTTTTAAGAAAATGAGTAATTAAACTCAAATCTTGTAATTGAGATAATTTTTATTATGTTTTAGTTATTTCTTTAGTTCTATTTATTTTTTGTTGTTTAATTAATTTTTTCTATTACTCTTATCGCATGTTGGGATTGGTCACCCTTTGTATGTTTTTAATCAATTCGTTGTTAGCAATCGTACTGTAATTAATTGGTTTACTTATAGAATAATTGAGATTATAAATTATTAGATGACAAAACTTAATTGTAGTCTTTCAATCATTCAACATGTTTATGCCGTAAGTTTTTCTTAAATTTAAACTCTTTGAATGACCAAACAAATGGTTAATTTAGAAAAAAGAATATTAATCGGAAATGATCAAACAAATTAATAATTTTAGTGAAGTGATTGGTTATTGAATAAATAAAAAATCCAAATAGAACTAGAACCAGATAATTAAAGTTACAAGTGAAACTATGACTTTAGGCTTCTCTAAATTGATTTACAACTTTGTGTTTTAATTATTATTCATAATTATTTGTTATTTGCTTATTTAGTTACCATAACAACTCAACTATAATTATTAATCTAAATAATAAATAATTCTAATTAGTTAAATACTTGTTAATTAATTTATATAGATATGATAATCTTTTATACTACTTATTAATTAATTTGTATGTGGTCTCTCTGTTGAGCATCGTTCTTCAACCATCATGTTACACTTTTCTGCAATACTTCCCCAACAATTATGAGGGAAAAATTTATCTTTGATAGCCTTCATCAACGTTTCAGAGTTCGATTCCAAGATACGATGTGCAAAATTAATGAAGATTAATTCGGCAAAACGAATTCATTCAATGAACGCGACGGCTTCTGCCGTTTGGGCGTCATCGAAACCTGACCTGCTTACAGTTTTAGCAGCAACAAATTGGCCCCTTTTATTCGAAATGAAGATGTCTAATCCCCAACGGCTATCACTAGTTACGTGAGCATCCACATTGAGTTTTTAATTATCACCGGTTAAGTAAGCATCCACATTGGACCAAACCATGTTTGCGTCGTTGATCGATGCATTTGAACACATGTTTTTAGCTTTGTACTTTGAGATTTTGAAAGGTCTTTATAGCTTAGATTAATTTTTTTAGTATGTTTCTAAACTTTAAGGCGTAATTGAGTTTTAATGTTATTATTTACATATTGATCATTGCTCACTCTACAGGCCGAAACTTGAGCTATGGATATTGGATTGACACATGCGAGCAGACGTTGAAAACCTAAAATTCATAGTTACAACTTTTATGTTGGTGCAAAAGCCCAATTCGGAAGTTTACGGAGTCTAAATTGCTAATTACGTGACTTTGATTTTTTTGTTATAACATTTAGTATCGGCCACTTGCTTTTCACCCTGGAGCTTTTAATCTGAAATTCGAATACTATATATTTTGGTATTTTTTTAGAAATAGTTCAGTTTGGTTTAGAGAGAGATACATATACTCAGAGTTTTCTTATTTTTGGATAAATAGAACATTTTCGATGGAAAACTAATTTCTCATATTAATCTACTGTTTCAGAAAGGTTTATTTTATAATTTAATTTCACGTTGATAATTCTATTTCTTTTTATTCGATTATATTGTTATTTTGACCATTTAATTCAAATCTCAATAAAATTTGATATGTTTCATAGAATTCGGTTTCTAAATTAAATAAATTGTAGTTTTTTATGCTTGATTGTCAAATATAATGTATCGGTTACTGTGATGCTTAATCCAATTATAGAAACATAATTCACATATGGTTGATTTACATTTGCTTGATCAATTCTATTGTCAAACAGAAATAGAATCACAATTTAGAAGTTGATAGAATTTGTGATAGGTCTGAAATTTCCTAACCAATGTATTAATCGTTCTAATATGTGATTGTAATTTGTTTCTCAATTTGTCCGAACCTGAATTCAAAACTCTCTATTTATTTTTATTGATTCTAAATTCGGTTAATATTGTCAGAAGTCCTTGTGAAACGACTCGAGTTGTTGTCCTACGCTACATTTTTATTACTCGTATTTGACCCGCGTGTGATAGCGGATCAAATTGGTGCCGTTGTCGGGGACTCTCTGATTGTAATTTTTTATTACTCGTAATATGTGATTGTAATTTGTTTCTCAATTTGTCCGAACCTGAATTCAAAACTCCCTGATTAATTTTATTGATTCTAAATTTGTTTAATATTGTCATAAGTCCTTGCGAAATGACTCGAGTTGTTGTCCTACGCTACATTTTTATTACTCTTATTTGACCCGTGTGCGACAGCGGATCAAATTGGTGCTGTTGTCGGGGACTCTCTGATTACAATATTAGCCAATTTTATAGCACAATTAAGCATTCTAAGAATTGTTTTTGTGTTTTGTTGCTCTACAGGTCGTGTAGGCACTTTTCTAGTAAAACAAAAAACCTGCTTTCAGACAACTGTCTCAGATTGCCCTGAAGTTTTGCCAGAAAATCACAAAAAATAAGGAACAAGACTCCATTAGAAGGAACTTCTGATGGGATTCAACCCTCAAAATCCCTAATTCCTTCGCTTAGACAACTTTTTTAATTATTCATATTCTCAAAAAAATCTAAAAATATTTGCGTTATCTTTATTTGATTTTTATAATTTTTTTTTTGCTACTCTTATATTTTTTAGATTTTATTTGATAGCATTTTTCATTTTCTACTTCAATTTTAGCGATAGGGACATTGTTAGAATTTTCAGAATTGTTGTTGCATTGCATTGTTACATTCTCATGATGCATGACAAGGGCCAGTTATGTGAATCTCAATTCCTTTGATCCTGAAATATATGGGACTTTTCATTTACTTTGTAGACTTAATAGAGCTGCTAGTGTAATGAATTAGGTAGTGAAAGTGATTATGAGTCCAATCATACCTTATTTGACATAGATTCTGAGTGTGAGTTCACTAATCACAATATGGATAATAGAACCTTAAGATAACTTGTTGCGCCTGATGTCACTTGTAATGCATTGTGTATTGAATATTTTGAAGTTACTGTACCATTTGAACTTAAATCTGGTTAAATATAGTTGCTTCCAAAGTGTAATGGTCTTGCAGGTGAAGATCCTCACAATCACCTGAAGGAGTTCCATGTTATGTGTTCTACTATGAAGCCTCAAGGAGTCACAGAGGACCATATCAAGCTGGGAGTCTTCCCATTTTCACTTCAAGATGCTACAACAGATTGGTTGTACTACCTTCAGCTAGGTTCTGTTACAAGTTGTAATGATTTGAATAAGCTATTCCTAGAAAAATTATTCCCTGCCTCCAAAGCTGCTTCAATTAGAAAAGAAATATGTGGCATTAGGCAGATTGATAGAAAATCCTTGCATGAGTATTGGGAGAAATTTAAGAAATTAGTGGCTAGCTACCTTCATCACCAGATTTCTAAACAATTGCTCATCCAGTATTTTTATGTAGGCTTGCTACTAATAGATAGAAGCATCCTGGATGCTTCTAGTGGGAGAGCACTTGTCGACAAGACCCTAGAAGCAACAAAAGCCTTAATTGAGAACATGCCCATTAATTCTCAATAGTTTACAACTAGAAGTAGTTTAGCAGTGTTGACAAAGGGAGTTAACGACATTTAAGCTTCTTCCCACAAGAATCTAGATAGCAGACTTGATGAGCTTACATCTTTAGTGAAAAAGATGGCAGTAGGTAAACCTCAGACAACAAATATCTGTGGTATTTGCATTTATGCAAAGCATCCTATGAATTCATGTCCTACGTTGCAAGAAGATCCCATTGCTGATGCTCCTCAAGCATATGCAAGAAACATATACAATCCTCAAGCCAACTATGCTTTTTCATCTAACAGGTACAACCCTGGTTGGAGATACCATCCCAGCTTGAGATGGGGGAATTCATCGGCACAACAACACAAACAACAACAACAATAGAACAACACACCTTATTAGAAGACCTTGTCAAAACGATGGTTGTCCAACATCTCCAATTTCAACAAAGAATAGATTCCACCATTCATAATTTGGAGACAAAGATTGGCCACCATGCCACTTCAATTAATCAGATGCAGACTTAGGGATCGAACCAACTAACTGCCCAGTCAGTAGTAAATCCAAATGTTCCTAATGTCACTGCAATTACCTTGAGGTCTGGCAAAGCTGTTGAAATATAAAAAATACCTGAAACTGCTACTGTGAAAAATAAAAGAATTGTTGAGGACACTTTGGTACCTGAACCTATTAATGTTAAGCATGATATACCACTTCATTTCCATCAAAGGTAGTAAAGACTAAAAAAATGGATGAGGTAGATAAGGACAAGGAGATCTTGGATACATTTAGGAAGGTGGAAGTGAACATTCCCCTCCTTGAAGCAATTAAACAGATACCAAGATATGCCAAATTTTTAAAAGAGTTATGCACACACAAGAGAAGGTTAAAGGGTAAACATGGGGCGCAATATTTCAGCTTTCATTCAGCCCATGCCCTAAAAATGCAAAAATCTTGTTTAGAATCATATATTGTGAATTGCTATTAAGATGAACCAAGAATGAAAAACCAACTATATGTGTAGTTATTGGAGAGAGATGGGGGAAGGATATGTCGGAAGAGCACAAGAGACACCAATGAATAGTAGAGAACAAAATGGAAGGGGAGAGAGAAAGAGAGAGAGAGAGAGATGAAAGAAGGAGAAATAAGCTGGAAAAAAGAGAAACAATAGAAGAAAATATAGAGTGAGTAATGGGAAATGAAGAGTAAGTAGCAAAAGGATGAGAGGCATAGAGAGAAGGCAGGGGAGAGAGAGAAATAGATATTTGGAAGGAGAGAGAGATGGGAAAAAACAAGAAATCGAAGAAGAAGATACAAAGGGGGATAAGAAAAAAGAAAAAGGGATAAAAGAGAAAGAAAGGAAAGAGCAAGAGAGAAATTAAAAAAAAATGTTTGTTACTAAAAAATTAAATTGTTCAAAATGGCCATTGAAAATAGACACTTAATGTTAAAAGAAAGGAAGAAAGACATAATGGGAAGGCAGGAAACGGGGAGAGAGAGAGAGAGAGGGGGGGGAGGAAATAAAGAGAGTGTCGTATAAACCATTAACATGTCACTGCATATCCTTTAATAAAAAAAATAAATGAAAGAACTATTTGGATGGAAGCACTTAATTTCATAGATGTTTTTGCAATTTTGCAATTATTAAGGAGAAAAATGATAGACTGTTACATTGTTTAGGACTAAATTGATTATTTCTTCAACTTTAAATTATGTTAAAAAAAACTAGGATAACATCAAGTAAGTGTCACAGCTATACTTTACCAAATACAATTTTATTACATATTTATTTTTGATTATATTTAGTTTTTAACAAAACAATATCAAAATTGAATTTTTTATAACGATGTTTAATATACTAATGTATGTTATCACAAATTATATATAAATAGTTAGACCAAATTTAAATCCCTAGAAAATATTTTTCTCAAACCAAAATGTTTTCCACTAAGGAATTATATGATCAAAATAATTTAGATCCGTGGATATCTTGAGACCGAGCTCTAATGCCAATTGAAAGTGCAAACACGAGAAGCGGGGGTTGAATTGTGTTTGTAAAACTTGAATTCTTTTTGCTGTTTTGTTGAATGTTGATGCGAATTATTTGATGATTAAATAATGAGACTTAGCAGCGAATAATAACAACATAAGAACACAACGATTTATCCTGGTTCACCATTAACTTGGCTACATCCAGCCCCTTCACTCCGAATGCTTTAATCCACTATTCAAAACACTTTGAATTACAACACCTGACCCTCCAAGTCAGTCTGACAACCCCAAACTTTTGAGGAACGATAACAACACCTTGACCCTACGAGTCAAGTCTTCTCTACCAATCTAACAACCCTAGATTGAAAAAGGAATCTACACCTTTTACGGGTTTGATTACAAGGGTTTGGAACTTTGCAAAGTTGCTTCTGAAAAGCTGATTTTTGCAATGACTTTCACACTCTTTTGTTGCTTCTGGAAAGCTGATTGCTGCACTGAATTTCACTCTCGAAAAATCACTTAGAGAATATTTCTTTTGCACTCAAGTATTTCTCTCTTTTGAACTCTCGGACGAATTTGAATTAAAGCTTGAGTTCTTATGTTTTTCGATGCCTAATGCTGCTACCTGAAGCTTCCTTTTATAGCTGCAATTAGGGCTTTGTCCAAGCTTAAATTCGAGATAAATCTTGCTCGGATTTCCTTTGAAAATTCTGTTGGCCAATCCTGTTTCTCTTAATTTCAAAACGTATCTTTTAGCTACAGATTACATTTGAAAATTCTATTGACCAATCCTGTTTCTCTTAATTTCAAACCGTATCTTTTAGCTTCAGATTTCATTCGAATTTCCTTTAAGTCTTCAGTGATTTTTAAATCAAATCTCCTTAATACATTGATCAAATTTCTATCAAAATCTAATCAAGTCTTCTTCAAATTTTAATCAAGTCTTCACTAATCTGCATTATGATGTAAATTATGGAACGTATGATCTGCTAATCTCGACCAAGTCTGGACCATGTGATATGATCTGTACCATTCTGTCTCATGATCTAGACTGTGTGATCTTCTGATCTGGATCAAGTCTTCTGTTCTAGACCATGCTATCTTTTGGTATGGACCAAGTTTGACTTATGTTTCCTTTTGGTATGGACCAAGTTTCCTTCTGGACAATGTTTTCTTCTAGTCTGGACCAAGTCTCCTTCTGGACTCTGCTTTCTTTTTATCTAGGCCAAGAATAATATCCTCTGATGTTTGCCTTTGATGACATCATCTGATTCTTGCTTCTGATGGGATCCTCTGGTATCCTCTGGAGGTATCTTCTGCTATCCTCTAGATGCATCCTCTGATGACATCCTCTGGATGTATCCTCTCGTGATATCTTCTTGCCGTATCATCTAGAAGCATTTTTATCTTCTAGTGATGTCATCCTCTGATGACATCTTTTGCTTCTCGTTTGTATCTTCTGGAGGTATCTTCTGGTTGTATATTCTAGAGGTATCTTCTACTGACGTCATCCTCTGATTTATCATACTTCTTCTTCTAAGTCAAAATATGATTTTCATAAAATACTTTTGTTAACATCAAAACTTTAATTGAAAGAACCAACTTGGTTCCAACAATTTGAACACGTTCTACGCTGGACAAGAGCTTTGAATCGTAGCAAGCTTTCTCGAGATTCTATGCCACGGCGAGGATGGGGTTTCAATACTCTCCGAACACCCATACATACATCCTTCGTACTAGTGATTTAATTTTAATCTAATGATTATTGTTTTAATAAAAGGGGTAAAGTGGAGAAACCATACCCCATAAAAGTTAGGGAGCAGACTCAATTTTCAAACTCAAAGGAATTTCAGCAGTGGGATAGAGGAGGAAAAATCTCTAACAATTAATAATTTTGTAGTGTTTACTAATCCAATACAAAATTAAAGAGGCAAACCAAATTTCAAACTAATCTTGAAACCATTCATGTCTTAACAATTTTGTCATTAATGTTGTTAAACTATCTGATTAATAAAGTTTTCTTATAAACTAATTGATTAGTTTTTATTGCTATATGATTAGCACATTAATTTAAGTCAACCTTCTTATTGAAAATTTTTTATAATATTTTTTAACCAACTCTAGCTATTAGATGATGGATTTGAGGCAAAGTGCTTGAAGGACTTATCTAATCTAGCTTATAGTTTTTTTTTGTTTTTGTAGAAGAGATGGTAAATACCATCAGAAACTCACACATATAACTATGAGCTTTTGGGTTCGAATTCTGTTCATGATGTCCAACTTAACAACTATCTATAGGCAATTAAATGAACACTACAACAATCTTCCTATTTCCAAATCAACCATTTTTACCATAGAATCATAAACATATATTCACTAACAACAACAAAATTCTGAGAACAAAATACATTAGATCACTAGTATACAAAATTAACGTATAACTTGAATTGCAAAGAGAAAAGTCCTTATCTTAGGTGGTTTTGTTCCTAGTAACACGTCCTAAGCTCCACGAATGGAAAACCAATAGAAAGGTCCAAGCTGTTGAGATGAAGATTTGTATTACTTTTCTTCCGTTAACAAAAGAAATCAAAAGAAAATGTTAAACAAAAATTACCTTAAGATAATACTAAGAGGAATGAAGGAAATTGAAATTCAACTTGATAATAGTGGTGATGGCGTATATAGGTGTGAGTTCTCTAAACACTAGTGTAATTAAACCTTGTTAGATCGACAATTTTAAATTGGTTGTTATACATCCGATCTAACAAGTCTATTAAAAAAAACTAATAAATTATAAAAACTCTACCACAAAAGAATCTCCTCGCGCCCGAACTGTTTTCACAACTTTCATCTCCCTCGCGCGCGAACTCATCTCTCTCACACCGACTTCAGGGTCGTCGACGACTTGATCGGCCACATCTTTTTTGTACTTTCGCGAAGGTGAAGAGTTTCTTTCTCTTCTCCTTCCATTCGTCGAGATGTGTCAGTCTCGATCTCTTTCACTGTAGAGAAGTGTTTTCCTCCGTCGAGCAAATGTTTTTTCCTGTTTTTTCTAGTTTTGTTCTTCTCTTTCCCTTCGCTGTTGTTTTAACCCTAAGTCGGTGTTCTTTTTCAATTGTACAGAAGATGAAGTCTAGGTAAAGAAAGAGAATTTTGCATCAAACTTGGTGTTTCTTTCAAACAGTTTTGTTCCTTTCTCTGGTAATTTTCTGATAATTATTGTTTGTTACTTAGAAATTTTGATTCTAGGTCATTTACCTAACATGTTTGGTTCTAGCAGTTTAATTTTGCTGATTTTGCTATGGATTTTGTTGATTTCGCTATTGATTTTGTTGTATGATTTTTCTGATTTTGCTATTGATCAATTTGACGGATTTTTCTGATTTGGGCTGCCACTGAAGACCCTGAGAATAGTGGAAATTTCAGTACCAACAAAATCCCATTCAGTTGTGCTCATGATTCTCCTATACATTGTGACTCATTACCTAGTAGCTCCCTTCCAGCTCTGGGATACATTTATTCATTTGGGCAAGACAACAACAAAGATATTTATATTCTTGCAAGCAGTCGTGTTTACCGAGTTGTACCTCTGAGTCAATGCAGTTACACTTGCTCACAGGAAAAGGCGGCAATAGCTCCTCATCCTTATTCTCCTTCTCCGTCTCATGCAAACCATTTGAGTAACTTCTATGGATATCTGTTTCTGCAGCTTTCATTTTTGTTGTTTCTTTTGATGTGTTTGATGTAGTATAGGCTAACTATGATCACTGTTAATTACTGATAGATACTATAAGAGAATATTTTATTCACACGTTATTTCTTGCTTTATCTTAATTTAGGTCTGTAATCGTCTGTGCAATCTTAATTTAGTTTATACTAGTTCTAGCACAAATATGGAATGGTTTGTTTGATGTAATAATATAATTTGGTTAGACGCAGTTAACATCTAACCATGCATTGTTTTTATAATGATATTGTACATCTTTAACATGAATGCATGATGAATTCGCCAGGTCCTGGGAAATGTAAAAGGATCTGTGGCAGTTGTTATCTCCATTATGATATTTCGAAATCCTGTATCAGTAACTGTAATGTTAGGATATTCTCTTATTTTCATTGGAGTTATCCTATATAGTGAAGCCAACTCATTCTTTTTTCTTTTGGGTGAGAGAACCTTCTATACATTAAATGTTTTCATCTCTCTTTTATTTATTTTCTCTAGTTTAATTAGGTTAGGTTAAGTGACTTTACTTTACTTGAATTTATTTCATATTATGATTGAAATTTATCTTTTTTTATTTTTAAATTTTAGATCTTAGTTAAGTTTGTATATGTGTGTTTTATGGTTTTGTTTTGGGTGTGGGGGATGTATGATGGATTGGATTGGATAAATGGATTGAGATTAATTTTTATGCGTTGATGGTGTATAATTTTTTTACACATGTATCCAATCAAACCACATGATAGTGCTACTTTCTTAGGTTAATTTCTCAAAAATCTTCTGGTGACGTCATCCTTTGATGACATCTTTTCCTTTTGATTTGTATCTTCTCGAGGTATCTTCTGGTTGTATCTTTTAGAGGTATCTTCTGCTGACGTCATCCTCTGATGACATCCTCTGGTGAATCCTCTGGTGACGTCATCCTCTGATTTTTCATACTTCTTCTTCTAAGTCAAAATATGATTTTCATAAAATACTTTTGTTAACATCAAAACTTTAATTGAAAGAACCAACTTGGTTCCAACAATCTCCCCCTTTTTTATGATGACAAAACATTTTTATTTTTTATAACTATTTTTCTTTCTTTTGACTTTCACTCCCCCTAAGACTAAGCTCCAATTTTATTTTTCTCCCCCTAAGTCTAATACCCCAGATATTATCTTTATCAATTACATCTTCTCCCCCTTTATCATTAGAAAAAAAAAGGATTGTAGGAATAAAGGAGATCCTCTGATTTTTTTTTTCATCTTCTGCTCTTTTTTTTGTTTGGAATAACATGAGTATACAAAAATAATATTAAAAAATAAAATACATATAAAAAAAATAATTCACTAAGCTATTTGGTCAAGGATAAAGGTAAGGTTAAGGTTTTTCTTGATGACGTCAAACCTATCTTCAGGTAGTGGTTTAGTGAATATGTCAGCCCATTGATGGTCAGTGTCTACAAACTGGATGTTGAGTGTCCCTTTTTGAATTACAGCACCTGACCCTCCAAGCCAATCTTCTCAAACAGCCTGACAACCCCAAACTTTTGAGGAACGAGAACAACACCTTGACTTTACATGTCATGTCTTCTCCTACCAATCTGAAAACCCCAGATTGAAGAAGGAATATACACCACATCGGGTTTGATTACAAGGGTTTGGAACTCTGCAAAGTTGCTTCTGGAAAGCTGATTGTTGCACTGAATTTCTCTCTCAAAAACACTTAGAAAATATTGCTTTTGAACTCAAGTGATTCTCTCTTTTGAATTCTTAGACTGTGTTGAATATGAAGCTTGAGTTCTTGTGTTTTTCGATGCTTGATGATGTTGCCTGAAGCCTCCTTGTATAGCTACAGATAGGGCTTTGTCCAAGCTTAAATTCAAAATAAATCTTGCTCAGATTTCCTTTGAAAATTCTTTTGGCCAATCCTGTTTCACTTAAATTAAAATCATATCTTTTTAGTTTTAAATTGCACTTGAAAATACTGTTGACCAAACTTGTTTCTTTTAGTTTCAAACCATATCTTTTTAAGCTTCCAATTGCATTCGAATTTCTTCAAGTCTTTATTGATTTTTTGAATCAAATCCCTTTAATACTTTGATCAAATTTCTTTCAAAATTTAATCAAGTCTTCTTCAAATTTTAATCAAGTCTTCACGGATTTGCATCATGATTTAAATTCTGGACCGTATGATCTTCTGATCTCGACCAACTCTGGACCATGTAATCTGATTTGTACCAATTATGTGATCCTCTGATCTCGACCAACTCTGGACCATGGAATCTGATCTGTACCAATTTTGTGATCCTCTGATCTCGACCAACTATGGACCATGTGATCTGATCTGGACATTTATCCTTTGATCTGGACCATTTATCTTTTGCTCTGGACATTTATCTTTTGATCTAGACCATTGATCTTTTGCTCTGGACATTTATCCTCTAATCTGGACCAAGTCTTGACTAAGTCTTATGTTCTAGACAATTATATCTTCTGATCTGGACCAAGTTTTATGTTCTGGACTATGTTATCTTCTGGTCTGGACCAAGTCTTGACTGAGTCTGTCTAGACCAAGTCTGGATTAAGTCTGGACTAAGTCTGAATTAAGTCTGGACTAAGTCTGAATTAAGTCTGGACTGAGTCTTATGTTCACGACCATGCTATCTTCTGGTCATGACTAAATCTGGACCAAGTCTGCCTGATGTTTCCTTCTGGTCTAGAACAAGTCTCCCTCTGACAAGCTTCCTTCTGGTATGGACCAAGTCTCTTTCTGGACTCTGCTTCCTTCTGATCAAGGCAAAGAAAGATATCATCTGATGATGTTATTTTTCTTCCCTTTAATGATATCCTTTTATTGATGCTATCCTTTGATGTTTGCCTTTGATGACATCCTCTGGTATCCTGTGGAGGTATTTTTTGGTACCCTCTAGTGACATCCACTGGTATCCTCTTGATGTTTTGCTCTGGTATCCTAAGGATGTTTCCTCTAGATGTATCCTCTGGCTGAAACTTCTGGTGGAATTTTTATCTTCTGGTGATGTCATCCCCTGGTGTATCCTTCTAAGTCAAAATACGATTTTCATAAAATACATTTGTTAACATCAAAACTTTAATTGCAAGAACCAACTTGGTTCCAACAACAAAGATTTTTTAAGTTTAAAAACATGGTTTGGAAATTCAGAACTTTCAAAACCTGGGGGTTGTTTAACATAGACTTCGTCACTTATATAACCATTTAAAAATACGTTTTTAACATTCATTTGAAATAATGAAATGTTATTATTAGCAGCAAAGGAAAGTAGGATACGAATAACTTCTAACCTAGCCACTCGAGCAAAAGTCTCAGTGTAGTCAATACCTTCTTGCTGACTGTAGCCTTCTGCAACAAGTCGTGCATTGTTTCTGATAACTTCTCCTTTTTCATCCAGCTTGTTTTTGAAAACCCACTTGGTTCCAATAATGTTCTTTTCTGGTCTTGGAACTAGATCCCAAAAATCATTCCTTTCAAATTCATTTAACTCCTCTTGCATGGCAAGAATCCATCCATCTTCCCTCAGTGCTTCATCAACAGAAGTAGGCTCAATAGATGAGAGTAAGCCAAACAAACTGGTTTCTTTAAGTGATGATCTGGTCCTTAAGAGATCACTTGCACTCCCAATTATTACAGTTTCGGGATGTGATGACTTGTACTTCCATCCACATCTTCCTTCTGACTTATCTTCATATTCATCCTTTGAAGATTTGTCAAGTTCTTCTATTTTGCTTTCATCCTCCACCTTTTCAAGTTCTCTTGGTTTGTCTGCATCAACTTCCTTTGGTTCTGGTAAACCTGCATTATCATCATCTTGCTTTGATTTTTCAAGGTCAAGCTGTTTGTCATCAAATTTGATATGTATGGATTCCTCCACAATATTAGTTTCCTGTTAAACACTCTATAGGCATTGGATCTTTCAGAGTAACCAATAAAGGTACACTTCTGAGATTGTGAATCAAATTTTCCAAGATTATCTTTAGTGTTCAACATATAACAAGTGCAGCCAAATTGTTTAAAATAAGATTTGTTAGGCTTTTTACCTTTCCACAGTTCATATGGTGTTTTATTCAATATGGATCTAATATAGACTCTATTTTGAATATAACATGCAGTATTAATTGTTTCTGCCCAAAAGTGTTTTGTAACATTCATATCATTTAGCATTGTTCTGGCCATTTCTTGGAGTGTTCTATTTTTTCTTTCTTTAACTCCATTTTGTTGGGGTGTTCTAGAAGAAGAAAAGTAGTGAGAGATTCCATTCTCATCACAAAAACTTTCAAAGAATTTGTTCTCAAATTCTCCTCCATAATCACTTCTAATTGTTATAATTTTAAGACATTTTTCATTCATTATTTGTTTGCAAAATGCGATAAACACTTTGTGGGATTCATCCTTACTTCTTAAAATTTTTACCCATGTCCACCTAGTGTAATCATCTACAATAACAAACCCATATTTCTTTCCACTTAGAGATGTTGTTTTTACTGGCCCAAATAGATCTATGTGTAATAGCTCAAGGGGCTTTGAGGTAGAGATTGAGTTTTTAGGGTTGAAAGAATTTTTGTTTGTTTTCCCTTTTGACAAGCTTCACACATAATTTCAGTTTTGCAGCTGAGCTTAGGTAGACCTCTCACCAGTTGAAGTTTATTCAGTTTTGAAACTAATCTAAGGTTAACATGACCTAATCTTTTATGCCAAATTAGTTTCTCTTCATTTACTTACACTAGACACTTAACTTTTTGTTTCTCTAGACTAAACAGATTTATCTTGTAAATATTGTTTTGCCTATGACCTATGAAGAGTACTGATCCATCCTTTTGACTAATAGCTTTTCATGTTTTTTGGTTAAATATAATATCATAATTACTATCACTTAATTGACTAATACTTAATAAATTATGCCTAAGACCTTTAACTAGTAGTACATCTTTAATAGAAGGAGAAGTACCATTACCAACCGTGCCTCGACCAATGATTTGCCCATTTTGCTTTCCTCCAAAAGCCATTGTCCCTCCTTTTCTCAAAGTTAGTTCTTGGAACATAGACTTTTCTCCTGTCATATGTCCCGAGCATCCATTGACCAGGCACCATGATTGGTGTTTCACTTTGGTTGCTCAGAACATCTGCAACATAAACAATTTTATCTTTTGGTACCCAAATCTGGTTGCGTCTAGGTTTGTTAGTATTGAAAGGTTTCTTGTCTCTCCTTGATTTTATCATTGGACAAGACAATTTTGAGTGACCTTTCTTGGCACAAACAGCACACAAAATATTAGAGGGAATATGTTCAGTTACAGTTACAAATTCATCAAATCCTAAGCCTCTTTTACCATTGTTACTAACCCCATAGATCATAGAAGCATATTTGCTTCTTTCCATACCATTAACAATAAAATCTTGTAAAAATTTTTCATGCTTCTTAGAATTACTTACAATATATTTACTTGATGTTGAACAAAAATTACTTTTTAGAGTTAGGTTTTCAGACTTAAGCTCAGCAATATCAGATTTGAGAGTTGCATATTCTGTTTTACATTCTGCATTTTGATTTAAAACGTCGATTTCTTTGGTTAGAATTTAATTTTCTTCCCTAAGTGTTTTTAGTTTTAAGGACAGTTTGTTGTTGATATTTAAAATATCATTCATTACAGTAATTAAATCTGATCAAGTAATTTCACAAAATACCTCTTTTTCATCTTCTGATGAATCACTTCCAGAATTAGATTATGTATTGGATCCATAGGCAGAGCTTGTGTAGGCCATCAGAGCCAGTTCTATTGATGTTTCTGTTTCACTACCAGAATTGGATCTAGAGGCAGAATGAGTGCGAACTGTTTGAGCCAATTCTACTTCTTCTAATTTTCTTCTAGAGTTGGAACCAGAGGCAGAATGAGTGCGAACTGTCTGAGCCAATTCAGCTTCTTCTGATTGACTTCCAGAGCCATATTTTATGTTTGATCTAAAGGCAGAATTGATGTGAGCCATCATGGCTAATTCAGCTTCTTCATCTTCAGAAGATTCATCAGAATCATCCCACGTTGCCATCAGATTCTTCTTCTTAGGTCTGGAGTCTTTCTTCTGATTTTTCCCTTTCTCCAGATTTTTATATTCTGACTTGATGTGTCCAGGTTCATTGCATCCATAGCAGATGATACTCTTCTTGTCTGATTCATCCTTTCCTCTGTTGGAATCCTTGGAATACCTCTGGGGAAACTTCTTCCTTCTGTTTTGCCATTTCTTCAGAACCTTTTTGGTTATGAAGGCAATCTCTTTATCTTCATGTTTCTGATTTTGGTCCTCAGAATCACTATCTTCTGATTCTGCTTCTGCTTTTAGAAGTTTCTTCTGTTTGGATTTTAAGGCTATGATTTTGTTCTTCTTCTTGGGTTCAACTTCTTCCAGCTCTATTTCATGTGACTTGAGGGAGCTGATCAATTCTTCTAGCTTCAGAGTGTTCAAGTCATTTGCTTCCTGAATGGCAGTGACCTTTGGTCTCCACTTGGTTGGCAGACTTCTAAGAATTTTCTTCACGTGGCCAGCAATGGTATAGCTCTTCTTGAGTACTTTTAATCCTGAAACCAGAGTCTGAAATCTGGAAAACATTGCTTCAATTTCTTCATCTTCTTCCATCTTGTATAGCTCGTACTTCTTGACTAGAATGTTGGCCTTTGCTTCTTGGACTTGCTTGCTTCCTTCGTAAGTTAGAGTCAGACTATCATAGATGCTCTTTGTTGTTTCTTTGTTAGTGCACTTGTCGAATTCCTTGAATGTAATTGCATTTATCATGAATGTTTTGGATTTATGATGCATCTTGAACAACTTCTTCTGGTCAGCATCCATATCTTTTCTGGGAATTTCAACACCATCAGCATCTTCTGGAGCAATATAGCCATCTTCCATCAAGTCCCAAAGTTCTGAATCTTGTGAAAAGAAGAAACTTCTCAGCCTGTCCTTCCAGTACTCGAACCGTTCCCCATCAAACAGAGGTGGTCTGTTGATGTTTCCTCCAGTAGCTTCTTCATTCAATAAGGACATGTTGAACCCGTGGATCTTTCCTCAAATACTGTAAAGTGCTCAGTCTTGAGACCGAGCTCTGATGCCAATTGAAGGTGCAAACAAGAGAAGGGGGTTTAATTGTGTTTGTCAAACTTGAATTCTTTTTGTTGTTTTGTTGAATGTTGATGCGAATTATTTGATGAATAAATGATCATACTTCGCAGCGGATAATAACAACATAAGAACACAACGATTTATCCTAGTTCACCATTAACTTGGCTACATCATGTCCCTTCACTCCGAAGGCTTTAATCCACTAATTCAAAACAGTTTGAATTACAACACCTGACCCTCCAACTCAGTCTTCCCAAACAATCTGACAACCCCATACTTTTGAGGAACGATAACAACACCTTGACCCTACGAGTCAAGTCTTCTCCTACCAATATGACAACCCCAGATTGAAGAAGGAATCTACACCTCTAACGGGTTTGATTACAAGGGTTTCAAACTTTGCAAAGTTGCTTCTGGAAGGTTGATTGCTGCACTGAATTTCACTCTCGAAAAATCACTTAGAGAATATTTCTTTTGCACTCAAGTATTTCTCTCTTTTGAACTCTCGGATGACTTTGAATTGAAGTTTGAGTTCTTGTGTTTTTCGAAGCCTAATGCTGCTGCCTGAAGCCTCTTTTTATAGCTGCAATTAGGGCTTTGTCCAAGCTTAAATTCGAGATAAATCTTGCTCAGATTTCCTTTGCAAATTCTGTTGGCCAATCATGTTTCTCTTAATTTCAAAACGTATCTTTTAGCTTCAGATTACATTTGAAAATTCTGTTGACCAATCTTATTTCTCTTAATTTCAGACTGTATCTTTTAGCTTTGAATTTCATTCGAATTTCCTTCAAGTCTTCAGTAATTTTTGAATCAAATCTCCTTAATACTTTGATCAAATTTCTATCAAAATTCAATCAAGTCTTCTTCGAATCTTAATCAAGTCTTCACTAATCTGCATTATGATGTAAATTATGGAACGTATGATCTGCTAATCTCGACCAAGTCTGGACCATGTGATCTGATCTGTACCATTCTATCTCATGATCTGGAATGTGTGATCTTCTGATCTAGACCAAGTCTTCTGTTCTAAACCATGCTATCTTCTGGTATGTACCAAGTTTGACTTATGTTTCCTTCTGGTATGGACCACGTTTCCTTCTGGACAATGTTTTCTTCTAGTCTGGACCAAGTCTCCTTCTAGACATGCTTCCTTCTGATCTGGACCAAGTCTCCTTCTGGACTATGCTTTCTTTTTATCTAGGCCAAGAATAATATCCTCTGATGATGTCATTGTTTCTTCCCTCTAATGTTTGCCTTTGATGACATCATCTGATTCTTGCTTCTGATGGGATCCTCTGTTATCCTCTGGAGGTATCTTCTGATCTGGACCAAGTCTTCTGTTCTAGACCATGCTATCTTCTGGTATGGACCAAGTTTGACTTATGTTTCCTTCTGGTATGGACCACGTTTCCTTCTGGACAATGTTTTCTTCTAGTCTGGACCAAGTCTCCTTCTAGACATGCTTCCTTCTGATCTGGACCAAGTCTCCTTCTGGACTATGCTTTCTTTTTATCTAGGCCAAGAATAATATCCTCTTATGATGTCATTGTTTCTTCCCTCTGATGTTTGCCTTTGATGACATCATCTGATTCTTGCTTCTGATGGGATCCTCTGGTATCCTGTGGATGCATCCTCTCATGACATCCTCTGGATGTATCCTCTGGTGATATCTTCTTGTCGTATCATCTGGTGGCATTTTTATCTTATGGGGATGTCATCCTCTGATGACATCTTCTGCTTCTCATTTGTATCTTCTGGAGGTATCTTCTGGTTGTATATTCTGGAGGTATCTTCTGCTGACGTCATCCTCTGGTGACGTCATCCTCTGATTTTTCATACTTCTTCTAAGTCAAAATATGATTTTCATAAAATACTTTTGTTAACATCAAAACTTTAATTGAAAGAACCAACTTGGTTCCAACAATTTGAACACGTTCTACGTTGGACAAGAGCTTTGAATGGGAGCAAGCTTTCTCGAGATTCTATACCACAGCGAGGATGGGGTTTCAATACTCTCCGAACACCCATACATACATCCTTCGTACTAGTGATTTAATTTTAATATAATGATTATTGTTTTAATAATGATTTGTAATTATATTATTTATATAAAAGGGGTAAAGTGGAGAAACCAGACCCCACAAAAGTTAGGGAGCATACTAATTTTCAAACTCAACGGAATTTCAAGAGTGGGATAGAGGAGGCAAAACCTCTAACAATTAATAATTTTGTAGTGTTTACTAATCCAATACAAAATTAAAGAGGCAAACCAAATTTCAAACTAATCTTCAAACCATTCATGTCTTAACTATTTTGTCATATTAATGTTGTTAAACTATCTGATTAATAAAGTTTTCTTATAAACTAATTGATTAGTTTTTATTGCTGTATGATTAGCACATTAATTTAAGTCAACCTTCTTATTGAAAATTTTTTATAATATTTTTTAACCAACTATAGCTATTAGATGATGGATTTGAGGCAAAGTGTTTGGAGGACTTATCTAATCTAACTTATAGAATTTTTTTTGTAGAAGAGATGGTAAATACCATCAGAAACTCACACATATAACTATGAGCTTCTGGGTTCGAATTCTGTTCATCATGTCCAACTTAACAACTATCTATAGGCAATTAAATGAACACTACAACAATCTTCCTATTTCCAAATCAACCATTTTTACCACAGAATCATAAACACATATTCACTAACAACAACAAAATTCTGAGAACAAAATACATTAGATCACTAGTATACAAAATTAACGTATAACTTGAATTGCAAAGAGGAAAGTCCTTATCTTAGGTGGTTTTGTTCCTTGTAACACGTCCTAAGCTCCACAAATTGAAGACCAATAGAAAGGTCCAAGCTGTTGAGATGAAGATTTGTATTACTTTTCTTCCGTTAACAAAAGAAATCAAAAGAAAATGTTAAACAAAAATTACCTTAAGATAATACTAAGAGGAATGAAGGAAATTGAAATTTAACTTGATGATAGTGGTGATGGCGTATATAGGTGTGAGTTCTCTAAACACTAGTGTAATTAAACCTTGTTAGATCGACAATTTTAAATTGGTTGTTATACATCCGATCTAACAAGTCTATTAAAAAAAACTAATAAATTATAAAAACTCTACCACAAAAGAATCTCCTCGTGCCCGAACTGTTTTCACAACTTTCATCTCCCTCGCGCGCGAACTCATCTCTCTCACACCGACTTCAGGGTCGTCGACGACTTGATCGGCCACATCTTTTTTGTACTTTCGCGCTGGTGAAGAGTTTCTTTCTCTTCTCCTTCCATTCGTCGAGATGTGTCAGTCTCGATCTCTTTCACTGTAGAGAAGTGTTTTCCTCCGTCGAGCAAATGTTTTTTCCTGTTTTTTCTATTTTTGTTCTTCTCTTTCCCTTCGCTGTTGTTTTAACCCTAAGTCGGTGTTCTTTTTCAGTTGTACAGAAGATGAAGTCTAGGTAAAGAAAGAGAATTTTGCATCAAACTTGGTGTTTCTTTCAAACAGGTTTGTTCCTTTCTCTGGTAATTTTCTGATAATTATTGTTTGTTACTTAGAAATTTTGATTCTAGGTCATTTACCTAACATGTTTGGTTCTAGCAGTTTAATTTTGCTGATTTTGCTATGGATTTTGTTGATTTCGCTATTGATTTTGTTGTATGATTTTTCTGATTTTGCTATTGATCAATTTGACGGATTTTTCTGATTTGGGCTGCCACTGAAGACCCTGAGAATAGTGGAAATTTCAGTACCAACAAAATCCCATTCAGTTGTGCTCATGATTCTCCTATACATTGTGACTCATTACCTAGTAGCTCCCTTCCAGCTCTGGGATACATTTATTCATTTGGGCAAGACAACAACAAAGATATTTATATTCTTGCAAGCAGTCGTGTTTACCGAGTTGTACCTCTAAGTCAATGCAGTTACACTTGCTCACAGGAAAAGGCGGCAATAGCTCCTCATCCTTATTCTCCTTCTCCGTCTCATGCAAACCATTTGAGTAACTTCTATGGATATCTGTTTCTGCAGCTTTCATTTTTGTTGTTTCTTTTGATGTGTTTGATGTAGTATAGGCTAACTATGATCACTGTTAATTACTGATAGATACTATAAGAGAATATTTTATTCACACGTTATTTCTTGCTTTATCTTAATTTAGGTCTGTAATCGTCTGTGCAATCTTAATTTAGTTTATACTAGTTCTAGAACAAATATGGAATGGTTTGTTTGATGTAATAATATAATTTGGTTAGACGCAGTTAACATCTAACCATGCATTGTTTTTATAATGATATTGTACATCTTTAACATGAATGCATGATGAATTCGCCAGGTCCTGGGAAATGTAAAAGGATCTGTGGCAGTTGTTATCTCCATTATGATATTTCGAAATCCTGTATCAGTAACTGTAATGTTAGGATATTCTCTTATTTTCATTGGAGTTATCCTATATAGTGAAGCCAACTCATTCTTTTTTCTTTTGGGTGAGAGAACCTTCTATACATTAAATGTTTTCATCTCTCTTTTATTTATTTTCTCTAGTTTAATTAGGTTAGGTTAAGTGATTTTACTTTACTTGAATTTATTTCATATTATGAGTGAAATTTATCTTTTTTTATTTTTAAATTTTAGATCTTAGTTAAGTTTGTATATGTGTGTTTTATGGTTTTGTTTTGGGTGTGGGAGATGTATGATGGATTGGATTGGATAAATGGTTTGAGATTAATTTTTATGTTTTGATGGTGTATAATTTTTTTACACATGTTTCCAATCAAACCACATGATAGTGCTACTTTCTTAGGTTAATTTCTCAAAAATCTCTAACAAAGTCTACATGGAGCGATTTGATTGGATGCATGTGTAAAAAAAAAATTTATATTATTGGTGTATATAAATTAAATCTAAATGTTTTTAGGTGAGATAGTGAGAGAACTATATAGGATCTTTATTGATTTATTTTTCTGGTTTTTGACTTTTTGGGATTAAGCATGTTGAGTTCATGCAATTTGTTGTTTTTGAATTGTGTGATGTGAATCTCATCACGAGGAGGGAACGGTGCGTCATGAAGGATTAGATCAGTGGTATGGGTTAAGATGTTAGTAGGAGGTACAAGGTTTGAAATCCCACTCCCACGACAAATTAACCACTAAAAATTTGTCTATAAAAAAAAGGAGGGAACGACGTAGAAATTTAAGTTGGGTTGTTTAGGGAAAAGATTTTAGCTAAAGATTGAGGAAGTGGCTTGCTTTTCTTTTAGTTGTTGATGGAAATGATGTGTGCGATCTTTTGGTTATTGTGATTAAAGCTGTGAAAAAAACCTTTAATCTTAAAACTCTCTTTAATAAACTTCTTTTTAGATTTCAAATTTTAAATACTTGAATTTTTTTTTTTGGCTTCAGCCTCCTATTTTTTAATTTTAGTGGGCTTGAGCCGGAGGGCCTATGGCCCATTTCATGTTTTCATTAAGATAGAGACATGAAATGACATGTAAAAAATAGTTTAATAAAAAATATTAATCACATAGTTTAATTTTATTTAGATTTTTTAATTATTGAAAAATTCGTGAATTTGTTAATTTTATTTAAAATATAAAAAAAAATCGACAATTTCTAAACCGAATAAAATTCGGAAAAAAAATAAAAATTAAAAAATATTGAATTTGTTAATTTTATTCAGAACATAAAAAAAATCGACAATTTCTAAATCGAATAAAATTCGAAAAAAAATCGAAATTGAAAAATTATTGAATTTGTTAATTTTATTCAGAACATCAAAAGACAAACTAACAAGAGTCTGATACATTTTTTTTTTTAATTTATGGTTTTTATTGGTCTCATAAAAGATTTATATAAGCAATATGTTTTAGGATCAGTGTGCTACATAAATGCTTGCGATTGTAAATTGTAAATAACTTATGAAAAATATAGCTGGCAATATAAAGTGGTAGAGAAGCTAAGGGTTGACTTAGAATTTAACATATTGTAAAATTACATTTGCTTCTGATTTTCGGCACCGAATAGAAATATGCAAGAATTAATTTGAATTAACAGGTCTCAAAAATAGATATGCTTGGAGCAAATTTCTTCATATAAATCTGTCAGGTTATCAATTTTGTAAACTGTTTCATATAGAAATCTGCTTTGAAGGACCTGAATAACAGAGAAGGGCTTATTGCGATAGA
This sequence comes from Cicer cuneatum, assembly GCA_037974295.1. Classification (NCBI taxonomy): domain Eukaryota; kingdom Viridiplantae; phylum Streptophyta; class Magnoliopsida; order Fabales; family Fabaceae; genus Cicer; species Cicer cuneatum. Next base: position 29,213,284 of record JBBPBO010000001.1, on the reverse strand, counting down.
TTTCCTCGAGTGCTTTTATTTCCAGAGGGAACCACGACTAACGGCAGGAATCTTATTTCCTTCCAACTTGGAGCATTTATCCCTGGGTACCCAATCCAACCTATAATTGTACGCTATCCTCATGTGCACTTTGATCAATCTTGGTAAGCAATTTCTTTATGAAGATCCTTTCATTTCATTACTTATGTTTGTTGGCGTAACTTATGACTCATGCTGTTTTACTTGCATATTTTTAGGGGTAATGTTTCTTTGGGACAGCTTATGTTTAGGATGTTCACCCAATTCCACAACTTCTTTGAGGTATACTTTCCTAAGGATTGTTTTTTTTTACGGTGGTACTACGTTTTTTGGAAACTTAATTTCTTGAAGTAATTTATAACTTGTCTTAAATTGAACAGGTAGAATATCTTCCTGTCATTTCACCCCTGGATGATAAAGAAACCGCTGTCCATTTTCGTCAGAGGGTGAGCATTCTTGTTTTGTGTCATAGCTTTCACATTCTTTCAGGAGACTTCTATATTTATTTTTCTCACTATAAAGGTTACAACACAAATTTAAATTAAATGCTTAAAAGGTTACAACACAAATCACAAACATAGTCATAACTCACAACATAAATTTAACTTTGGAATAACCACAAAACAGTGTATTTTCTGATGCTTGAAAACCACATTTAACTTATGGAATAACCATATAAGAGTTACATCAATTCACTGTCTTTGTTAAATCATTAATTTGTTGCTTTTGGAGTCTGAATCCTTGACCATATAGGATATGCAAAATATTAGGAAACCATTTTCAATATAAAACTTGCAGAAACTGGAGTAGTCTAACTCTAAAGTCCTTGAAGAAGATTGTTGTGTTTATTATGTTATTATGCTGACATAAAGAAAATACAGGATCATAATTTTGACCAAGTACAAATGTCTTATTAAGGATACGGTGAAAATACAAGAGTAAAATTTTAACTATGACTCATGTGAATGCAATTTCACTTACTACATGACTATTTATCAGCTATTTTATTTTGAAGTGATAATTTAATTTTTCTTTCAATTATTTCACATGATTTAACTTTCTCCCTTGTTGATAAAAGAAACATTTATCCCTTAATTTGAGTAAGCCTTTACCACCTTCATTTTATATAATTTTCGATTTTGATTTTAAAGTTAATTTAAATTTAAAATAAATTATTGCTATTATTATAATTAAATACTAATTTCAGGTGGGCCTTCTTGTGTTGCTGATTTCTTATTTGATTCTGCTAACTTATTCCTTTTTTTATCAAGGTAAACTGCTCATGTGGGATGGAATCGTCAAATATTTTACCTGTTCAAACTCTAACAACTTATTATTTTTTAATTTTATATTTTCAATCAGGATTACATCTACAACAAGTTTAATAATTCATTATCTTGACGGAGGCCATTGGGATACTTGAGCACCCTGGCCGTGTTCGTGTTGTTGGTCGAAGTGTGGGAATTCGACAATACTTTGAATCACGTTCTAAGCTTGATGTTGGAACCAAGTTGGTTCTTTCAATTAAAGTTTTGATGTTAACAAAAGTATTTTATGAAAATCATATTTTGACTTAGAAGAAGTATGAAAAATCAGAGGATGACATCACCAGAGGATGACGTCAGTAGAAGATACCTCCAGAAGATACTAATCAGAAGATGTCATCAGAGGATGATGTCACCGGAAGATATCACCAGAGGATACCAGAAGATGTCATCAGAGGAAGCATCCAGAGGATACCTCTAGAGGATATCGCCAGAGGATCCCATCAAAAGCAAGAATCAGATGACGTCATCAAATGCAAACATCAGAAGATATCATCAATCAGGGGATATCATCAGAGGGAAGCAACATTGACATCATCGTAGGATATTATTCTTGGCCCATATCAGAAGGAAGCATAGTCCAAAAGGAGACTTAGTCCAGACCAGAAGGAATCATGTCCAAAAGGAAAAATTGTCCAGAAGGAAATTTTGTCCATACCAGAAGGAAACTTTGTCCATACTAGAAGGAAACTTTGTCCATACCAGAAGGAAACATAAGTCAGACTTGGTCCATACCACAAGATAGCATGGTCTAGAACAAAAGACTTGGTCCAGATTAGAAGATCACATAGTTCAGATCATGAGATAAAATGGTATAGATCATATCACATGGTCCAGACTTGGTCCAGATCAGCAGATCATATGGTCCAGAATTTAAATCATGATGCAGATCAGTGAAGACTTGATTAAAATTTGAAGAAGACTTGATTGAATTTTGATAGAAATTTGATCAAAGTATTAAGGATATTTGATTCAAAAATCACTGAAGACTTGAAGGAAATTCGAATGAAATATGAAGCTAAAAGATACAGTCTGAAATTAAGAGAAACATGATTGGTCAACAGAATTTTCAAACGAAATCTGAAGCTAAAAGATACGTTTTGAAATTAAGAGAAATAGGATTGGCCAACAGAATTTTCAAAGGAAATCTTAGCAAGATTTATCTCGAATTTAAGCTTAGACAAAGCCCTAATTGCAGCTATAAAATGAGGCTTCAGGAAGCAGCATTAGGCATCGAAAAACACAAGAACTCAAGCTTCAATTCAAAGTCATCCGAGAGTTCAAAAGATAGAAACACTTAGTGCAAAAGAAATATTCTCTAAGTGATTTTTTGAGAGTGAAATTCAGTGCAACAATCAGCTTTCCAGAAGCAATACAGTAGTGTGAAAATTAGTGCAACAATAAGCTTTCTAGAAGCAACAAAAGAGTGTGAAATTCATTGTAACAATCAGCTTTCTAGAAACAACAAAAGAGTGTTAAATTTAGTGCAGCAATCAGCTTTCGAGAAGCAACATTACAAAGTTCCAAACCCTTGTAATCAAACCCGATAGTGGTGTAGATTCTTTCTTCAATCTGGGGTTGTCAGGCTGTTTGAGAAGACTTGGCTTGTAGGGTCAAGGTGTTGTTATTCCTCAAAAGTCTGGGGTTGTCAGCCTGTTTGAGAAGACTTGGCTTGTAGGGTTAAGGTGTTGTTATTCCTCAAAAGTCTGGGGTTGTCAGGCTGATTGAGAAGACTGGCTTAGAGGGTCAAGTGCTGTAATTCAAAGTTTTGAATTAGTGGATTAAAGCCTTCAGGATGAAGGGACTAGATGTAGCCAAGTTAATGGTGAATCAGGATAAATTGATGAGTTCTTATGCTGTTATTATCGGCTGCTTAATCTGATTATTTATTCATCAAGTGACTCACATCAACATTCATCAAAAACAGCAAAAAGAATTTGAGTTTGGCAAACACAATTCAACCCCCCCTTCTCGTGTTTGCACCTTTAATTGGCATCAGAGCTCGGTCTCAAGGCTGAGCACTTTACAGTGTTTGAGGAAAGATCCAAGGGTTCAACATGTCTGGATTCAATGAATAAGGTGTTGGAGGAAACATCAACAGACCACCTCTGTTTGATGGGGAACGGTTCGAGTATTGGAAGGACAGGATGAGAATTTTCTGTTTTTCACAAGATTCTAAACTTTAGAACTTGGTGGAAGATGGCTATACTGCTCTAGAAGATGCTGATGGTGTTAAAATTCTCAGAAAAGATATGGATGCTGACCAGAAGAAGATGTTCAAGAAGCATCACATAAAGCCAGAACTTTCATGATCAATGCAATCACATTCAAGGAGTTTGACAAGTGCACTAACAAAGAAACAGCAAAGAGCATCTATGATAGTCTGACTCTGACTTACGAAGGCAACAAGCAAGTCCAAGAAGCAAAGGCCAACATTCGAGTCAAGAAGTACGAGCTGTTCAAGATGGAAGAAGATGAAGACATTAAAATAATGTTTTCCGAATTTCAGACTCTGGTTTCGAGATTAAGAGTACTCAAGAAGAGCTATACCAGTGCTGACCACGTGAAGAAAATTCTTAGAACTCTGCCAACCAAGTGGAGACCAAAGGTCACTGCCATTTAGGAAGCAAAGGACTTGAACACTCTAAAGCATGTTTTTGTATCTAATAAGTGTGCTTGAGTGTATTAATCAAGATAGGTCCCAAGAAACTTAAACAGATCATATCAAAGAAGCAACAAGCTAAGTCACCAAAATTAAGAATGTTCTAGTCAATTTTGAAGAAAACAAAAAACGTTCTTAAGGTGCTCCAGAAATGCGAAAACGCAAATGCAGTTCCAGATTCAGTTTTTGTGCAGTTCCAATTCAATTATGCTCTTTCAATCATGCTCTCCCAATCATGCTAAGAGCAAGTCGGTATTGGAAGATCCCTCTACAAATTTAAAAGCCAAGAATACGCATCACTAAGATTAAGACTCATTTGCCACCCAGAGGAAGAACCAAGTCTGCTCTTGAACATCAGAAGCAGAATGAAGAACATTCTTGCTTTTTGGCCTGCTCTCACCTAATCACTGAAAAAGGATAGTCAGTATGTTCCCAACGGGAAAATGAGCTGTCATAAGCACTTTTTGAGTCTATAAAAGAGAACTCAAGATGAAGGAAATAATCAGAACTCACAAAAGCAATTATCTCATCATTCATAATCAGTTTCAACAGCTTCCACTCAAGTTCTGCCAAGTACTTAGAAACAGCATCATCCAATTACTATTGTGCTCTAAAATCACTCTGAGTTCCAAAGATCATAATCAAACACTCAAACACGAGTTGACGATGTTTAGATTATATCAAACACTTTATCATTCCATTGTAATCTCAAGATAAATGGAGTAAAAACTAGTCTTGAGAAGTTGTAAAAATCCTTCTATGTTATAGAGAAGGTAGTGTGATTAATCCTTTGTAAAGATTGAAGGACAGATCAGTGAAAAACTCCTTTCTGGATTGAAAGGTATTAGTTGTAACAGACCAAGATAGATCTGCAGAAAGTTTGTGTAAAAGTTAAGAGAGTTTTTGCCTTGGAGCACTTAGTTGAAAATCTCACAGTTGTGAGGAGTGGACCTAGCCCAAGTTGGATGAACCAGGATATATCAGTGTGTTATATTCCTTCCTTTATCTATTTACTTTCAAGTCTTTAAATATCGAGTTTAATAGATTAACTAAAATTGTCATTTTTAACTAACCAAGAACATTCTCCATTTCTGGATCAGAACCCAGAACGTTCTCCATTTTTCTGATTTACAACCAAGATCAATCTGAAGTTAATTTTTTTCAGGAATTTTTAAAAGGTTAATTTACAATTCAAACCCCTTTTCTTGTAAATTGCTACTTCAATTGGCATTAGAGCACAGTCTCTAAAAACAACACCTAAACAGTGTAGAGAAAAGATCTAGGATAAAAATGTCAAAAGCAAACTACATTGCTGAAGGAGGGTCATCAAATAGACTACCCTACTTTGATGGCTCAGATTACTACTTCTGGAAAAACAAAATGTAGTTGTTTCTAAAGTCCCAAGACACGGGAATGTGGCACATCATTACAGAAGGAAACTTCATACCAAGGGTTGATCAAAATGATCCAACATCTGCTTAAAAGAAAGAATGTGATTGGACAGTAGAAGAAAAATCTAAGGTATTACTGAACTCAAAAGCTCAATTATTTTTATCATGTGCCTTAAGCAGGGAAGAAAGTGAGAGAGTCGATGAATGTGACTCTGCCAAAAAGGTATGGGACACATTGCAAACTCATCATGAAGGAACCAGTCATGTAAATGAAACAAGAATTAATATAGAAATAAGAAAGTTTGAGTTGTTTGAAATGAATGAAGGAGAAACAATAGATGAAATGTACTCCAGACTTACAACTATTGTTAATGAAATGTGATTCTTAGGCAAGGCCTACTCTGTGCAAGATCATTTAAGGAAAATCGTGAGATGCCTTCTAGCTATGTGGAGGCCAGTGATAACAGCCATAAGTCAAGCAAAAAATCTTGAAACACTTGGGCTAGAAGAATTAATCGGAACCTTGCGAGCACATGAAGTGCTGCTAATGGAAGACAAACCAACAAAGAGTTCATCTCAACTAAAAAACCTTTTGAACTGCACCACATTGATCTATTTGGTCTTATCAAAACCACAAGTCAAGGAGGCATGAGATACGCGTTTGTCATTGTTGATGACTTCTCTAGATATACATGGGTGTTGTTTTTAAAAAATAAAGATGATGCATTCACTACCTTCAAAACTCTTTGCAAAAAGGTTCAAAATGAAAAAGAATCCAACATAATTGATGTGAGAAGCGATCATGGAGGAGAATTTATAAACGCATCTTTTAAAACATTTTTTGACGAACTTGGCATCTCTCACAATCTATCATGTGCAAGGACTCCTCAACAAAACGGAGTCGTTGAACGAAATAGAAGAACATTGCAACAGATGGCAAAAACAATGTTAGAAGAATCCAATGTTGAAAGGTATTTTTGGGCTGAAGCCATAAACACTTCATGTTACATTTTGAATAGAGTGTCAATAAGAAAAATCTTAAACAAAACACCCTATGAAATGTGGAAAAATAGAAAACCCAATATCTCATATTTCTGCATCTTTGGCTGCTACTGTTACATTTTAAATGACAAAGAAAATTTGGAAAAATTTGATGCCAAATCTGACAAGGCAATATTCTTAGGATATGCTACAGAATCTAAAGGTTATCGTGTGTTTAATTTATAAAATAAAACTGTTGAAATAAGTATGCATGTGTTATTTGATGAGTTTGATTATCTTGATCTAAGAAAAAAGGAATATGAGGAAGAACAATTTGGACAGTCACACTAGATTGTTCTCCAGGAAAATGAGATTGATAAAAAATCTCCGTTTCAAACTCCTCCTAGAAGTTGGAAACTTGTAGGTGATCATCCTCAGAATCAAATAATTGGTGACACAGCTGATAGCATTAGAACGAGGCTATCATTCAAGGATGATGTTCACAGCAACATGGCAATGCTATCCCAATTAGAACAAAAAAATATCAAAGAAGACATAATTGATTAATCTTGGATTGAAGCAATGAAGGAAATGTTGGAACCAAGTTGGTTCTATGTGTTGGAACCAAGTTGGTTCTAAGTGTTGGAACCAAGTTGGTTCTAAGTACTTAGGATTTTGATGTTTACAAAAGCACTTCATGTAATCTTATTTTGAACCTTGAATTATTAAATCAAATGTCACTAGAAGCTGAAGTAATAAGAAGCAGAAGATCAAAGTGTTCCAGAGATTAAATCCTGAAGGTACCAGAAGATACTCCAGGATGTCAAAAACATCACCAGAAGATATCTTTGCTGGCCCAGATCATAAGGAAGCAAAGTCAGAAGGAAACCTGGACCAGACCAGAATGAAGCCTGCTAGAGGGAGACTTGATCCAAACCAGTAGGAGTCATAAGTCAGATTTATTCCAGAAGTTATTCTGACCAGAAGATGGCCTGACAGTGAAATAATAAACAGCCCAGACTTGATCTAGACTTAATCAGAAGGTAAATTAATGGGTCCAGAACAAAGGAATTAATCCAAATTAGACCCAGACCAGAAGATAGCATAGTTCAGGGTATGCAACTAAGTCATACCAGAAGAAATGATCTCCAGAATTGATCTAGAAGGTAAAATGTCCAGACTGAAATATTATTTGTCCAGATTTAATTTCAGTTTAATCCAGACCAAGTCCAGAATTGGTCCAGATCAGAGGGAAGATTTTCAGATCAATGGTTCAGATTTAAGTATTTGGCCCAGTGTTGGCCGAGATCAGAAGATCAGACCATGGCCCAGTGTTGGCCGAAATCAGAAGGTCAGGATTTGTGGTCCAGCAGTGGCCGAGATCAGAGGATCACAGCAGATCAATTTGCTAGACCGGGATGGCCGAGATCAGAAGATCAGAAGGTTAGGAAGTGTGGTTCAGGGATGGCCGAAATCAGAGGACCACAACATATCAATTAGTATGGTCCAGATGTAGACTAGCGCTGAAAATCAAATGGTCCAGATTTAATCATGAGGATTAACGGTGGAGATTTTAATTTATTTTGATCAAAGTATTAAAAAGATTTGTTACAAAAATAAAGTGAAGTATTGTGGAACTCAGGAGCTGTTGGCGGGAAGGAACTAAAGACTTGATTGGCCAGTTATTTTGAAAGATAATCTAAAGCTTAATAAAATATATGTTTTTTATTTAAATAAAGCCCAATTGGTCAAGTTATTTTTGCAAGAGAATCCAGCAAGATTCAGCTCACAATTAAGCTTGGAAGAGGCCCAAATCTGCATCTATAAAAGGAGGCTCAAGGCAGAATACTTAGCATCGAAAATTAAAAAGAGTCATACACTTCCAAAGCAAACACTCAAGTTTTCAGTGAGGTCAATTGTGAGTTCCAGCTTTCAAGAAGCAAGCACTCTTGTTATTTTCTTTCTCGTGTGATCTAAGTTGTTCAAGTAGAGTCTACAATCTGAGGGTGTCAGAAGGGGTAGCAGGTTACTTGTCAATTAGATTCAACGTGTTGTAATTCCTTCTACAATCTAGGGTTGTCAGATTGGCAGGAGAAGAAAGGAGTTGTATTCCTCAAGAGTCTAGGATTGTTAGACTGTTTGAGAAGACTGACTTGGAGGGTCAGTAGAACTGTTGTAATTCAAGGTTTGAATTAGTGAAATCCTTCAAGGTGAAGGGACTAGACGTAGCCTCGTTAACGGTGAACCAGTATAAAAATTGTGTTTTATTTTTACTTTATATCCGATGCTAACTCTATTTTTTATCATACATCAAGTTTTGTTTTAAAAGTGTAAAAACAGGAAAAGTATTCAAGTTAGTCAAACACAATTCAACCCCCCCTTCTCGTGTTTGCACCTTCAAGAAGAACTTCTTCAATTCGAAAAGAATAAATTTTGGACTCTTGTTCCAGACCCCCAAGATCAATTTGTTATTGGAACAAGGTGGGTGTTCAAAAATAAGCTTGATGAAGAAGGAAAGGTAATTAGAAACAAAGCAAGGTTAGTAGCTCAAGGCTATAATCAACAAGAAGGAATATACTATGATGAAACCTTTACACCCGTAACAAGGTTAGAAGCAATTCGAACCCTTCTTGCATATGCATCTTACAATTTCATTAAACTCTTTCAAAGGGATGTAAAAAGTGCCTTCTTAAACAGTTATTTAAATGAACAAGTGTATGTCCATCAACCTCCCGGGTTTGAAGATCAAAATAAACCAAATAATGTTTTTAAAGTCACTAAAGCTTTATACGGTTTAAAACAAGCTCCCCGAGCTTGGTATGAACGATTAAGCTCATTCTTGATCAAAAATGGATTTTCACGTGGAAAATTTGACACCACACTTTTTAAGAAAACAAACAAAAATGATTTACTCATTGTACAAGTTTATGTTGATGATACCATTTTTGGTTCAACAAATAAAAAAAATGTGTGATGATTTTTCAAATCTTATACAAAGTGAGTTTGAGATGAGTATGATGGGTGAGTTAAGATACTTTCTTGGACTTCAAATCAAACAACACAAAGATGGAATATTCATTTGTCAAGAAAAATACACAAAGAAACTTTTGAAAAAAAAAATATAAGATGTGTGACGCTAAAATCATGACTACTCCCATGCATCCATCATCCTCACTAGACAAAATGAAATGGGAAAATCAATTTCTGAAAAAGAATATAGGGGAATGATTAGATCATTCCTTTATTTAACTGCAAGTAGATCAGATATTGCATTTGCCGTAGGATTGTGTGCAAGATTTCAATCTGCACCAAAAGAATCTCATCTTATTGCTGTAAAAAGAATCTTTTGATATCTTGTTGGTACTACTGATCTTAGCCTTAGGTATAGCAAAGGTTCTCACTTTGATCTTGCAGCTTACTGTGATGCGGACTACGCTGGAGATAAGGTTGAAAGAAAAAGCACAAGTGGTGCATGTCAGTTCCTAGGAGAAGCCCTGATAAACTGGTCATGTAGAAAGCAAAACACGATTGCCTTATCAACCACGGAAGCAGAATACGTTTCAGCAGCCAATTGTTATTCACAAGTCTTATGGATCAAAAATCAACTTGAAGACTTTTCTGTAAGCTATTCTAAAATTCCTATTTACTATGATAACACAAGTGTCATAAATCTCTCAAAAAATCCTATTCAAGATCTAAGCACATTGATATTAAACACCACTTTATTAAAGATCATGTTAGTATAAAGGAAATCGAACTAATTTTTGTTGTTACAAAGAATCAGCTTGCTGACATCTTTACTAAGCCTCTAGTTGAAGAAAATTTCATTTCTATCAAAGAAAAGCTAAAAATCATCAAAAATCCTAATCGTCAAAAATCCTAGTCAAAATTGAAGCCAGAAGCATTCTAGACAAAACAGAGAACATTCTCCGTTTGGAATGGCTCTCTGCAAAATAGATCCAGAACATTCTTCGTTCTTTAGGAAAAATAAAAATCTCAAAAGTCAACGTCTACACACGAACATTTGTCACTCATCAAAAGAGTAACGGCAACTGCAACCAACTCTGCCACTTCACTGCAACCTCCTCCTTCCCAATGCACATTAATCCCATCCATCATCATCATGCATGACAACTGTAGATTAAACCAATACTCAACCGTAAAGTAAACAAACAGTCACTTCTCACTATACAACAAATTTTTACTTTTCTAAAAAATCCCCTCATCGTTATACTCATCTCACGTTCTCTCTTTCACATTCAACAATGGCAAGAACAAAAAGCTCTGCAAGAAAACATCCCAAATCATCATCACTGTCTCTTTCACCATCTCCAACTCGCTCACCATCACCACCACCCAGACCAACACCTCCTCATTCCTCCTCAGAAAAAGACCCTCTCTGATTTAATATCATCGTCTCGTGAATCATCTCCTCTCATTTTGCCTCTCAAACCTCTCACAACTATCCTTCCACCATTGTATCAATGTGGACTTCCCTCCATTACTCATACTCCACCACATCTCAAGAATACATAAAAACGTCGACCAAAACCACCACCATCAAAACGAAGATCAATGCGCGTTCTTGCTGGCATTTGTACCTCTAAAACAAAGAAAATAGACAACATAGTATACATCATCTCTAATAATGATTCTAAATCCACACCCATACCAGAACATATCATCTCAAACTTACACCACGAACTCAAACGCCAGCAACTCAAACAACAGAAATTCCAACAAAGCCACTCCAAAAAACCCCCTCCAAATCAGTACCACCAAACCCTAAGTCCAACAAAAAACCTCAATCCATCAAAACAAAAACAAAGCAAACAATCAAACCTTCATCCAAAAAATTGAAAAACCCTAAATCTGCAAACCCTCCAGAACGTTCTCCACAAAAAGACCCAAACCCAGAACGTTCTTCGAAAAGAACCACAAAGCCTAAAAACAAACCATCCCCATCAAACAAACCTGTTCGCCCCATGATCTCTCTCAAAATGAAAACAATCTACAATGACAAATGGGCTCAGCGACCCATAGGCATTGGCTGAGTCTTTGTGTTTGAAAATCTGAAAATTGATGAAACATATATTCAGCATCACACTAATGCCTTAGGTTGGACCAACTTCCTCAAAATCTCTTATTGTTATTACCCTGAGGTAATGAGGGCATTTTGTTGTAAGGATGAATTTTTTCCTGATAAATCCCTCATTGTATCCAAAATTAAGGGAACTGACTACATCCATCCTTGCTAATATTCTCAAATTACCTACTGAAGGGCCTGCAGTCTTTGGTCAAGACTGGTATTATGCCCTTGATGTTTCAAAATATGATGTACTTCATGAGTTGTTTGTTGCTAATTCCATGAGTTTTTTGTCTGCTAATTTGAAGCCGGTTCCCAAAATCCTCAACAGTATTAGCCAACATTTTGTGCTACCTAGATGTGGAGCCACGAATTTGTAATTGATAATGATGCTTTGGTCATTTATCATCTTCTTCACAAGAAAAAGCTCAATCTTCCCCATCTGATCATACATCATATTATCTCTACAATCTGCAAAGATTATAAGCGCAACACCATTCCCTATGGTATGGTTTTCTGTCAAATTTTTAGGTTCTTTTCTGTTGATTTGGGCTCTGAAATTTCCAACATAAAACTATCAAAATTTTCCCTCAAAAATATTGCTCACATGAAACAACCTAATCTGCTCCATCCTCCACCACACGAAAAAGGAACGCTCCTTACTCCCCACAAAAATCAGCATCTCCACCTTCTGCTGAACCATCACCAATTCCTGATCCAAACCATACTACTACTACACCAACCACTCTTCCAGCATCACCTCATCAGAATGTATATCCTTCTCTGGCTAATCCACAATGTCACCCATGTTTGTTTCCCCCGAAAAAACCTGCTCTTCAATTTTTGGCATTAGCCAATTATTGGCCTTTCCAGAAGATGGCTCACCTGTACCTTCAAACATCAATACTCCAAACTCCCTTCCACATGTTTCTTCCTCATTTTCTACCATTTCCACCTTTTGTACTACTGTTGCTCCTCCACAATCAACTCCAAAAGGTTCTTAGCCTCTGCTGAAAAAGTCAAAGATAGATTCTCCCATCTCTAAAACCAATAGAGCCATCTTTGACTCCCTTCAGACAATCCTAGCACGGAAAATCCATCAAATCAAAGAGCAAGCTATTCTCCGTGAATGGATGATGAATCAATTGGCTCCGAAGCTAGGCCTGGAGCCACCCATGTCAAATATGCCCCCTGTGTTTCCACCTATCCCACAACCGCCTCTCTCTTGCATCCTCCGAAGGGTCCTCACCATCTCTCTCTGCTTAGATGTTTTAGTGTCTTATGTCCCCTTTTTGTTGTGACAAAAGGGGAGAAGTAATTTTTATAGATTTTAAGTGTCAAGTTTCAAACATAGAAGTTGTGTAATATCTTGCTAATTCTCGCACATTTGTTAACACATGAACTACAGTTTGATATTACTTTTTGTGATATTATGTTTGATCTGATGAATTCTACTTCATGTGATACTCTGATAAATTCTCTAGTCTGCTGTGATATGTCAAAATCCATGTTGTCATATGTTATCTTGAATCAATATGCTAAAAACTGTTTCAAACAACCAGTGTTTATGAGCACTATTTTATGATGTTTAATAAAAAGAATAGCACATGTTGAGATGGAGTTTTATCTAAAAACCCCTATCTGATTATTTTAGAATCAAAATTAAAATCTAAATTGATATGTTTGTCATCATCAAAAAGGGGGAGATTGTTGAGACAAAACCCCAACTTAAATAATTTTGATGATAAGCAAAGATTAATTAAGAATTATAATTATTATTATAAAACATGTTTTTGTATCTAATAAGTGTGCTTAAGTGTATTAATCAAGATAGGTACCAAGAAAATTAAACAGACCATATCAAAGAAGCAACAAGCTAAGTTAGCAAAACCAAGATCTTTCTGGTCAATTTTGAAGAAAATGAAGAACATTCTTGAGGTACTCCAGAAATGCGAAAACGCAAATGCAGTTCCAGATTCAGCTTTTATGCAGTTCCAATTCAATCATACTCTCTCAATCATGCTAAGAGCAAGTCAGTATTTGAAGATCCCTCTACAAATTTAAAAGCCAAGAATACGCATCACTAAAATCAAGACTCATTTACCACCTAGAGGAAAAACCTAAAGGTGCAAACACGAGAACGGGGGTTGAATTGTGTTTGACTAACTTGATTACTTTTTAGTTTTAAAACAAAACCTGTTATGTATGAATTAAAACAGACTTAGCAGCGGATATAAAGTAAATAAAAACTCAGAATTTTATACTGGTTCACCGTTAACTAGGCTACGTCCAGTCCCTTCACTTTGAAGGATTTCACTAATTCAAAAACCTTGAATTACAAAGTACCAATGACCCTCCAAGTCAGTCTTCTCAAAAAGTCAAACAACCCTAGACTTTTGAGGAAAAGAACCTTGAATCTAATTGCTAAGTAATCTGCTACTCCTTATGACTCCCTCAGATTGTAGACTCTACTTCAACAACTTAGACCTAACACAAGGGAAAGAAAAACTTAGAGTACTTGCTTCTGGAAAGCGGATACCCATTATTGACCTCACTGAAAACTCAAGTATTTTGCTTTTGGAAGTGTATGACTCTCAAGTATTTTCGATTGCTAGGTCTTCTGCCTTGAGCCTCCTTTTATCGATGAAAATTAGGGTTTCTTCCATGATCAAATTCGAGCTGTATCTGTCCAGATTCTCTTGCAAAAATAACTTGGCCAATCGGGTTTGAGCTTTATGCTTGATCCGAACCTTTTTGCTTCAGATTTGTTCTGAAAATAACTTTGGTCAATCCTGTTTAATTCTGGACCGTATCTATCTTCCCTCCAATTGCTTTTAAATTCCCTCCAAGACTTCAATTTATTTTTGTATCAAATCCCCTTAATACTTTGATCAAATTTCTATCAAAATTTAATCAAGTCTTTTTCGAATTTTAATCAAGTCTTCACTTATTTTCATCATGAATAAAATATGAACCGTATGATCCTCTGATCTCGACCAACTCTGGACTATGATACTTTAATCTGGACCATTGATCTTTTAATCTGAACATTTTATTTGGACCAAGAAAGATATTGTTTGGACCAACTCTGATCTCGACCAACTCTGGACTATTGTTTGGACCAAGAAAGATATCATCTGATGATGCTATTTGTCCTTTGATGTTTTACCTTTGATGACATCCTCTGATATCTTCTGATGTTTTGTACCTTGAATTATTACAATAAATACAACCAAAAAATGAAGTTGGCAGAGGCAGAAGATGCATCCAGAATGCATCCTGGAATTACCAGAAGATACTCCAGAATCACCAGAAGATATCTTTGCTTGCCCAGATCAGGAGGCAGCAATGTCAGAAGACGACCTGGACCATACCAGAGGAAAGCCTGCCAGAGGGAGAGTTTGTCCAACAAGGAGGAATCAAATATCAAATTTATTCCAGAATTTATTCTGACCAGAAGATGGCCTGGCAGTGAGAAATTAAAACAGCCCAGACTTGTTCCAGACTCAACCAGAAGATAAGTTAATGAGTCCAGAACAAGGGAATCAATCCAGATTTGACCCAGATCAGAAGATAGCATGGTTCAAGGTATGAAACTAAGTCTAGACCAGAAGAAATGATTTCCAAAATTGATCCAGACCTGATCCAAAATCAAAGGTAAAATGTCCACACTGAAATATTACTTATCCAGATTTAATTTCAGTTTGATCCAGACCAAGTCCAGAATTGGTCCAGATCAGAGGGAAGATTTCCAGATCAATGGTTCAGATTTAATTATTTGGCCCAGTGTTGGCCGAGATCAGAAGATCAGACCATGGCCCAATGTTGGCCGAAATCAGAGGGTCAGGATGTGTGGTCCAACAATGGCTGAGATAAGAGGATTGTAGCATATCAGGTGCAAGTCCAGGATGGCCGAAATCAGAAGATCAGAGGGATAGGAAGTGTGGTCCAGGGGTGGCCGAAATCAGAGGATCACAGCATATCAATTAGTTTGGTCCAGATGTGGAGTAGCGCAGAAGAATCCAATGGTCCAGATTTAATCAGGAGGATTAACGATGGAGATTTTAATTTATTTTAATCAAAGTACTAAAAAGATTTGTTACAAAAATAAAAGTGAGGTATTGTGGAATTCAGGAGCTGTGGCGGGAATCAACTAAAGTTTTGATTGGCCAGTTATTTTTTGGAAGAAATCTCAAGCTAATAAAAGATATGTTTTTTATTTAAATAAAGCACAATTGGTCAAGTTATTTTTGCAAGAGAATCCAGCAAGATTCAGCTCGAAATTAAGCTTGGAAGAGGCCCAAATCTGCATCTATAAAAGGAGGCTCAAGGCAGAATACTTATTATTGAAAATCACAAAAGAGTCATACACTTCCAAAGCAAACACTCAAATTTTCAGAGAGGTCAATTGTGAGTTCCAGCTTTCAAGAAGCAAGTACTTGTGTTATTTTCTTTCCATTGTGTCAAATCTAAGTTGTTGAAGTAGAGTCTACAATCTGAGGGAGTCAGAAGGGGTAGCAGGTTACTTGGCAATTAGATTCATAGTGTTGAAATTTCTTCTACAATCTGGGATTGTCAGATTGGCTGAAGACAGGGGTTGTATTCCTCAAGAGTCTAGGATTGTTAGACTGTTTGAGAAGACTGACTTGGAGGGTCAGTAGAACGGTTGTAATTCAAGGTTTGAATTAGTGAAATCCTTCAAGGTGAAGGGACTGGACGTAGCCTCGTTAACGGTGAACTAGTATAAAAATTCTGAGTTTTATTTTTATTTTATATCCGCTGCTAACTCTGTTTTTATTTCATCAAGTTTTGTTTTAAAAGTATAAAAACAGGAAAAGTAATCAAGTTAGTCAAACACAATTCAACCCCCCCTTATCGTGTTTGCACCTTCACTAATCACTAACAAAGGACAACCAGTCTGTTCCCAACAAGCAAATGAGCTGTCATAAGCACTTTTTGAGTCTATAAAAGAGAACTCAAGATGAAGGCAATATTTAGAACTCACAAAAACAATTATCTCATCATTCATAATCAGTTTCAACAGCTTCCAGCTTTTAAAACACATTTTCTCAAGTTATGTCAAGTACTTAGAAACTGCATCATCCAATTACTGTTGTGCTCTAAGATCACTTTGAGTTCCAAAGATCAGAATCAAACACTCAACACGAGTTGAGGATATTTAGATTCTATCAAACACTTTATCATTCCATTGTAATCTCAAAATAAAGTGAGTAAAAACTAGTCTTGAGAAGTTGTAAAAATCCTTCTATGTATTGAGAAGGTAGTGTGATTAATCCTTTGTAAAGATTGAAGGATAGATCATTGAAAAACTCCTTTCTGAATTGAAAGGTATTGGTTGTAACATATCAAGATAGATCTGCAGAAAGTTTGTGTAAAATTCAAGAGAGTTCTTGCCTTGAAGCACTTAGTTGATAATCTCACAGTTGTGAGGACTGAACGTAGCCCAAGTTGAGTGAACCAGGTTATATTTGTGTGTCATATTCCTTCCTTTATCTATTTACTTTCAAGTCTTTAAATATCAAGTTTAATAGATTAACTAAAACTGTCATTTTCAACTAACCAAGAACGTTCTCCGTTTTTGGATCAGAACCCAGAACGTTCTCCATTTTTCTGATTTACAACCAAGATCAATCTTGAGTTAATTTTTTTCAAGAATTTTTAAAATGTTAATTTACAATTCAAACCCCTTTCTTGTAAATTGCTACTTCAGCTACATCTATCATTTTAGCTAATTTTATAGTTAACTATTTATTACAACGCTTGATATTTGATCGGACAAGTAACCGATCTAACATGTACATAGGAACCAATGTAACAAGGCTAAATTGCACTAGTGAAATGAAGAGTGATGTTTTTCTTTTATTTTCTTTCTTTCGTTTGTGGAGGAATGTTTGTGGACTTAAAGAAAACAAGAATAGGTGTGGAGAAATGAATAGGAAGTCACTCTTTTTGTAATAAAACAAAATTAGCATTTTGTTCATGTGAGAGAGAGAGAGAGAGACAAAATTTCCCTATAAAGAAGATATTTTGGTTCTCTATTGATTGCACAAAAAAACCATTGGATCAATGATTTAATTTGTAACCTCCATTTCAAAAATGAAATTAAGGTGGTAGGGAGAAGATAGGGGAATGGGTGCATGATGCCAATAACGAGGGAATGATCATCCTCTCATCTCTTAATTGGGTTGAGACAAGGACGTCAAAACCATCATTAACCCAAGACCACACAATCAATAGCCATAAAAACTTGTCTTGGAGTTTTTTTTTTATTGAACATTCAAAAAATAGACCAAGACACATTTTTTTTCTAAGATTGATGGACAAAAAAAAATTATTCATGCAAGAGCACTAATACATGTGAATTGGATCACACCAATTCTACTATTTCCTAGCTCAATTCCTTCTTTGGCCCAAAGTAAACTAACAACCCATATAGTTTCTATAAGTTCTAATTTAATTAAATTATTCAACAATAGCTTCATCAAATCAAATAAATCAAGCAAAGCAAAGCAATTAATTATTAAACCAAAAAATAATACTAAAAATAAAGATAGATGTTAATCATAAAAAAATTAAAGGGTGTTACAATACTTACCCCTTTAAAATAGTTTCGTCCTCGAAACTAGACAGTCGCAAAAAGGTCAAGGTAAAACTCTTTCATCTTCTCCTCCAACTCACATGCAGCATCTCCATACTCTTTATTCCATATCACCTTGCCTCTCAAAAGTGTGGTAGTCCAGTCTCCAATATTCATTGGTAGAACTACAAAAGAAAGGTTCTCTTTCAGTTGAATATCATTTGGCGTGATAATATGTGAAGGGTTAGGCATGTTCTTCGTCAGCTGCAACACATGGAACACATCATACAGATTGGCCAAATTCGAAGGTAAAACAATCTAGTAAGCTACATGACCCACACAACAAAGAATTTGATATGACCCAATAAACTTTGGAGTAAGCTTCTTAGACTTTAATGCTCTATCACTCCAGTAGTAGGCTTTAGTCTCAAAAATACATGTTCATCTTCATTAAACTCCAAAGGTCGCCTCCGCTGATCGCCATAACTCTTCTATCTACTTTTTTTTGTCATCATCCTTTCTTGAATCAAACAAACCTTCTCTATGGTTTGTTGTACCAACTCATTTCCTACAATCAAATTCTCACCATCTTGCTACCAACACAAGAGAGTTTGGCACTGACGACCATTCAAGGCCTCATACGGTGCCATCTTGATGCTTACATGATAACTATTGTTATAAGTGAATTCCACAAGAGGCAACAAATTATCCCAACTTCCTGGGTTATCCAGCACACAAGTCCTCAACAAATCCTCCAAGGTATGAATAGTCCTCTCCATTTTTCCATCATTATGAGGATGGTAGGCAGAACTCAACCTCAATTTTGTACCTAAAGCCTGAAGTAATGCTCCCTAATTCAAATAACTAACAATATTCACATAGTCATATACGCGTTCAAATAAATAATAATATATTGGCACCATGATTTTATGTTTGTTTCACAACTCAAATGATGATTTTAACCACATAACATATTCTCATAGAAGTCCAACTACTCCAAATTTATCACCAATTAGTTTTCTTTTAAATTAATCCTTATCATCTAAAATAGGGATTTTTTAATTATAAGATAAGTAACTACTTGTTAGAACGTAGCATATCACATTTGCAAACTAAAATAGATCAAGTAGTGCATAAATTATTTTCAAGGTTAAACAATATTTTTAAAAATAATTTCTAAACATAAATTATTATAAAAAGAATCACTACTCATTAGCACTATAAAAAAATTTTTTTTTGCTAGAATTCAAATCTTTTCCTTAACTTACTTTTAAATAAATCACACATTTTATTTTCAAATTATTTTTTTTAAATCAATAAGATTTCAAAATTTTGCTCATACTTACACTAAAATCTTATTATTTGAAATACTTATCCTAAAATACCATTATTTTAAAATAAATAAATAAATAATTAAATACAATATTTATAATTTATATTATTTATTAAATTAAATATGTATAAAATTATCACTCCATAACAAACACACAAATAAGGAAAATGTATCATAAAATTTAGCAACATATATTCTAAAATAATTTTAACACTAAATTAATTCTTTAAAATTTTATTTAATTAACAAAATAGTTAATTATAAAATTTGAGATGTTGCAGTAATGTCCCAAAACCTCTCCATGCACAATACAAAGAGATAGTGGAAAAGCGGCTCACCCTGACGAAGTCCCCTAAGAGGATAGAAATGCTATGGTCTATTACCATTCCACAACAAGGACACTGAGGTGGCAAATATACTATTCGTAATCAAAGAGGTGAGGGTAGAAAGAAACCCAAAATAGTGAAGAGTGCCAAAGAGGAAATTCTAATCAACTTTATCATACGCCTTTTCCAAGTTAAGTTTATAGGTAACGTCTCTAGATATTTTTTTAGACTTCTGCATGTGATAGATAAATTCTCGAAAAACAATGGCATTATCTATAGTTCCTTTACTGGGAATGAAGCTACTTTGAAGAGGACTAACGATATCATTAAACATGGGATGTAGTCAGCTGGCCAAGACTTTGGAAATCAACATACAAATCACATTACATAAGCTAATGGGCCGAAACTCCCTTAAGGAATGTGGGTTGTCCGCTTTAGGGATCAGGACCATTAGGGACTTAGCAATTTGTGGGTCAACCAAACCTAAATCGAAGGTCTTTTTTTTTTCACTAACATCCAAACATCATCTCCAATATATGCCTAGAACATTATGAAGAAAATTGGTTGAAAACCATATAATCCTAACGCTTTATAGGATTTTATACTCATCAAAGCCTGATAGACCTCTTGTTCAGTATCAGGAGTCATTAACAACTAACATTTCACCTCATCCAAAGAAGAGGAACTAATTGAGGCAGAGAGAGAGTTACTAGCTTCTCTATAAAAAATAAAAAATAAATAAGCCTTTAAAATACCTTATAGCTTCAATTTTCAAAATATCACTTTCTTTGTAATGTGTCATTAAGGAATTTAATTGTGTTGTATAACTAATAAATTTTGTATAACTAATATCACTTTCTTTTAGTTCATCTCTTCATTCCTCGCATGTATTTTCGCACCCTTTCTTTTTTATTCAGCTCTAATGGAGTTAAAGTCCCCACATATGCACCAACCATATTCCTTATGTCCAGTCAAAATTCTGGATGACTCTCCCCACAATTCTTTCTTCTTCCTCACTTCACACGGCCCATAGATATTTGCTATTAAGATTCGGTTAACCACAAGAATTTACAAACACCCAAATCTAAGTTTTGCATTTTTGTTTCTGAAACATATACAACATTGGTCTATTTTCCTGAAAAATTTCTCTAATTTCTCTCCTTTTCAGAGCCCCTAATCCTCTTATATTATAGCTAAATGATTTTTGATAAAATAATTTTGAATTAATACGTACAGTTTATGATTCAAAATATAAATAAAAATTGATTAAAGAAAACTCCAATTTCCTCTCACCCTAAAATATTTTTAATAAGAAAAAATATATTTAGTCTTAATTTTAGATCAAATTATTCAATTTTCTTTAAAGTAGAAAAAAGGCATTTAAAAATTGAAAACATTGGCATAAATTCTTAAACCAAAATGTCACGAGTACTAGTATTAATTAGAGCTGTCAATTTGTCAAACCCCCTCTATATTGGTTCCAACCCACATATTGGAGAGAGACAAAAAAATCTTATAATATAAAGGTCCATTAAAAGAAAGTCCTCAATATAAAAAAGTCTACAAAATTATATGGGCTTAGAGGGCCCATAGGCCCATTAAAAAATCAATTATTTTTTTGAAATAAAAAATATTTCAATTTTTTTTTTCGAATTTTATTTGATTTAGAAATTGTCAATTTTTTTATGTTCTGAATAAAATTAACAAATTCGATAATTTTTCAATTTCGATTTTTTTCCTAATTTTGTTTGATTTAGAAATTGTCGATTTATTTTTTGATGTTCTGAATAAAATTAACAAATTCAATAATTTTTCAATTTCGATTTTTTTTCTGAATTTTATTCAATTTAGAAATTGTTGATTTTTTTTATGTTCCGAATAAAATTAACAAATTCAATAATTTTTTAATTTTGATTTTTTTTCCGAATTTTATTCGATTTAGAAATTGTCGATTTTTTTTATATTATGATAAAACTAACAAATTCACGAATTTTTCAATAATTAAAAAATCTAAATAAAATTAAACTATGTCATTAATATTTTTTATTAAACTATTTTTTACATGTCATTTCATGTTTTTATTTTAATGAAAATATGAAATGGGCCATAGACCCCCCGACCTAAGCCCACAAAAATTAAAAAGTAGGGGGCTGGACCAAAGAAAAAAATTCATTAAAAAGGATTTAAAATTTGGAGTCTAATAAAAAGTTTATTAAAAGAAACTTTAAAATTAGGGGGTTTTTTGACACATCTAGTATTAACTATTAAGTGATCAATAAAAACATACTGGCCCACAATAATTAAATGATTTACATTTCAGCAACTCATTAAAGGGAATTAATCTCAAAACCCAAAGAAGACTTGAAAAAACAGACAAAACAAAATCAAACACAACATAACAAATAATACAGGCAACTTATCTCCCTGCATGATTGTTACAATATTCTTAATTTTTTTTAATGTTTTCCAAGAACCAAAGAGGACATAACAATCAACAATAAAAGGAGCACCACTGCAACAAACGATGACACAACTGCTCCACTTGTTTGGGAACAGAAATCTTCAAATTGATTGCAAATGGCAAGCCAATTTGAGTCTTGGTTGCCATTGTGTGCTAAGTAAACTATGGCTGCTGCTGAAGCACCACTAGCTGTGGCCAATGTTAGGAACACCTACAATTTATTAACAAACCATGGAAAATTTTAAATTTAATTTAAATTATGCCTATGTTTTATTAAAGACTTATTAAAAGAAGTTTGTTGGTTTTATAAATAACAACAACAACAACAAACTAGTAGTACGTTATCCTAGAAAAATTTTGCTTTCGAAAAAAAAAAACTAATAATAAAATTCCCCTGTATCTCATCTCACACCAAAATTTCCCAGTAAAACTCCCCTGTATTTCGTACCCAACCAATTAAAAACTTAAAATATATATCCAAAGAAGGGTTTTGTCAAGATTATTATTTGTTCTCTAAATATTCAATTCAAAATTAAATAAATATAAATAAAAATAATAGTTGATTTATTTAATTAAAAATTCAGATTAAATATATTAACTTTTTAATTCTTCTTTTTGTTTATATTTTAGAGTAGTAAATTTCATTGACTTTGTTAAATAATCAATAAGAGAATAATTTGTTTCCAGAATATAAGCTAAACATTTATCAATGTAATAAATTAACATTTTCTTATACAAATTCACTTTTTATAATTGTTTAATCAATGTCTTAAAAAAATTTGTTCGCATTCTCCTCAAAAAACAATAGTAAAAAAGCACTAAAATCTAAATTGAAGTGTAATAGTGCTTCTATACTATACTATATTTGTCAATTATTATTAGTTGTTTTCAAAACATTCATATATATGATGTAAAAAATAATTAGTATATCTAATGTGTTTCTTATGTAATAAAAACGGCAAATAATTTTTTTATTTTGTTAGCAATCAACTCAAAGGGCAAATAATTTTTTTATTTTGTTAGCAATCTTGGACCTGTCGCAATAAAAAAAATCATTTTAAGTAATTAAAATGGTTAATGATAAGTAATCCATTTAATAGAAGGCATAGCTATATATAGGTGTAGTTAGTGCAAAAATCTATATGCTCGTATAAAAGTTGCAATTAGGGAGCATAATTACTATGTCTAGGATAATGAGGAAAAGCCTTGTTCCAATTGCATGAGGTCGAATGATGGTTACTATGGAGAATGGTAGAGATAGAACCAAGTAGCCACCCACAAATGCCATTGTAATAACAAAAAACCTGCATATTTATATAGGAAACATTAATTTGATTTCTATAAATATATACATACAAATACTCTGTCTGAAATAAAATATAAACAAAAATTAAGTTGGAGAGTATGTTAGAAGCATATAATTAAAGACATTAATTAAGTTGGAGGTTTAAATGTGACATACTGAAAAGTTGAAAAGCTATCATAACTAGCTTCAAATTGAAAGAATTGAGTGAAAAAGGGAAGAATTTGATCACTTGTTGCCATGGTGATAGCTGCAGCAAGAGAAGATGCTATGGCACCTAACCTTAAAATGAAATCCATTATAGCTATGCCTTTTTTCCATCCTCCTGGCCTTGCAGGGGATGCAATTAAAGCAGCTTTTTCATTACTTGACTCTCCCACATTAACGATGGTTGACATTTTTTTGGATTAATTTGAAACTTAGATAAGATAATAGTATGATGATCTAATTAGAGTGTATGTTAATGATATCAACTATGCAAATCAACTTCATGGTAGTAGCTTTTATAGAGAAAAATAATAATATTAATGCATGGTCAACGTAATGATTTTTTAATTATGCTATATAGGAAAGACTAGGGGAGTGGCTATGAAACCATTTCCACTTCATATATACAATCATATATATACACCCTCACCTTTAATAGCAAAGCAAGTAGAGAGGTACGAGAGAAATGTTTATTAATTATCTTAGTTAAGTAATTTGTTTATGTTTTTCTGGAAAAAAGAGAGATTATTAATTGTAGTCAACGTTTGCAGGAAATGGAGTTTGTTAAATCAAACTTGTGTTTGGTCAAGTAGTGGAATAATAAAATATATTGAAGTTTTTAAACGCTAAAATGGATTGTACGGAGCTACGAAAGAAAGAAAATTAGTACCTAATTCTAGTCATAGTTGGTACCATAATTCTTAGATTTAAGTGTGAGTTGTTAAGTTTTATATCGATTATAAATGAATAAAATATTAATTATATAAAAGTACATATTTATATACCTATTACTTTAAAGTTTTTTGTGGAGATATAATATGAAAGTTTCTTGTAACATTTGTTCATTTGTTACTTCCGCCCTTTCGGGATTCTCCAACAATAATAACCAAAATCTCTAACATAATTTTTGTCATAATCTCTAGTTGTTATGGGAAAGAGACCACATAATAATTTAAAATTCAATCAAAAGATGAATAAAGTCTAATTAATGAACGATCTAATCAAAAATCAAACTTGTATAGTTCTGCCACTAATATTGAAATTTTTGTTAGTTGTCATTTAAGTTTCTTTGGGAAGGATTATTTACTATTGGCACTCAAATTTTAATTAATTATTATATTAGTGTATATATATATATATAATATATATATATATATAATTATAGAAATTGATTATTACTATTTTATCTTTTTTTTATTCATTTATGGTTTTAAATATAAGACACTCTTGATAATTCTCGATATCTTATTCCGTTTTAATATGACTTATTTCAAATTTTAAAATGTATTTATAATTTCTTTATCAAAATATTCATGGTTATTGTACATTTTTTTATGCAACTAAGAATAAATAGTATGATGGGAAGATAAATTAATTCTCTTAGTGAATCGGAAAAACCAAAGGCTAAATAGCACCCGTGATCCTTTAGCTTAATTTCAGTTAACGTTTTAGTCCTTTATTTTATTTTTTTCGATTTGGTCCTTTATTTTAATTTTAAGTGACAATTTGATCTTTTATGTTTTAAAATATCAACAATGTTATCCTTTTTTTTTTACAAAAATTCAAAAAATTCATGAAAACTTTCAACCAAAATCCATAAAATTATTTATATTCTTCAATATAATACAAATTTGATCAAATTTGAAACTCAAATCTTCAAATAAACTCATATTTCCATTTTTAACAACATCAAAGAAACAATAAAATTTGATGAAATTTTTGTATGAGTTTATTTGAAGATTTGAGTTATGAATTTGATGAAATTTGTATTATATTAAAGAATATAATTAATTTTATGGGTTTTAGTTGAAAATTTTGATGAATTTTTGTAAAAAAAAAAAAGGATAATATTGTTGACATTTTAAAACATAAAAGATCAACTTGTCACTTAAAATTAAAATAAATGACCAAATCAAAAAAAAAAGATAAAAGACTAAAACGTTAATTGAAATTAAGTGAAGAGACTACGAGTGCTATTTAGCCTAAAAATTATTAACAAGTTACCCCGATTGTAAGTGTATTTTGTGTGGTCTTGTGAGTAAACCATAAGTGTTGGGCCAAATACACCTTTACCAAATTAAGTCGTTTCGGTGAAGTGTGTATTTTTTACTCGAGGAATTATGTTGTAATTTGAAGCTTCAAAGAAGAATATTTGATTATGATTGAACATCCATAACTTTTGGACAGTTACTTAATACTTATTTTTTATTTCTTTTTTTATCACATTATATATATATATATATATATCTAACATATCACCTTATCACATTATATATATATATATATATATATATATCTAAGATATTACCTGAAGATTTCAAATTACTGAATGATTGGAAAAAAAATTTATCTCAATTTTTGTTTAAATTTATTATTTTTTGATTCGGTTATTTAAGTTATATTTATTTGCATCATTAATCTTTAAGATATATTAAATTATGTATGCAATCTTTTATATTTAAAGATTTTCTCTAATTATTATCATAAAATGTTAAGATTTAATCAAAATATCGCAATAAGTTGACTGTCTAAGTTACTTTTGACCTGAAAGAAGTTTAAAATGTTTATTATGTAGATAGACTTTTATTACCTTGTTTTTAAGGATATACATGTGTGTAAATTGTTGTAAAGAAAATTGAGAAATATAGACCATTTATAAGATTTGATGAATGTTTTCTAAATGATTATGATGATGGATATATTATTACGGTAATTGGTAGAGTTTAAAATGATCAAAAGTTTTCAATTGAACTAATTGTTATGAAAATTTAGATAAATGAGTAACGGTACAAACATAACTTAACCTTAAGAACCAAATTGAAATAAAATAAAGTTAAAAAAATCTAAACAAAAATTAAATTAAATTTAAAATACTATAGGTGTATTTTTGTGTATAATTTAAACCTGCCAAAAGGAGAGCTAAAAAGTTGGTCAAAGTAGAAAATGGGGACTTCAAAATTAAACGCAAGTGTTCAAACATTTATAAATCACAATTGTTATAAAAATATTCCATCACAACATCTAACCAAATTGACACAACATGTAATCACTATCATGACTACAAAAAAGCCTTACAAATTTATAAGGAGATTTAGGAAACAGAACAAACATACACAAAAGTAATAACACAAGTAATTCAATCTTAATTTTCAATGCTTCCCAAGAGCCAAAGCAGACATGACAACCAACAAGACAAAAACAACAACAGCAACAAATGATGACACGACTGCTCCACTTGTTTGTGCACAAAAATCTCCAAATTGATTGCAAATTGCAAGCCAATTTGTGTCCTGATTCCCATTGTGTGCTAAGTATACTATTGAAGCAGCTGAAGCTGCACTAGCAGTAGCCAGAGTCAGAAACACCTGAAATCATAAACACCACAAAGAAAAATTTTAATTAAGATTTTTTTAAATTTTCAACTTTATTAATTATTTTTTTATTAACATACTTTTAATTATGTAACACTTTTTTTATCATATATAATAAATACTATAATAAAAACATAAATTAATTATTCCATAAAGGATAAATTTATAAAATTATTCAAATTATCTAAATCAATTGTATTAGAAATCGATATTTTCTATGATATCAAAGATCATAATGCAACTGGATCGCAATATAAAACCATAATCGAGAAAGTAAGAGAATGGAGAGCTTACAGTGTCTAGGATGATGAGAAAGAGCCTTGGTCCAGGTGTATGGGGGCGAATGATGGCTATAATAGAGAAAGGTAGAGACAGGACCAGGTAGCCAGCCACTATTGCCATTGTAATAACAAAAAACCTGCATTTTTTAACATAGGGTGAATAAATTGCAGGGAAAGATTAATGAGTAAATATCCCTAAAATTACATTAACAATATTTCAAAATTACCTTTAAAATTGTAAAATATTAATCATATTTGTCTATTTACTACTATTCGTAGCGACTATATAATGTCTTTAAATTGGTAATAATGTAAAAGTGACGAATTTGATAAATATTATTTAATTGTTTGAAACATTTTAGAATATTAATAATATAAAAGACTAAGTTAGTACTTTCTTACAATTTTAGGGACTAAATATTTTGAAAAGGAAAAGAAAGAGAGTTTTGAATGTAACATACTGAAAGGTAGTAAAGCTGTCATAGCTAGCTTCGAACTGAAAGAACTGAGTGAAGAAAGGGAGAGTTTGATCACTTGTTCCCATGGAGGCCGCAGCGCCGAGAGCGGCCGCTATGGCACCTAACCTGAGAATGAAATCCATTATGGCTATGCCCTTTTTCCATCCTCCTGGCCTTGCAGGGGCTGCAATTAAAGCGGCTTTTCCTTTAGTTTCTTTGCTTGACTCTTGGATATCAATGCTGGTTGACATTTTTGGTTTTGAATATAGGAGAAAAGCTTTTATATTAATTCAAAGGATATATATATATATGCTATTATGAGTTAGAGACTGATAATGCAAATGTCTTAATGTATGAAGCTTATATAGAGAGATTAGATGAGGGGTTTTAAAGTTTTGATAAAAATTAAAATAAGTGATGACAAGTGAAGTTGTTATGGAAACTTGTTCACTTAATAATATCATCACTTTTTCATAGCAAGCAATTATTTATGTCACATTTTTAATCATATTTTCACTTAATCCGTTAACCAAACCACGTAGTGTCTCTAATCCATAACACGCTATTGGATGCTTTTGTCACCCCATGTTTAAGATTCATAGTCAAACTAAATTAAATCATTTATTTATATTCAAGAAACTAATTAATTTGCCAAGTTTCATCTATGGAGAATTACTTCATGATAATAAAATGCCAACTCAATTGCCTTATATTCTATCTAACGTTTATAAACAAGTCAGGTTGCAAAAAAGGAGAGAAAAGAAAAGAAAACCAACTTAACCACTGATGTTATGGGTGGACCCAAGTTGAACCCAAAAGTTATATAGGGTCGGACCTGTACCCCCACATTTTCATGTTTTAGTTGTTTCTAATGAAATTATATTTAAGTCTTATATTGTGAAGCTTCTTGACTCGATTATATATAGTGTGATTGCATGAAGTCACATTGATTTATGATGTTTGATTAAAGTTGAATGTTCTAAATTTTAATATAGATTTTGATTTTATTTAAACAAAAATTCTAGTTTACAAATTTGAATCATTTGATTTTGATTAGATAGCCGACACATTACGGCTGCGTGTAATCACTAACACACAAACCTCATCATGTGCAATTTGTTATGTTTTTAGGTACCTTCATCATTTTAGTTAGCTTTTGAAAGTAAGATCTATGCTCATTTAAAAAGGTATCAAAGTCGAATTTGGTAATGTGTGTGTGGAATTCGACTTAGACCCATGTTGTGTGTATGTAAGGCTGGGTATTGAAGTATTTTAGTTCCATATTGTCAAGATTATTGGGTTTTGCAAAATATATATATATATATATATTTGCACGCCCTCATCCTTTGATTTAAATTTTGGAAAAGCGATCAAAACCAGTTTAACAGCTAAAACATTGATTTCTCAAAGGATTTAATTGAAGGAATTGAGAGCATTTCGGAAAGTAGTTTTTATAATGTGTTTCGTAATGTATTGAGGGTTATATTCAATGTAATTTACACAATTTATGTTCACACCTAAGTGAACTTTCTAGATTTAATCCTTACTATAAGCATGTGCAGACAAAAGTCTTAGGTCTGCAATATGAATTGTTTTTATAAGCAAAGTTTAATAATGAGAGTATAAAGGGTACTGTAAATTCATTACAAAATAGATAAAATCATACACTTTGAAAACAAAATAGGGGTTTGCAGCATCTAATTTCTTATATAGCCAGAGGTAGCAATGACAACGAACTTTCCCGCTATTTATCATACACTTTGCAACTGCATAATTAGAAAAAATTGATTTCTCAGCCATTAAAGCAGAGGTTCGATGATGATCTGCTTATATCTAAAAGCCTTTCTCATTGTATGTATTCATTTATTCAATCACTCTATGATTTTAGGCATTATATCTAATGTCTTAAGTTATATCATTACTTTAAAACCAACTATTAAATATTAACATATCCAGCATCAAGAATTTAGCTCATTATAAGTCTAGAGAAAACCACAAAAAACACAAGTAGATCCATATTCATTGTAGCTACAAAAGTTACCATAAATATAAACCTAAGCAATGATTCAACGACTCAAGTATTATATCAAATATTAAGCATGAATTATTCAACTTCTCCATTTCTTATTCCTAAAACTAGAATTATAAAATTAGAAAAATGATATAAGATGGTGACGAAAATTTCTGAACCTATAAATTTTGACCATTGATTTCTCTCTTTTCTTTGATTCTTTAAATACAATATTTATCGAGATTTTATTTTGTCTTTGTGAGTCAATCCTAAAAATGTCTTAGGAAGACCCATTAGATAAAAACAAACTCTTTTTTGAAAATATATCTTCAAAGCACGTAGACTCTTGGATTACTCTTTTGTCTTGGTAGCATCAACATTTGAGTGATTTATTTAATTCCTGCACACTTAACGAACAAGCGAAATCTACCTAAAACAAAACTAAAAACTACGAGTTATCTAAAATAAAATACAAATCAAAATACTTAAAAAATAAAAGCTAATTTAAATCAAAGCCTTCAAGTTAGAATCATAAATTAAGTTAAAATAGGCTAAGATAACTCTCACTAAAATTTATTAATATCTATTTGCTTAACTCGGTTTTGCACTTCTATTTGTAGAAGAAGACGAGACAAAACTTAGAGAAAAAATCGAAGAATATAATGAAGTAGCAATGTCAATCACAAGAAAGCAATAATTGAACTGTGACCCTTTTAAAATTTTGATTCTTGTGCTTAATTTAAATTAAATCAAAATCAATCTTAGTTGAAACAAAATGTCCATAATGTTCTGGATATGTTAGAAGTAAATAAAACATATTAGTTCTAAGTGAAATGTGATTTGTTCGTGCAAATAACTAAACATAAGGGATAAAAAAATCACACACAAAAAGTATATTGGTCGCCCACTATTCCCACTACCAATTGATCAATTGGTAGTAGGAATGAATGGATGTGGTACTTATCCCCTAGGTACCAGGTTCGATTTCCACAGAAGGCAAAAATTCGCTATTTCCAACGAGGGGAAAGAGGGGGCGAGAAGATCGTGACTAACAGTGCTAGTAACGATAAGGGTTGGGCTAATGTTCTTCTTCTCACATTTTCTCTTGATCACACACTTGAGTTACAAATAATGTGTATGATAAAAAATGTTTGGGACCTAATTATTCTCAACTATTTCTTTGAGGTAAATAAAGACAAACTCAGTAAATGATGATCCACATATATAGTGAAAAGCTAAAGTTTGCTTGAAGATTTTTTGACTTATCTTTACTTGAACAAGTGTTGGTAGATTTGCAAATTGAACTATTGCCTTAATCTTCCAATTGATCTTCAATTTATAGATCATAAGAGGCTTTGAATGTTCAGTTTAAACAGAATATAGTCATTAGACACATCAACCAAGTGTTAGATATGTTTAAAAAATTGAATACATGTTTAAATTACTGTCCATAACGTTCTTAACAAACTCATAATGTTCTTGCTTTTGGCTCTGAAGGAAAATGTGAATGAATGTGAGAATGGGCTGTCACATGTCAGTTGGTAATATTCCAAATCATAATTATGCTAAGCTTTCTGCAGAATAATGTAAGTATAGTGTACTTGCTGAAGGTGTAAACACAAGAAGGGGAGGTTGAATTGTGTTTGACTAACTTGAATACTTTTTGGTTTTAAAACAAAACCAGTTATGTATGATTAAAATAGAGTTAGCAGCGGATATAAAGTAAATAAAAACTCAGAATTTTATACTGTTCACCGTTAACTAGGCTACGTCCAGTCCCTTCACTTTGAAGGATTTCACTAATTCAAAAACCTTGAATTACAAAGTACCACTGACCCTCCAAGTCAGTCTTCTCAAAAAGTCTAACAACCCTAGACTTTTGAGGAAAAGAACCTTGAATCTAATTGCTAAGTAATCTGCTACTCCTTCTGACTCCCTCAGATTGTAGACTCTACTTCAACAACTTAGACGTAACACAAGGGAAAGAAAAACTTAGAGTACTTGCTTCTTGAAAGTGGATACTCACAATTTACCTCACTGAAAACTCAAGTATTTTGCTTTTGGAAGTGTATAACTCTCAAGTATTTTTTGATACAAAGTCTTCTGCCTTGAGCCTCCTTTTATAGATGAATTTTAGGACTTCATTGATGCTTTACTTCTAGAGTGTATTTCGATTAATCTGTTTTGAGAATATTGCTTCACTTCTGTTTTGAGCATACTTTTAGCTAGATTATGTTTCTCGAGTCTTTTGCTCCAATTCTGTTTTGAGCATTTTTCTCAGATTCTGTTTTAAGCATAATTTTAGCTGGATTCTGTTTCTCGGGTCTGTTGCTCCAATTCTGTTTTGAGCATTTTTCTCTAACATATTCCTCTGATGAATCATCCTCTAGTGACGTCATCCTCTTATTTATGCTTCTAGTGATGTCATCCTCTGATTTCTGCTTCTGGTGACATCATCATCTGATTTATCCTTCTGGTGACATCATCTTCTGCCTCTTGTGACATTTTATATAATAATTCTAAGTACAAAATAAGATTACATGGAGTGCTTTTGTAAACATCAAAATCCTAAGTACTTAGACCCGACTTGGTTCCAACAATCTCACCCTTTTTTATGACGACAAAACCTTAACTTATTTTGTTAGCTTATAACTTATTTAACAAGACTTTGAAATGCTTGAAAAAATTCGAAGTACTTGAAATACTCCCCCTCAGACCAATCTCTCCATCTAAGTCTAATAATGACTTTTTCCTCTCCTTTTCAACTTCTTCTTAAATCACTATTTCTTTTCTTCTCTTCCCCTCTCCTTTTCAACTCCTTCTTTATTCTCTCTTTCTTTTCTCTCTTCACATTGCCTTTCCTTTTCAACTCCTTCTCTTTTCACTCTTTCTTTCTCTCTCTTTCTTTTTCTCTCTCCCTGTTTCCTCTTCTTTTCAACTCCTTCTCTTTTCATCTCTTTCTTTTTCACTCATCCTTTCTTTTTATCTTTCTTTTTCTACTTATTTCTCTTTTTTCTCTCTTTCCCCCCTTTTTGTCATCAGCCAAAAAGAGGTCCTACTATTTTTGTATTTTTGTTTTTCTCTTTACAAAGTACATAAAGTAAAATTACAAGAAAATTAAAAACTCCTAAGATGACTACTTGAGCTAGTCAGATATGGAGATAATGTTGAGATGCTTCTTGATGAACTCGAACCTATCTTCAGGTAATGCTTTGGTAAAGATATCAGCCCATTGATGATTAGTATCCACAAATTGGATGCTTAAAGTCCCTTTTTGAACATGGTCCCTAATAAAATGATGTTTTATTTCAATGTGTTTGGCTCTAGAGTGTAATATAGGGTTCTTGGTTAGGTTTATGGCTGAAGTGTTATCACAGAACAAAGGGATATTAGTTTCAAAGATGTTGTAATCTTCAAGTTGATGTTTCATCCATATTAACTGGGAGCTGCATCCTGCTGTTGATATATACTCAGCTTCAGTTGTTGACATGGCAATGGTGCTTTGTCTTTTGCTTGACCAAAAGATCAAATTATCACCTAAGAATGTGCAGTTGCCACTTGTACTTTTCCTTTCCAACTTGTCTCCAGCAAAGTCAAAATCACAAAAACCTCTTAGTTTGTAGGTGGGGGTTTTCTTGTATAACAAGGTAAAGTTGGTGGTTCCTTTAAGGTATCTCAAGATTCTTTTGACAGCAGTTAAATGGGATTCCCTAGGGTCAGCTTGAAAACGAGCACATACACAAACACTAAACAAAATGTCAGGTCTAGAAGCAGTTAGGTAAAGAAGGGATCCAATCATACCTCTGTATGTTTTCTGGTCTACCTTTTGGCTGGTTTCATCTTTCTCAAGTGAGCAGGTTGGTGCATGGGGGTGGCCATAGACTTACAGTCACTCATCTTGAACATTTTGAGAAGTTCTTTAGTGTATTTAGATTGGTGAATGAGTATACCTGATTTACCTTGGTGAATTTGAATTCCCAGGAAGAACTTAAGTTCTCCCATCATGCTCATTTGGAACTCTTTCTACATTAGGTCAAAAAACTCCTTGCACAAAGTGCCATTAGTGGATCCAAAGATGATATCATCAACATAAACTTGAATAATCAAAATATCATTTTTAATGGATTTCCTAAACAGAGTATTATCAATCTGGCCTCTATCAAATTCATTCTTAAGCAGAAAGTTACTAAGTCTGTCATACCGTGCCCTTGGTGCTTGTTTTAAACCATATAAAAAAATTTTAAGTTTAAAAACATGGTTTGGAAAATCATAATTTTCAAATCCAGGGGGCTGTTTGACATAGACTTCCTCACTTAGATAGCCATTTAAGAATGTACTTTTAACATCCATTTGATACAGAATTATATTATGATTAGCAGCAAATGATAAAAGAATTATAATTGCTTCTAACATGGCCACTAGAGCAAAAGTCTCAGTGTAATCAATACTTTCCTGTTGATTGTATCCTTGAGCTACAAGTCTGGCTTTGTTCCTTACCACTTCACCTTTTTCATTGAGTTTATTCTTGAACACCCACTTGGTTCCAATAATGTTTTTGTTTGGTCTGGATACCAGATCCCAAACATCATTCCTTTGAAATTCATTCAGCTTTTCTTTCAATTCAAGTATCCAACCTTCCTCTGCCAAAGCTTCATCAACATTGCTTGGTTCAATTGTTGAGAGTAAACCAAACATACTGGTTTCTCTACTTTATGATCTGGTCTTCAATGATTCTGCTGCACTGCCAATAATGAGAGTTTCTAGATGTGAAGACTTGTACTTCCATCCATTCTTTCCCTTTGACTTATCTTCAGAGTCAGCATGTTCTTCTTCCTTGCTTTCATATTTATATTTCTCAGGTTCTGGTAAACCGGCTTCGGTTTCCTCTGGTTCTAGTTAACCTGCATCAGCATCATCTTGCTTTGACTTTTCAGGTCAAGCTATTTGTCATATACCATAATACAAATCAAATAATTTAAAAATGAACTCAATACAGCCAAACCATTAATTCTGCTTCTAGTGGTTTCTGCATGTTTTTGAAACCACTGAAATATTGTTTCTGTTGAAGTGTTCACATCACGTGAATCACTTGGTTCCTCTGACAGTTTGAAAACCTGCAAAATACTTATCTAGCTTTGATTTTTAAGATCAAGCTTCTTGTTATCACATTAAACATAAATATCAAACAATAATAGAATTTACAGCAAGATGTAACCTCTATGTCAACAGTTTTAGTTTTACTTTGAAAATCCTCTTGTTTCTGATTTTCAGATTCAAAATCTGTATGTTCTGTGATTAGATGGTTTGGATGAAGGGATTTGAATTCCCTTCCTGGTTTGTAGTCTTGATGAATTTTACTGGAGTGTTTGAAGAACTCTCTTGATTCTGATTCTTCTCTTTCTGCTGATATATCAGGTTCCTCTGATAATTTTGAAACTGATGATAATTCTGATTCTTCTGGTTCTGGAACTGATGGTAATTTTGATTCTTCTGGTAGTTCCAAGTTTGTTGATATGAGTGATTTCTCTATCTGTTCTGATTTGTGTGATATGTGTGATTTCTTTGATATTCCCTTTTCCTCCGATGATTTTGGTTCTAGTTCTTATAGTTATTGTGTTGATCAGTTCTTCTTCTACCAGAGTCAATTGGCTTCTGTTTGGTAAATGTTGGAACATAGACCTTTTTCCCTTCATATATTGCCATCATCTACTGACCAGGCACCATGACTGGTGTTTCACTTTGGTTGCTCAGAACATCTGCAACATAAACAATTTTATCTTTTGGTAACCAAATCTGGTTGGGTCCAGGTATGTTAGTCTTGAATGGTTTCTTGTCTTTCCTTGATTGTATCATGGGACAAGACAATTTTGAGTGACCTTTCTTAGCACAAACAGCACACAAAACATTAGAATGAACAGTTTTAGTTTCAGCAATAGTTTCTGTAAAACCAAGACCTCTCTTTCCAATGTTACTGTTTCCATAAATCATAGATGCATATTTACATCTTTCCATTCCATTAGAAATAAAGTTTTGAAAAAATTGCTCATGCATATCAGATTCACAAACAGTTTTGGAAGTGGAACAAATATTACTTTTGAGAGTTTGGTTTTCAGATTTGAGTCTTGCAACTTCAGTTTTAAAATCCTTGTTTTCAGTTGCATACTCATAATTTTGATTCTTTAAAACTTGGACTTCTTTGGTCAGATTTTTCTTATCTTCCCTAAGAGTTTAAAAAATCTTTTAGAGCATTAATTAATTCAGATTTAGTGAGATCAAACAATACCTTATTATCTTCATCTTCTAAATCTGTTCCAGAGCTTGAGCTGTATCCAGAACTTGAGTTGCTATGAGCCATCAGAGCCAGAATTGCTTCCTCTGATGTGCTTCCAGACTTGCCTGAATGACTGCTTTGATCATTCTTCCTTCTACCTGTTTTCCTTCCTGAAACTGTGCCTTTATGAAGTCTAGAGGCAGACCTGATGTGTGCCATCATTGCTGTTTCTGCCTCTTCTTCATCAGACGATTCTTCTTCTGATTCTTATGCATCCCAGGCTGCCATCAGACCCTTCTTTATGAATCTGGAACTCTTCTTGTGTTGTTTGCCTTTTTTCAGATTTGGACATTCTGACTTGATATGTCCAAGTTCATTGCATCCATAACAGATGATGTTCTTCTTGTCAGATTCTTCTTTTCCTTTGTTGTTATGTTTCTTCTTGGAGCCTCTCCTCTTCCTATTTTCCCAGATCTTAACCATCTGTTTGGTTAAGTAAGCCATATCATCACAGTCATTGTCACTATCCTCTGATTCTGATGCTGCCTTTGCAACTTTCTTCTATTTTGACTTCAGGGCCAGATTCTTCTTCTTCTTTGGTTCATCTGCTTCCAGTTCTATTTCATGAGACTTGAGTGAGTTGGTCAGATCTTCAAGTCTTAAGTTATTCAGATCTCTGGCTTGCTGAATTGCAGTAACCATTGGTCTCCACTTGGTTGGTAAGCTTCTTAGAATCTTCTTGACATGATCTGCTGTTGTGTAGCTTTTCTTCAAGACCTTTAGTCCAGATATCAAAGTCTGAAATCTACAGAACATTCCATCAATGTTTTCATCATCTTCCATCTTGAACATCTCATACTGTTTGACCAGTATGTTAGCCTTTGCTTCTTGAACCTGCTAGCTTCCGTCATAGGTCAGAACCAGACTGTCAAATATGCTCTTTGCTGTTTCTTTATCTGTGCATCTGTCAAATTCCTTGAATGTGATGGCATTGATCATGATGGTTCTGGACTTGTGATGCAGTTTGTATAATCTGCTCTAGTCTGGACTCATATCTGCCATGTTCAGTTCTTGAGTTGGATCTCCTAGAACAGTAGGTGCAGTGTATCCTTTGACTATCAGCTTCCATAATTCAGGATCTTGAGATATAAAGAAACTTCTCATTTTGTCCTTCCAATATTCAAACCTGTCTTCATCAAACAGTGGTGATCTATTGATGTTGCCTCCAAAATCATCTTTGGATTCTGCCATGTTGTTGACCGCTTAGACCTTTCCTCAAACACCAGTTAAGTGCTCAACCTTGAGACCGAGCTTTGATCCCAATTGAAGGTGCAAACACGAGAAGGGGAGGTTGAATTGTGTTTGACTAACTTGAATACTTTTTGGTTTTAAAACAAAACCAGTTATGTATGAATTAAAATAGAGTTAGCAACGGATATAAAGTAAATAAAAACTCAGAATTTTATACTGGTTCACCGTTAACTAGGCTACGTCCAGTCCCTTCACTTTGAAGGATTTCACTAATTTAAAAACATTGAATTACAAAGTACCACTGACCCTCCAAGTTAGTCTTCTCAAAAAGTCTAACAACCCTAGACTTTTGAGGAAAAGAACCTTGAATCTAATTGCTAAGTAATCTGCTACTCCTTCTGACTCCCTCAGATTGTAGACTCTACTTCAACAACTTAGACGTAACACAAGGGAAAGAAAAACTTAGAGTACTTGCTTCTTGAAAGTGGATACTCACAATTTACCTCACTGAAAACTCAAGTATTTTGCTTTTGGAAGTGTATAACTCTCAAGTATTTTTCGATACAAAGTCTTCTGCCTTGAGCCTCCTTTTATAGATGAATTTTAGGACTTCACTGATGTTTTACTTCTGGAGTGTATTTCGATTAATCTGTTTTGAGAATATTGCTCCACTTCTGTTTTGAGCATACTTTTAGCTAGATTCTGTTTCTCAAGTCTTTTGCTCCAATTCTGTTTTGATCATTTTTCTCATATTCTGTTTTAAGGATATTTTTAGCTGGATTCTGTTTCTCGAGTCTGTTGCTCCAATTCTGTTTTGAGCATTTTTCTCTAACATATTCCTCTGATGAATCATCCTCTGGTGACTTCATCCTCTGATTTTATCTTCTAGTGATGTCATCCTCTTATTTATGCTTCTGGTGATGTCATCCTCTGATTTCTGCTTCTGGTGACATCATCCTCTGATTTATGCTTCTGGTGACATCATCTTCTACCTCTTGTGACATTTTATATAATAATTCTAAGTACAAAATAAGATTACATGGAGTACTTTTGTAAACATCAAAATCCTAAGTACTTAGAACCAACTTGGTTCCAACACTTGCGTCCTTGGTTACAACTCATTCATTTGGAGAACAATCTGGTCATCAATCTGGAGGTTGTTTTCCTCCTTTAGGTCTTCAACTCGAGCTATATCAATCTAGAACAGACTTTTAGTGATCTCAAAACTAATACATTTGTCTCTTGTCTTTTAATTAAGACAGCTAGTATGAACTAAAATGTTCTACAATCATTATGTCATTAATCTGAGTATCACTTTGCAGTTCAATCTGCAAAACATTATGCATGTTTGTTTTTGCAAGTAGGCCTTCAAATATTGACTTTTAATTGCTCATTAAATGTTGGAAAGTCCATGTGTGAAATGTCATCTAGTTTACTACATGTTGCCCTTCCAAAAAGATCTTTGTTGTCTTAATAAATGACTTAATAAATGACTCAATCTTGAAATGATTTCTTCTTCAAAGTTGATTCTTGTCATTTTGTTGAATTGATATGAATATTTATGATTGCAATGAACTTGTTCATTATGAGAACATTATTTCATAACAATTGAGAATGTTGTCTTCTATATGAGATGAGAAATCTTTTGTTGAAGCAATACTTTCTACAATTTCTCTTGGTGTTACACATGTTGTGTCTTGACTGTTAAGTATCCCTGAGATACTTTAGTATAAGTATAAATGTATTGGACACTTTTTTCATGAAGATGCAAAAATCACTCTCTTGAATGATTGATATATGATATATTCCTTTTGAGATTCTTTCATTATTGGGATTGAATGGTCTTCAACTCGAGTTATATCAATCAAGTGCAATCATTAATAGATCATCATTCATAAAACTTAATCATTTATTTCATAAGATTTGTTGTCATTAAAACATATATCAAAAAGATTTTTACTTCAACATAGAAAACAAAAAAAATATTATAATAAAAGGGTAAAACAGTAATTATTTAATTAAAAATTTTACTCCATTGCATACCCTCCAAATTGGGTGGAATGAAAAATGAGAGAAGAGAGTCGTATGGGATTGAATGGATCTCACCTTGTTTTATACCGCTCCATCCATTTTTTTTAAATCCAAGCAATGAAATCTTATTCTATAATACTTCATTTCATCACATTCCATCAATTCAAACAAAGCCTTAAAAATCACACATCCATGCTTATATACACTATTTTGTTCCCTATTGACTTGATGTGATGTGAAACCTTTATATGTTAGTTTCCGAAACTACCTTAAAAATTTGTACGGATTGAGTTATTTATAGTATAAATACTTGTAAGATTGTTTCAGTAAAATTGTGAAAATACTTTATAATATATTTATAAGTTGTTTTTAATTGATTTCTATAACTTTTCTATATGATAGTATGTGAATACGATTTGTAGTTTATATAAAATTAATTTAACTTTAATTTATCTTATTGAATTAGCGAATACATAAATTCTTAGTATTTATACTATAAACACCTAGTTACATAAATTCGCTTACAATTAACAGCAGGGAATATGCATAATGGCTCAACTCAAACTTCCAAATATAAGAAATAATATTAATTATAATTAATATTCCATAACAACAACATCCCAAATCAATACAAGGAATCACTTTAACACAATTCAATGACATCGTGAAAAACCCCACTACAATACATAGGACACTTAGACCCCTACATAGCATAGTCATCCCATCTTAATTTTCAATGCTTCCCAAGAGCCAAAGCAGACATGACAACCAACAACACTAAAAGAACAACAGTAACAAACGATGACACAACTGCTCCACTTGTCTGTGCACAAAAATCTCCAAATTGATTGCAAATGGCAAGCCAATTTGTGTCTTGATTCCCATTGTGTGCCAAGTATACTATTGAAGCAGCTGAAGCACCACAAGAAGTAGCCAGAGTAAGAAACACCTAAAATTTCATAAACACACAAAAAGAGAAATATTTAATTAAATTATGCAAATATTATAAACCTTAAATTCATATAAAAAAATATCTATAAACTTAATTCAAAATGTAATGTCAACCAGCTTATCACTAGGAATATCTTTTATATTGAACTTTTTTTAATGGAACTGAAGTATACATGTTGTTTTGTTCTATTTTATTTTAAATATGCTTAAAATTTAAAACAGAACTATGTAATCTAATTATCCTATTCTAACCAATTTAGAAAATACAATTTTTTATTTTTTTATTTTAACTAGTAGCAAAATAAACCCATGCAAGTAAAAACAAAAACGAAATGTTGGTGAAAAACCAAAATTCAAGAAAATGACTTGTGTCCCATCAAATATTTTGTTATCAAGCGTAAATAAAATAAAATCAGGAAATGGTTTCTCTGCAGTAATTGTATCATGCAGCTGCCAATCTCAACTATTTGATCTAAATAAACGGTAGAGACTTAAGAGTGCTTATAATTGTTTTTTGAATGTGTCTTTTGAACGTCTGATGCCAAATCAGTAGTCGAGATTGTTTATTGCATATAACTGCGTGTTTTTATCACTGCCTGAAATCCAAATCCATGTATCGTATAGATGATAAATACAAGTTCTTACAGTGTCTAAGATAATCAGCAAAAGCTTTGGTCCCTTCGCATGAGGGCGAATAATGGCTACTATAGAGAATGGTAGAGATAGGACTAAGTAGCCACCTACAATTGCCATTGAAATAACAA
Source organism: Cicer cuneatum (assembly GCA_037974295.1). NCBI lineage: Eukaryota > Viridiplantae > Streptophyta > Magnoliopsida > Fabales > Fabaceae > Cicer > Cicer cuneatum. The sequence continues at coordinate 29,172,204 of JBBPBO010000001.1, read as the reverse complement.
AAAACCTGCATTTTTCAAGCATTAAGATGAATAATTAATATTTTGAAAAGGCAAAGAAAGTATGTATAGTTTTGAATGTTACATACTGGAAGGTAGTAAAGCTATCATAGCTAGCTTCAAATTGAAAGAACTGAGTGAAGAAAGGAAGAGTTTGATCACTTGTTCCCATGGAGGCCGCCGCGCCAAGAGCGGCTGCTATGGCACCTAACCTTAGAATGAAGTCTATTATGGCTATGCCCTTCTTCCATCCTCCTGGCCTTGGAGGTGCAACTAGAATTGCTTTTCCCTTAATGACGTTGCTTGATTCCGGAACATCAATGGTTGTACTTGTTGACATTTTTTTGGATTTAAAATGGGATAATTAAGCTTGAAAGAAATATAAGGCAATATATTGTAATGTGAATATGGAAAGTTTATATAGAGAGGGAGAATGCATTCTAATCATTTGTTTAACATAAATAGAATAAAGTAAAGTCAACGTGAGTTGTTATAAGATATATACCATTTTTTTTTTATCATTGATATATACCATTTCCACTACTACATAGGTACCTTTTACTTTTTATTTGAAAAAGGACAACGGTTGTCAAAATTTGGACTTTGCTCTTTGATTGATAAACAAATCCATCTATATTATTATCGGTCAACCAAACCATTTATGCCCTCCCTAATCCATTATTAATACATGCAAATAATCGAATAGTGTCTGTGACTGTCCCATGATCATGCCTGTATATTCATCCTTATTCCAAAACATAACTCAGTGTTGTACGCTGTCTAACTACTCCATTAATAGTACTCCTATTGTTCCATAATAATTGTAATATATACATAAGAATAAATTGTTCCATAATAACTGTCATATATACATAAGAAAAAATTAAAAACGGCGTCATTTTTTTTTCAATGCAATTTAAAATAAGATTGAGTCTAGTAGAAAGAGATAGATTTGTGTGTCAAATTAAGGAAAAATGATAAACACATCTTTTGGATAAAAAATTGTTAAATTTCAAAATGAGAATATCTCGTGATAAAATTTAGCCATATATAATACTAATTTCAAAATGATAAATTCTCGAAAAATGATAAACACATCTTTTGAATAAAAAATTGTTAAATTTCAAAATGAGAATATCTCGTGATAAAATTTAGCCATATATAATACTAAAGAATCACAATAGAAAAGAAATGACTTCACAATCAAGCATTCAAATAAAAATTGTAAAACATTTGTCCTATCAGTTATGAATAATTAATTCTCTCAATTCTTGAGTATATTTCTCTCAAAATGTGGCAAGTAACAACAATAGTTAATCACTTAAGAGTATTATTTTGGGATTAGACTTCCATTTGCCTCTTCTTAATCAACAAACGTGTAATAATTAATAACTATAAGAACACTGTTAAGGTCATCATTCAGATAAACTCATTATGAACGGACCAACAATGTCACTCCAGACAAGAAAATCAGCAAATAAATATCACACAATCTACACTCTAACTATATAATTAGTTTTGTCAATCACAAATCACATATAGCAGAAAATAACAATTTGTTTAAATTCTACTGTGCTATAACACCATAGCTGCTATTTTAAATCACTTTGTAATATTTTGCAGAATAGCGATTTGTTCAAATTGCTCTATGCTTTAACGCTATAGCTGCTATTCATAATTCAGGGAAAAAGGTGTGCTACAGCTACCAAAGGATGCCATTTAGACAGCATCGCCTCTTCGCATATCCACACCAGTTGAGACAAATCGATTTGATAATAGCTGCTCACTTCTTTCCCAAAAAAATTGGCATTCTGTGAAAAGATTACTTTTTGTGAGGCTGTGGTTGCTGCAAGCCTCTTCCAATAGTTACCACAATATACATGCCAGCTTAATACTCTACCTATAGTAATACAGTTCAACACGCTCGAACCACTCACCACAAACTGCAAAGGAATTTCACAGATAAAATTCAACTTGCATCCACCACTCCCTGCTTACTACTGTATTTCAAGGACCCACCATTTTCTTCGCAGCCATTATTACTATTAAGCTTCGGTGGCTGCATTGAACTGAATCCATTGGCCATCACAGATCCAGGGCTGCCGTCACTTACGTTTGCAACTATTGTTCGCTCAGAGTTCTTATCAGCAGTGACAGGCTGTTCTAATAACTCCATTCGTTTCAATGACGGAACATCTCCTTTACAATATCTGCGCCACATGTGCCTATATGTTGATTCAAGACCAAGGGCAAATTTTGCTCCATCACAGACAGGGGACTTGGACATGAGCTCTCGCAGACTCATTCTCAAGTTTTGTAATGCTGAAACGTCGGAGGCTAACTTCATGGCCAATTTAACATATTCATCTTCATTTTTGGCAATCAAATTCCCCAGACCTGAATTGTTAAAAGTGAGATATTCAGTAGTTTAAAGGAGGAAGCCAAATAATGCAAAAGAACATTATGCTCTACAAACTATTGTGTACTGACTATCAAATTCCCTCCCCCAAGTTTAAAAATGCAAAAAAAAAAATAAAACAGAAGATGAAAGAGATGCTATAGAATTGCTGACATCTAAATGGTTACACGAGACAATATAGGATTGAAAAATACAATCATACGACAGAAATTTGAGGTAGCCCCCTATGTAGAGGTAGTAAAATCTCATTTTGGGGAGTTTGAATATATGTATTGATACGACTTGAAGAAGCAGCAGCAAAAATTTGAGGTAGCCCCCTTCGTAGAGGTAGTAAAATCTCATTTTGGGGAGTTTGAATATATGTATTGATACGACTTGAAGAAGCAGCAGCAAGGAGAGTAGAAGGAGACTAAAGAAAACTATAGGGAAGAACACGACAAGACATTAAAGCGTTGATTACTTTAGATACCAAAACAACGAATACTAATATGAAAAAATCAAGATAGAGATCAAATTATGTGCCAAACTCTGTCAGTTAGTTTCATTGACTTTAGCCAGGCACTGCCTTGGCCTGCTGGAAGGCATTCCACAAAATCACATGGTAAAACATGAAACAGTAATTTGGTAGTAATAGTATTACACAACGTACTCAACATCAAACAAATATTGAACTGAATTCCATACCAACTTTGCTAAGAAGACTAACACCAACGTTGTGTGCATGTACTGAACCAGCCATTGTAACACATGGAACTCCCATATATAAAGATTCACATGTGGTAGTTGTCCCAGCATATGGAAATGTGTCCAAACTACAAAAGAAATAACAGTTTGCAGAGGGTATAAAACAAGATATTCCACATATACAAAGCATTTCATACTTCTTATAATCATAATCAAAAGCACATCCACAGTTGGATTTTTGTCATATTCAAGATATATATGTAGCTCTCACTTGCATTTCATAGAAATACAAACAATCAACAAAAAATTGGTAAAACGTCAACCATGATTGATGAGACAAGATTAAAATCAAAATCTGAGAGCATATGATAAAAAGTTCATTAAGATAAGCAGAACCATATTACAAGTAGTTGTTTCATAATATGCTTCACACTCAATAAATTAACCAAGAAATGGCTTGTAAGTTGTAATCTATATTCGTAAACAGTCTTTAATTGTGCTTTTATATATGCTATTCATATGATACTTTTCAAGGAAGGTAACATTACATAGATAGACTGATACTATGACCATGAAATATGAAAGGTTAGGTCATGCCAACAAAGGGCAAATTTGAGATTTATGGTTTCCCAAGTAACTATGCCAATTTAAGTAAATTTTATAATTGAAGAAACAACCATCCTTAGTATAACTAATGAATTACTAGAGTTTTTAGGATGCAACGTTTGCAAATATATTTTGAAAGAGTAAGAACGTGTTTTATTTTGCTGAATTTTTCCAGGAAGAACATCCTTTTGAGTAAATCTAGAGAATTTTCATTGTAAGTTCCAAATACTAGTTCATTTAAATTATGCTACATTCCTGGTATCCAAGAATTGCTTTTATATTGAACCAGTCGTATCCAATATGCACCAAGGACATGAACAAGGTTAAAAGTTACTGAAGAACAGATAAAACACAGGTGCTGCACATAATTATGAGACAACCAACAGTAAACCAATATCTGTATGCAAAAAAATGAGTTCGTACAGGACCATAAAAACCTTAAAGAATACAAAAATAGATACTACCTGATGTCCATTAGGGAATATGCTTGCATATGATCATGGTTAAGAAGAATAAGGGGCAGAAGATCAACACGTAATGGTTCCAAGCCTAACTGCTCTAGTGTTGAAAGAAACCTCTGTCTCACACTATCACAGCAAAATGGTTTACATTTTACCACGAGGCGAGAATTTGGAATTGCACACAGTATCCTTGCCCAAACCTTCAAAACTTTAGGAGTAATCTGATGAAACAAAATAGCATAGGTCAGGAGATACATGACATCTCTTTTAATAATTTGTTCTTTCTAAACAAAAACAGACATGTACAGAATAATATTTTAACACACACTACCTTGGCAAGATTGTTAAAACTACCAAATGTGATAAAACCATTGGAAAGAGCAGGAGTTGGACACACAGGACCAGCCTCAGGGGAAGGAGTATAACAAAGGAAGCAATCTGGTAATCGGACTAGCTCTTCAACATGCCTGTAACACAGGAAACATGACATGAGAAAATAAACAGCAATAGAAGTAAGAGAGAAAATTATAGATCAATGACAAGAATGTACAGAAATTCAAGAAGATAACTACTTCTGCTTTGTTTCAAGAGGGTCTGCCAGTGAATCAGTGATTCTATAATCAATTGTAGGCAATCCTGTAGTATTGGGATAACCAATCCAAGTCACCTGCATGTCAAGCAATATAAGTTGCAATTTAGCAGAGATTAAATTAAAAATATTCACCACATTAACGACAGTATGACACATGTTGCCATAAAATGATGCACACCGCTAGATATCACAAGCTTGATGAGTAGATTTAGCACATACATGAAGAAAGCTATATGTAAGATTGAAACAAAAGCATAGATAAAGACAATAGTTGTTCAAAATGTATTCACCCGTGTAAGTTTCTTTTGAATATTATACGTAAATGGCGTCTCACTTCTTGATTCTAGCCTAATATTGCTCATCAATAAAAGAAATATAATCACATATTAGAAGACTTAAATACTAGCAATTAGCCAGGCTAAACTAAGCACTGTCAAACAAATCTTCCAATTTCTATTACACAGAAAATCACATAGATTCAAAGAAATATACTTTTAAGAGAAATCAGAAATAATGTGCAAACATAAGCAACAAAATACAAATGTGCATCTACACTAAACATCTGATACAACTGAACAAAGAATAGAAAATAAAAAAGGACAACTATATATGTGTTGTGTAGTAAGCAAGGATAAGAAAAGCTGTAAGCTGAAAAACAAAGGAAAAAAGTATGTATATACATAACAGATTTGTTAACAAAATACCTGAACTGGAGCAGGTCGGCATGCCATCATTCCCAGCTTATTGTTTGCAGTATGACCAGTAAGTTCTACCAAAATATCAACTTGATCTTCTCTAACCATATCGGCAACCTTCTTTTCATCAGTCCCATATATATCTTTCCAGATCCCGCCCTTTTTTAAGACTTTCTCTCTAAACCGAATGGTTTTTGCATCTGCCTGCAACATCACAAGAAAATCAATTTCAAGATGGAAAAAAATGGAGATATTGATTATGTTGAAGTCTCTATGCAGGCTAGTATCTATTCTCTCCGGTTAAGCCTGATGATTCACAAATAATCCGGTGCAATAAAGCTCCTTCTATTCTATGACAAGATCCAAGAAAAAGTAACACCTATTGTTATTTTATTTTAAACAACTTATCTTGCATTTACTAGAGGATTGCCTGAGGATTTGTAATAGGAAAAGAAAGTTGTTGTAACACTAAATGCAAATAATCTATTAGCACAAATTTGAATGGATGTCGATAGAATCATTGGGCCTAAGACTAGTGAAAGGCCCAAACCTGATGTGTGGAGAACGTATGTCCACAAGGGTAAAAAACAGAAAACTCATTCTACTAATAACAGGGCAGAGAAACTCTCTGAATGCTAGGAATTTCAATTACACATGGGAGAATAAATTGAGAAGGGTAGTGGAGCATTAGTATGAATAAATATTGTTATCGTTGTATTAGGAGAATATTATTTTCTCTGGAGGAGCTACACTACGGTTTATATGTTGTATCAGAATTTTCCTTTCTTTCATAAATCAATAAATTCTCATTTCACCTATCATTTTACTGTTTATCATTGGTCTAACCTGCCGGATACTCGAGAAGTACTAGTGATTTTGTACATTGTACATGCCACCCAAGTTGTCAGATCGAATGGAAGCAGTTGAAGCAAGACTCTCAGCGGTGGAGTCTTCGCCAGAAGTTGAGGGAATTTTGTGAAAGTATGGTGAGCGAGTTCACGAGGTTGCTACAGAAACGACCAATTGGAACGGTGGAACAATATGTGCAATCTAAGGACTCAGTGACAGAGTATAAGATGGCAGTTAAGAAAGTTGAGTTACCATCATTTGATGGTGACGATCCTGTGGCCTGGATCACACGAGCTGAAAAGTATTTTGAAGTCTAAGGGACGTAGGAGGAGGTGAAGGTTAGATTGGCGAAGCTAAGCATGGAGGGAGCAACAATTCACTGGTTTAATTTGTTGCGTGAGACAGAGGACGATTTGAATTGGTTGAAGTTGAAACGAGCTTTAATTGAAAGGTATGGTGGAAGACAAAGTGATAACCATTTGAAGAGATGAAAGATTTGCAACAAACGGGAACGGTTGATGAATACATTACCACCTTTGAATATGTGTCATCACAAGTAGCAAGGCTACCGGAGGAGCAGTACCTTGGGTACTTCATGAGAGGACTCAAGAACGACATTCGCCTGAAGGTGCGTACATTGAATCCACAAACCAGAATGCAAGCGATGAAGATTGCTCGTGATGTCGAAACAGAATTACGTGAGTCTCTAATTTCAATAGGAGGTAGTGTAGGTGGGCTTCACAATTGGAAGGGAAGTGGACCTAGTGGATCAGGGTCTAATTGGAAGAAAAGATCTGGATTTCATTATAACCCGGGTTCAACCAGACCTGGAAGTGGGTTTAATAATAACTTAATCGGGTCAGTGCACAGCAAAACCGGTTCGACTCAATCTACCTCAAATGCGAACTCGAGCGCTTCTCAAAATACAGTGAGGTCTGGAAACGATGAAGGGAGAAGAGTCAGCGGTTGTGGCCTCAAGCATCTGTCGTATTCGGAACTGATGGAGCGGCGGACACGAGAGTTGTGTTTTCGTTGTAGGGAAAAATACCATCCTCTTCACCAATGTGCTGAAAAGCAGCTCCAATTGGTGATTTTGGGAGACGACGAGACGATTAACGAAGAAGGTAAAGTGATTGCCATAGAAGCCATGGAGGATGAGGATGAAGTTCTTGATTGCAATTCCATGGGATTGTTTGATATTATTGAAGCAAAAAAAAGAGAAGATAATACTCCTCCAACCACTTTGTGTCTCAAGGGAACTCTAAAAGGGGTTTTCATCGTGGTTTTAATCGATAGCGGCGCTAGTCATACTTTCATTTTCACCACGTGTTGCTACTGCGTTGGGGTTAACAGTGGAACAAGGAAGATAGATGGGAGTAAGATTGGGAGACGGCTATCGTGTGTCCACTAGGGGGAAGTGTAGAAAATTGAAAGTACAATTAGATGATTTCACCACTAATGTTGATGTCTTTGTTTTGGAATTGGGTGATTTAGATATGATTTTGGGGGTGGCTTGGTTGCAAAGATATGGGAAGGTGACTTTTAATTGGGAGATAATGACCATCAATTTTCAATGGGAAGGAAAAATGGTGGAACTACAGGGTCAGTTCTTTACCACAAAAGACTCGGCCAATTCTAAAGCACTTCAAGCACAAACTGAAACACTGCATAGTTTATTGGAAGAAGAATTGGTTCAAACATCAAATGAAGAATTACAGGAGCTAACTCAAGACCAACAACAAGAGCTTCAAGACTTGTTGGAGAATTTTAAGGGAGTTTTTGAAGAGAATACAGGGCTGTCTCCGGAACAAGATATAACTCATGCAATTGAATTGAAGAATGATGCAGCTCTTGTGAGTGTTAGGCAATATCGTTATCCTCACCACCATAAGGAAGAGATTGAAAAACAAGTTCAAAGCATGCTGACCCAAGGTATAATTCGAAACAGTTCTAGCGCCTTTTCTAGTCCTATCATTTTAGTTAAAAAGAAAAATGGGTCATGGAGGATGTGTGTTGATTATAGAGAATTAAATAAGGTTACAATGTCGGATAAATATCCAATTCCTGTAGTTGACGAATTACTAGATAAACTACATGGAATGCAGTATTTCTCAAAACTTGATTTGAAATTCAGTTATCATCAAATAAGGGTGAAAGAAGGTGATGTGCATAAGACGGCATTTCGAACTCATGAAGGACACTATGAGTTTCTAGTGATGTCGTTTGGATTGACAAACACACCAGCCACTTTCCAAGCCACACCTCCGTAAGTTTGTCTTGGTATTTTTTTATGATATCCTAGTATATAGTAAGGGATGGAAAGAGCACTTAGCACATTTATATCAAGTGATGGAGATTTTACAGCACCACTGTTTTGTCGTTAATAGAAAAAAATGCAATTTTGCTAGTAGAAAAGTGGAATATTTGGGTCATGTAATATCAGAACAGGGTGTGGTTATGGATCCAGCTAAAATTAATAGCATTTTGGAGTAGCCAATCCCTCATAATGTCAAAGGAGTGGGGATTTTTGGGGTTGACCGGTTATTACCGAAAATTCATTGTTGGCTATGGAAAGATAGCTAAGCCATTGATAGAATTAACAAAGAAGGAAGGATTTCATTGGGGATTAGAACAGTTGAAGGCTTTTGAGAATCTGAAAAGGGTTATGGTGCAAGCCCCAGTTATCTTCAAATTTAGGTTGTATACCTTTATTGTTGAAGAAATTTCACTCATCTCCAACCGGTGGCCATTCAGGTTTTCTGCGCATGTATCGAAGGATGGCAGGAAATCTTTATTGGGTAGGAATGAGAAAGTCAGTTCTAGAATTTGTGCAGTGTTGCAACGTATGTCAACGTCAAAAGTACGCTGCGTCATCTCCTATGGGTTTGTTACAGCCCTTCTCAATTCCGGAGAAAATTTGGGATGATATTTCAATGGATTTTATCACTGGTCTCGCAAAGTCAAAGGGATTTGAAGCTATTTTTATAGTAGTGGATAGATTATCCAAGTATGGACATTTTATTCCCTTAAAACATCCATATACTGCGAAGAAGTGGCCGAAATTTTTATTAAAGAGGTGGTGCGTCTTCATGGGGTTCCACGATCCATTGTTACTGATCGTGATCCATTGTTTGTGAGTCTATTTTGGAAAGAGTTGTTTCGCTTACAAGGAACGTTGTTAAGTATGAGTTCATCATATCATCCGGAGACGGGCAGTATGAGTTCATCATTTCCTATCCTAAAGAAAATAGGGGCAGTATCCTATAAGTTGAAGCTACCTGAAGGAAGTAGAGTGCATGCAGTGTTTCACATCTCACAACTTAAGAAAGCTATTGGAGACTATTCTGCTGAACCTCAACTACCAGACGGGTTAGAAATAGAATCAGAAGAATGGGAAGAATCTGAACAATTACTGGCTGTAAGATCAGTGATGAAAGAAGGACAGCTGGTGCGACAATGGCTGGTGCATTGGAAAGGAAGAGTTGTAGAAGACACAACTTGGGAGGATGAGTTATTACTAAAAATTCAATTTCCATCCTTCAGCATTGACGACAAGGCTGCATTTTCTGAAGGCGGTAATCATATAATCATTGGGCCTAAGACTAGTGAAAGGCCCAAACCCTAAAAAAAGAAAAACATATTCATTTGAAGTGGGTGAGTGGGTATTTTTGAAGCTTCGGCCCCATAGACAGCAGACGGTGACGAGAAGGATTAATTAGAAACTAGCTCCACAGTACTTTGGACCATTTCCTATCCTAAAGAAATAGGGGCAGTATCCTATAAGTTGAAGCTACCTGAAGGAAGTAAAGTGCATGCAGTGTTTCACATCTCACAACTTAAGAAAGCTATTGGAGACTATTCTGCTGAACCTCAACTACCAGACGGGTTAGAAATAGAATCAGAAGAATGGGAAGAACCTGAACAATTACTGGCTGTAAGATCAGTGATGAAAGAAGGACAGCTGGTGCGACAATGGCTGGTGCGTTGGAAAGGAAGAGTTGTAGAAGACACAACTTGGGAGGATGAGTTATTACTAAAAATTCAATTTCCATCCTTCAGCATTGACGACAAGGCTGCATTTTCTGAAGGCGGTAATGATATAATCATTGGGCCTAAGACTAGTGAAAGGCCCAAACCTGCTGTGTGGAGAACATATATCCACAAGGGTAAAAAAGAGAAAATTCATTATAATAATAACAGGGCAGAGAAACTCTCTGAATGCTAGAAATTTCAGTACACATGGGGGAATAAATTGAGAAGGGTAGTGGAGCATTAGTATGAATAAATATTATCGTTGTATTAGGAGAATACTATTTTCTCTTGAGGAACTACGCTCTGGTTTATATGCTGTATCAGAATTTTCCCTTCTTTCATAAATCAATAAAATCCCATTTCACCTATCATTTTACTGTTTATCGATTCCTATTTTTTGTGACTCTATCAAATGTCTAGAGAAAAGAGCAATTATTTGATTTCCAATATCCAAAAGAATACCACTAACAACTTCATTCACAGCCTATGACACCTAAAGGATAGTTTTCCAATGCCATCAAGATCTCCAACAATAAAGCAGTATAACATATTTTCAACATTCCCAACAGATCAATTCAGCAAGTGTTGGAATATAATCAAATAGATACTCTCCAGAAAACTTATTGAATATTTTCTCATGTGAAAACTACAAGACTATATTACTGAAACCTCATACACATCAATTCTGATTGAACTAAAACATGAAACCAGAATAGGGAACTACAAGTTAAAAAATATAACAAATATCTAACTATATTTCAATACTATGTTGGAGTATTAATTGGTAACTGCCAGAAAAACAGGACTCACGACAGACATGAAGTTAAGTGGGCAGAGAAAAAATTTCTTAAAAGGTGTCGTTTGCTATCAAAGAAAAAGAAACACACATACGTCCAAGTCATAACACATTTGAAAGCTAACCAGCTATAAGGTTTTTCAGTTCCTGCAAGGGAGTATAGATAAAACTTATGCTCTAACTTTAACATAGCACAGAAATATTTTAAGCAATTACCTATGTAATTCCCAAATGCACCACATAAGCTTTAAAAAATGACCAAATGCATTAAAAGCATTATATGAAGCATTTCACACACATGGATTCATAAATGATACCTTGACAACGGCTGAATAAACAATCACTTTATATTTGGCATAGTCATGATAGATAAGGGGAGCTTCTATGAAATATGACACAGAGTGTGTAAAATAATCAGGTGATACATATCCTATCACAAGAGGCCGTTCGGGATCTTTTGAGTTATCCCATGATGTGAATTGTTGATATAGTCTCATAAATCGCCTACCCCAATCCCTGAAAAGAAACATTGTTCTGATAAGTCTTAAACCTAAATGCTACTCTACTTTTCACATAAAATAAATTGCTGTGGATGAAAATATTAAGGCTGACAAAATATGGCAATTGAAACTAGAACCAATTGTAACCCATGCATATCATTGATCACATATAGAAATGGTACTTTCAGAGTCAACGTGAAGAAAAATATACTCCTAAATATCAATGCAGAAAAACAGCTTACGTTCACATAATCCGTCATTGTGATTTAAAAGAAGAAAAGCATGCCTTATGCCATACAACTATTCATTTCTTAATAGGCAGCTAGAGAAGTATTGTTCTTTTAACCATTTTTTACTTTTATTTTTCTTAATTATCACCATAAACGTTATCAACAGCTAATATAAAAGCACAAACTATGTCCCCCC
>JBBPBO010000001.1:29132646-29159953 GCA_037974295.1 Cicer cuneatum | reverse complement strand
CCCTCTCTCTCTCTCTCTCCCCCACACCCTTCCTAACAGCACAATGCTGTTACAGGAAAAGTATTTTTATTGTCATCCAGGGAAGTCATACTGCATGTCAACAAACATTTATGGAAAATCAATGTAGTCAGGAAATCAATTAAATTTCTATTTTCTCCCATCACATAGGAAAAGTAAATATGTCATAAAATTTAAAGAAAAGAATCAATTAAGTTGATGAAGCATCTATAGAGAGTTCAATCAGTAAAATACTACTAACAATAGAAATAGAAGTACAAAAGTTCAAAGGAGAAAGTTGTTGCCTATGAGCTTCAAAAAGTTTGTCATCCTTTCCTTCATCTATGTAATTCATCGCAAGTAAGCGGTTCTGCATATTAATGTGTCTAAAAATAAGGATTCCATTACATTAGAAAAAAGCTTCAATAATCAAAAGACATAATTCTTGCACAGAACAAAAATCCATGCATCAACACTTTGTATCATAACTAATGTGAATATAAAAATCAAACTTCTTAATGCTTAATTATTGGCAATAGAGAGAAAAGATAACTCTGTTGCAACTAGAAACAAAGCACAAAATAAGAGGACAAATTGATGCAAAATTCGACAAGACCCAACCAACAGTTGAGTTTGTACCCATGGTAGGAACAGCAAAACACAGAACATATATGACTTATACTTTGATGGATGAAGATTGCACAAAGTTACTTACTCAAAATAGAAACAATGTTATTCAAAAGTTCAAATATCAATACGGCTTCTCTAAATGTGTCAACTGTATCCAGTGAAACTTTTAGGAAATAATAACAGGTTCAAATTGTTTCTTTACACATTATTGATAAACATTGACTTAATGGTTTTATATTCAGCCAGAAAAATTATGATTGGACAGATGTAAGTAGCGCCCATACTGGCAACTGCCGACTTTGGAAAATTTTACACAAGTTAACAAGTAACAAATCATTCACCCATAGTGCACCAGACCTGGCCAGCATTTCGAGAGTCAGGATCAATCTTGAGACATTGTTCATAAGCATTAATTGCTAGAGCAATATCACCAGCATCCCTGTAAAGAACTCCTGTACAACAAGAATATAAAAGATGAAGTGTATGATAAAAAAAGGTGTTGGGGTTTCACTTACTTGGGCACCTTGAAATAAAATGTATATCATAATCATATACAAAGAGAACAGAAGTCACCATGCAAAGAATGTATACACAGTCATTAGCTTTTCATTTAATAAATGCACGGAACGTTTATCAATTGTTGCAATCCTTGCCTCAGCAGCAGTAGTATCATTTCAACATAAGCTTTGTAACCAGCTTTTTGGCCAATTCCTTTGAATATACCTACTTATAAAACTATTTGGCAGACTTTTTACTCTTTTAGAAAAAATGGCCTAACAAAAAGAGACAGCAGACATGATTTATCTCAATCTGTTTTAGCACTATTTGTTCACCTTTTTAAACCATGCTAAAGACTATAATAATGTTAGTCAATCATAGTTAGATTAGAGAGAAATCTGACGGCTGAGATGACTCTATGCAACCAAGAAGCTTGGCAAAGTCAAACTAAGAAAACCATTTCGCATGTTGATCACACAATCCACATTTCAACAAAGCCATTTAGCCACATAACTAAATCCAAAATTATGGTAGTAACATGTCAAACAAGAAACAGCACAACCTTGACAAAGACAGGCAGATTTAAGTTGTTGCAAAACACAATGACCAAACGACTAATCTATTAGATAGAAGATAAAAAGACCTAGGTTATTGTATGCTTCTGCATATGTCGGATTTGCGATGATAGCTTTCTCAATCATACTTGCAGCAGCATCCATTTTACCCTGGAGAAAGTAGAGAAGATAACAAAATTAGTCACTCAGGACAATTGAACAACTTCAAAATTCAAAGATTGTACAATGCTTACCTGGACAGTGTATACAACACCAAGGTTATTTAATGACTGTGAAAAGTTGGGTTTGATTGACAGAGCAAGCTGCAATACAAAAAAAGATTGCTATCAAAAATCTAGGCGATCCAGCAAGGGTTGAAACAACAGCAACAATTGTCATTACCTGGTAGCATTCTACAGCTTTATCGAGGTTGTCACGATCTTTATATATAACGCCTAGATTATTACAAGCTTCCGCGCAATGTGGATTGAAATGGAAGGCGAGTTCATAAAACACAATAGCCTAAGTAGTATAAAAAGATTTTCCATAGTAGCAATTAATACCTACTATAAAGCTGTAACTTAATATATTACATGCATGTGCATTATGTGAGAAATAAACATAGATATGTATGCAAGACATACCATATCAAACTTAAGCATCTCACCATAAGCAACCCCGAGATTATACATAGCATCAGCATAATGCCAATTATAATACAAGGCTTTCTTATAAAAAGCCACACCTCGGTTGATGTCACCCTCCAATTTAACCTATATAAAACAAAACAGTGATCTCCATGAGCAAGAAAAAATGATCCAAAATTGTCAATGCATTCCATTACACGAGGATTTGAAAGAAAAAAAGGTGCCCAGGAAAAACTATAGACAAGAAATGTTATAAAGCATTGCTCACAAACCACACAATCGCGTGCCTCAAGGAGTTTTCCTAAAATTTGTACCAAGTTCACAAGGAACAAGGAGACTATTTTGTACATTTAAAAGCCTCTTTAAAACAAAAAGATGGCTAGCAAGTCAATATGTTCGAGCCTGGCCCACTAATTTAAATTAAAAAAAATATGCAACCCAATGGGTCATCCTGTCCACCTAGTCACAACTCACTAACCCACATAATATTTGCAAGAAATGGAACGGGTTAAGGCGAGTTAGTGGATTAAGTACACCAACCTAGTCAAATTCCTTGTGTTGAACAGCTTGACCAGACAAATCAGATTCATTTTACTAATCCTATTTTAAAATTAAGGGGGAATAAGTTAAAACCGTCAGTCCTTAATCAACAATTCTACCTGTCAAATTTGATTTTAAAATATAGGATCCACGGTATATTGTGTGCCACAAGTCATTTAAATTATATTACCATTGTGTTATTATCCATGTTGATAATAGAAGTATTTCATGATTTTTATTTTTAAAAACAAAGAAATAGGACATCATAAACAAAGACAATATCAACAAGATTGCTAAGAAAATAGCACCGCATATATCACCTTTGTTCCCAAATCTGTCAAAGCTATAGCCATATTATTTTTTGCAATCTCGAAGTTAGGTGAAACAGCTAAACACCTGCCAATAACAGTAATTGATCATAAAGCCTACAGCATACGTCCAGCCATTAAGTACATGTTATGATTAGATTAATAGTCCATTTGTTTGGGCTTCTTTAAATAAAATGCATATTTTTAAGTTAAAAAGTATGTCTAAAAATTATGTAATTTGAAAGAAAAAAAAAACCTTTTAGTGTTTTACTTGAAAGTTAAAAATAGTAGAGCTTGTTTGGTTTGAGAAGACATTTTCCTTTTTCATCTCCGGTTATCCCTTTAATTACAAAATTGCCCAATTGTTTTCACTTTTATATGTTTTCAAAGATTTCACAAGAAACAGTTGTTTTTACTGTTTCCTGTTAAATCTTTGGAAACAAGAATCAGAATGAAAAAGGGACAGTTTAGCAGTAAAAATGGAAACCAAAGATTTAGAGAGAAAACATTTTCTTATACCAAACAAAGTCATGAAATAGTATTATTATAGAAACACTTTTTCAAGGTAAACATACAGGTAAGCTTAATAAGGGTTCTACAACAAAACTGTCTTAGAGCTTTTGTCCAAATACGATAATTTTACCTTCTAAGAAAAGCATTAAATTGCTTTTCTGACATTTCTTTTTTTTTTATCGAAAACATAATTTTATAATTATTTTTTACTTGTCTTATAGTTAAAAATACACCAACAGACCCTTAATCTTTTTAGATCATTGTTTCCCATAAGCTCTATTGGCAAGGTTTTGATTATAAGTTATTTTTAGCAAAAAATAAGCTATTCCTAATACACTAAACAAAACAAAAAATACAAAGCTTGGCTTGTCAAAAGAAGTGTAAGCTCTAGGTATATTGTGTACCTCTCATAACAAGCAATAGCTGCTTCCAAATCACCTCGATTTTTATAAATCACGCCCATGTTGCAATATGCTTCAGCATACATAGGCCTCTCTGATGCAGCTTTTTCATAGAAAGTGAGAGCCATGTCATATTGCATCATTTCAGAATAGACCACACCAAGGTTATAATATGCTGGCTGCGAGGGCAGATAGAAACAAAAAATATTCATGGCTGATTAAATTTAAAACGGAATAAGTAAAAAGGAAAATGTAGGAAAAGGATTGAGATTGAATTACAGCATAGTGTGGATCTATTTTGAGAGCTTCAAAATATTTTTGAATTCCCTCCTGAGTGTTTCCTGCAAGCTTTATGTTGGTACCAATATCCGTTAGAACAATGGATAAGCATTCAGCAGCTGCTTTGTACGCAGGATCCACTCGTAAAGCCTTTTGATATGACTGTTCCAAGTAAATCATTTGATAATCAGTGATAGCTTCTCTTAGACTCATATATCATGTGTCTATATTCAACGCAACATGTATATGCAGTAATTGGGAATATTGTGTCATCATATATATTATATTCATCTGTAGTGTATACTATAGATGTTTCCTCTTTCTTAACAACTTCATATGCAGTAATTGGGAATATTGCGTCATCTGTAGTGTACACTTTAGATGTTTCCTCTTAACAACTTGAACGCAAATTGTTAGCATACTTCTGAAATCAATACTATAATAGGGAATATAATTAAGGCAAACAAGTTAAACTGTCAAAACATTGTGGCACAGACAAAGACAAATGTGACACTAAGGACATCAACATTAAGCTATGCATTCCTCATAATACCCTAACCAAGGCAGTCAAAATGAAATTTTATTTGGGAACAGGAAGGGGAGTCAAGATTGAAGTCACAAGATATTAACACAGATAGTCAGATCCTACTGAAAAATATTAAAACATATTTTAATATTAAAATATTATATAATTAATAGATAATAATATAATATAATAAAATTCAAGATTGCCGACATTTATTTTACAGTTATTTAATCACTAATGGAAAGTTTAGTATTAATCTTATGTGTAATTATGATTATGAAAAGAAAAAATATGATCCTAAAGGAAATAGGTGAGATGTCGGTTCATAAAATCAATAACAAGTATAAGATTTGAGGGGTGATATGGAGGACCAAAATGGTTAGGAACCAAGAAATCAAATTGAAAACAAAGAACTATTTTATTGAAAGAATGAGAGAGAATAGAGGGGGAGGGAGGGGGGGAGAGAAGAATGGGAGATCCCTCTTCCAAGGGTTTCCCCTCCTACAACAGAACCACTGCAGCATCTACTAAACTACTAATACTAAATGCATCCCCTCTATTGTTGTACCTTCCTATTTATACAAATATTCCTCTAACTAACTAACTGCTCCAACTACTATTACTACCCTAATTCCCTTTTATTCTATATATCCTAACAATACACACCCCCACCCTCAAAAACAACCTTGTCCTCAAGGTTGCAATATACTAAATTTCTTCATGTTTAATAGCTATTGGAAAAAAGAAAGAAAAAATACTTTCCCCCAGGATCCCACTGTACCCAGCTTTATGCAATGAGTACAAAATTATTTCTGGATCCGATTGATCTGCACTTTCCTGCAGTAGCTGATAAACCGGGGGTTTTCCCAATAACGGTAAATCTTTTCCAAACACCATAGGAGCAAGTTCAGCTTGGCAGTGAACCTGGTGAACAATCTGGTCAGCAAATAATAGTTGTTTTAACTGCAAAGTAGAACAACTGTGGGTTGCAGCTGCCGCTGGTTGCAAGAGGTAGAGACTAAAAAGATAAGAAATGAGAAATCAGGTTAGGCTTCTATTTTAGCCCAGAATTGGGTTTTTCAAAGTGGATCATGAAACCCGACTGGAAAAAGGATCTGGATAAGACCAATCCCACAAGCTTACAGAGCAACATCGGCCAATCCAACATGCTCGTGATTTTTCTGTGAATCAGGATCGTTCAAAGGTGGAAAAATCATAACATAGTGCAATCTTACACACCAACCTGCAATTTTAATTACCGTGACCCTAACCATAAATAGCTTGGAAACATTAATCAATCATAAGCCTGAAGGCTAATCTAATAGTAGTGTATATGCACACAAGTTAACGTACCAAAGCAATAAACAAGAGCAGAGACATGATTACACACAGTAAGAACAGAGACATCCCTTAATGTTCTTAAACTAATTAAAAAATATGCTAGCAGTCTAGGTATATGCCTCCCTCATTGAATAACTGCATGGATGTTCTGAAAGAAAAGCAAGTCAGTAGATCTATTACCCAGTAGCCATTAATGCTGCATATATAGTGCAAACCCTCGAAGAAAATTCTTTGTTCAGTACACAGGTACTAAGGGATGGAATGGAGATGGATAAGAAAAGATTCTTTACACATGTATGTAAATCATGACTATTTCAGGTTCTTGATTTCAGTATTGACAAACATAATCAACACTGTATTGAACTTAGTTCAAAGTAACAAGCAATCAACCACCATGTCCATGATGACTATGATAAGTAAAATCTTCCCATTTAGCTCTAAGTGGGCTGAAATTAACAATATAGATCACTGGAAGGATTTACAAGGGAACCCCGCATGATCTGATTTTATTCATTTTATATGTAATTTACATACTTACATATTTTCATGGTGCCCAAGACACTAGCATTTTTCGCACTAATTTAATCTTGTGGATTTATGGAAGTTGATGTATCATTGGAAATATTAGATTCAAAGGAAATAGTACAACTCTTTATTATTTTCTTGCTAACTAAAATGTAATGATGTATCAATTCTTGTATGCATATGAATATCAAGGATGCTGACAACAAGTGTCCTCACTAAGTAATTCACATAACTTCAATCTAATTTTTATAAGTCTATTAGAAAAGTTTCTTATGTGTTCTTTGTTTGAAAAGAACCAAAACTTTACAAACCACATTAATTAGCACATATTCAAGGCATAATCAGAAACCAATTATAACTCATAATCACTAGAGTCTTAGGTTCTTTTTAGAGTTTGTGTTATTCCTCACAAGAGTTGTATCATATGCCTCACTCAATCTAATATATGAAGCATAGCAAGTTTACGTGAGATGAATGCAATCAACAAATAAAATAGTCACCACTAAATTGGTTAAATACAGGATTTATAAAAGAACATTAAAACTTCCCATGCAGCTAAAGCACTCTTGTGTCATCTACAAATGGAATTAGAAAACAAAAATTCCATGCTATTTCATCATAAAAATTACTCATCTAGCATATACATACCTCGGCTGCCTCCATCAAGCGACCTTCTTCTTTATAAAGAATACCACAATGCGTGAGAGCACAAGCATTCTGAGGATCCAACTTAATAGCCTCGGAGAAACTATCAAAAGCAAGCCTACCCATATTCTGCATCTGCAAGCATATCCCTTTTCCAATGAGAGCCTCCACATTTCCACCATCACTCTCCAACACACGTTCATACAAAGCAAGAGAGTCCACAAACTTGTTCCTTGAACGCAAAATGTTGGCATAAGAAATATCGTCCCCACCAGAGCCACCAGAACTAACTGATGGCTCTATCACTTTCGGAAAACCATTATTTCCACCTAACTCTTTTTCTTTTCCACCTAACTCCTTTTCTTTTCCACCTAACTCCTTTTCTTTTCCATTCCCATCATTATCTTCCATCCAAGCCATCTGAATCACACAGTGATAATTTTGCACCCTAATCAACAATGCCAATAACAAACAAAAATCCCAAGTTTCATTATAACTCCAATATTACATACTAACAGTCACAAATCAAACCATCAAGACAATGCCAATAACAAATTGAACCATCAACTGTGATAATTTTTTACTCCAATTAACACAATGTCAATAGCATACAAAAACCCCATGTTTCATAGTAACTCCAATATTACATACGAACAACCACAACAACATTTCCAGCCAAAAAAAACAAAACAAAATAAAACATAGAAAACAAAAAATCAGACCATCAATACAATGCCATTAACCAATTGAACCATCAACTGTGATAATAATAACTTTTGTACTCTAATCAAACACAATGCCAATAAACATAAAAAGATAAATAAATAAATAAAATAAAAAATTTAAAACCCAAGTTTCATAGTAACTCCGATACTCATACAAAAAACCACAACGCTTAAAATAGAAAAAATTGAACAATCCAGCATAAGAAATTTGAAAGCAGCG
Source organism: Cicer cuneatum (assembly GCA_037974295.1). Taxonomy (NCBI): domain Eukaryota; kingdom Viridiplantae; phylum Streptophyta; class Magnoliopsida; order Fabales; family Fabaceae; genus Cicer; species Cicer cuneatum. Next base: position 29,151,604 of record JBBPBO010000001.1, on the reverse strand, counting down.
ATTTAGTTCATGAAAAAAAATCAAAAAAGAAAAGAAAAAAAAACCCTAGGAAGTAACTAACTAGAACTAACGTTGAGGGTATAAGGGAGAAAAAAAGAAGATACAAGGACAAAGAAGTAAAAAAGGTAAAATTAAGCGTGAAAATAGGGTTTAGGAACTTACGAGAAGGTTCTTCAAGTAGCGGAGAGAAGATAGGGCATGGGAAGTGGGAGAGGGAGGTTAAGTTAAAGAGTGGAGAAATGGAGCGTCGTCGTGAAGTTGAAAGGGAGAATGCAAATTTAGCGATGAAGAGGGGAGTGGTGGTCGACACTGTCTTCCCCTCCGAGACACGGTGGCGATAGTTAGAGGAAGGGAGGAGAAGGATGTGTGTTGCAAAACCCAGTCCACCTGACAGTACTGCGTTTGATTATAACATTGGACGCAAAGGGACAACGCAGGCTTTTATTTCTTTAACCAAACAAGGACTGGCCCTTTTATCACTACCTCCCATTATTAATGTCACCAATAAATAAATAAATAAATAATTGTGATAAAAAACATTACCTCTTATCTCTGATTGGTTAATCTAATAGTAAAAAAGACATCTATTGACATATTATCAATTTGATTCATGTTCACAGTGAGGTAAATATAAATTTCATGTAATTTAAAAAAAAATATTATTTTGTATTGGTTGTGATCTCTGCATCCTAAATTTATTAGGGTTAAATAATTTTAAGTTTAATTACCATGCACAACATTGTAAAAAGTTTTAAATTATCAATACATTACTACTATTTATAAGTGGCTTTTAATGTAATTACAATAAAAGTTAAAGATTTTTAACGAATTAAATTGATTGATAATGTATATATATTAAATCCATAAGTTTTTATTACTTATAATATTATATTATATTTTTTGTCCTTCAAATTTTTTTTTTCAAATAATGGTCATTCAAATGTTTTGAATGAGCAATTTTGGTCTATACTTTTAGGTTAACTCATATATATCATTCGAATTTTTAAATGCTTTTGTGGAGATGTATAAGAAGATTATAAAAATATCTCCTACTAAATTTTAGAATTATTTAACAAAAAAGATGAATTAATATGAATTTTTAACCGTCAAAAGATTAAATATATATTTAATTCATTAATTGTTAAAAAATTTAATTTTAGTGAAATTTTTTTTTAATATTTATATATTTATAAAACTAAAAACTTATTTAAACCATTATTTTAATGTAATTACAATAAAAGTCAAAGATTTCTAACGAATTAAATTGATTGATAATGTATATATATTAAATCCATAAGTTTTTATTACTTATAATATTATATTATATTTTTTGTCCTTCAAATTTTTTTTTTTCAAATAATGGTCATTCAAATGTTTTGAATGAGCAATTTTGGTCTATACTTTTAGGTTAACTCATATATATCATTCGAATTTTTAAATGCTTTTGTGGAGATGTATAAGAAGATTATAAAAATATCTCCTACTAAATTTTAGAATTATTTAACAAAAAAGATGAATTAATATGAATTTTTAACCGTCAAAAGATTAAATATATATTTAATTCATTAATTGTTAAAAAATTTAATTTTAGTGAAATTTTTTTTTAATATTTATATATTTATAAAACTAAAAACTTATTTAAACCATAAATTTAATAGCTTTGGTCACTTATGTAACAAAAATTTTGGAGAAATATTTGGTTCCGAAAAAGTTATAAATTTTAATATTATTTTTTTTATCACAAGTGTAATAGTCTCTCGTGATCATTTAATTTAATTTCAGGTAACGTTTTAATCTTTTATCTTCTTTTTTTTCATTTTAGTATTTTATGTTTTTAAATAATTACAATTTTACCTTTTTAGTGGATTTCCGTTAAAGCAACTTTAAAAAATTCTCTACTCCATTTTCTTCTTGTTTTTTTTTCTTTCACATTTTCGAAAACCATTGTTTGGTTTTCTCATCTCCCACCCATGAAAAATCATATTCATGGTTCCCAAAACTCAAAATTCATGGCCGTCTCATTTTCAAATAGGTCAAATTCACAGTCCTACAACTAAACTATGGTTCTTTCGTTTTTAATAGAATTCGTGAGATTCCAAATTGTGCTTATGGTGTGAAACATATGATGCGCACAGTGACAAAATGGGGTCCAAACAAAGGAAGAAAATTTTGGGGTTGTAGGAATTTTGTGGTAAGCGAATTGGAATCAACTAAACCCTAAAACAAATCGGAATCATGGATTTACAATAAGGACCCCAATAAACATCAGAATCAATAAACACATTACATTTCTTCTCCTATCAATGTAGGTTTACGATTTCTTGAAGTTTGATTCCGATAGTGTGTTCTTCGATTTCATCTTGTTATCGTTCAAATGGATTTTCATGGGTGGGAGAAGAAAACGAGAAGTAAACCAGAAGACCAAACAATGGTTTTGGAATTGTGAAAAAGAAAAAAAGATAAGAAAACGGAACAAGGAATTTTTTAATGTTGCCTTAACAGACAATCACTTAAAGAGTAAAATTGTAATTATTTAAAAACATAAAATACTGAAATGAAAAGAAAAAAAGATAAAGAACTAAAATATTACCTAAAATTAAGTTAACGGGTCACTAGAGCTATTATGTCTAAACTATAATATATTACAACATTAACATGCCAAAAATAGGAGAAGACGTCTCCAAACAAATTAAATATATACATTTCATGAGAAATTGTTAAGATGTAACTAAAGAGCACTGCAAAAATTAACATTCGTAGTGTAATTCAAATAAACTTACACATGTGGATAAATATGTGAGATTGACAAAAATTAAATTTTAAACAAAAGTATTTCTTAGATTGACAAAATCTAAGAAATTCATTCACTTAGAAGAAAAAAAACTATTGGAGGTATCCTATGGAGATTGAATATGGTCATAAAAATATTATAGAAAAGTATCATAATAGAAAAATAGCAATAAAAAAATTGGTGAATAGAAAAATAGCAATATTGATCATGCAAGAAAGGCTGAATATTCATCAAGTATTATTAGTTGCTACATATTCAAACCAAAAGAAAATCGGCTTTGTTGTAGTTTTAATCCCCCTATTTTTTACTGATTGATAAAATTGGTTCCCTTATTTTAAAAGTCGATAGTTTTGGTCTATTCTTTTGATTTTTTAACCAAAAAATGATAATATGTGAAATAATATGACATATAATACGATAATGTAGAGTGATTAATACCCATGAAATTTGAAAAAATTACTTTAAAAATTTAGCTTTTAACTTTAGAAATTTTACATATTTTTAATTTAATTAATGACATATGAATAATTAATGCATCTAGATAGTTCTATATCATAGAATTGTATGTCACGTCTTTAAAAATATGTCAAATCATCTTTTTTTTTTAATTCAAAAATCTGAGAGAGGGACTAAAATTGTCGACTTTTAAAATAAAAGGACAAATTTTGTGAATTGGTAATAATAGAGGGACCAAAACTGTAATTAAGTCAAGAAAATATGTTTGAGAGTTAAAGTTTATCTAAAAAGAATGAATCATTCAAAAAGAAAAGAACAATTTAGAAATAATTTTGACATTTTGACTTATTTCAAATTTATATTGGAAAACAATTAATTAAAAACGACACTATTTTTTGGACAATTTTGTTGTTGTTGCAAATACGACAATTGTGGAATGAAGAGAGCATATATCTTGGTTTTTTTTTTGATAAAAAAAAATGAGTGTAAAAAGGAATTTATGGTTGTTGAAATATAAGCAAAATTAGTTCATATTTCTTGAAATAAAACATCAGAAAAAATTAATAACTTAATAACTGATTCCTTATTTGATGATAATATATCTAAAATATTTCTTATTTAATGTAACTTTTTATATTTTCAATGACCTATATTATTAGTCATTGAGAGAAATTTAAGCATTAAACTTAATTTTGTTATTACATAAATTAAACATGGTCAATAATATTTTTTAATATATGTAATTTATTATTTTTATTTATAATTTATTTTAGATGGAGTGGTATCATTGCCACCCAAAATTATATATGACAAATCTTTGAATTAATTGCAAATAATTTGATATGAAATAGCACCGTAAAATGACACTTAAAAAATTCAAAAATTGCTTGGATTATAGTATTATTTGGCAGTAAGAGGTTATCATCACCATTTTTTAATTCAAAAAATAATTACACAATATTTATTTATTAATAATACTTTTTTGGAGGAATGTAAATTTCCTACCAAGTTCGTTCAAATTATTCATCATTGTATCTCATCTCCTTTGTATAAAATTTTGTGGAATGGTGATAAAAGCGACACTTTTATCCCTACCAAAAGTATCAGACAAGGTGATTCATATTACTGACTCATATTATTACTGATCAGGTTGTATAGAGAGACTGACTCATATTATTACTGATCAGGTTGTATGGAGAGACTGACTCATATTATTGCCGATCAGGTTGAAGCCCAATAATAGAAATTGATGGGTGCAAGTAGGTATGGTCCCCAAATCTCTCCCTTCTTTTTTATGACGATTTTCTTCTGTTTGCAGAAGCCTCTATTGAACAAGCTTAATGTATCTTGCACCGTTTGGATATGTTCTTGATAGAACTGCAAGTGAACGATATTATCGCGTAGTAAAAATTATCATTGCCACAATGTTTATTATGAGTGTCGATTCTCTCTTTACTATGATGATTAGCTAAAACAGTACATGTTGACAATGATTTTTTTGTTAAAATTCGCAATAAAAATAAAGTCTTGAGGTTGTAGTTTTTTACAATGATAGATACAGTAAAATTAATCTTGTTTAAGTTATGGGTGTTAAACTATTAAAAATCAGATAAACAATTATAACTAACGCCTTCTTTCAAAGAGAAAAAATATATTTTAAACTAATAACCAACCTATTTTCATGATTGATGTATTAGCAAAATACTTTAAGAGAATATATCTTTCATGATTTCAAGAGAACCAAAATCTATTTTCATGATTTGATTCTCTTGTTCAATCTTAGGGGTCAAATATCAAATCTATCTTTCGGTATATTATTTGATATCCAAGCATGAACATGATTATTACTAAGTTTGGATTAAAAGATCAATACCCATGACATAAATAAATAGAAATTGTTAAAGATCCGTCATTGAAAATCCTACAATCCCAAGACAAGGAAGATCTACTCACACATAATCATAGTAAAATCAAAGCTTAAATATAAAAACATTGAAAATATAAAATAACAAAATAAAATAACAGAGTAAAAATAGAAACTGAATATTATTGAAACTAGAAATTTCCTAAGAGAAATAAAAAGAACAAAAGAAAGAGTAACAATAGATTGTGAGTAGGAATCTATGTCTAAAACTGAGTATTTTTGCCTTTTTTATAGCCCTAGGTGCCTTCATGAGCTTTAATTACAAGAAACCATCAAAATTTCACAAAAGAAAAATGGTACAATAGTAGAAGATTAGGAGTTTATGGCCATAATGGCCATTACTGCCAGACAATAATCCTTGCTGCCTTGGAGTGGCAGATTTTTGTTTTTTTCTTCTTGTTAAGCCATTATGGTCGTAATGGCCATTACAACTAGGCAGTAATTCTGGCTAGAACTTGAGTTTCTTTTATTTTCTTGATCAAGATGGACCATGATTGCACCACTTAACTTCAAGGCTCTTTTGCACCAAAAATCTTGACTCATTCCTTCACTTCTCCATGCAATCTAAACAAAACAAAAAGTTAGTAAAATGGACTAAAACCGAATTAATAACATCAAATTAAACTATCAAGCAAAGCTATAAAAACGGAGAAATTTTAGCTTATCAAATTCCTCCATCCTTGAATCATTGCTTGTCCTCAAGCAATTGTTTCAGGTAAAAGTTATGGACGAGCATACACCATTAATAGGGAACTCAACATTTAGTTGAAATGTAGAAATAGGAAAATTGCAAAACCAAAGGATAACCAACTTCAGTTCCAAATTAGTGACTTAGGCTCCTCTGAAAACATAATTCTCATCAAAAGGACACTCACTCTCAAATTCTCTTAGTGTTTCAGGGTAATGGGCATTCACTCAAAATTTCACTAATGCAAAGTGTCCTACCATAGGCTTGACTATTAACCAAATCTCCACTACATCTCTCATGAAAGCGTATATGAATCAAAAACACTTTTCAAGGTTGTAGCAGGGCCAAGGGACAATAGGTGGAGAAATCCAAAAAAAGGGATATTCAAAAGGCTATAAACATATTATTACATGTAAACTTTTTGAAATAATTAGAGCTCAACGCATTCAAACAATCCTTCATCAGTCAAACCGGAACTAACAACATTTTTTTTTAGATTTTATGTTTTTTTAAGTTGCTCCACTATAATCAAAAAGGCACCCAAAAATGATTTTTCTCAATAAAGCAAGGGACCAAGAAAGATAATTCATGTAAGACTCAAAGTGGACAACTGGTGGAAAGTATAAAATAAAACAAGTCCTAAGGCCTGAAAAAAAAATAATCTTACAGTGCTTTTTTCTTCAAAAATGATCACAAGAGAATTTAGCCTTGAGACGGTTGCAAGTCAAGTTCTAGAGAACACAATCAATAGTGAATAATCACTCAAAACACATAAAGGGGCATAATATTTGATTATGTAACACAAGCCCCTATATAAGCCCAAAACTCCATTTAGTAGATAAATCAATGAGAACGTGCTATAAGAGAATATGCTAATTTATCAAACTAAAAGTGTGGCATCCGAAGGTGAGTTTATTGCCTGTTTAACAACAACATGCACAAAAATTATGGTACCCTATCAAGGACATCAAAAGGTTTTCTTTCAAGCTAGGCGAAATTATTATTACTGATTTATTTAATTTTTTTTTTATATTTTTAAACAAAAACTAGAAATGTTGAGCAAACAAGAAAACATACTCCTTCATGCTTAGACCAGACATTTTCCTCAATGTAAAAATTAAAATAGTTATGAAAGGGGTGAGAGAGCTCACAAGATTATGGTGGTGGTGGTGAAAAGTTGTTGGAACCAAGTTGGTTCTTTCAATTAAAGTTTTGATGTTAACAAAAGTATTTTTTATGAAAATCATATTTTGACTTAGAAGAAGTATGAAAAATCAGAAGATACATCAAGAAGATACAACCAGAAGATACCTCCAAAAGATACAAATCAGAAGTAGAATTTGTCATTAGAGGATGACGTCACAAGAAGATAAAAGTGCCACCAGAGGATACAGCCAGAAGATATCACCAGAGGATACATTCAAAGGATATCATCAGAGGATGCATCTAGAGGATACCTCCAGAAGATACATCCAGAGGATGTCATCAGGGGATATCACCAGAGGTTGTCATCAGAGGATACTAGAGGATATCACCAGAGGATCCCATCAGAAGCAAGAATTAAAGGATGTCATCAAAGGCAAACATCAGAGGATATCATCAATCAGAGGATATCATCAGAGGGAAGAAACAGTGACATCATCATAGGATATTATTCTTGGCCCATACCAGAAGGAAGCATGTCCAGAACATAAGACTTGGTCCAGATCAGAAGGAAGCATGTCTATAACATAAGACTTGATCCAGACCAGAAGATACCATGGTCTAGAACAAAAGACTTGGTCTAGATTAGAAGATCAATGGTCCAGATCAGAAGATCACACAATCCAGATCATGAGACAAAATGGTATAGATTAGATCACATGGTCCAGACTTGGTCTAGATCAACAGATCATACAGTCCAGAATTCAAATCATGATGCAGATCAGTGAAGACTTGATTAAAATTCGAAGAAGACTTGATTGAATTTTGATAGAAATTTGATCAAAGTATTAAGGGGATTTGATTCAAAAATCACTGAACACTTAAAGGAAATTCGAATGAAATCTGAAGCTAAAAAAGATACGTTTTGAAATTAAGAGAAACAAGATTGGTCAACAGAATTTTCAAATGCAATCTGAAGCTAAAAAGATACGTTTTGAAATTAAGAGAAACAAGATTGCCCAACAGAATTTTCAAAGGAAATCTGAGCAAGATTTATCTCAAATTTAAGCTTGGACAAAGCCCTAATTGCAGCTATAAAAGGAGGCTTCAGGCAGCAGCATTAGGCTTCAAAAATACAAGAATTCAAGCTTCATATTCAACATAATCCGAGAGTTCAAAAGAAAGAATCACTTGAGTGCAAAAGCAATATTTTCTAAGTGTTTTCGAGAGAGAAAAATAGTGCCGAAATGAGCTTTCCAGAAGCAACTAAAAAGTGTGAAAAACAGTGCAACAATCAGCTTTCCAGAAGCAACTTTGCAGAGTTCCAAACCCGTTGGAGGTGTAGATTCCTTCTTCAATCTGGGGTTGTCAAATTGGTAGGAGAAGACCTAACTTGTAGAGTCAAGGTGTTGTTGTCGTTCCACAAAAGTCTGGGGTTGTCAGGCTATTTGAGAAGACTTGGCTTGGAGGGTCAGGTGTTGTATTTCAAAGGTTTTGAATTAGTGGATTAAAGCCTTCAGAGTGAAGGGACTGGATGTAGCCAAGTTAATGGTGAACCAGGATAAATCGTTGTGTTCTTTTGTTGTTATTATTCGCTGCCAAGTCTGATTAATTATTCATCAAATAATTCACATCAACTCTCAACAAAACAGCGAAAAGAATTCAAGTTTGACAAACACAATTCAACCCCCCTTCTCGTGTTTGAACCTTCAAAAGTATCCTTGGGAGATGTAGTAGTTGTACATTGCAGTCACCATGGCTTTTAACCCATCCAACACTTGGCCTTGGCGCTTTTGTTCAGTCTCTATATTAGCGCTCTATGCTTGGAATTTTGGCCTTTCATGATGAGAGGATGAGGGATAGTCACTGTGATGTTGGTGAAGGTGGTGCAGTAGATCTTGTGGTTCAGATCGGGAGGGTTCTTGTGGATCTTTAAGATCGAACACCTAGTTGTTTTTATCCCTAATGGTAGTTCTTATGGGATTAGGTAGAGAGATGGAGGCATTGCCACAAACCAATAATTTGTGTGTATTATTAACTTTAGTGAAAATTTGCATGGCATGACATGATTCCAAATCAATTCTTGTGTTGCCTAAAACCTCAAGTAGCTCAAAAAATGTCCCCTTATTGCCAAGTGACTTTGCAGTGTGATAAATCCGCCAACCACAATATCCCATGCATGCCTTTGCAACTTTGCCAAAGTGTTTTGCTAGATAGGAGTCGGTGTTAATAGGTGACTTATTAACCATTGCCCAAAGAAAAAAAAGCTCACTCTGCCTAGCAAAACCTTCACTATCTTCTCGCCCAAACAATGTGATGATCATAACTCTTTGAATGTATCTTAAACAAGGATTATGAATATAGGAAGCTTATGCCAAAACGCATTTGGTAGGGAGTCATACCAATTGGAGTCTTGTATGTTGTACGGTAGGCCCAAAACACATCATCTAGCTTCATGGACCAATCCTTCCTTGACATAGAGATAGTTTTCTCAAGAATGCTCTTGATCTTTTTATTGGAAACTTCTTGTTTGGTAGTTGGAGGGTGATATGTTGTGGCAATCATATGCTTCACTCCATACATTTTTAGTAGTCCTTCAAACTATTTAGCTATGAAATGAGAGCTTCCATCACTAATCACCACCCTTGGCACACCAAACCTTGTAAAGTTTACCTTTTATAGAGCTTAATCACTATCTTAGCATCATTTGTTGGGGCAGCCATAACTTCAACCTACTTGGACATGTACTCCACTGCTACCAGGATGTATTGATTTCCAAGAGACGAGGGGAATGGTCCGATGAAATCAACCCCTAAACATAAAAAATTTCAATTTCAAGGATATTGTTCAAAGGCATTTAATTTCTTTTTGATATGTTTCCGATACACTGGCATTGATCACATTGAAGTACAAAACGATGCATTTCTTTGAAGAGTGTGGGCCAATAGAAACTTGCTTGAAGTATCTTTGTTGTAGTTTTTGAGGAACTAGCATGTTCGCCGTAAGCGGAGGAATGACAATGAAACATGATGTTTTTCCATTTCTTCTTCCAGGACACATGTTCTGAAAACTCCATCAGCCCATCTCTTAGAAAGTAAAGGCTCATCCTTGAAAAAGAATAAGATCTACATTTTTGATGAAGAAAAAAGACTATGTGTAATGATCAAAATGCAAACTCAAAGGTAAATCATCTTTCAAGTCATATTAGGTCACTTAGGCTTTAAGGTACTTGATAATAATTCAAATTACATTTCAAATACAATATTATGAGAACCTTCTATACTTAGCATATGCATCAAAAGTATTTTCTATTTTTTTAAATGGATAAACAAATATTTAAAAATAAATTTTTTGACAAAAATCAAAGTTGTATTCAACTACAGCTTCTCGTAGCCGATTACAAACGCTAAGTCAGTAGCAAAAACTAAAGATCTGTATTTGAATACGAAGTTTCGTAGCCGAATACAGATAACAAGTCAGTAGCTAAAACTGAAGATCTGTATTCAAATACGGAGTGTCGTAGCCGAATACAGATAGCAAGTCAGTAGCTAAAACTGAAGATCTGTATTCGCATACGGAGTGTCGTAGCCGAATACAGCTGTCAAGTCAGTAGCTAAAACTGAACTTTTGTATTCACCTACAGCTTCGCGTATTTGAATACAACTCAAGTCAGTGACAAAAAGCACATACTTGTATTCGACTACGAGGTATCATATTCGAATACGAATTTCAAATTTTAAATAAAAACTAAATGTTACAGAAGTGTATTTGAATACACAGAGGCTGTATTCGAATACAACTTCGAAACAATGCAATTTTTCAGTTCTGGATCATTACATAAGTTCATCAAAACTTATGGGAATAATTGCCACTGATCTGAAGTGTTGTTTATGGAGTATAAATACCTCATAACTTCAGTTCTTACTGACCAATCCTACCTATCAATCTTAGAACTATTTTCTGAAATATCAAAAACTTTTAAAGCTTCATTTTCATATTTTCAAGTACATGCTTTTCAATTTCATATCATTAATAAAGGTTCTCAGTTGTACTTGAAAGTGTGCTTGATTAGTATCATTATACTTAGTGTTATATTCTTGTTCTTAGTTAAGAACATGTCACAAAATCATTTGAAGTTACTGTATTATTTGACGAACTTAGTGTAGGTTCTTTAAGTGTTGTAAACTAAGATAGTGGTGTGCTATCTTAGGCAGAGTGTTAGGAATCTGTAACTGAAGTCTTAGTGTTAGACTTGTACTTATTCTAACAAATAGTGGAAAATCTCTTGTGGTGTGCAAGAGGACTAGATGTACCCTTGATTGTAAGGGGAACCAGGATAAATTTCTGTGTGCTTTACTTTCAGTCATTTACAAAGCTTTCATACACTTCACACAACCAGTAAAATAACTCACAAAACTCTAAAAACCAGAAAAGTTTTTAAACACCTAATCCACCCCTTTCTTAGGTGTGCCTCTGTTCTTACAATTGGCATCAGAGCAGGTTCTGGAAATTTGCTCCTCGATTCATGGTTTCTGCACAATCTGTTTTTAGAGATGGTGGTTGCAGCAACAAACCACCTTGCTTTGTCTGTGAGCATTATGATTTTTGGAAAATACGTATTCAGGCATACTAAGGCACAAGGAGATGACATATGGGAGGCTATAGAAAATGGTCCATATATTCCAACAACGGTCATCAACAATAAAGAAGAAATAAAAATAAAAGCCTCATGGACAGACGATGACAAGAGAAAAGTGATGTTTGACAAGAAAACCAAAAATATGTTACAATCGACATTAGGAATGGACGAATTCTTTCGTATATCTCACTGCAAAACAGCAAAAGAAATATGGGATACTCTTGAAGTAACCCACGAAGGAATAATTGAGGTAAAACATTCAAAATTAAACACTTTGTCTTAAGAATATGAAATGTTTCGAATGCAACCAGGAGAACCAATTCTAGACATGCAAAAAGATTCTCTCACTTAACAAATCACCAGACGATAGTTGGAAAAAGCTTCATTAATGATGAATTGAACCTAAAGGTTCTAAGATCATTAACTAGAGCATGGCAACCTAAAGTGACAACAATCTCTGAAAAGAAAAGCTTATCTAAAATGTCACTATCTGCACTTCTCGGAAAACTACAAGAACATGAAATAGAACTTGAAAGATTGGAAAAGAATGAAAGTTTAGAAAAAAAGACAAAGAGTATTGCATTAAAAATAGAATCAAAAGAATTGATGAATGAAGAAAATTCAGATAAAGATGAAAACATTACCCTATTTGTTAAAAAGTTCGGTAAATTTGTTCAAAACGATAAAACATTTATGAGAAAGAAAACCTTCAAGAAGAAAGATGCCTCCAATACAAATCAGAATTTTACTTGCTTTGAATGTGGGAAACAAGGACACATGAAAGCAGAATGTCCTAACATTATCAAGAAGAATGCTACCAAAAGGAAAGAGTTCAAAAAGGCATAGATAGCATGGGAAGATAATGACGTAAGTTCATCTTCAAATTCAGAAAATGACGAATGCGCAAACGTTGCCTTGATGACATCCCACCATTCTGATGATGAACAAGAGGTTAGTAGTAAAAATACTTGTTATAATAATGATGATTCATGTGTTGAAGATAACGATGCACAATAAGCTATAAAAGAACTAATTATGGAATGTGAAGGTGCAAACACGAGAAAGGGGGTTGAATTGTGTTTGACTAACTTGAATACTTTTTCTGTTTTTGCAGTTTTAAAACAAAACTTGATGTATGAATAAAACAGAGTTAGCAGCGGATATAAAGTAAAAATAAAAACACAGATTTTTATACTGGTTCACCGTTAACGAGGCTACGTCCAGTCCCTTCAACTTGAAGGATTTCACTAATTCAAACCTTGAATTACAACAGTTCCACTAACCCTCCAAGTCAGTCTTCTCAAACAGTCTAACAATCCTAGACTCTTGAGGAATACAGCACCTTGACTTCCTAAGTCAAGACTTCTCCTACCAATCTGACAACCCCAGATTGTAGAAGGAATTACAACGCCTTGAATCTAATTGCCAAGTAATCTGCTACCCCTTTTGACTCCCTCAGATTGTAGACTTTACTTCAACAACTTAGATCTAACACAAGGGAAAGAAAATAACACGAGTGCTTGCTTCTGGAAAGCTGGAACTCACAATTAACCTCACTGAAAACTTGAGTGTTTGCTTTGGAAGTGTATGACTCTTTTGTGATTTTCGATACTAAGTATTCTGCCTTGAGCCTCCTTTTATAGATGCAGATTAGGGTCTCTTCCAAGCTTAATTTCGAGCTGTATCTTGCTAGATTCTCTTGCAAAAATATCTTGACCAATCGGACTTCACTTAAATAAAAAACATATCTATTTAAGCTTCAGATTTGGTTTCAAAAATAACTGGCCAATCCTGTCTTTAGTTTCTTCCCGCCAACAGCTCCTGAACTCCCATACGACTTCACTTTATTTTTGTAACAAATCCCTTCTAATACTTTGATCAATTTTAATTAAATCTCCACCGTTAATCATCATGATTAAATCTGGACCGTTTGATCTTCTGCGTTAGTCCACATCTGGACAATACTAAGTGATCTACTGAGATCCTCTGATTTCGGCCAACCCTGGACCACACTCTCTGATCTTCTGATCTCGGCCAACTTGGACTTGCAAACTGATCTGCTCTGATCCTCTGATCTCGGCCAATGCTGGACCACACATTCTGACCTTCTGATTTCGGCCAACCCTGAGCCATGGTCTGATCTTCTGATCTCGGCCAACACTGGGCCAAATACTTAAATATGAACTATTGATCCGAATATCTTCCCTCTGATCTGGACCAATTCTGGACTTGGTCTGGATTGAACTGAAATGAACTCTAGACAAAGGATACTTAAATCTGGACTTTTACCTTTGATTCTGGATCAGGTCTGGATCAATTCTGGAAATCATTTCTTCTGGTCTGGACTTAGTGTCATATCCTGAACCATGCTATCTTCTTGTATGAGTCAAATCTGGATTGAATCTCTTGTTCTGGACCTATAAATTTATCCTCTGATTGAGTCTGGATCAAGTTTGGGCTGTTTATTATTTCACTGCCAAGCCATCTTCTGGTCAGAATAACTTCTGGATTATGTCTGACTTATGACTCCTCCTGGTCTGGATCAAGTCTCCCTTTAGCAGGCTTCATTCTGGTCTTGTCCAGATTTCCTTCTGACTTTGCTTCCTTCTAATTTGGGCCAACAAAGATATCTTCTGGTGATGTTTTGACATCCTGGAGTATCTTCTGGTACCTTCAGGATTCAATCTCTGGAACACTTTGATCTTCTGCTTCTTAATATTCAGCTTCTGGTGACATTTGATTTAATATTTCAAGGTTCAAAATAAGATTACATGGAGTGCTTTTGTAAACATCAAAATCCTAATTACATAGAACCAACTTGGTTCCAACACAATGGGCCATATTCTTTAATCTGGACCATTTATCTGAACCTTTTCCCTCTGATCTGGACCAATTCTAAACTGGGTTTGGATTGAACTGAAATTAAATCTGGACAAATGATATTTCAGTATGGACATTGTACCTTCTGATTTGGATCAGGTATGGATCAAATCTGGACATCATTTCTTCTGGTTTGGACTTAGTTTCATACCCTGAACCATGCTATCTTCTGGTCTGGGTCAAATCAGGATTGAATCTCTTGTTCTGGACCCATTAATTTATCTTCTGATTAAGTCTGGATCAAGTCTGGACTGTTTATCATTTCACTGCCAGGCTATCTTTTGGTCAAAATAACTTCTGGACTAAGTCTGACTATTGATTCCTTCTGGTATGGATCAAGTCTCCCTCTGGCAGGCTTCCTTCTGGTCTGGTCCAGGTCTCCTTCTGACTTTGTTTCCTTCTGATCTGGGCCAGCAAAGATATCTTTTGGTAATTTCAGGATGCATCCCGTGGTACCTTCTGGATGCATTATCTGGTGTCTTCATCTTCTACCTCTGGAACCTTTATCTTCTGGTGGCATTTAATGTAATAATTCAAGTACAAAATAAGATTACATGGAGTGCTTTTGTAAACATCAAAATCCTAAGTGCTTAGAACCAACTTGGTTCCAACACAAGACTCATCCATATGGAGCATAAGTCTCAAACACATACAATGAATATAATTCATTTTTTTTTTACAATAATCTTCATAAAATCATATTTAAGATACAATATTTTATTTAAATATACAATAACAACAATATTAAAGAGCACATAATAAAACAACATTTCAAAGAATGCATTTCAAACAATCATAAAAACGACAGTTCAACAAACAAAATAGTAAATAAATCAATTTCATAATCTAATATTGTATTTCATAAAATCTTGATTTTCATAGAGTTAGTTTTTCTACAAAACATATTTTTATAAAATTTCTATTTAAAATATCTAACTATTATCTAATCCCAAATTCTCAAAGTAAATGTACCATAGAAGGTTTAAAGGGTGTGGTTACTCACATGTTGAGTTAAAGCTGTAAGACCAATTACCAATTATTTAGAGTTGACAATTGAATCCATACACCTTAATAAAGTAGAGATAAATATTATAAATCAATAATAAGAATCATTAAAGTAACTTGTACCTACATTTAAACAACATAGTTTACAACTCAATTTAATAAACTATTTAATTGAATTACAATAGCAATATGGGAATTATAAAATTGCTCCTTAACACATCAGGTTCCATTAAATAAAAATAAAGAACTAAGTCCAAAACATAGCTTGTAGATCATCCTTTGGTATTGGGACCGCCCATCAGTCAACTGCTAATGTATAAAAAATAAAAGAGGTAAGATAAAATCTAAATGAGTTCTGGAAATAAAGGGAGGGGTAGTTTAAAAATATTTATTTCATAAATATGCATAATAAAATGAAATTATGATGCATCTCATGATGAAGCTCTTAACTTCAATTTTTCATAAAAGTTTAATTGAAATCATTCTTTCATTATGATTTTGAAAACTATGCATGACCTCAAATTTTTTCCTTCAAACAAGGAAAAGTCGCCTAATATCTTGACATGACTCACCAAGATAATTGAGTCCTGATTGGTAAAGGTGGTCTAGCCAAACCCCAACCAACGTCTTGATTGTTCTCCTCTACCTGTTGTTCTATGCTTGGAACAAACTGAATGTCCCATTGTGGATAAGGCCATACATGATATGGGTAATGAAAATGTAATGCACTTGAGTTGTTATGTATCCAATGCCTTGATAGTATTATGCTTGCATTGCATCATTACTCCATAACACATATAATAACTTAACAATATATTGAAAATCTAGTGGGACTTAAATCCTAAGTCCCTAATCAAAGCTAGAAGTAAAGGCAACCTTAGCCAGAGGTAGAACACTTGACCAGAGGCAGTGCATTTTGGAGTAACAGATTAGAGGCAGCATGACCAGAGACACTCTAATCAGAGGCAAACAATAACTAGAGGCAGCATGACTAGAAGCATATAGGTCAGATGCCGCATAATCAAAGTTAGAGGATATGTGACCAAAGAAAGAGTTGGATGATACATCTCCAGAGGCAGAATTAGAGCATAGTGTCCAGAGGAAGAATCAGAGGATACGTGTTTAGAGGCATAATTAGTGGATACATATCCAGAGGATGAATAAGAGGATATGTGTCTAGAGGCAGCTTGATCAGTGGAAAGACAAAAGGGAACAAAAAGAGGCAAAATGGAAGGAGAAAATCGGGAGCAAGACAGAAGAAGAAAAATTAGAAGGTAAAGTAAAAGAGTATTATCAGAGGCAAAATAGAAGCATTTTGCCATAGGCAAAAACAGAAAAAATTTACTAAAGATAAAATACAAGAAACAATAATATAGGTAACAGAGACAAAAACAAAAGGAGAAACCAAAGGCAGAAATACTCATTGTTGAGAAATAGCATCAGAGGCAACATGCTGAGAAATGCAAGTTAATCGTCAAAGGCAGAATGCCTAAAATAATGAGCTAGGAACCAGAGGCAACAAAATAGAAAAGAATTATCAGAGATAAAAAATAGTTAGGTTTTTAAAACAACAACCAGAGGCAAAATCCCAAAGTTACAAAATAACACTCAAAGGCAAAACTACAGAGGTGAGGGTGAAAGAGCATTAAAGGCACAAACAATTTGCCTTCAGTAATAGGATCCGCACATTAAACTACAATACTTTACTCAAAATCTTTAGAGTTCCTAAATTTCCATCACAACAATCATGCAATGATCAAACAAACAACATGCGTGATATTTTAAAATCATTTGAGTGCAGTTTCAAATCACCTATATGCTAAAAAAAAATTCCATTTCCTCACATTCTAAGTTCTTCTAACCCGTAGTGCCCCCAAAATAGTTTCTTACAAGATGTACATAATTTCAGTGAATGAGTTCCCAAAACCCTCATGCTAAAAGAAGTTAATGTAACAGAACTCACACTTTTCTATGGAAGTTATCCCCTTCAATTTGAGTTTATATGGAGTAGTTATCTACTTTCCCTGCTCTTTACCTCTGTAGTCTTCACATCTTACTCCAATTGTTTTGGAGTTTTTCCTTGTTGTTGCTTGTCTTCTCTTCAATGTGATTTGGTCGATTATTGAAAGTTGAGGGTTGAACCCGTGCATGCAATGGGTCAGGGCCAATCTTATAAAGTTTAGTAAACTAATGTTTTTGGAAATTTTGATAAAGATGGAGAATCAGATGAGGAAGATGATGAACAATACGGTTTGGGGATGTTCTTCCAGTTTTCGAAAATGAAAAGGAAATAATGAGATGATTGTTCTTGGCTTTTCCTAAGAAGGACTTAAGTGAGGGAAAAGAATGGGATTTCACTATTTTGACCCTTGGAAAATTCTTTTATTACCCTTTTTGCATATTCCCATTTTTAATAAAATAAATTATTTTCAAATTAATATGTTAATATATTTAAAATCTTTATTTTAATAGATTTTAATTAAGTGAGTTGTTACAAAAGCTGAATTAAAATTGAAAAATATTTCTTTAATTAATTTATTCGTCTTTGCATGAGTTTATGTGTAACTTTGATACCACAGTAATACTATCTCGTATTAATTTTGATCTTAATGGAGATATAGTTTTTGCTCAGTTTTGTTTGATTCTTTAATATTAAATAATTAGATAAAAGAAAAGGTGTTATAATAGCTTTATTTGTTATTATCTATTGTACATAAGATTTTTAACAAACAAAATAACTTCATATTATTATCTTCTAAATCTCTAACAAACAAAACAACTTAATATTGTTACCTTATTTTAAGCAAATTGGTTTTTGAAAAAACCTTTTACCTATACATTTATAAATTACTTAAAACATTATTTGTCTTAAAATAATATATTAAACAATTTTTCTTATAATAAAATTCAAAACACATCATGAATAAGAATAATAATTAAAATATAATCATAATAATCTAAAAGTTAGAATATTTTAAATTTTAAAATTCTAATTATTTTTATTCTTTTGATTTTAGGATATTACACTTACCCACAAATCCAATTATGTGGGTAAATTTCCATTGGTATATTCAACTTTTTTGTAGTGTAGTAAATTAGTAAATATACTTTTTTGTAGTGTAGTAAATTAGTAAATGTATATTATTGATTAGGGTAATGCAAATGATAACATGTGAAGTCTTTACATTCAATGATAAAGATTGAATTAAAAAAAAAATTATATTTTTCAAATTTGAAAAATGAAATAGAATGATTAATCTTTAAATAAAATATCATGTAAAATAAAATTATAAATTAATAATAAAAAATTAGAATACATTGTTTCTTGAGAAAGTTTTGCTTACATAAAAATTGTTTTATAAATAAAGAAAAAAATAAAAAGGATTTTTTTATGAGAAAATTTGCATAAATACTACAGATAATTGATTAAAA
>JBBPBO010000001.1:28778842-29130458 GCA_037974295.1 Cicer cuneatum | reverse complement strand
AAATATATATATATATATATATATATATATATATATATATATTTTAATAAGCTAAAAATATATTAAAGACTGTAGAAATATATTATGAGTATCAATATGTGTATTTTTTTTATATTTATAAAAAATATTTTTTATCAACCCAAAATTTTCTCAACAAACTTCATTTTTAATTTTTTTCATCTATAGAACAATTTTTTTTCATAAAGTGTGTATAATTATATATATTTCCATTAATTCTCAATTTTAATTTTTTATATTAATTATAAAACAACAATTGTCAACAAAATATAATTATACACACTTTCTAAATTTTTATATATAGAAAAAGATAGAGTTTGTTGAGAAAATTTTATGTTGACAGTTGTTGTTTTATAATTAATATATAAAATCAAAATTGAAAATTAATGGCGAAGCGACATGTGGCATAAAAACCTTATATATTAGTGTAAATGAACCGTATAATTTTATGTTTTTAATAAATATTATTTAACAGCATATTGATTATGTTAGAAACCAAATAATCATATATTGATAATTAATATATTCCAGTGGATTTGTTAGTGAATAAACATGTGTAACACCCCAAGTTTTATAGTAAATATTTTCTTATGCGTTTGACTAATATTAAATCTGCACTTAATTATATTTTATTATTTTTAAATATATATTTTATTTTAATTATTTATTTTATAAATAATTATTATGAAATATTAGTAATATTGATATCGATTTCTTTCATTTTTATATATTTTCTATGACATTGTGATTTTATGCATATTTATTGTGATTTAGTAATTAATATAAATTGTTGATATTATATTTATTTATTTTATCGTTTTAACCATTCTATAAAGATAGTAGAATTTTATGTGATTATTTTGTAAAATAGTATAGTAATAATTGTAGTTATTATTTTGAATATGAGAGTCTTAGTTATTAATATATTTTGAAAGATTAATTATTTTTATTACTTTATTTTATAAACATTTGTTTCTTGAATAATAAAAATAATAATAAAAGAAAGGAGTAAGATGTGTTTTATGAGTTAAGCCTATATGCAATAGTAAAAATTAATAATAATAATGAAAAAAACAATAAAAGGAAAAAGGCAAGAGTAAAAGTTAATAATAATAATAATAATAATAAGAATGAAAAATAAAAAAAAAGGGAAAAGGAAAAAACAAGAACCGATCTTACCTTCTTCTTCTTCGTACGCCTCAGCCTTTTTTCCTATTTCTTCTTCATCTTCTCTCTCCAACCCTGACCATTATAGCGGGTGTCGTGCAAAACCGAGACTACATTTGTAATCGTTTTGATCTCCTCTTTCATTTTCATCCTGAATTGCAAATTGAAACCCCCTATTCTTTTTGTCAAAAATCACACATCCGCATTTTAATCAAGATTCCGGCCACCATGACTATCACCAACGAAAACCGAGACTATATTTTGACTCCACGAAACATCCTCTTGCATTACCTATGCTTGGAACCACCAACCTTTATACTACAAAATATGGGTTTTTACCCTCATCGCGGCTGTGTTGTCGAGTTCCAGCCAGCACGTTCATCGTCCTGAAAAACTGATAGCATTTTTGGATTCCTCTCGTCGAAACCTTTAAGAAGCACTACTCATTTGCGTGTTTCAGTGAAGTTGACGTTGGACCCTATCGGTGTTCCAACACGTTGGTGAGACCTTTTCTAATAACATGTTTCACGACATTTTGAATATGTTTCTTCGCCTAATATTTTTATTAATGTAATGCTGATTTTTATGCCCCGTGTAAATTATCGGTCATGTTTCATTGACTCTGCAAATTCATCGATGCTTTTGGACTTGTTCGTTGTGTGTTGTTGACATCTCATGGTTGCTGAAAATCATTCTGGTCGTTATATCTTATGAAAGCGTCAGATTGAGGTATTGGGTTAAAATACGAGTTAGAAACTTTTATAGGGTGTTGTTTGATTTGATTTTGAAGATCTTGTGGTAGTTAAATTACTGTAGAATTGTGTATTTGACGTATTCTGTGTTTTGTTTATATCCACCTTCTATATCGTTATATGATATTAAAATGTGATGAATTGTAATTATTTGCATTGCAATTGACGTGATGTGTGTGAATGATCTAATATTATTATCTGTGAGTGAAAATCCTTTATTGTTGGAGCTTGTGTATTATGATGATAAATTTTGAATGTCATATACGACTATGGAAATGTGCATTGATGATCTGTACTTGTTAACTTATGATGTTACCACCTTGATGAGTATCATGAAATGCATATTGTGTTTAATTGAATAATGATGAATTCAACCTGTGCCAATGATGATTCTCTCAATGGAGTGAATAACATAGTTTCTAACACCCCAATTTTTATAATAAACTATTTTATTAATGAAATATGATTTTAAATAGTTAATTTGATGTTAAAATTATTTTAGAATTTATGTTGATAAATTTTGTGATTAAATTTCTTTATATGTGTGCTTTCTATGAAGTGCTAATCTTGTACATATTAGACTAAATGAGTGATATAAATAACAAATATTATATTTTATTATTTTATATATTTTTTAAAATAATAGTATTTTAAAGAATAGATTTTATGCGATTTTACGTGTATATGCGTTTGACCAATGTTAAGTGTACACATATTTATATTTTAATTATTTCTAAGTATCTTTTATTTTAATTATTTGTTTTATAAATAATTATCTTGGAATAATAGTAATATCGATATTGATTTTATTTATTTTTATATAGTTGCTATAGAATGATGATTTTATACATATTTATTGTGATTTAGTAATTAATATAAATTGTTGATTTTATATTTGTTTATTTTTTTAATTTTGACTATTCTATAAAGATATGTATTTTTACGT
Organism: Cicer cuneatum; assembly: GCA_037974295.1. Classification (NCBI taxonomy): domain Eukaryota; kingdom Viridiplantae; phylum Streptophyta; class Magnoliopsida; order Fabales; family Fabaceae; genus Cicer; species Cicer cuneatum. The sequence goes on along the minus strand of JBBPBO010000001.1, from coordinate 29,127,575 downwards.
GATTATTTTGAAAAATATTATAGTAACAATTATAGTTATTATATTTATTTTGAATATTTGAATTTTGGTTAAAATTATATTTATCTATGTTAAGGAAAAATAATATTATGTTAAAATGAGTATTTTGGAGAAAAAGATTCTAACTTAGATGACTAAAATAAATTATTTGTTTACTTTTAGAAATACTAGAAAATGAATTTTGGGACCAAATAACTATTTACACCCCTATTTTCCACTTCTGCATATTAATTTGGGCTATTATTATTGTTGAATTGGACTTTTCTTTCCTACACCTGTGAATTGCTCTTTACACTTCTATTTCTGCTTCAGGTTGGACTCCCCTATATTGGGCTTTATAGTCTATTTTACTCCTGCACCTGTAAATACGTTTTCTACACCGCATAATCTATAATAAAAAAACAAGAAGAAAAAAAAAACAGATACAACAGCGCAGCCATAACAATAAAACGCATCAACACCCTCTTCCTCTCAAATTCATCCTATCAATTCCTTGCCATTTGAATCGATCCCAACTTCTATCCCACACAAAATCAGCCACTGAATCTATTTTTAGCATCAATTTTATCAATTGGGCTCTTTTCATCATAAACAACTGCATTACTTTCCTTGGGCGAGCTGTTTTTGGCCGATTCCGATCACCACGTTGGTCATCTCAAAAAACTGACATCTTTTTTGGATTCCTCTCGTTGAAACCTTCAAGAAGCACTACTCATTTGCATTTTTCTATGAAGTTGACGTCAGACCCTTCCAGCGCTCACACGAGTCGGTGATACTTTTTCTGCAGTTTTTTCTCGTGATTTTGACTCTAATTTTGCTCCAAAAATTATTATTAATTATGTAACATTGATTTTTATGCTCCGCATAATTTATCAATCGCATCTCGACGATTTTGTGAACTCGCCGTTTATTTGGATTCACTTGTTGTACGTTGTCGATCTACGATTGCTGTTGAAAACTTCCATTGATTTATGTGTTAGAGAAAGCGTCTAAGTAAGGTAAGGGGTGAGAGAGCGTCTAACACTGGGCCACATACTTAAATCTTGACCATTTATCTGAACCTTTTCCCTCTGATTTGGACCAATTCTAAACTGGGTCTGGATTGAACTGAAATTAAATCTGGACAAATAATATTTTAGTATGGACATTTTACCTTCTGATTTTGATCAGGTCTGGATCATATATGGACATAATTTCTTCTGGTATGGACTTAGTTTCATACCTTGAACCATGCTATCTTCTGGTCTGGGTCAAATCTGGATTGAATCTCTTGTTCTGGACCCATTAATTTATCCTCTGATTAAGTCTGGATCAAGTCTGGGCTGTTTATCATTTCACTGCCAGGCTATATTCTGGTAAGAATAACTTCTGGACTAAGTTTGACTTATGATATCTTCTGGTCTGGAACAACTCTCCCTCTGGCAGGCTTCCCTCTGGTCTGGTCCAGGTCTTCTTCTGACTTTGGTTCCTTCTAATCTGGGCCAGGAAAGATATCCTCTGGTGGTGTTTTGACATCTAGGTGTATCCTCTGGTAATTTCAGGATGCTCATCTGGTACCTTCTGGATGCATTTTCTAGTGTCTTCTAGAGGTGTATCCTCTGGTCTGTTTTTATCCTCTGGTAACTCATCTTCTGCCTTTGGAAACTTTATCTTCTGGTGGCATTTAATGTAATAATTCAAGGTACAAAATAAGATTACATGGAGTGCTTTTGTAAACATCAAAATCCTAAGTACTTAGAACCAACTTGGTTCCAACACTTCTTGTGATTGTTTTGTTGTGATTAATATGTATCATGTGCGATGATAATTTCTCTCATATGATTTGATGTTATAGTGAAATGTATTGATTTCTCTTGAGTGATTTTGACTTTATAACGTGATGTTTTTCCTTGAAGAATATTGGTATAATGATACAGTTTATTATGATTAATTGCATGTTCTTCTTACTTATATTATACTATCAACATGATTTCAAAATTCACCTCATTCGTTGTTTGTGTTTGACTGGCTTGGCACTGTGTTTGCGAAATCACAGTTATTACAAGTTAATGAGTCTTGAAGTTCAAATTTGGGAGAAACTCCGCTCTGATAGGTGATACCGGGAATTAAGACTTGTAATTTGTATTTTAATTTCACTTGTTTAATTAGAAAAGACTTTTGTATGAAAACCTTATAATTACTAGTATGTTTTTGGAATTAAATCAAGAAATTATAGTTAAAGTTCGTTGAGATTGTACTATTTTAATTAAGGAATAAAGTTGAATTTTTACATATGTATAGAGGAACGTGATATCCTAAATTATTATAAAAAAATTCTTATTTTCTTGGAAACATATTTTCTTTATCTACTGCGAATTTTGATTAAAAAAAATCTAGTATATATTACTATATATGTTGTTTTGGGGTTTAGGGTGTCACATAGGCCAATGAGGGGAGGATATGGATGTTGTATGTTCGAAGTGGGGATTATGTTTTCATCATATAGGTAGGGCTTGACAAGCCTAGTGATTTCGGGGAAGTACAACTGAATGAGCCTGATCATGTTGGAGCTACCATGCAACACACGTTTACCTCGACTGTCGCGTACATGTGTCTCAGGTTGAGTTGAAGGGATCTATGAGGACAGGGCCAATTTGAATTGTCCGCCCACTTGCATGGTGGTATAGTATCAATCCTCCTAACCAAGTACTTTAGAGTTAGAATGGTACCAAAGAAAGAAGAGGAGTCTAGAGGATAAGAGCATGCATAACATTGCTTGATTTGTGTGTTGACTTACTTGACGTTGTGGATTGTATCAACGTTTTACCTTGATTATTATTGTTAATTCTGATTTGATATGATACGGTGTTTAATTAATGTTTTATGTGTTCTTCTTAATTATTTTATACTATTACATGTTTTCAAAGATCACCCCTTGTTGCTTGTGTTTGGCGCTTGCGAGAGTGCACTTATTTCAGGTTATCAGTTGGTGATCCATGCTCTTATAGATGATACTGGGTGGGAGTAATTTGTTGTGTTTTGTATATTTATGAACTAATTTTTGTTTTGTAAACTCTATCGATCAATTGTGTTATATTCGATCTTGTATTTGGAGATAAAAATTAACTGTCTCTATGTTTTGAACATATTTTTATGTCATAAATATTTGTTTAATAAACCCCAACTATATTCTATGTTAAAGGATTTTTAATTAAGAATTTTTATGCAAATGTCTTGTGTAAGTGTGAATGTGACATCTTGAGCCTTATATTTCAAAAGGAAATTTTTTATACTTTATTTTGAGACCGCTACGAATCTCTTTCAAAACTAGTGCATTTTACTTTCTATTGCAATTTGGGTTTAGGGTGTCACAGTAAGACCCAATACTAATTATCTAGAATTTGGAAATTTAATCCATACATCAATAAAATAGAAACAAATATACATATCAATAATAAGCGTCATTAAAGTAACTTATAACTACATTTAAACATCATAGTCGCAACTCAATTTAATGAACTATTTAATTAAATTACAATAGCAGTGCTAGAATTATAAAACTGTTCCCTAATACATCATGTTACATCTAATAGAAATAAAGCACTAAGTCCAAAACAGGATTTGCAGATCATCCTTTGGTACTGCGACTGAGTATGAGTCACCTTCATCTTCTAATGTATATAAAAAATAAAGGGGTGAAATAAAATCTGAGCGAGTTATGACAATAAAGGGATAAGTAGTTTAAAAATATTTCTTTCATAAATATGCATAAAAACATGAAATTATGATGCATATAATGATGAAGCTCTTAACCGCAATTTTTCATAAAAGCTTAACTAAAATCATTCTTTCATTATGATTATGAAAACTATAATTGACCTCAAATCTTTTCCTTGAAACAAGGAAAAGTCGCCCATATCTTGATTTGCGTCACCAAGATAATTGAGTCCGGATTGGTAAAGGTGCTCTGGCCAAACCCCAACCAACGTCCTCATTGTTCTCCTCTACATGTTGTTCCATGCATGGAACAAACTTGAATGTCCCACCGTGAATAAGGTCATGCATGATATGATTAATGAGAATGTAATGCACTTGAGATGTTATGTAAACAATGGCTTGATAATATTATGTTTGCAATGCATCCTTACTTCATAACACTTGTAATAACTTAACAATATATTGAGAATCAAGTTGGAATTAAATCCTAAGTCCCTGATCAGAGCTGGAACTAGAGGCAAACTCAACCAGAGGCAGAACTCTAGACAAGAGCCAATGTATTTTGGAGTAACATATTAGAGGCATCATGACTAGAGGAAAACTCTAACCAGAGGCAGCATGACCAAAAGCATATAGGTCAGAGGCAACATAATTAGAGATAGAGGATATGTGACCAAAGACAGAGTTAGAGGATACATGCCTAGAGGCAGAATAAGAAGATGTGTGTCCATAGGTAGAATCAGAGGATACATGTCTAGCGGCAGAATTAGAGGATGCATATCTAGAGGCAGAATCAGAGGATGTGTGTCCAGAGGCAGAATCAGAGGATGCATGTCCAGAGGCAGAATCAAAGGAAACATGTTTTGAGGCAGAATTAGAGGCAAAGTAGAAGAGTATTATCAGAGGCAAAATAAATGCATTTTACCAGAGGAAAAATACATGAAACCATAAAATAGCTATCATAGGAAACAAAAGAAGGAAAAACTTGAGGCAGAAATACTCAGAGTTGAAAAATAGTATGAGAGGCAACATGCCCTGAAACGCAAGTTAATCCTTAGAGGCAAGATGCCCAAAATCACGAGTTAGGGATAAGAGGCAGAAAAATAGAAAAGAATTATCAATCGTAATAATACTTAGGTTTTTTTGAAACAACAACTAGAGGCAAAACCTCAAAGTTAGAAAATGACACCAAGAGGCAAAACTACAGAGTCGAAGGTAAAATAGCATTCAAGGCACGCACAATCTGGTTTCAGTGACATGTTTCGCACATTAAACTACAATCATTTACTCAAAATCCTGAGAGTTCATAAATTTCCAACACAACAATCATGCAATGATTAAACAAACAACATGCACGACATTTTTTAATCATTTAAGTGCAGTTTCAAATCACCTATATGTTAAAAATTCCATTTTCTCACGCTCTTAGTTCTTCTAACCGTAATTTCTCCAAAACAGTTTCTAACAAGAAGTAAAGAATTTCGGTGAATGAATTCCCAGAAGCCTTTTGCTAAAAGAAGTTAATGTAATAGAACTCGCACTTTTCAATGCCAATCTTATGAAGTTTAGTAAACTAATGTTTTTGGAGATTTTGAAAAAAAGGAGAAATGGAAGAGTTGAGGAAAATGATGAACAATACGGTTTGGGGAATGTTCTCCCAATTTTTGGAAATGAAAAGGAGAGAATGAGATGATTGTTTCAGGCTTTTCCCGGGAAGGACTTATGTGAGGGAAAAGAATGAGATTTCTCTATTTTGACCCTTGGACAATTCCCTTATTACGCTTTTTGCCTATTCCCATTTTTAATAAAATACATTATTTCCAAATTAATATGTTAATATATTTAAAATCTTTATTTTAATAGATTTTAATTAAGTGGATTGTTATGGTCATGTAAGTGGAATTTAGTTTATTGGTTTATTTTTATCAAGTAAGTGGAATAAGATACTCTAATAGAGATTATGAGTGAATATTTACCCATGTTAGTGCAGTCACGAAATATTTTAAAGTTATAGCAACGTTGAAAAAATATTAGTGGAAGCAATAATAATTCTAATAAAGAATGATGGTTTGATAAATTTGGTGTTGTTTGGCTAACTAATGAAGTTGCTTTGGATGGAGTAACACATCCATTTTTTTTTTTGCAAACATGTCAAATTAACCATATAAAAACATACCCAAAAAAAAAAAAATCAAATCCAATAATATAAAAAACAAAGGGTAATTGTCATATATAACTTTAAAAGAACGAAAAAAACACAAATGAAAACACGTAAAGAGGAAAGGAGAGTTTAGATATATGTAGGAAACTCAAACTCCCTAGTTATACACATATGAAGACAACTATATTGCTAAATCCTAACTCAAATAATGGTGAAAAAGAATTGTTTGGTGAATGATTTGAAAGCAAATTCAAATCTGGAATAATTGCAATTAATGTCAATTGATAAGAGAAAGGTTGTGATCAACATAATATTTTACTTTTTCAAATGTTTGTATCAATAATAGCATGATTAAGCCACTCTGAATAAGTCAATGATAGGTCAAGAAGAGAATTGTTACTGAAGGGGTAAATTAGACAATTTACCACTAGATTTCTCTTGTTTATGGACGAAGTCAACAAAAGTCAGATTTTTTCATTCTTCTTTTTACTTGTTCTCACGACCAAATAGACGGAAAAGAGGGAAAATTCATTTTCTCAACTCTCAACACAAACCAACATGTTATCCCACTCTCTCAATTGAAATAAAGATAAGAAGATTAGAAGTGTGAGAAGAAGAAGAAACTAGTGAAGAAATACACCATAATCACTCACTCTTCTTCTGGTAGCAAATCAACAAAGAGTGAATTCCCTCCCCCATCTTTAATTGCATGTTAAGATAATTATTAGACTAGATTGTGGCTATCAATTAATAATTAGAAGGAATCAAACCTTCCATATAAATTGGGTATTTTATGGGTATTCAATTGGGAAAACCTCATTTTAGAAAATCAATGTTAGAATGATATTAAATGTGAAATTGATAATTATATTCACTAGATATTGCATTGTGATTGATTGGTTGAAACGTGTGTACCTTGAGCATCAATTGATAGTGTGATGACTTGCATAAGATATTTGATTAAAATGTAGTTGTTGTCCTCGAAATCTCTTATGCAGTACTTTTGGTATTTAGTCTATACATTTTTCTATAGGAATCATTTGTAGTTTGTTTTTGTACCATTGGAAACTAGACTTAATTTCCTTTGAAATAGACACTGATTTCACTAAATTTAATTTTGAATTGACAGAGAAAACTGTGTACCAAGTTAGGCTAAAGTTGTTGCCCTATTTTTGGAATCTTTGTATATTGTTTTGACAAATGTTACTAATTAGGAACTTGACTTCAAAAATGAAAATTATATTCATAAACTAGACATCATAAGCTTTTCAATGAGGGGTAGTTTGCTAAAATCGTGTTTGATATTTTAATTGAATTGTCAAAGTTGAAGTGTTTTCTGCCCAAAAAGATTATCATATGGTTGAGTTGAAATGGGCATAACAGGAGTCATAAGAACCGGTTTTTTTAAACCAATTGCATTCAAAAGCTTACTCTTAGTACTTTAGTACCATGAATGTTTCATAATTTTATATATCTTTTACCATTTGTAGTGATTTTATGAACACAACTACTATCATAAAATTCTATGGTGTGTTTTAGATACATTAGGCTAGGTTGATGGTCAAGTACCTTCGTATTATGTATAAGAATTTAAAAGGAATTACATAGAATATTATAGAGAGTGTAATGTTATATTAAGAAATGAGATATATTATGCATATATGTAAGTATTTAAGTATTAGTTCATAACAGTGAGCATAATTTTATTATAAATTCAACCCGCACCAAGTGTCAAACTCAAGGATGCGTTATACTATCGAATTACGTTTAGTTACTAAAATTGAACAAAAAGTTTTTGAATTGGTTGAAATTATATTTGAAACTAACAAGAGTAATAAAGTTGAACTTTTATAATCAAAAGAATGTCAGGGATGAGTTTCACTTCGAGTCCAAACTTGATTTATAATTTGATCCTAGTTATTAAATTCCTTTATTGAATTATTACCGAATTATGTTTATTATTCTTGCCCTAATGTCTTAGTGATAGAACCTTTAATTCCAAAGTAACCCCTAATTCCTTAGTGGATTTAAGATTAGAATTAAGCTTTACAGTAAACGAATTCTCTTATTATACTACTGCCTCTGCAACTATCCCTAGAATACAATATCATGAATTTCTCATCTCAAGCATTCGTAAAGTCCCCTTCTGTTTCAAAATACAAATCGTAAAACAGTTTAAATAGACTACAATATCATGAATTTATCATCTTAAGCATTTGTAAAGTCCCCTTCCATTTCAAAATACGAATCGTAAAACAATTTAAAGTTGATCAGACAATGAAAAACATTAAGCACATAGATGAAAAAAATAATTCAATAAACTCATTCATATAACTAAAAATCAGATCAGAAAAATAATGGTTTTATCTTGTTTCACTCATCCCTAACAAATAGGGTTTAGTTACTCATGACATAGATACAAAAGATAGAGATTAGAGAAGAATTACAAGAAAGATTCATGAATGATGCTTGATAAAACTCCTCCAATGGTATTAGAAACAACTGTCTTTGAGGTTCTCTGCTAGGGCACAAGTCTCCAAATTTCCAAATAGCCAAAAAGATTTCTATAAAATGAGAAAAATGCATTTTTATACATTCTGCAGCGCACCACGCTCCCCAAACACAGGATTTGCGCTTTAGGCACACAATATCTGTTGTCTGACATTTACTGCACTTGTCTCCTCTTTTGGGTCCGAATTTGATTCTGGTGTCTTCATGAAAGTTGTAGCTATAGATCTTAGCTATCATTTGCACTTAATTTGAGTCCAATTGTACATATACAACTACAAATATGGCAGAAAGACTCCACGTAGGTCTTGTTGTTTTCTCCCCAAAATTGAGCACTGCACTAAAACAAAGAAACAACACAAAACTACGAAAAATCTCTACTTAATCAAGGAAATATGAACATAAACATTTTATTAAATCCAATAACTTAAATCAACAAATTATATCAAATAATTCTTTAAATTAACTAATTAATAAAGACAAATAAGACTAAAAATAGTGAAAAATATGCATATGATGAAGAGCTATCACAACCCCAAACTTAGTCCGTTATTTGTCCCTAAACAACAATTAATTTCATATTTGGTGCAGTTAAAAGCAAGCTTAAACTCAATTTCTCCAATCAAATAAAACTTAATTCTGAAAGTTTCAACAACTACAAAACATTCATCATGCTCCATGGTTGCTTACATCTGGAAAAAACAACACCATTTGTAAACTTAGGATTTATTCATCAAGTTCAACTATCTCTTCACAAAATCTCACCAAAATTTCTCTCAAGTGTTTAGCAAGGGTTATGAATTTATCACTCAAATACTTGAACATGCATCATGGTACCATAAGCTTGAAATAATTCTAGTTAGCAATCATAATGCAACAAATAGATACACTTTTGGAGGACTTTCGGGTTGTAATGGGGCTTAGGTAATGGTAGGACATTTTGGGATAGTAGGCTTTATTACTAGGAGTTAGGTACACATTTTCAAATTATTCTACCTCTTTTTTTTTTTCTTCACATTTTCATTTTGGAGATTCTAAAACATTGACAAAAGAACTAAGAAGATGTTATTTGTCAAAGTACACAAACTGATTTTGTTTTGATTTTTTTTTACTTTTATTTTTTTTATTTTTGATTTTTGAGAACCACCACCCTAAACTTAAAAGGTTTCTATCCCATGAACAACCCCAAACTTAGAACTTTACCAAGACGAGACAAAAGTTCCGTACCTAACTCCAAGTAAGGTGATTTAATTAAAATCAGGTCTTTGGTTTGTAATGTGGCTAGTAACCGATAGAAAAGGCAAAGCTTAAGGGGTTGGCAAAGGATAAAATTGCACAGGGTTGTTAGAAAAGCTCAAGCGACCAAACAAAATTTCCTCAATGTATGCAAAAATCACAAGTGATGTAAGTCAGAATTAGTACAAGTTCTTTAGGTATAACACATGTTTGGATAATCACACAACAAACAATTAAAGTGTTTAGGTTCAAAAGCTCACAACTAGGATAATAAGACAAAATATGAACTATCTAAATGATGCCAAACATGCCACTGCAAAATTTATTTATTTATTTAAAAAAAAATGGTAAATGACACTTCCACAACCAAAGAGTGATCAACAATGAATGCATTAGGGAAACTCGTCGAATTGAGGAATGATATGATTAAAGAAACAATGTTTAAATTTCAAAATCGGAAACAGATAGCTTAAGACCAACTTCAGTTGTTAAAAATTCTTCATTATAGTTTACGTTTAGATACAATTAAAAAGAACCAATTCAAATAACAAAAATAAGATTGCAAAAATAAAAGTTAACTCTACCTATGGGTTTCCTCCCACGAAGCTCTTTTTTAAAGTCATTAGCTTGACGCCTCAACTATTGTCGAAGTGGCCTGTAAGACAGATATAACACATCATCCTATTTCTTCTTTTTGTTTGGTATAAATTCATCAATCTCTTCATTTTTCTTTTCCTTGTTCGTGTTTTCCTCTTGCTTGTCTTCTTGTACCACAACAATGAAGTCATCTTCAATCTTCAACTTCTCCTTCATATTCTCAAACTCAACCATTTGCTCAAATAATCTCTCACATTGACTTTCAAATATTTCAATTGAAACCATGTTATTCTTCATGAATTCAACCAAAACATCCTTAATGTGAAAGTCATTGTCATCTAATTCTTTGGATAGAATTTTTGGATGTAGAATTTGTTCCCAATTGATCTTTTTTATTAGCACTTGTCGCGTTTTGCTTATATGACCAATAGATCTTCATATTTTAGTAGGGGGACATAGTAATCGAAATTAGTTCCATTCCCGTGTCCTTCTCTGCAAAAGTCACACTTAAGAGGCCGCATTGGAGGGTGATATTTTAAAAATGTATCTATCAAGATTTGTCCATCAATTATGTGTAATTCAGCAGATATAAGACAAGTTTCATACTCTTCCAATAATTGTAGTTGAATATAATCATTACAATCTTCCAAGCTCTACAGCGGATCGTTATCTCAAACAAAGAAGAAACAAACCACTAGCACACGACATTAGCAAGCTAAACAAATAAAAATAGAAATTAATAAAAAAAACAGTTTTTTTTTTCAAAATTAAAAATAAAAGAAAAACAAAAATTTTATTGGAAAGCTAAAAATTCCAATTACGTAAATAAATTATAACTCAATAGTGACATGCCAATCCCTGGGAACGGGGCCAAAAACATGATAGCGTTTCAGCAAGTGTATTGAATCGTTGCAAGTAATAATTAAAACGGTAGTACTGAGTGTCGAACTCAAGGATTGCGTTTTACTATCGAATTGTGTTTAATTAGTAAAATTGAACTTTTATAATAAGAAAAATGTAAAGGATGAGTTTCACTTTGAATCCAACCTTGGTTTCTAATTTGATCTTAGTTACTAAATTCCTTTATTGAGCTGTTACCGAATTTTCTTCATTATTCTCGCCCTAATGTCTTAGTGACAGAACCTTTAATTCTAAAGTAACCCCTAATTCCTTAGTGGATTTAAGATTATAATTAAGCTTTAAAATACAAGAACGCTCTTATTAAACTTTTGCCTATGCAAATAATTCAAATGATTTCATGACTTGCATCTATTCCTAGACTACAATATCATGACTTTCTCATCTCAAGCATTCTTAAAGTCCAGTTCCGTTTCAAAATAAGGATCGTAAAACAGTTTAATGTTGATTAGACAATAAAAAGCATTAAGCACAGAGATGGGAAAAATAATTCAACAAACTCATTCATATAGCTAAAAATCAAATAAGATAAATAAGGGTTTTATCTTGTTTCACCATCCCAATAACGTAGGGTTTAGGTACTCATGACAGAGATACAAAAGATAGAGATTAGAAAAGAATTACAAGAAAGATTAATTAAGGATGCTTGGAAAAACTCCTCCAATGGTGTTAGAAACAACCATCTATGAGTTTCGAAACTAGGGCCCAAGTCTCCAAACTTCCAAATAGCCAAAAAAGATCCTTAGAAAGTAAGAAAAACACGTTTTTATATATTCTGCAGTGCGCCACACGCCCCAGCCGCGGGATTTGCGCTTTTGGCACCCAACATATGTTGTCTGATATTTACTGCATTTTTCTCCTTTTTTGAGTCTGATTTTTGTTCCAGTGTCTTCATGTTAGTTATAGCTATGGAACTTAGCTTTTATTCGAACTTGGTTTGACTCTAATTGGACATCTACAACTGTAGATCTAGTAGAAATACTCCATGTAGGTCGTGTTGATTTCTCACCAAAATTCAGCATTGCACTAAAACAAAGAAACAACGTAAAAATATGAAAAATATCTGCTCAATCAAGGAAATAAGAACATAAATATTTTATTAAATTCAAGAACTTAAATCAACAAAATATATCAAATAACTTCTTAAGTTAACTAATGATTGAAGTTAAATAAGACAAAAGACAGTGAAAAATATGCTTATAATGAAGATTTATCACTCTCCCAGCTCCCCACAATGCGTATAAAGCGAACACTTTAGGATGGGGAGGCACTAATACCTATCACTTTGCTGTTCAAAGTGCCTACTATATGAGTTTTGAGAACACTAATAATTGCAGGGATTTGGTATTTGTTCATCTCAACATCAACAGGTGGCAATCAACATTCATGATAACTTCATTTGTGTTGTTGTCAAAATAAAGCATTTTTTGAGCAAGGGTTCTAGTGGCCCTGTAGTACCTCAATTTGTTTTCTTTACTTTATGGGTTTATTATTTCTTAATAGGTATTAATTGTCATTATTCTATTAAGCTAGTAAATCGTTTTGTTTTTTTGTATATGTAAATATATTTTGTTAGCATTGTTGAAGCTATTGGATTTTTCCTATTCCACACCCTACTCTTTTACTAAGACACACACTTATGAGTGAGACTATATACCCGAGTTTGAGAAAAACTTAATAGTTTCGAGGTCGCGTATTGTTAGCCTTCTCGATGTGCGTCCTGTTTGGTTAACATGATGATCTCATCTAGAGTTTGATCTTGTTGAGGTTATTGTTACTCCAAATAGTTTGCCTATTGTTGTTGACAATATTAAAAAAAAAGGATCATTGGCACTAGGAACCACGTTTAGAATCATAGAGCCACCTTTTTGAGAGCTTCACTAAATAGAAAGGCCAATAGATCATTTCATCATAAGAGTATCCATATAGGTCACTAAAAGAATACTTCGTGCATTAATTTCTTTTGAAACATTTTAGATATATATATATATATATTTACAACAATAATTCTACATAGTTGTATTCATATCTCATGACATTTTTTTTTCTCTAAGTTAAAAAATAAAACATAATGGCATTTTGCATCAATTTTCAGGTTTGTTGGGGAATCATAAGTGAAGGCGCTCACACGAGAAGGGGGGTTGAATTTTGTTTGCCAAACTTCAAATCTTTTTGCTGTTTTGTTGAAAGTTGATGCGATTTACTTGATAAATAAATAATCAGACTTAGCAGCAGAAAATAATAGCTTAAGAACACAACAATTTATCCTGGTTCACCATTAACTTGGCTACATCCAGTCCCTTCATCTTGAAGGCTTTAATCCACTAATTCAAAACCTTTGAATTACATCACCTGACCCTCCAAGCCAGTCTTCTCAAATAGCCTGACAACCCCAGACTTTTGAGGAACGAAAACAACACATTGACTCTACAAATCAAGTCTTCTCCTACCAATCTCACAACCCTAGATTGAAGAAGGAATCTGCACCACTATCGGGGTTAGATTACAAGGTTTGGAACTCTGCAAATTTGCTTCTGGAAAGCTGATTGCTAGACTGATTCTTGAACACTTTTGTTGCTTCTGGAAAGCTGATTGTTGCACTGAATTTCTCTCTCGAAAACACTTAGAAAATATTGCTTTTTCACTCAAGTGATTCTGTCTTTTGAACTCTCGGATTGTGTTGAATATGAAGCTTGAGTTCTTGTGTTTTTCGATACTTGATGCTGCTGCCTGAAGCCTCCTTATATAGCTGCAAATTGTGCTTTGTCCAAGCTAAAATTCGAAATAGATCTTGCTCAGATTTTCTTTGAAAATACTGTTGGCCAATCTTGTTTCACTTAAATAAAATCGTATCTTTTTAGCTTCATATTGCATTTGAAAGTTCTGTTGACCAATCTTGTTTCTTTTAATTTCAAACCATATCTTTTTAAGCTTCAGATTACATTCGAATTTCTTCAAGTCTTCAATGTATTTTTTTGAATCAAATCCCCTTATTACTTTGATCAATTTTATCAAATTTTAATCAAGTCTTCTTCGAATTTTAATCAAGTCTTCACTGATTTGCATCATGATTAAATTTTGGACTGTATGATCTTCTGATCTCGGCCAACACTGGACCATGTAATCTAATCTGTACCAATTCTATGATTCTCTAATCTCGACCAACACTGGACCATGTAATCTGATCTGTACCAATTCTTTGATCCTCTGATCTCGACCAACACTGGACCATGTGATATGATCTGTACCATTATGTGATCCTCTGATCTCAACCATGACCTTTTAATCTGGACATTTATCCTCTAATCTGGACCAAGTCTGGACTAAGTCTGGATTGAATTTGAATTAAATATGGACTAAGTCTTATGTTCTGGATAATTATATCTTCTGATCTGGACCAAGTTTGGATCAAGTTTTATGTTATGGACCAAGCTATCTTCTGGTCTGGACCAAGTCATTTGTTTTGGACCAGTTATCTTCTACTCTGGACCAAGTCTGGATTAAGTCTGGACTGAGTCTTATATTCACGACCCTGCTATCTTCTGGTCAGGATTAAGTCTGGACCAAGTATGACTTATGTTTCCTTGTGGTCTGGACCAAGTATGACCTATGTTTCCTTCTGGTCTGGACCAAGTCTACCTCTAACAAGCTTCCTTCTGGTCTGGACCAGGTCTCCTTCAGGACTCTGCTTCCTTCGGATCTGGGCCAAGAAAGATATCATCTGATGATGTTATTTTTCCTTCCCTTTGATGATATCCTCTGGAGGTGTATCCTCTGGTACCCTCTGGATGTTTCCTCTGGCCGAAACTTCTGGTGACATTTTTATCCTCTGGTGGTGTCATCCTCTGATTTTGCACAACCTCTGATTTGTTCTTCTAAGTCAAAATACAATTTACATAAAATAATTTTGTTAACATCAAAACTTTGATTGAAAGAACCAACTTGGTTCCAACAATAAGGACCTTAGTCTCATGTTGAATTAAGTGGATAATGAGATCGAAAAAAAAGAAAAACTTTACTTTTAAAGTTTAAGTAAATTGATTTGAAAAGTTTAAGAGACATCAACAATCAAATGAAAATCATAGAACGTGATAGTTTCTTTAATAAATATGGGAAAATCCTAAACCTTTTGGCAATAAATGTGCAAATAAGGGCCTTCACTACTCTAGCCGAGTATTACGTGAAGGTGCAAACACAAGAATGAGAGGTTGAATTGTGTTTTCCAAAGTTGAAAACTTTTTATTGTTTGATGAACGTTGATATAAATTAATTGGAGACGACGCAATCAGATTCGGCAGTAGCGGATCATAAAAGCATTAGTATTTGGACACATAGATTTATCCTAGTTCACCATTAACTTGACTACATCCAGTCCCCTCATTCAGAAAGCTTTAATCCACTAATTCAAACACTTTGAATTACACAGAATCTAACCCTCCAAGACAGTCTTCCCAAATAGCCTGACAACCCCGGACTTTTGAGGAACAACAACACCTTGACCCTACAAGCCAAGTCTTCTCCACCCAATCTGTCAACCCCCATATTGAAGAAGGAACATACACAACCTTGAACCTACAAGCCAAGTCTTATCCTAACAATTTGACAACCCCAGATTGAAGAAGGAACTTACACCACCTTGACCTTACAAGCCAAGTATTCTCCTAACAATCTGACAACTCCAAATTGAAGAAGGAACTTGTTGGAACCAAGTTGGTTCTTGCAATTAAAGTTTTGATGTTAACAAATGTATTTTATGAAAATCATATTTTGACTTAGAAGGAAAAATCAGAGGATGACATCACCAGAGGAAACATCCAGAGGATACCAGAAGATACCTCTAGAGGATGTCACCAAAGGATACTAGAAGATACCTCCAGAGGATACCAGAGGATGTCATCAAAGGCAAACATTAGAGGATATCATCAAAGGGAAGATACAATAACATCATTAGAGGATATCTTTCTTGGCCTAGATCAAAAGGAAGTAGAGTCCAGAAGTAGACTTGGTCTAGACCAGAAGGAAGCTTGTCAGAGGGAGACTTGTTCCAGACCAGAAGGAAACATAAGTCAGACTTGGTCCAGACTTATTCCAGACCAGAAGATAGCATGGTCGTGAATATAAGACTTAGTCCAGACTTGGTCCAGACTTAATCCAGACTTGGACCTGAACAAAAGACTTGGTCCAGACCAGAAGATAGCATGGTCCATAACATAAAACTTGGTCCAGATCAGAAGATATAATTGTCCAGAACATAATACTTAGTCTAGATTTAATCCAGCCTTAGTTCAGACTTGGTCCAGATCAGAGGATAAATGTCCAGATTAAAAGATCAATGGTCCAGATCAGAAGATAAATGGTCCAAATTAAAAGATCAATGATTCAGATTAAAATCAGTGAAGACTTGATTAAAATTCGAAGGAGACTTGATTAATTTTTAATAGAAATTTGATCAAAGTATTAAGGGGATTTGATTCAAAAAATCACTGAACACTTGAAGAAATTCGAATGCAATCTGAAGCTTAAAAAGATATGGTTTGAAATTAAAAGAAACAAGATTGATCAACAAAATTTTCAAGTGCAATCTGAAGTTGAAAAAATATGGTTTTAATTTAAATGAAACATGATTGGCCAACATAATTTTTGAAGGAAATCTGAGCAAGATTTATTTCGAATTTAAGCTTGGACAAAGCCTTATTTGCAGCTATAAAAGGAGGCTTCAGGCAACAACATAAAGCATCGAAAAACACAAGAACTCAAGCTTCATATTCAACACAATCTGAGAGTTAAAAAAAGAGAGAATCACTTGACTGCAAAGGCAATATTTTCGAGAGAGAAATTAAGTGCAATAATCAGCTTTCCAGAAGCAAATTTGCAGAGTTCCAACCCTTGTAATCAAACACGATAATGGTGTAGATTCCTTTTTCAATCTGGGGTTGTCAGATTGGTAGAGAAGACTTGACTTGTAGAGTCAAGTAGTTGTTTTCGTTCCTTAAAAGTCTAGGGTTGTCAGGCTGTTTGAGAAGACTGGCTTGGAGGGTCTGGTGCTGTAATTCAAAGATTTGAATTAGTGGATTAAAGCCTTCAGGATGAAGGGACTAGATGTAGCCAAGTTAATGGTTAACCAGGATAAATTGCTGTGTTCTTATGCTGTTATTTTCCGCTGCTAAGTCTGATTATTTATTCATCAAGTAAATCACATCAATATTCAATAAAACAGAAAAACGTTTCAAAGTTTGGCAAACACAATTCAACCCCCCTTCTCGTGTTTGCACCTTTAATTGGCATCAGAGCTCAGTCTCAAGGCTGAGCACTTTATAGTGTTTGAGGAAAGATCCAAGGGTTCAACATGTTTGGAATCAATGAAGAAGCTATTGGAGGAAACATCAACAGACCACCTATGTTTGATGGGGAATGGTTCGAGTACTAGAAGGACAGGCTGAAGAGTTTTGTTTTTTCACAAGATCCCGAACTTTGGGACATGGTAGAAGATGGCTATACTACTCTAAAAGATGCTGACGATGTTAAAATTTCCAAGAGAGATATGGATACTGACCAGAAGAAGATGTTTAAGTTACGTCACAAATCTAGAACATTCATGATCAATGCAATTACATTCAAGGAGTTTGACAAATGCACTAACAAAGAAACAACAAAGACCATCTATAATAGTCTGGTTCTAACTTACGAAGGCAGCAAGCAAGTTTGTAACACCCCGAGTTTAAAACACAGCGTGAGTGTATTTTTTTTTTAAAAATAATTAATTAAAATAATTTTCCAATTCATCACTTTAAAAGAATCGAAATAAAAAGTTCTTTAATCCGTTTCTCAAAATTAGTACGTCGTGGATTAATCGATGAACGTAATATAACTTCATCGTAATATCACTAAGTACTTAATTCTGGAAATTTAACATTAAACATTAATATATTTTCAAAAGATAACAATGTCATAATCATTCCAACAGAAAATATCAGAGTGCATAGTTTAGCGGAAAGTAGTACAATAATTTCCAAATAAACAAATTACATTTCCAGCTCAAATCCTATACATCAAGTCTAACTGATCATGCACTAAAGCTACAGTAGCACGGATTTCCTCCGCATCCCAAACAAGTCTCATCCGACTCCGCCGCTCGCCTTGATGTAACCTCCTCCTCATCGTATAGAGAGGGATCAGTCTCCTCCGAAGTTAGATCAATGCACAGTCAAGGTCGCTTCGGCGGTGCCGGAATCTCATAACAATCATCAGATATCCTAGATGGACCCGAAATATCAGCTGCTACTGGCCTCGGCTCTTCGTTCTTTTCTTCCGCCTCAGAAACACGTACATCTCCTCTAATCACTGGGTTAGGAGTCACCACTCCTACGGTGGCCTCCGTCTCAACCCCTCTAGCTGGCTCCTTCGCATCATCAAAAATTCTACGCACCTCCAATATCAAACGAGAAGGCATAGAAAAATCAATCCTCGCATAGCTATGCTCCACGTAGTGCACCACTCCATTGGTCTTACAGGTCATCGTCTATCTCCCCGTGTATGTAGCCCTGCTTGAGGTGGGGTCGTATACCCAAGCAATAGGCACGGAACGATCAATGAAGTCGAGCGACGTTTCCGTCGTCTCGGGTCCCACAAGTGGCATGGGTTTGGGGGGCATCTGAGGGCAAAGCCCAATTTCCACATATAATAGTAAAAGGTCACCGATCGAAATTAACAAATAATCACATATCATATATCTCAGAGCAACAAATACACCCATGGTATAACATATGATAATGATGAAAAATAAAGATGCTCATTTTGAATTTTCATGACATGTATGCCTTTTCAAAACAGCAACCTATTATTATGAAAAATATGTGGTAAGTACAACCAACACTTCAACAATCACAATCATTTATCAGAAAATAAGATTTCATAAAGTACTCACACACATCAATTTTCAACCATCATTTTTCAAAACATCTCAACACAATTAATATCATCATCATCACAACCATGATTACACAGTCAAGTAATCATTAACACTTCACATTATCTCACCAATTCCATACTTAATTATCTTAAGTCTTTCCAATGCTTCCCACACTCTTAAAATTCATAAAACAGTGTTTAAAATTGAGTTTTCTGGAAAATACGAATCTATATTCCAATACAGCTTCTATGTATTCGAATACAGAAGCCAAAAACAATGCAAAATTACACTTTGTATTCGAATACAACCTTCTTGTATTCGAATACAGATGCTGTCACAATGTAAAAATCAGTATCTTTCACTATATCAGTAGAGTCTCTAAAACTTCATCACCCTCACTTCAAACTGTCACAAAAATTCAATTTTAATTCATCACAAACCTTCCCAAAGAATCCCCAACACTTAAGGTTTATAAAACACTGTTTAAAACTATGGATTTTTGAAATACACGAATCTGTATTTGAATACGCCCCCCTTGTATTCGAATACAGAAGCTGAAACTGTAATTTCAACATTCTGTATTCGAATATAGCATGCCTGTAGTCGAATACAGAAGCCAAAAACAGTGTATAGTCAGCATTTTCCCACCATCATTGAAGTTTTTATTAAACTCATCGTCTCTTCTTCAAAACTATTCAAAAACTTCATTTTAAATGGTTTCAAACCTTCCCCAACACTTTAAAGTTCACATGACAGTGCTTAAAACTTGATTTTCTGGAAAACACGAATTTGTATTCGAATACAGCTTCCTTGTATTCGAATACAGAAGCTAAAAACTGAGTTTATGGAAAAACCCGAATCTGTATTCAAATACAGCTCCCTTGTATTCGAATACAGAAGCAAAATTTGTGAAAGTCAGCATCCTGTATTCGAATACGAGACTATCGTAGTCGAATACAGATGCGATTACAGTGTTAAAATCTCACTTTTGTATTCGAATACGACAGAGTCGTAGTCGAATACAGATGCTAAGTCAGAAGCAAAAATCCTTCCTCTGTATTCGAATACAGAGGCCCGTATTCGAATACAAGTTTGAAAACTTGTGTAAAACAGAAACTTGATAGGCTGTATTCGAATACACTCATGTTGTATTCGAATACACCTTCGAATTTAGTGAACTTTTCCTGAAAAGCTACAACACATTTTCAATCTTTTTCCTTTTAAAAACCAGTACAACCCCAAACAGATTCTGCATGTCTTTAGAACCATAAAACTCAGGAATTTTTCATCAATACAGATTTTCCAGGAGAAACACTTTCATCATTTAAAATCCCTTTTCTTTTAGCATCACCAGAATCACTCAAAAACAGAATGTTAATCACACAGAACAAAAACGGAATCATCAATACCAAATGCAACTTCACAGTTTTGCTTAAATCCTCCAAACAGAATATCAGACTCAAAACAGAACATGCATTTCCAAACGTTTACATTTTGATCATTTTTCAAAACACGTATAAAGTATCTCCAACATTCTTACACAACCAAACACAACATGCAAAACATTTTCAGCTTTCTCACACAAGCAGAACAACATTTAATACATTCAGTCAAACAGCAACCATCACATAGCAGCAAAACACCAACATAATGCATTTTCGCATTTTATAACAACCAGCACAACAATTTTTTTTAAAATATGCATTTTAATCATCTTCAAAATAACATGCAATGCATTTTTCAACTTCCCACATAAAGAAAACAACATTGAAATAACCACCCAAAACAGCTCATCACAGATTTTTTAAAACCGCAACAGAATGCATTTTCTTTCATATTTCAAAATGTAATGTAAAATAGTTTCTTTTTCAAAACAGAAACTCAAAATGATCACACCTCAAACATACATTTTCAGTCCTAAAATGCAACTAGAAAGTGGAAGGTGCCCTTACCCTGGTTGCGTTTCTGTTTCTGCTCCCGTTTCTGTTTTCGTTCCCTTTTACGCATCAAAAATCGGTGAAACTGTCGCCTGCGTTTGCTGCTACGAAACTGGGTTTTCTAGCTCCGGAATGATGAGGGGAATAACTTTAGTACTGGGGGTTTTCTGGTTTGGTGCTTATATTTTCAAGTAATGACACTTTTGAGGAACTCCCTCTTTTGTTTCTTTTTCTTAACGTGCTGGAATCAGAAAAACAGAATGGGAGGGAAGGGATACTGTTACATGCAGTATGGGCAGTGAGGGAGGAGGAATGGTGTTCTAATTTCACCATCCTTCTCACTCCTATATATAGGCTTGTGTGGGTGCCACCTCACCCGACACTTGTCTGATCCTCAACACTTAACCAATCTCGTCGCAATTAGCCACTAATCCCTAAATTAACTGTCCGTTAATTTAATTACTCGTACTTAAATTAATTTTTTTCTTAATCCAATAATCTTAATTTATCTTCCAAAATAAATATTTATATATATATATTCACTCAAAACATACATATATTAAATATTTTACAAATATCCCCAAAATACACTTAATATTAATTCCATAATTTTAATTTAAAAATTAAGGGTCTTACATTACTACCCCCTTTAAATTAGTTTCGTCCTCGAAACTACACGTCGATGAACAACTGGGGATATTGTTCCCTCATCTTACTCTCCAGTTCCCAAGTCGCGTCTCCAGTAGTCGGATTCCAAATCACTTTGACTAGTGGGACTTCCTTGTTCCTCAACTGTTTAATCTTCCTGTCTTCAATCCTTACAGGGAATACTTCAAATGACAGGTTATCCTTCAGCTGAATTGTGTCTGGCTAGATCACATGTGACGGGTCTGCAATGTATTTCCTTAACTGCGACACATGAAATACGTCATGAATATTGGACAGTATAGGAGGTAAAGTGATCCGATAAGCCAATGGTCCAATACGTGCAGTGATCTGGTATGGTCCAATAAATTTCGGAGTCAACTTTCTTGACTTAATAGCTCTGTCCACACCCAGTTGTAGGTGTGACCCTCAGAAATACATGATCACCCTGCTCGAATTCCAAAGGTCTGCGACGCTTGTCCGCATAACTCTTCTGACGATCTTGCGAAATCTTCATTTTCTCTTGTATCCTCTTGATTTTCTCTATAATCTGTTCCACCATCTCAGGTCCAACAATCATACTCTCTCCGTCCTTATACCAGCATAAAGGCATCTGACACTTGCGTTTATTTAAAGCCTCATAGGGTGCAATTCCAATACTTGCGTGGAAGCTATTGTTGTAAGTAAACTCAATCAATGACAACACCTCATCCCAGTTTCCTCTGTCATCCAACACACATGCTCTTAATAGATCTTCCAAGGACTGGTTTGTTCTCTCAGTCTGTCCATCTGTTTGTGGATGGTAAGCGGAGCTCAATTTCAGTTTCGTTCCCAAAGCTTCATGCAGCGCTCCCCAAAAATGAGATGTGAACTTTGGATCACGGTCCGATACTATACTCGATGGAACGCCGTGTAACCTCACAATCTCAGCGATGTAGATTTCTGTCAACTTATCTACTTTGTAAGTGGTTCTTACTGGTAAAAAATGTGAGGACTTTGTCAATCGATCCACTATTACCCAAATTGAATAATTCTTTTTCCTTGTCTTGGGCAGTCCTGTTATAAAATCCATGGAAATGCTGTCCCACTTCCATTCCGATATATCCAGAGGCTGCAACATTCCAGCAGGTCGTTGAGGTTCCACTTTCGCTTTCTGACAAGTAAAACATGCCGATACGTACTCCGCTACATCTCTTTTCATTCCTGGCCACCAGTAATTCTGTCTCAAGTCTTGGTTCATCTTTGTCACTCCAGGATGAATACTCAACTTACTCTTATGAGCCTCTTCCAAAATCACTCTTCTCATCTCTGCAACTTCCGGTACACAAACTCTTCCATTACATCTCAGAATATTATCTGTTCCGACGCTAAACTCAGTTGTCTTAATCCAATAATCTTAATTATCTTCCAAAATAAATATTTATATATATATATATTCACTCAAAACATACATATATTAAATATTTTACAAATATCCTCAAAATACACTTAATATTAATTCCATAATTTTAATTTAAAAATTAAGGGTCTTACAAAGTTCAAGAAGCAAAGGCCAACATTCTAGTCAAGAAGTACGAGTTTTTCTAGATGGAAGAAGATGAAGACATTGAAGCAATGTTTTCCAAATTTCAAACTCTAGTGTCAGGATTAAGAGTACTCAAGAAGAGATATACCACGACTAACCACGTGAAGAAATTTTTTAGAAGTCTACCAACCAAGTGGAGACCAAAGGTCACTGCCATTCAGGAAGCTAAGGATTTGGACACTTTGAAGCTGGAAGAAATAATTAGCTCCCTCAAGTCACATGAAATAGAGATGGAAGAAGATGAACCCAAGAAGAAGAATAAAACCCTAGCCTTAAAGTCCAAACGGAAGAAAGTTCTAAAAGCAGAAGATAGTGATTCTGAGGAGCAGAATCAGAAACCAGAAAAAGAAGACATTGCCTTCATAACCAAAAAGGTTCTGAAGATGTCGCAAAATAGAAGGAAGAAGTTTACCCAAAGGTATTCGAAGCACTCCAATTGAGAAAAGGATGAACAAGACAAGAAGAGCATCATCTGTTATGGATGCAATGAACCGGGGCACATCAAGTATTGGCTCTGATAGCTCGCACTCATTCTGCCTCTGGATCCAACTCTAAAAGTGAATCAAAAGTAGCAGAATTGGCACTGATGGCTAATATTCATTCTACCTCTGAATACGACACTGATGCTGACTCTGGAAGAGAATCAGAAGATGAAGAAGCAGAACTGGTTCTGATTGCTTACACCAGCTCTGCCTCTGGATCCAACCCTGACTCTGATTCTGGAAGTGAATCAGAAACAGAACTGGCTCTGATGGCTCACACAAGCACTGCCTCTAGATCCGATGCAGAATCTGATTCTGGAAGTGAATTATCAGAAGATGAAAAAGAGGTATTTTCTGCACTCACTCGATCTGATTTAATTATTGCAATGAATGATATTTTAAATATCAATAACAAACTATCTTTAAAACTGACTTGGGGAATAAAATAAAACTCTAACCAAAGAAATTGAGGTTTTAAAGAATCAAAATGGAGAATGTAAAACAGAAAATGCAACTCTTAAAACTGATATTGCTGAGCTTAAGTCTGAAAACATAACTCTAAAAAGTAATCTTTGTTCAACATCAAGTAAAAATACTGTATGTAATTCTGATATGCATGAACAAGTTTTACAAGATTTTATTGTTAATGGTATGGAAAGAAGCAAATATGCTTCTATGATCTATGGAGTTATTAACAATGGTAAAAGAGGCATAGGATTTGATGAAACTGTAACTGTAACTAAACCTATTTCCTCTGATGTTTTATGTGCTGTTTGTGCCAAGAAAGGTCACTCAAAATTGTCTTGTCCCCTAATAAAATCAAGGAGAGACAAGAAACCTTTCAAGACTAACAAACCTAGTCCCAACCATATTTGGGTACCAAAAGATAAAATTGTTTATGTTGCAAAAGTTCTGAGCAACAAAAGTGAAACACCAGTCATGGTGCCTGGTCAATGGATGTTGGCAATATATGAAGGGAAAAAGGTCTACATTCCAACATCTGCCAAAAAGAAGCAAACTGACTCTGGTGGAAGAAGAACTGGTCAACAAAATACCTATCAAAACCAGAACCATATGAAGAATCAGAAATATCAAAGAAAACACACATATCAAACAAATCAAAATAGGCGGAGGAATCACACATATGAACAAAATTGGAACTACCAGATGAATCAGAATTATCATCAGTTCCAGAACTATCAGAGGAACCTGATATATCAGCAGAAAGAGAATAATCAGAATCAGGAGAGTTCTTCAAATACTCCATTAAAATTCATCAAGACTACAAACCAGGAATGGAATTCAAAGCCCTTCATCCAAACCATCTAATCACATAACATATAGATTCAGAATCTGAAAATCAGAAACAAGAGGATTTTCAGAGTAAAACTGAAACGGTTGACATAGAGGTTACATCTTGCTGTAAATACTATTATTGTTTGATATTTATGTTTATTATGATAATAAGAAGCTTGATCTTAAAAATCAAAGCTAGATAAGTATTCTGCAGGTTTTCAAAATGTCAGAGGAACCAAGTGATCCACGTGATGTGAACACTTCAACTGCAACAATATTTCAGTGGTTTAAAAAACAAGCAAAAACAACCAGAAGAAGAATTAGTGGTTTGGCTGTATTGAGTTAATTTTTAAATTATTTGATTTGTATTATGTTATATGACAAATAGCTTGACATGAAAAGTCAAACCAATATGAAACTAATGCAGGTTTACTAGAACCAAATGCTGATTTACTAGAACCAGAAGCTACTGCAGGCAAAAGAACTTGAAAAAGCAGAAGCTACAAGCAAGAATACGACAAATCTTCAGAGGATAAATTTGAAGATAAGTCAGAAGAAGGATACAAATGGAGTCTACCAATGCAAGAAGAGCTAAATGAATGATGTTTGGGATCTAGTTCCAAGACCAAAAAAGAACATTATTGGAACCAAATGGGTTTTCAGAAACAAGCTGAATGAAAAAGAAGAAGTTGTCAGAAATAAGGCATGACTTGTTGCACAAGGCTACAGTCAGCAATAGGGTATTGACTACATTGAGACTTTTGCTCCAATGGCCAGGTTAGAAGCTATTCGTATCCTATTTTCCTTTGCTGCTAATAATAACATGTCATTATTTCAAATGGATGTTAAAAGAGCATTTTTAAATGGTTATATAAGTGAAGAAGTCTATGTTAAACAACCCTAAGGTTTTGAAAGTTCTGAATTTCCAAATTATGTTTTTAAACTTAAAAAATCTTTGTATGGTTTTAAAAGAAGCATTTAGGGCATGGTATGATAGACTTAGTAAATTCTTACTTAAAAATGACTTTGAAAGAGGACAAGTAGACAATACTCTTTTTAGAAAATCAATAAAAGATGATATTCTGATTATTCAAGTTTATTTTGATGATATTATCTTTGGATCTACTAATGGCTCTCTCTGCCAAGAATTTTCTAAATTGATGCAGCAGGAATTTCAAATGAGCATGATGGGAGAATTTAAGTTCTTTCTAGGAATACAAATTCAACAAAGTCAAAAAGGTATATACATTCATCAATCCAAATATACAAAGAGCTTCTCAAGAAGTTTAAGATGAGTGACTGCAAACCTATGGCTACCCCAATGCACCCTACCTGCTCTTTTCTGAAAGGATGACTTAAGCCAAAAAGTTGATAAAAAATCCTACAGAGGTATGATAGGATCTCTACTCTATCTCACTACTTCGAGACCTGATATCATGTTTAGTGTATGCGTATGTACTAGATTTTAGCCTGACCCTAGGGAATCCCATTTAACTGCCGTTACCATTTAACTGCCGTTAAGAGAATCCTTAGATACCTAAAAGGCACTACCAACCTCACCTTGTTCTACAAGAAAACTCCTATATACAAACTGAGTGGATACTGTGACTCTGATTATGCCGGAGACAAACTTGAGAGAAAGAGCACAAGTGGAAACTGCACATTCTTGGGAGATAATTTAATATCCTGGTCAAGCAAGAGACAAAACACCATTGCCATGTCAAAAGCAGAAGCTGAACACATTTCAGCAGCCAGATGCAGTTCTCAACTCATTTGGATGAAACATAAGCTAGAAGACTACAACATCATGGAAACCAACATCCCTTTATACTGTGACAACACTTCAGCCATCAACCTAACCAAAAACCCTATCCTACATTCTAGAGCCAAACACATAGAGATCAAACACCACTTCATCAGAGATTATGTTCAAAAAGGGATACTTAACATTCAATTTGTAGACACTAACCATCAATGGGCTGATATATTCACCAAACCATTACCTGAAGATAGGTTTGACTTCATCAAGAAAAACCTCAACCTTACCTTCATCCCTGACTAGTAGCTTAGTAAGTTTTTATCTTAGTCAAATTTATTGCTATATGCATTATTTTCGTGTACTTTTATTACTATAAAAAAAGTTAGAAGATGAAAAAAAAAAGGTCAGAAGATTAAAAAAACAATCAGAGGATCTTCTTTCTTCCTTCAATCCTTTTTTGTCTGATGATAAAGGGGGAGAAAATGTATTCGATAAAGTATCTAGGGCATTAGACGTTGGGGAGAAAACTTCAAAGTAAAGCTAAGTCTTATGGGGAGTCAAAGTCAAAAGAAAGAAAAATAGCTATAAAAAATACAAAGTTTTGTCATCATAAAAAAATGGAGATTGTTGGAACCAAGTTGGTTCTTGCAGTTAAAGTTTTGATGTTAACAAATGTATTTTATGAAAATCATATTTTGACTTAGAAGGAAAAATTAGAGGATGACACCACCAGAAGAAACATCCAGAGGATACTAGAAGATACCTCCAGAGTATACCAGAGGATGCATACAGAGGATGTCACCAGAGGATACTAGAAGATACCTCCAGAGGATGTCATCAAAGGCAAACATCAAAGGATATCATCAAAGGGAAGAAACAATAACATCATCAAAGGATATCTTTCTTGGCCCAGATCAAAAGGAAGTAGAGTCCAGAAGGAGACTTGGTCCAGACCAGAAGGAAGCTTGTCAGAGGGAGACTTGTTCTAGACCAGAAGGAAACATAAGTCAGACTTGGTCCAGACTTATTCCAGACCAGAAGATAGCATTGTCGTGAATATAAGACTTAGTCAAGACTTGGTCCAGACTTAATCCAGACTTGGTCCAAAACAAAAGACTTGGTCCATACCAGAAGATAACATGGTCCATACCATAAAACTTGGTCCAAATTAGAAGATATAATTGTCCAGAACATAAGACTTAGTCTAGATTTAATCCAGACTCAATCCAGACTTAGTTCAGACTTTGTCCATATCAGAGGATAAATGTCCAGATTAAAAGACCAATGGTCCAGATCAGAAGATAAATGGTCTAGATTAAAAGATCAATGGTCTAGATTAAAATATCAATGGTCCAGATTAGAAGATCAATGGTCGAAATCAGAAGATCATAAAATAGTACATATCATATTACATGGTCCAGAGTTGGTCGAGATTAGAGGATCATATGGTCCAGAATTTAAATCATGATGCAAATCAGTGAAGACTTGATTAAAATTCAAAGAAGACGTGATTAAATATAGAAATTTGATCAAAGTATTAAGGGGATTTGATTCAAAAAATCAATGAAGACTTGAAGAAATTCGAATGCAATCTTAAGCTTAAAAAGATATGGTTTGAAATTAAAAGAAACAAGATTGGTCAACAGAATTTTCAAGTGCAATCTGAAGCTAAAAAGATACGGTTTTAATTTAAATGAAACAGGATTGGCCAACAGAATTTTCAAAGGAAATCCGAGCAAGATTTATTTCGATTTTAAGCTTGGGCAAAGCCCTATTTGTATCTATAAAAGGAGGCTTCAGGCAGCAGCGTTAAGCATCGAAAAGCACAAGAACTCAAGCTTCATATTCACCACAATTCTAGAGTTCAAAAGAGAGAATCACTAGAGTGCAAAAGCAATATTTTCTAAGTGTTTTCGAGAGAGAAATTAAGTGCAACAATTAGCTTTCCAGAAGCAAATTTGCAGAGTTCCAACCCTTGTAATCCAACCCGACAATGGTGTAGATTCCTTCTTCAAACTGGGGTGGTTAGATTGGTAGGAGAAAACTTGACTTGTAGAGTCAACGTGTTGTTTTCGTTCATCAAAAGTCTAGGGTTGTCAGGCTGTTTGAGAAGACTGGCTTGGAGGGTCAGATGCTGTAATTCAAAGATTTGAATTAGTGGATTAAAGCCTTCAGGATGAAGGGACTGGATGTAGCCAAGTTAATGGTGAACCAAGATAAATTGTTGTGTTCTTATGCTGTTATTTTCCGTAGCTAAGTCTGATTATTTATTCATCAAGTAAATCACATCAACATTCAACAAAACAACAAAAAGTTTCAAAGTTAGGAAAACACAATTCAACCCCCCTTTCTCGTGTTTGCATCTTCGTAACTTTCACCACTATCGGGTTGATTACAAAGGTTTGGAACTTGAGTAGCTGCTTCTTGAAAGCTGATTATAACAATGATTCTCTTGAGTAGTTGCTTCTGGAAAGCTGATTATAACAATGATTCTCTTGAGTAGTTGCTTCTGGAAAGCTGAT
Organism: Cicer cuneatum; assembly: GCA_037974295.1. Classification (NCBI taxonomy): domain Eukaryota; kingdom Viridiplantae; phylum Streptophyta; class Magnoliopsida; order Fabales; family Fabaceae; genus Cicer; species Cicer cuneatum. The sequence goes on along the minus strand of JBBPBO010000001.1, from coordinate 29,098,306 downwards.
TATAACAATGATTCTCTTGAGTAGTTGCTTCTTGAAAGTTGATTATAACAATGACTCTCACACTCTAAGAAAAGAACACTTAGAAAATATTTCTCTTTTGCACAAGTGTTTCTCTCTTTAAACTCTAAGATGAATTTGGATTTTAAGCTTGAGTTCTTCTATTTTTTGATGATTTCTTCTTCAGCATGGAGTCTCTATTTATAATTGATATTTGGGCATTTACTTGGACCAAGTTTATTTTCGAAGTGTATTTTGTTCAGATATGTTTTATAAATTCTTCAACTTGATTATGTCCCTTTTCAAATTTTGAACCAAATCTTCTTCGGATCTTCTTCAAATTTCAATCAAGTCGTCTTCGAATTTGAATTAAATCTTCTATGGATCTTGATCAGTCTTCTTTCATACTTTGATGTTTGCCTCGGATGATATCCTCTGATGATGTCCTCTAATTCCTGCCTTTGAAGGTATCCTTTGATTTTTGCCTCGGATGATATCCTCTGATTTTTGCCTTAGATGATATCCTATGATTTTTGTCTCGGATGATATCCTATGATTTTTGCCTCGGATGATATCCTCTAATTTTTGCCTTTGATGATATCCTCTGAATTTTGCCTCTGATGATATTCTCTGATTTTTGCCTTTGATGGTATCCTCTATTTTTTTGCCTCTAAAGATATCCTCTGATTTTTGCCTCTGGTGATATCCTCTGGCGGGATCCTCTAGTGATATCTTCTGGAGGTATCTTCTGGTGACATTCTCTGGTGGCATCCTCTAGTGACATCCTCTGGTGATATCCTTTGTGACATCCTCTGGTGATATTCTCTAGTGGCATCCTCTAGTGGTATCCTCTTGTGGTATCTTCTTGTGGCATCCTATAGAGGTATCCTCTGGTGACATCTTCTGGTGGCATCCTCCGTTGGCATTTTCTGGTGGCATCCTTCTTCAAAGTCAAATTTATTCATGAAATACTTTTTTTAATATCAAAACTTTAAGTGTAAAACCAACTTCGTTCCAATATTACGCTATTCTTTTAAGATGTTTCACCTTTCAAGACTTTTAGTTGGCTCCAACATTGGAAGAATTCAAACAAATATTGGGTTATCCCTTAGAGAAACGAAGTCCTTATCGATATATTGTACAACCTCCAAATTTGAGCACAATTACTGAAGTGTTGAAAATTAACATAAGATAGTTGGCAAGTAAAAAAGAGGAAAAATGAGCTATTCATGGTTTTTCAAGAAAATATCTAGAGCAAAAGACACAAGATTTAGCCGCTAAAAAAAAGAATGGCATACTTTTATAGATGTTTTGGCTCTCATTATCTATGATATAGATGTACCTCTCATGGGATGCAAAGGATGCATTAATTACAATCCAACTTTAGTTGAGGCAACTTGGCTACCCTATGTTTGAGAAATCAGATGATAAGTCGTTGGAAGCTTTTGTTTTGCACAATATGGGTATAGTAGACCAACCAATGTTGTGAAGGAAAAGTTGAGCTTGGGAAATGATCATTAGAAAAGGGAGAGTACTCATATGTTAAAGTTGAAGCACAAAATAGCCTTATCAATAATGGGTAAAGAAAAGAGTCCAAGAAATCAAGTTGTCTTTTCACAACACACCCTCGAGTGATCAAGAAATACCTGAACCTACCCTTGTTACAAATGAAGAAATAAAAGAACTTAAAGCGTTATTGTTAAAATATGAAGAGGAGAAAAAAGAGATACAAGAAAAATTAGAAAGTCTCCCCAAGAGAACAAGGTCCTACAATCAGAAAAAAAAAACCTGTAAGAATTGGTTGGTTGAGTGAACAAGAGGTTGAAAATTAAAGAGGAGAATAAACTTGACATAAAAAATTGTTTGAGAGGTGTAAATGAGGAATTAGATGTGCGAAAGAAAGAAATGAATGAAGCTATTGTAGAGGCCTATATGTGGAAAAAATTGTGGACAAGATCTGCAAGCTCTGAGAGGAATGTAAAAAAAGAGTTTGAAGATTTAAAGAAACAACTTAAAGAGATGGTAGATGAGTACGAGAGTCAAGTAAAAAAGAGAGGCAACACAAGCAAGAAACTAAAGAACTACTTTCAAAGCATCAAGATGCCCTAAGAACAGAGATGGAGACTTCAAGTGAGTTGAAGAATTACATTGAATATCAAGAAAAGATCTATTACGACTTAAAGGATGATACCATATATTGGGAGGATCGTTTTATGATGTTGCTTAGTCAGATGAAGAATCAAGAGATCCATAGAGAGCTGGAGGATGAAAGCAAGTATTGGAAAGATCGCTTTTCAAATTTGGCAATGCTAGCTAATGAAGCGATCATAAAAATTCCGAAGTATCTAAGAGATATTGATGCTGTAATGCATTCGCTCAACGCTATGGTCAAAGTCTACAAGTTCGTTGAATATTGCAAAAATTTAGTAGAAGAACTGGAGGAGAAGATTGACTGTCCCATTAGAAGAGAAGACTGAAATGTCATAGTCGATGTAGTTTTTAATTTAAATGTGGTGTACTTTTTTCCCATCAATGAAGGATTTTCTATTTTGTTTATCAATCCCTATTTTTCATCACTAATAATTCATTTTTGTTAAAAATATTCACGTAAGACTCATGATTCCGCAACATCAAACTATCATGTAAAAAAGAGATAATTAATTAAATGATTTCATCTTCATTCCATTCATGTTAAATACATACTCATAGAAGCTTTTTGTATAAAAAACAAAAAAAGTAATTGAACAAGTTGATTCCCCGACACAATTATTGGACTCTCCCAAGCAAGAATCATGGAGGAATACATAGATAACGAAAAAAATGAGAATTGACATCAACCAATTGAAGCATTAAATGACTAAGATTTTGAAGTCGATACAAAATTTGGGGAAAAATGACACAGAAGGGGGGTCATCAGCTATGAATCAAGAAAATCAAGCAACACCTACTCATCCACTTGGTTTTGGGCCAATGCATATACCATACGTTTTAAATGCTCAAGGATTGACGGTACCACTTTCAATGTATCCTCTTGAAGCACTGCCGATCAATAACTCGACTCCTACTCTAAGCCATACAACTTTTGTAACAGCCCGACCCGTACCGTTATCTGTACTACTAATCACGAACTTTTCTCCCTCTTCCACCTCGTGGAAATAACGAGTTTTTGCCTCTCGTGGGAATTAAACCCAGTACCTAGGGGATAAGTACCACCGTCCATGCCATGGTGGGAATGCTACAACTCAATTGGTAGTGCGAATGAATGGACAATGATACTTATCCCCTATATACTGAGTTTGATTCCCACCGAAAGCAAAAACTCATTATTTCCATGAGGCGGAGGGGGCGAAAAGGTCATGATTAACAGTGCCAATAACGGTAAGCGTCGGGCTGTTGCAAAAAAGGTCCATTCATTCCCATTACCAATTGAACGCTCAACCACAAGTTCACTCGCACTTTGGCCAGTGGAACTTCTCAAATCCCCATACCACCCACATTTCCATGCTTCCAACGGTTGGTATGTCTGGAATGGACATTCCAATTAAAAGTCAACTACCTGACGCTAAGATACAAGTTATTGAAAATCATACCACAAAAATTCAAATTGTTGGATTTTGAGAAGTATAAAGGAATGACTTGCCCGAGAAACCACTTGACCATGTACTGTAGGAATATGGCCTCTCATGCAAATAATGATAAGCTCCTAATTCAATTTTTCCAAGACGATTTAGCTGGGGAAGAGTTTGCAAAGAAACCTTAAATAGAGTTTGCAAAATAAAAGGGTGGGGATGTTAATGATATTATGGTAAATCCAGGGGCCTTCTATCATCCACCCATAAATTCTCTTTAACCTGCAAATTTTTAGCCATTGTTACCCCAAATGCCCTATATGTCCTACCCATATGTTGCTGCAGCCTCACAAGTCCCATACCTTCAATCCAAACGTCTTAGGTCACCTTATTATCAGCTACCTCTTATCCAACGACCACCTGTCATGTTTCCCAACCAAGTCACTGAAATCAAAATCAAAGCAAACCACCAACCAATCGTGAGAAAAAATTAACTGTTTTTGACCCAATTCTTGTAACATATAGTCAATTGTTGCCTCATTTATTCCAAAAATCAATTGTGGTCTTAAGACTAATGAAACATTTGGAGTCACCATTCCTAAAATGAACCCAAATTTTAAGTATGAGTACCATGGATGAGCTATAGGGCATTGATTGAAGATTGCCAAACCTTAAAAGCTAAAATGCAAGAATCAATCAATGCAAAATGATTGACCTTCAAAGAAGACAAGCCTAACATGGAAAAAACCCTCTAGAAGGCCATGTAAATTTGTTTGTCGATGTTAAACTTGGTTGATAGGGGTTGCAATAAGAGGGACATATGTAATTCTCACCCAAATGGCTAACACCCCAAATGTTGTGAAGAATTCAAGAAGTTTCTTCAAGAATTAATGGAGAATCACATAATAGAGATAAGTCATGCAAAGGATGATAGTCATGTATTAACCCTTGAGTCTCTCAAGACTCTTGGAGATCCGTCATAGCAAAGGAGTGACTTTCCCAAGCCCCTGGAGATCCGTCATAGCAAAAAGGATCTCAAGCCAACTCCAAATGAACCAAAACTCATCATTATTCAAGTGCATGCTCATTTTCCATACAAAAGTACAAATGCAGTACCATGGAATTATGATGTCATAGTTCACGTAGGCACTCATGAAAAAACAAGACATGTGGTAGCTTTATGCCCAAAGAAACAAATATCACTAATATCTCAGGTATTGGTGGCATGACTCAAAATAGTTGAGTCTATGTCCCTAAGAAACTTTGAAAAAACGAGGGGTATGAAGAGAAATGCAAAGAAAAGGAAGCTCTAAGTGATAATATGAAAAGACAAGAAGCTTGCAAAAAGACAATGTCTGATGAGGAAGCTAATGAATTCTTGAATCAATGCAATTTGAATTCCCTGACGAAGATATAATGACTTTATTTGAAGAAAATGAATTTTATGATAAAGTAAAATGGACTTTGGTATTTGATGGTTCTTCTATGCATTAGGGCATGGAATTGAAGCCATTTTGATATCCCAAGAGAACCAGTTGACTCTGTTTACTGCTAGGTCATGTTTTGACTGCACAAACAATATGGCAGAATATAAGGCATGTGTCGTGGGCATTGAAGCAGCCATTGAATCGAAAGTAAAAATGCTTGACGTATATGGAGACCCAACCTTGGTCATTCATCAAATAAGAGGCGAAAAAGAAACTCGATATGAGAAATTGATTCCATGTCGTATGAATTTTAAAAAGATGACAGAAAATTTTAAGAAAGTAACTTTCCATCATATTCCTTGAGAAGATAACCAGGTGGCTGACATATTGGTCACATTGTCATCAATGTTCAAAATAAGACATGATCAGGATATGCCAATCATAAAAATTAAAAAATGAGACAAGGAGGTTTTCAACGACTTTCTTCTTAAACGGTGATGTGCTTTATACGACGAACCATGATATGGGGCTTCTCAGATGTGTTGATAAAAATGAAGCAAATAAAATTATTCAAGAGGTTCATGAAGGTTCTTTTGGAACACATGCGAAGGGGCATGCAATGGCAAGAAAAATCTTGAGGGTTGGCTATTATTGGTTGACCACGGAGTCCGATTTTTTTAATTACATGAAGAAATTTCATAAATGTCAAGTCTATGATGATAAAGTCACCATAGCCATTTTCAATGTGGGGAATAGATGTTATTGGACTCATTGAGCCTAAAGCTTCAAATGGGCACCAATTTATCCTAGTAGTTATTAATTATTTCACAAAATGGGTTGAGGATGTTTCTTATGCCAATGTGACAAGGAGAGTGGTTGTCAAATTTATCAAAAAAGAATTGATTTGTCGATATGGCTTTCCAAATAAGATTATCATTGATAACATGACTAATCGGAATAACAAAATGATGAATGAGTTGTGTGATAGTTTCAAAATTCAGCACAATAATTTTCACCATATCGTTCGAAGATGAATGGGGGCTATTGAGACAATAAGTTAGAAAATCATACAAAAGATGGTAGAGACATATAAAGATTGACATGAAATGCTTCCCTTTGCATTACATGGTTATTGAACCTCTGTTCGCACCTCAACGGGGGAAACTCCATTCTCATTAGAGTATGGAATGGAAGCAATACTTCCCATTGAAGTTGAAATTCTCTTGATCAGAGTCTTGATGGAAACAGAGCTAGAAGAGGCATAGTGGTCTCAATCACGATTTGATCAATTGAATCTCATAGATGAAAAAAGGATGATAGTTTTGTGTCATGGTCTTGTGGAAAATGGACCCCGAACTAAAAGGGGCCATATGTTGTTAAAAAGGATTTCTATGGAGGAGCTCTATCAGCTGCGGTCGAAAGATATTATGTCTGAACAAAAAAACAAATGGTTGAAAAATGGGCTCGCTAGGTTGAAAACTGAAAAAGGCAACATTGACAAACGTTAGGGATATATATATAGCTAAACGTTAGGGATATAAATTGGAGTTCTAATTACAAGAGTGTATAGCACTTGTTATTCTTCCAAGTAAAGCTAAACAGATTCATCTCTACGTTGTCACCCCCAACCTACAATTTTTTTTGTTCCCAATGTAATTTTAATGAATGTACACTTTCTAATATAATCATTTAATGTTGTACATTACACCTCTTTCTAAAATAATTCATTTTTCATTGTCGATTATTATAGCATTTGAAAATGTTGTTTTACAATAATAAATATTGGAATTTGAAATATGTGAAATATAAAAAAAAAATATTATTTTGATGATAAAAGTATATACACGGAACCCAAAAGATTCTCGAGATATAGGGTGCGTAAAAAAGAAAAGAGAGTAACCATGTTAAACGATAGACTTCTTCAATAGTTCCTTGTGAAAAAGGTCACATGAAATGTGCAAAAACGGCGGGTAACTAAAGAAATGAAACAATTTATCTGTAATACATCTTACAGCTCACGCATGATCTTCATTCATAATTTACATATACTCAACAACTTGTGTAAACTGATGTTGTACATTAATCTATAATGCATAACACGCACGAATCATACATATCTTATATTTATACTTTATTTATGCTCAACAATCTTGTGTTACATTGCTCGTTATATATGTTTTAACGTTTTCGTGACAATTATATCTTCTTTCTTTATTAACCTTCTAAACCAGACCTACCTCTTTAGGGTCTAATAATTGCATTTTTCATTCCTGTCCATCTACACATCAGTAACCAATCTTAAGATGATTATTTTTTATTTTTGTCGATCTACACACTTGTAACAAATCTGGAGACGGTCATTCTTTCATTCTTGTCGATCTACGCATCAGTAACCAATCCGAAGACAATCATTTGTTCATTCTTGTTGATTTACACAACGGTAACCAATCCGAAGACGATCATTTTTTTCATTTATGTTGATCTGTGCATCGTTAACCAATTCACACACAATCAATTTTATTCATGTCAATCTATGCACCTGTAACTAATCTGGAGACTATCATTTTTCATCTTTGTCGATCATTTATTATTTTTGCATTACACCCGCTCTTGCATTAAGAATTAATCTATTTTCATAATTTATGTAGACAAAATTTAGGCTCATATATTTAATTATCTTTTACAACTATAATATTCATATTTTATAGTAAAATATAATTAAATAGAGTCAATTGTAGTACCTCAAGTTTGTCCAACCAATTAAAATAATTCCAAGAAAATAAGTAATAATATATTTGATAAATTTTTTGCAAATATTATTATTAAATATAAAAAATCATCATATTATAAATTTGATCCAATATTGAGTTTATATTTACATGGGTTTCCATAATATTACATTTAACTCCAAAAATAAAATAAAAACAAAAAATTTACTCCCTTTTCCTCTATCAGCAATTAGCAACCCAACCTCCCTCCCTTTCTTTTAAGCTTCTATATTTTTTCCTCCTTTATAGGGCTAAAGGTATAATATTCACTAAAAATATAATCTTCACTGTCATTCACTCTTCTCCTTTTACATCTATGCACACTTTCATAATTTATTCAAAAACATAGAAAAATCATACCTCAATTTATCTCATGAACACAAAGATTCATCCTTGCAGTTTATACATTGAGAATAAAAAAATCAAACAATGGAGAGTTTTTTTTCCTTCTGTTTCTTCTAGAAAAATCATAACAAAGAAAAGAAGTGATTTTTTCTAAAGAAAAAAAAAAAGAAGAGCGAAGATTTTTTTTCTGAAACAAGAAAAACAAAAAAAGAGAAAAAAAAACCTAAGAAACAAAAATAGAGAAGACAAATATAGAGAGATCCAAAAATCCACCATCCGTCCTCATCAAATCAAGTCATAGCCATAAATAAATCTAAACCTATTTTAACAACACAACCAACAACAAAAAAATCAAATAAAAAACCTATATACAAATAACGGGAGAAGATAACTGTGAACTCCTTAGCATTCTCAGTCCGCCGCGCACTACGGGGAAAGACATGTACTTCCTCCCTCTTTTCCTTTTTACTTTGTTTTTCAAACTTTATCTTCGTGAAAAATGCAAATTTTACTTTTGTGGAAGAGGATGTGTGTTTTAGTGAAAGAGGATGCAAGCTTATTTAATTAAAATGTCTTTGTCTAAACTTATTTAGTAACATATGTCCTTTATTTAATTAAATTGTGTTTGTCTAAACTTACTTAGTAACATATGTCCTCTTAGTTTGTCTAGATTTACGTGCCTTATGCTACTTGGTTATGTTATTTGATATTAAAATGGATTTTTGATTCTATTATTTAATTAAAATGTGTTTTTTGAAAGAATCAACGACTCTTATTTAATTAAAATGTATTTCGAAGGAAGTTGCAACTTGTATATAATTTTTGTTTCTATTGTTTAATTAAAATGTGTTTTGTTTAGTTAACCGATCGAGCTACAGGATAATATATCTCCTTTACTTCTATTTTATTTTTTTTATTTATTGCTAGTTTTATTTTATAGGATCGTCTAAATTTGTTTAATATTCAACATCAACTTTTAATTCTTAAAAAGAAAAGAAAGATAAGGATATAATCAAATATTTAAGGGTTAATTAGATGTTACATTTTTTTTAATCTTTGAGTTTTTCAGACGCAAGTTGTGACAGCTTAGTCGTTGTAAAACTCATTACAAACAAATTAATCAATAAATTATTTTTAAATGGTTAACTAGATGTGACATCTTTTTAGTGTTTAAGGTTTTTCAAGACACAAATTGTACAACTTGATAGTTTTAAAACTCCTTCTTATGACCAAAATAATAAAATTATTCTTAAATAGATTAACTAGATGTGACATCTTTTTAGTCATTGAGTTTTTCAGAACAAATTGTACAATCTGATAGTATTAAAATTCACAGTTTCAAATAATTATTCAAATCAAACAACCTCATTTTCTTTCGTTAGAACAACTTTTTATCAACAACAAAACACACTTTCTTTAAAAATAATTATCACATTTGCATTTTTTATCCAAGAACTACGTAGCTTTGATTTCGCTATCGCACCTGGAGATACGTAGGAGTAAGATCGCACTCTTGTCAAACACAATAATAATTTTGTTTTCTTCTCTATTTTAAGAACCCTTTTATTTCAATATCATATTTATAAAAAAATAGTTTATATTTGTATTTATTAATAAGAACAAAGTAAATATTTTTTAACTTAGCATAAATTTTGCACAATTAATTACATGTAACGGTTTTTTTTAACGTATGTCACAGGTTGTTAATACATTCTCTGCGGATAATCGGCTCATGAACTCTAAATTTGGTTTCAAATACCATTATTTTTTAAGGGTTCCCCAACATTTCCCTATTTTAAATAAATTTTTGTGATGACTCCATTAAATTCGAGAAACACTCGAAATTTTAGACCGTGACAGGTCCAACAACCCTACCCGTGTCATCCAAAATTTCTTAAGGACTACTACTGAAAACACTTATACTCATCTACGTGCCGTGATGGTGATGCGATGATTATGATAGAGAAAGAAGAGAATCCTAATCCCTAAACTTATTTATGATTTTGGATGGAGGGACTAAAACATAATACCTTCAACTTTCCTTCATTTCTTTTCTAATCAATTTAATTACTTAATTTCATTTTTTTTATAATTATTTAATTTATTCAGCTGTCATGTCAAACTACCACATCGCTCATCCATTTTCAACATAAGCATTTTTTTAATAGCAGTTAAGAACATGGATGATTTTAAAACTAAATTGAGCTTATAGGGTTTAAATTGAAAAAAAAAATTTACAGGGATGAAAATGAGAAATACGCAATCTTACAGGGACAAATCAAATATTTAAGCCTCTTTTTATTTATGAATAGAATAAAATATCTTTATAGTTTGATTTGTCAAATTATATGATTATTATTTAAAATAAGTACATATGTAAATTTAATTTAAAATTGACAATATATTTGTTTTATAATCCTATGCAATTACTATGGAATAAAAAGGGAAAGTAAAAAACACAAAATATAAGAGAAAAGGAATATTGGGAAGTATTAGTCGGTAGCCCATTGTTATCATTGTTTGGATAAATAGTTATAAAATATTTTAAAATTATATAATAGTTTATAATCATTAACAAAAGTAAATGAAAATGAAAAACATTTATCATTTTCTATGAATTCACGTTCAACCATGCATCTAAAACACTTAAATCTCATTGTAATCATCATCTTGAGACAAAAATTCAAATGAACTAAAATCTAAAAAGGGATAAATGGAATGCATAAAAGAGTAAAGCAGGAACAATAAAGAATATCATTCTAACTTCCAGTAAATGAGCAGAAGAATTGAAGAGTTAGAACAGTATTGGTTCTAATGATGAGTAGTATCATTTTACCTTCTACTCAATAATAAACACAATATTTACAAATTCACCTAAGAAACACACAACAAAATCATAAAATTGACAATTACACAAGGATCTTCATGTTAGATGTGATTATCTTTACTAGCTGCTTTAGTTTGGGACTTGTCTTTAATGTTGTTTTAATGATGTTATGTATTGTACTCTTTTTTCTTTCACTGTGATTTTATTCCTTAGAGTTTTCATGGTTAAGTTTTTAACCAAATTGTGGTTTATCCTAATTTCTATTTCATTGGGTTTTGGCTTAGTTTCTCAAACTGTTATATTCTTCTTTTCTTAATAATATTAATTTACTAGTGTAAATGTCCCATGGTAATATTTGCTTTTAATTTTTTTAATGCTTTTCAATAATATATTATTTAAAAAATGCTGATTATCTTAAAACCAATTAATCATATATTGATTATTAATATATTTCAATATATGTATTAACATGTCTTTGGTCTCTATTACTTTATCGGTCCCTTATTATAAGACACTAGCAAAATTCACGAATATTAAGGAAAATAATTATAATAATAATTTTGTTAAAAGTGTATGGTACTTTTACATATATATGTGAAAGAAATTTATGTTTTTAAATAGTAAATTAAATATAGACATATAATACTTAAAATATTTAATGCATGATGTATTATAACATTAGATTAAAATTTGCTCTTTATTTTAGATTTGTAGAATTGTGTACCATCGAATAATATTTTTTTGCAAAATATGTATTTTGAATGGTATCTTAAGCTATAACATTAAAAGTCATATTTTAGTTATTAACAAAAATCCACTCAGACACTATATTTTTTTTATAGTTGAAAGTAAAAAGAAATTGAGGAACAAAGGGGGAAAATATGTAAAATGTTTCCTTCACTTTAATAGTCTCTAGCTGTTTCTTTCCATCCACCATAAGTCTCATCCTCTGCACTGTAATCCAGGCCACTGTCACTCTATAGTTAATGGTATATTTGAATAGAGAGAAAGATATATTATGAAGAAAAAGAACAAAAAATAGAACTATCTAAATCAAGTATATCCAACAATATCATCAAGTAGTCAAGCCCACCAACCAAGAAAATATTTGGTTTGATGTTTATCCTAAATGGAATGCTTACTTCAACTTTAACTATTCAACATTTAATATAGCTGAGTTATTTGAATCATAGCGCACAAAAAATAGCAATAAAATGCATCCAGTGATCAAAGGTCAAAATTCAATATATGTATAAGATGAGCTTAGATAGTTGACAACCAAAATAACTTGAATTTTTTGTGATAGCTTAAAAGTAAAGAGACACTGAACTATTTATGCATTTGGCCATTGAATAAATCAGTAAGTATGATAAGTTTTCATTGGGATAAATTAATTAATTAAATGTACAAAAAGATATGTTGTAATAATTGCATGAGCTCATCATTTGTATCAGTTAAAGTGAAATAAAACAGAAAATTTGAAAATTCTTGTAAATCAATCTAGAAAGATATTCAAATAATTTACAGTTCTAACAGAACTGCTATTAGAATTGCCAAAGAGAGCTATGGTCTTTAGAATTCAGGCACCAACATGATTAAAGTTACATCTTAGTGTAGGGCTTAAAAGAAAGTGGGTACAGGGTAGTAAGACATTATATTATATTGTACATACTTACTTAAAGCCATCATATATATACTTCAAAGTGTACCTGTCCATCTTGCATATCTTTCTCAATATTGACAGCGATGAAATACCCCTCCCTTACATATTTGACATTAGGACACTGGTCATATATGTAGCACCCCGAGTTTAAAACACAGTTCGAGTGTATTTTTTTTTTAACCGAATAAATAAATAAAAGAGTTTTCAGAATTAATTTCAAAAGAATTAAAAATAAGATTACGTCATTTCTTAAAATAATTTGTCGTAATCCAAAATGACCAAAAGTAGTTAAACAACTACATCACGATTAATCAAGTAAAATATTTTTGGGAATTTAATCTTCAAAATATATCAAAATAAAGATACATCCAAAAGCTATATCCTGAACCCACAAAAATATTTATTAGAGTGCGGAAAATATATAATTATCCCAAACCAAAATATCACAGAGTTGCGGAAGAAAAATATACAATAATCCCAAAATAAGTAAATACAGCCCTCAACACTAGGCCCTATACAAAGAGTCTAGTCTGATCATGCACTAAGCTACAGTAGCAAGCAATTTCCACCGCCTCCTCCACAAGTCTCATCTTCACCCCAGCTGTCCGTCTCTCTACGTTGTCCACGAATACTCCGTACGTAACGATCAGGGAAAACTAACGACGTCTCCGTCATTAGTGTAACCGTCGGTGGGACGGGTTTGGGTATCATCTGAGGGCAAAGCCCAATTTCCACAATAATAGTAAAGGGTCACCGACCGAAATACACAAATAACACATAGCATTCATATCAACAGAAGCAAATATATCCATGGCATATCATATAACAATGATGATAAATAAGGATGCTCATTTTGAAATTTCATGACATGTATGCCCTTTTCAAAAAGCAACCAATTAATATGGAAAACATGTTGTAAGTACAACCATCAACTCAGCAATCACAACCATTCATCAAAATTCAGATTTTATAAGATACTTACACACATCAATTTCCAATCATTAACATATATTCAAATCATGACCCACCGGTCAACCACTCCGATGCAATATGTATATGCTCATGTACTCAACTTCTTGGAATTACCAAGGTGCAGTCGCTCACAGACCAGCACACGTGCGGTCGCTCACAGACCAGCACGATTTTCATATGTTAGACTTTAATGGCCAACATGACCATGGTGCAATCGCTCACATATCAGCACCAGTGCAGTCGCTCAACAGAACAACACTCGTGCAGTTGCTCAACAGACCAACACGTTTCACATATACCAAGGTACAGTCGCTCACAGACCAGTACCAGTGCAGTCGCTCAACAGACCAGCACTCGTGCAGTCGCTCAACAGACTAGCATGTTTTACGAATTACTCTATGGCCCTTCGCGGTTACCACCTGACTATGCAATGTATGAACATGCAATAATTTCTCTTCACTGAAAACAGTATGCAAACACCAGCAAAATTCTTTCTGTCCATCATTTCCCCAAAACCATCTCAACCCAAATAATTTCATTATCATCACCTCAATAAAACATTCAAGCACCTCATCATTACCACTTCACACTATCTCAAAAACCCCATTTTTATTTATCACAAGTCTTCCCAATGTTTCCCCAACTCTTAAAGTTCATAAAATAGTGTTTAAAACTGAGATTTCTAAAAAAACGAATCTGTATTCGAATACAGCTTCCTTGTATTCGAATACAGAAGCTAAAACAGTGCAGAATCAACACTCTGTATTCGAATACATAAGCTACAACAGTGTAAACTCAGCATTTTTCACATCATCAATAAAGAACTCCAGAACCTCATCATCACCACCTCAAACCATCTATAAAACACCATTTTAATTAATCACAAACCTTCCCAATATTTTCCCAACTCTTTAAGTTCATAAACCATTGTTTAAAACTGAAATTTTTGAAAAAAAACAAGCAGTATTCGAATACAGCTCCCTTGTATTCGAATACAAAGGCAAAAATAGTGAAAAATCAGCATTTTGTATTCGAATACGAGGCCGTCGTAGTCAAATACAGATGCGAATACAGTGGCAAAAATTGCAGTCCTGTATTCGAATACGACAGGGTCGTAGCCAAATATAGAGGCTAAGTCAGAAGCAACAATCCTTTATCTGTATTCGAATACAGAGGCTCGTATTCGAATACAAGTTCAAAAATTTGAATAAAACTGAAGTTTTGCAGGCTGTATTCGAATACACTCATGCCGTATTTGAATACACATTCGAATTCAGTGAAATTTCACAGAAAACTTCAACATGTTTTCAAATTCTTTTCTTTGAAAAACCAACACAACACCAAAATAAAATCACCATTCTTTTGAAACCACAAAACTCAAAACGTTTTTCATCAACAACAGATTTTCCAGAAAACATTTCCACCATTTTAAATCATTTTCTTTTGAAAACCATCATCAACACCAAATTGTTTTCAACATAACAGAAACATAATCACCAACACCAGAACATCATCACAGTTTTGCTTAAACCACCCAAAACAGAACGTCAACCACAACAAAACAGACATTTTTCAACGTTTAGATTTTGATCATTTCTCAAAACAACATGCGAAGTATTTTCCAGTATTCTTACACAACCAAAATAACATGCAAAGCATTTTCCAATATTCCCACACAACCAAAACAGCAATGTTATATCAACCAAAACAGCAACATCACAAAATCATCAAACATCAACATGATGCATTTTTCGCATTTTATAACAACATGCACAATAGTTTTGTTTTTCAAACTAGAAACTAAAATATGATCACACATCAAACATGCATTTACAGCCCTAAAATGCAAACTAGAACGTGGAAGGTGCCTCTTACCTCTGTTACGTTTCTGCTCCCGTTCACGTTTTCGCGACAAAAATCGGTGAAGTTTCCGTTTGCGTTTGCCGCTACCAAAGTGGGTTCTCTAGCTCCGTAATGAGGAGAGGAACAACTTTTGTTCTTGGTACTTGGTGGTTTGGTGCTTGGATTTCCATGTAATCTCACTTTTGAGCAACTTTTTTTTTTCTCTACTAATCGTGAAACAGAATGGGAGGAGGAAGGAGATGGTTAATGTTTCATGCAGTAAGGGAGAGGGAAAATGGGTTTTCTGCCTTTGCTCTTGCCACTACTTCATATATATAGGCACATATATGTGTCACCTCATCCCAGATTAATAGTATAATATTACTTGACCCTCCATCACTTAACCAGTCTTGTCAAAATTAGCAGATAACATCTTAATTAACTGCCCGATAATTTAATTACTCGTAATTAAATTTAGTTTATCCTTCATCCAATAATTTTAATTCAACCTCCAAAATAAATATTTATATATATATTTACACAAAATATACATATATTAAATATTTTACAATTATTCCTCAAAATACACTTAATATTAGATCCATAAATTTAATTTTTAAATTTAAGGGTCTTACAATATACCTGGACACAAATTTAGAAGCAGGAGTGTAAATTTTCACAATTTTAAATGTTAACAACAGAAATAAACAATTTCTATGGTACTATTGAAAAAGAAGAGTGTATCGGTACTTGTTAATTTGCATTCACGAATAGCGTTTGAATTGCACGACCTACGACCATATAAGCATACTCGCGTTCTAATCATGGCCGATACCCAACAAAATTGATTTTTTTTTCTATAAAAATTCCAAAAGGCTCCATAATCGCGACCCATCCTACAAAGAAGAAGATTAAGGTTAGAATCTTGAATTTTCATATTAGGGTTGTGTGTGATTTACTTATTTTAGGAACTCAATTGATTTGTTTGAAATTATTGATTTACTGATTTTAGGATTGTTAGGGTTTAATTTGATTTTAGAATTTTAGATTGTAGAAACTCATTACTGATTTTGTGATTTACATGATATTTCAATCAATATGACCATGTGGTATTAGTGTGTGAAACTCTGCAAAAGAGAGTCAAATGATAAAACGAATAAAAGACTGATTGAGAAAGAGAAGAAACACTATACAAATGTTTTAAAAAAAATTATTTCAATAGTGAAATTTCAGGATTACATGGTTTTAATAAGAGATGCTACCATAATAGCAATGGTGATATTGAAATGTTAGCTTTCATTATATTGGTTTTAACATATAAAATGAGTTAATATTTTTGTTTGCTTTTGCAATTAAAACTGAAGTCGTTAGAAAAATCAAACAACAAAGTATTTCTCAGAGATAATTTATTGTACCGTTATCTTAGTCGTTAAGAGCAAATATCTTTGATAATAAGAAACTCTGTGGATGAATATAGAATGGTTGTGTGAAAAGTAAATTTGTGATTTGACATATGATTTTTGGAAAACATTTATATATGAATATGATTGAATGTATAGAAGTTGTTAAATTTTATAAGAAAAAAATATTTATGTTAAAAAAATTGAAAAAAAGAAAAATTATTAACTGTGACAAATTTGTAAAAACTAAATTATATATGTCTATAGGATAATTGTGTGATTTGATATATACTAATCGGTTGTGATGAATTCTGACTAGACCTGGCACGATAGAGATGTTATAATTATGCTAATTAATAGTGATATTGTGGTGTATGTGGTTATAATTTTAGGTTCTGTAATCAATGTATTTTATGAGTAGAATTGTGGTTATTGTGTTATCGTTGCTGAAATGTATACTTTAGTCTAATATGTGAAGATGACATGTTATCTGTACATCTTTTCTTGTTACATGAACTAACCTAACCGAACGACATGTATGATGTAGATCGGGGGAAGGCTGGCTTGGATCTTATGTTATGTGCAAAATATTCTACCGGTTTTTAAATTAGATGCTACAAAGTTTAGCAAGGCAACAGCTAGTATTGTAAGTTTAACATTTTGCAGCACATTTTTTAGTACTCCTTTTTTTCTTCTTGCTTCAATTCCTTAAATACTGTGTTTTGTTCCTTGTTGTATAATCCTACCTTCTTGTTTTGTTATATGTGAAACAATTATTTAAAAAAAAAAAAATACACGGGTTGTTTATTGGTTAAATATAGAAAAAATTATTAAAAATGTACTTAGTTAAATTTATCAAATACTATAATTTCAATCTATCGGTTTTTCATCAATTATAAGCTATCAACCATAAGTTATTAGTTATAACTTAGTTTTTAGTTATTTTATAGTTTAATTTTACCAAATAGGGCCTAAATTTACCAAATAGAGCCTTATTATATTCCTTTTCTTTGAATAATTTTATGGCTTTTTTTAATTCATAAATTTTTAATTTTAAATAAAAAGATATTATAATAAAGTTTGTTGCAGTTCATAACCTAATTAAATTAATTTTAAATTTGATGACTAAACGGTTCAATCTTAACTAGTTAAAGTAACGATGAATGATAAATTATAATTCCGAATATTGAATAGGTCGATCTAATATAATTAGACTAATCATAATTTAAAAATATTAACTTTTTTAATCTAAAGGTTTAATCTAATCAAATAAAATGAACTATGATTTATATATTCTAATTTCGAAATATTCTAATTAACTAATTAAATTTAAAATGACTTAGAAATATTAATTTCAACAATTTAACTATTCAATTTTAACTAGTTAAATTAACTATGATTTTGGAATTCAAATTTCGACGATTCAACTGTTCATTTTAACCTAATTAGACTAAATATGATTTAGAAATACTAATTTCATCGATCCATCAGTTAAATATAACCTAGTTACACAAAATATGACTTAAAAATTCTAATTTCGATGATTTCACAACTCAATCTAACCTAATTACATTAAATATGACTTAGAAATTCTAATTTTGTCTATCCAATTGATCAATCTAATCTAATTATATTAGCTACGACTTTGAAATTCAAATTTCGATAATCTTAACTAGTTAAATTAACTATGACTTAGAAATTTAAATTTCGATAATCCAATGGTTCAATCTAACTTTATTACTCTAAATATGACATAGAAATATTAATTTCGATGATTCAACGGTTTAAAAAATTAAAAAAATTTCACACTATTAATTTGGAATTTATTTTGTTCATATATCAAGTTGAATAAGCAGCTAAGAAATTATTAGGTGAGTTACAATGCATTTGTAGATTAGATCTTATTATTTTATTTTCATACCACTAAAGTATTATTTTAAAGAATAATATTTTTTCATAAAAAAAAAGAATAAGAATAAAACATTTAAATTAGATATTTATATAGTTTTTTTATATGTTTCTTCTACTTGAGATGCTAATAATCGACGTGCGAAAGACATAAAATATGAATATCTTTTCTAACATAAATTCGAACTCAAGTTCACATATATTGTCGTACCAATAGAATGAGTGGCACTAATCGCTCAAGTCCAAATACATATTTTAGTCACAAGATTTCTTTAAAAAAAAAATCTCTATTATGTGATCAATATTAATTTTTTTTTATGATCATACTATTTTTTTTTATTATGGTCTTAAATTAAAAAAAAAGTAACAAAATGAAATAAGTTACATCTGTTAGTTTTTAATTGGCTTGATTATTTCAATTTTTTTGGTGTATTGTTAGTTTTTCCAACTTAAAATTTTAATTTTCGTAATTTTTTGTGAAAAAGTCTATCGTACTATTGTTTTTTGTTACTCATTTTATAACACAACAATGCTAAAATGCTATATAGTACGTCAAATATTTTCAAAACTGTAAATTAGGAATTTGTAAAGGTGTGAGATATGTGTACAGCAATTAGTCCTAAATAAAAGAGAGGAATTATAGGGCCTCCTATATATATATGTATTGCATCATTCAGTAAAAAGTATGAAATACAGAATTATCTTTTGAAACCTTTTCTATATGGTATCAAGAGCCAGCACCGCCTACACACAATATAGGAATCAGTGGTTTGTTGGTTTCTTTGGATAATTTCTGATGACTTCTTCTGATAAAAATTCCGCTGTTGCTCATAATGAAGCGCTCACCCCAGAACGACTTGACGGCACGAACTATGTCGAGTGGTCGTTGAATGCGCATAATAAGATCAGAGGTAGAAAACATTGGGGCTACATCACCGGATTAAAGGCTGCACCAAAAAATAAGGAATCTAATGAATATGAAACATGGGAAGATGAAAATTGTTTGGTCAAGTCTTGGCTTCTGGACTCTATGACCAAAGAAATCAGATCCCTCTTCATTCGCTTAGCAACGGCGAAGCAAATTTGGGAGACTGCTAAGGAGACGTACTCGGTCAACCAAGATGCGTCTAGAGCTTATCAATTGTATCATGAGGTAATCTCTACTCAGCAAAATGGAGGATCTGTCATTACATACTTTGGTAAATTGCAGAGGTTATGGAAGGAGTATGATGTTATTAAAGATTGTACCATGGAATGCCCTAAAGATGTTGAGAAGGATAACAACATGGTTAATTCCCAGCGAGTTTATGTGTTTTTGGCTGGTCTGGATTCACAATTGGATGGAGCTCATGGCCGTATCCTTGCTACCACTCCCCTTCCAAATGTTCAATCAGTTTATGCAACTGTTTGTGCAGAGGCAATTCGCCAAGATGCTATGCTAGGCAGTGAGTCTACTGAGGTGTCTTCCTTTGCTGTCAAGAAGTATTATAAGAAAGAATTTCGCAAGTGTACCCATTGTAATGGGGATAATCATGTCAAGGAGACATGTTTTCAACTCCATGGCTATCCAAAAGGAAAAACTACTTCCAATAACAAGGCAGAAAATGTTAAAAGCCATGTTGCCACTACTACTGGATTTGTATCCAAGTCAGGTATTTCTAACTCTGCTCTTAGTTTTTCTGTTGTTACTAAAGGTAGAGATTGGATAATTGATACAGGTGCTAGTGACCATATGACCTGTGATCCTCATAAATTTACTAATTTTTCCTCTAAATGTTCTAAAACTGTCGTTATCAATGCCAATGGAGTCTCATCTCCTATTGAAGGTGTTGGTACTGTATCCCTCTCACCCTCCTTATCAGTACCTAATGTTTTATTTGTTCCTAAATTGGATTGCAATCTTCTCTCTATTAGTCAATTAACCAAATCACATTCTTGTGTTGCTTCATTTTATCCAACCCATTGTGATTTTCATAATATACAGACCAAGGAGAAGATTGGCAGTGGTAGAGAAAGTGAAAGGTTGTATTATCTTGATAATGTTTCACCACAAACTAATCTAGGAGGATTGGCTTATCTTGCAAGTGAGAACATACAAGATAACAATAAAAAAAAGGAAATCTGGCTATGGCATAGACGATTGGGACATCCCTCCTTTGGTTATCTGAAAAAATTGCTTCCCTCATTATTTCAAAAATGCAATATTTCAGATTTTCTTTGTGAAACTTGTGTAATGGCGAAAAGCCATCGTGCTGTTTTTCCCTTGAGCAATAAAAAAACTGTTTTTCCTTTTTCATTAATTCACACAGATGTTTGGGGTCCTGCCCCGCAATCTACAGATAATGGAAAAAAATGGTTTGTCAGTTTTGTTGATGATTGTACTCAGGTAACTTGGGTATATTTGCTTAAACATAAAAGTGATGTGTATGGTGTGTTTCGTTCCTTCCATCAAATGATAGTTACACAATTTAACACATGTATAAAGGTCATTAGATCAGATAATGGAGGGGAATATTTCAGGACTGAATTAATTGAGTTTATGAACTCTAAAGGCATTTTGCATCAAACTACATGTCCTTATTCACTCCAACAAAATGAAGTGGTTGAGAGGAAAAATAGACATATATTAGAGGTGACTAGATCACTTTTAATAGAGGGTCATGTTCCATCTCATTTATGGGGAGAGGCTGTGAACACCGCAGTTTATTTGATTAACCGAACCCCTTCTAGTGTGCTTAACTTTAGAAGACCTCTAGATGTGTTGTCTGATCACTGTGTTCTTCCTTCCATAGTTCATCTACTACCTCATATTTTTGGATGTGTTATATATGTTCACTTACACCCACATCAACGAACAAAGCTTGAAGAAAGAGCTATCAAATGTGTGTTTGTTGGGTATGGATCAACTCAAAAAGGTTATCGTGCTTACCATCCAACATCAAAGAAATTTTATATTTCTATGGATGTGACTTTTCATGAAGAAAAATATTTTTATGTTGATTCTGAACTTCATGGGGGAATGTGAGTGAAGTGCAGCATCAAGATGTTAGCATGTTTAATATTGATACACAATTATATTGTGAAGACGAATTGTCTTGTGAAAATCACTATGCAGGGAACTTCACCTTTAGATAATACATGGCTTCCTGATCAAAACCAATCAGCTCAATCTTCTCCACAGGTTCAACGTGATTCTTCAGAGGTATCTCTTGATCCTATCCTTGATAATACAATTATAGATGAAGTTGATCCTGTTTTTAATTCTGAAATTGATTTTTATTTGCATGAAACTGATCATGAAATTGAAACTTGTTTGCATGAGACCACTGAGTCTACTGTTGTCCAATATAATCTTCCACCCCGTTCTAACCGTGGTCAACCTCCAATCCGATATGAACCAGACCTCCAAGCTAAAATTAAATATCCCATTAGTAAATATGTGTCATTTCACAAGTTATCTTAGTCATATGCATCTTTTGTATCTCAATTATCCTTAATGTCTATTCCTAGTAATGTACAGGAAGCCTTCGCAGATCCTAGATGGACAAAAGCAATGGTTGAGGAGATGGCAGCCTTGAAAAAAAACCACACTTGGGATATTGTTCCTTTACCAAGAGGGAAGAAAACAGTAGGTTGCAAATGGGTCTTCACAATTAAACACAAAGCTGATGGAACTATTGAGAGGTATAAAGCACGATTGGTGGCGAAAGGTTACACTCAGTCTTATGGTGTAGATTATTAAGAGACATTTGCACCGGTTGCCAAATTCAACACTGTGAGAATACTTTTATCACTAGCAGCAAACCAAAATTGGCCTATTCTATAATTTGATGTGAAAAACGCTTTCCTACATGGAGAAATTTCAGAAGAAATCTATATGGATTTCCCACGAGGCATGATAGATTCAAATGGAACGAAGGTTTGCAAATTAAAGAAAGCTCTATATGGATTAAAGCAATCCCTAAGAGCATGGTTTGGAAGGTTTACTAAGTCTATGAAGATTTTTGGCTATAGAGCAAGTAATTATGACCATACTTTATTTTTGAAGAAAGGAGAAGGTAAAATTACAGCTTTGATTATCTATGTGGATGATATAATAGTTACCGAAAATGACCAGAATGAAATTTCTAGTTTACAACAATACCTTGCATCTGAATTTGAGATGAAGCAACTTGGAAACCTCAAATATGTTTTGGGTATTGAAGTGGCTAGATCAAAGCATGGTATTTTTCTATGCCAAAGAAAATATACTCTTGACTTATTATCTGAAACTGGGCTGCCTGGGTGTAAACCAGTTGATACACCAATTGAACAAAATCACAAGCTCTTTTAATGTTTAAATTCTGCTACAACAGACAGAGGAAGGTACCAGAGGCTAGTTGGAAAACTAATTTACTTGTCTCATACACGTCCAGATATTACGTATGCAGTGAATGTCGTTAGTCAATTTATGCATGATCCACACAAGCCTCACATGGATGCTGTTGAGAGAATTTTGAGATATTTGAAGTCCACTCCTGGAAAAGGAATTTTGTTCTCAAATCATGGGAATTTGAAGGTAGAGGGGTACACTGATGCTGATTGGGCAGGTTCAAAAAATGATAGAAAGTCTACCTCTGGATATTTCACCTTTGTAGGGGGGAATCTTGTATCTTGGAGGAGTAAAAAATAGCCGATAGTAGCCAGATCTAGTGCTGAAGCAGAGTTTAGTACATAGTACATAGTTTTTTCCACAAATAAATCATAAAGGCTCAAATTTAAAATTGAAAAACTAACCATACACTAATATAGTTGATTGAAATAGTCAAAACAATTAAAAACTGATTGATATATATATATATATATAATTTATTCTCTTCTGTTCCTTTTATTTATTTATTGTGACAATAAACATTTTATTTTATAAAATAATAATTGTCCACTCTTTCCCTTAAAAAAACCGCCCACACTCCCCCTACTAACTTCTTCCATCTACCATACCGTACAGAGAAGTATAAATTATTTTCTCTCTTTTCTTACAAAGTAGTAGTACAAAAATTTAATATTCTAATCTATGGGTGAAATAAAAAGAAAACTGTCACACTTTAAATTGTCACACCTCCTCCAACGACAACAGCCATATAAATATTAATATAAAAAGCAAGTAAATAATAATAATTTTTTTTATATATGTTCATCCAGTTTTATTATAATTTTTTTATATACAAAACTTTATTATAATTCAACAAGTTATAATAATCATAACATTATTGATATTAAATATTATATGAGGTATAACTTAGTGCAAGTTGAAATAACAGAGGGAACTATTACCCACTACTATTTTATTCTAACATTTTTGTTTTGTGCACGGTTGTCAGGTTCATTGTGAAGGTGATTGTGTTTATGTGATTTTAAAACACTTAATTTTAAAACTAATTTTGGTTCTAGTGACTTAACTGTTTTAAATGAATAGAAGCAACAATAAAATAAGTAATGCAGAAGTAAAATATAACACATCTAATTTTATATTAGTTCACCGCCAACTTGATAGCTAAACCTACAGATTCTTAGAAGCAAACTAAAGTCACTATTGGGATGGATTACAAAAGAATGAAATTGTTTCTATTTTTCTTCTTATAAGCAGTATTATTACAATTATTACACACTTACAATGAAGCATTAAACATTAAATAATATAAAGTTGAACGAGTGCTTTTGCTGAAACTTAAAACCTTAAACTCTAAACACTTAAAAAATATTGAGCTCTTGAGGTTTTCAGAATAACTTTGGATTTATGGGTTTGTTATTCTTCTTTAACCTTAATTGCTATTTATAGGAAAATTTGGGGTTGCAATTTTGTCCTTCAAGAATTATGAATCGTATTTGTTTCTAGGTTGGTCAACAAAGATCTTCACAAAAAATAACCTTGATTGATACAATTTGATAATGAGACAGTTTGTAAATAAATTACTTCCAAATCCGGTATGGGCAAATCTTCTAGAACGTTTCAACGCGAATAATGTCCAAATATGCATTGAAAATAATTCTTCCTGAAGCTTCCTTCACATGCTTGATTTGATTTGTGCAGAAACAATTTTGGGCTTGTTCTTGGACCTTCAGAAGTAAGAATCGACTAAGTCCAATTTAGTATGTTTCTCAATCTATCAGAACCATTAACCTTCCATTAGAGTCGTTGAATTTTCTCCATAAAAAACATTGACTTTTATTCTTCATAGTCATTGACTTGATTGTTGGAATTAGATGTTGTGATGTTTGAATAACCATAGTCAGAGGCAGATGCAAATATGCGGGACTTAGAATTAGTGGCTTGGATAAATCACATTTGTTGCATTATTAGAGTGTGCTGCTATCAGAGGCAGCACTTTGGAATGACTTGCAATCTTTAGAGTCATCGGAATATATTCTTCTGATGTAGATTTGAATCAATGGCTTCAAAATTCAGAGGCATGCTAAAAATACTATTCATCATAAGCATGATGATAATACAGTTACTGCTCATCAGAGGGATGGAAACTCCAAAAACACGTTAAATCTTTAGAGGCACAAAATTCTTCAAAGGCACACTGATTTGCCAGAAACACACTGAGCTTCCAGAAGCACGTTGAACTACCAGAAACACGTTGAACTACTAGAAGCACGCTAGATTACCAAAAGCACACTATCAAAGGCAGATGCACAAACTTTTCAAGGAATGCATTTTTTCGATTATGAGGATTTCGTTGACTGATTTGATTTTGTTTCCTTTAACCTTTTTACTTCCTCTGGTCACTTCCTCTAGTCGTATCCTGTGGTGATATCCTCAAGTCGTTTCCTTCGATTGTCTTGTTCTAATTTTTGCATACTTAATGAAGCCATTAGTGCAATAAATTGTTCTCACAAAATACTTTTGTTAACATCAAAACCACACAAAGGAATTGTTTCTGGGACCAACTAGGTTCCAACAATCTCCCCTTTCTTGATGATGACAAAACAATACTTTTGATAATAATTTATTTAGACAAAAATAAAGTAAAACAACAAACAAACATGTAAGTAGAACAAAAATAAATAAACATGCAAATACACAAGCACACAAATAAACAAACATACATGACTCCACATAACACAGGGCTCCCCCTAACTCTGAGCAGTTATACATAACCTCTTTCTCCCCACATGCATATTCTATCTTCCCCAAACATTCAAACAATTTAAATTGTTCTCAAATCTCTTTCTCTCCATTTTTTCATCTGACAAAAAGAATACAAATTCAAATGGAAATGAATTAATGAGTTAACACCATTCAGTAGATCAGAGTTAAGCTTGGAAACACACATCTATTTAAGCTTAAACTCCTATGAGCATATAACAATTAGAGCACCAAACATATATAGATCAGAACATTAATCAGATATAAATAGTAGGTTCTGATGCTTCTTAATAAATTCAAATGTCTTTCTTCTTCTAGTGGTTTAGTGAATATCTCAGTCCATTGATGTTCAGTGTCTACAAAATGGATATTTAACATATCTTTTGGAATATAGTCCTTAATAAAGTGATGTTTTATTTATATGTATTTACCCCTAGAATGTAGAATTGAATTCTTAGTTAGATAAATAGAAGATGTATTATCACATAATATAAGAATGTTATCTCTATTATTTTGTAGTCTTACAATTGATGTTTCGTCCATATTAGTTGAGAGCTGCACCCTGTTACTGAAATTTTCTCAGCTTATGTTGTTGACATTGCAATTGTGCTTTGTCTTTTGTTTGATTAGGAGAACAAATTTTCACTTAGGAAAATGCAGTTTTCATTGGTGTTTTTTATTTCAAGTTTGTCTCCAGCATAGGTAGCATCACAATATCCTACTAAGATGTACTCAATTTACATCTTATAGAACAAACCAAAGTTAGAAGTACTTTTCATTAATGTAAGGATCCACTTAACAACAGTTAAGTAGGATTCCCTTTTATCAACATGAAATCTGGCATACACCTACACACTAAATAAAATATCAGGTCTTAAAGTAGTGAGATATAAAACTGACCCTGTCATTCCTCTGTATGTTTTCTGGTCAACTTTCTTTCCTGATTCATCTTTATCAAGTGAGTAGGTGGGATGCATTGGCATAGCCATAAGTTTGCAATCATTCATCTTAAACTTCTTGATAAGCGATTTTGTATACTTGGTCTGATGAATGTATATCCCAATATGACTTTGTTGAATTTGAATTCCTAAGAATAACTTCAGTTCTCCCATCATACTCATTTGAAATTCTAGTTGCATTAACTTAGCAAAATCTCGACAAAGAGTACTATTAGTCGGACCAAATATAATGTCATCAACATAAATCTGAATAATAAGAATGTCATTTTCTATTGATTTCCTAAACAAAGTGGTGTCAACCTGAACATTATCAAAATCATTTTCAAGTAAGAAGTTACTTAACCTATCATACCAAGCCTTGGGGGCTTGTTTTAGACCGTATAGTGATTTCTTAAGCTTAAAGACATGATTAGGAGACTCTAGGTTTTCAAAACCTGGTGTTTTTTACAAATACTTCTTCATTAATGTAACCATTTAAGTGTCCACTTTTAACATCAATTTGAAACAAAGTGATATTATTATAAACAACAAATGAGAGTAAGATACATATTACCTCTAACTTGGCCACTAGAGCTAGTGTCTTAGTGTAATCAATACCTTCTTTCTAACTATACCCTTATGCAACCAGTCTGGTCTTGTTCCTAATAACTTCTGGTCTGGGTACTAGATCCAAACAACGTTTCTTTTAAATTCATTAAGCTCTTCTTGCATTGAAAGTATCCAACCATTATCTGGCAATGCTTTATTAACAGTGGTAGGTTCAATTTGGGAGAGCATAAGAAACATAGATGTATCTTTCAGTGATGATCTGGTCTTCTGAGGATAATTTGCATCTCCTGTAAAATCAGAGTCTCTGGATGAGATGACTTGTACTTCCATCTATTTTTAGCTTGTGAATTAACTAGACTGGTTCTGAATTGATCAGATTCAACTTGTGATGTTTTGTTAATTTCCTCTAATTTTCTTGTATCCTCTAATTTGTCTCATTCTTTTGGTTTATCTTTATCTTCTGATTTATCATTTTCTTTTGGTTCCTATAAACCTACAATATCCTCAACTTGCTTTGAATTTTTAAGGTCAAGTTGTTTGTCATCAAACTTAACATGTATTGACTCCTCTATTATGTGAGTCTTCTTATTGAACACTCTATAAGCTTTGGATATTTTAAAATATCCAAGGAAGGTCCACTTTTGTGAACAAGGATCAAACTTGCCAAGGTTATCTTTAGTATTTAAAATATAACATATACAACCAAATTGATGAAAGTAAGAAATGTTGAGCTTTTTAACTTTCCACGATTCATAAGGAGTCTTATTCAAAATAAGTCTGATACAAACTTTGTTCTAAATGTAACATAAGGTGTTCTAGGTCGGAGCCATTTATTGAAGAGTGCGATTCATTCTTTCCACAACACCATTTTGCTGAATTGTTCTAGGGGATAAGAAATCGTGTAATATACCACTCTCTTCAAAGAATTGCTCAAAGATTTTGTTCTCAAAATCTCCACCATGATCACTATGGATAGTTACTATAGAAAATTGCTTTTCATTTTACACTTGTTTGCAAAAGGTAGTGAACACCTTATGAGACTCATCCTTGTGTTTAAGAAACTTAACCTATGTCCATCTAGAGTAATCATCAACAATGACCAGTCCATACTTTTTACCATTAAACAACGCAGTTTTAACTAGACCAAAAAGGTCAAAGTGCAGAAGCTCCAACGGTTTGCTTGTGGAAACAATACTCTTTGATGCAAAATAACTCTTAGTTTGTTTTCATGCTTGACATGCCTCACAAAGGACTTCTGATTTGAACTTGATATTCGGCAAGCCTCTAACAAGTTGGAATTTGTTTTATGTTGAGATTAACCTCAACTTGGCATGGCCTAATCTCTTGTGCAAAATTAGTTGCTCATTGCTCATAGACACAAAGCATTTGTCCTTTTGTACTTCTAAGTTAAAAAGGTTAGTTTTATAAAGGTTCCTTTGCCTCTGTCCAGTAAATTGAATAGAACCATCATTTTGAGTTCTAGCTCTACAAGACTTTTAATTAAAGACTATGTCATAACCACTATCACTTAATTGACTTATGCTAAATAGGTTACATTTTAGTCCCTTTACAAAAGTTAAGGAATTTTTACCAACTTTATTGTGTCCAATGATATGGCTTTTCTGGTTTCCTTTAAAAGTAAATGAACCTCTGTTAATCAAGGCCACGTCTTGGAACATAAATTTTTCTCCCGTCATATGCTGTGAGCATCCACTATTCAGGTACCATGATTGGTGTTTCAAATTGGCTGCTGAGAACATTTGCATCATAGACAATTTTATCTTTGAGTACCCACATTTGGTTGGGTCTTGGTTTGTTAGCCTTAAGGTTTCTTGTCTTTCCATGTGGTTAGAATAAGACAAGATGTTTTAGTGTGACCTTTTTTAAAGCAGACAGTACATAAATTATCAGAGGGAGTAAACATAGGTTTAGTTACTATTTCTTGAAATCCTATTCCTCTTTTATCATTTCTACTAACACCATAAATCATAGATGCAAACTTACTTCTTTCTATACTATTAGCAAGAAAATCTTGAAATGCTACTTCATACTTATGAGAATTACATTGTAAGACCCATTTCCACATGTCTAGAATATGGCAACTAGATCCATACACCTTAATAAAACATATGTAAATAATAATGAATAAATTAGAATCACCAACATAACTATAAACTACATTCATAAACATAGTTTGCAACTTGTTCAATAGATTCATAAACTATTACGTTTTGAAAATAAACTATGATTATCTAATTACATCATAAAAAACATCAAATTTTAACTCCACGAGTATGGAACTGATCTTCAGATGCTAAATCCATATCTCATGTTCCTCCAACAGCTAAATAAAAATAAATGGGATGAGATAAAAATATCTCAATGAGCTCTGAAAAAAAAGAGAGGGGTAGTTTCAAAGAATTTCTTTCATAACTATGTGTAAAACATGAAAACAATTATGCATCTCAAATTAAAACTTTCAGCCTTAATTTTCATAAACACTTTACTTACAAAAATTTTTCTTTCTTAATTCTGAAAAATATATGCATGACCTCAAATCATTTCCTTTGGAATAAGGAAAAGTCGTCCAATATCTTGATATGGGTCACCAAGATAATTGAGTTCTGGTTGGTAAAGGTGGTCTGACCAAACCCCAATCAGTGTCCTGATTGTTCTCTTTTACCTGTTATTCCATGCTTGGAACAACCTAAATGTCCTACCATGAATAAGGCAATGCATAATTTGATTAATGAGAATGTATTGAACTTTAGATATGTATGCAACACATCCTTCATTCAGAACAATTATAAATAACTTAGCAATATACTAAATCGATGATAATTTAATCCTAAGTCCCTACTTCGATGTTGGAACTAGAGGTAGGAAAATAGTAGCAACATTAGAGCCAGGAAAATAGTAACAACATTAGAGGCAGGAAAACAGTAACATCAGAGATAGGAAAATAATAACAACATTAGAGGTAGAAAAATAGTAACAACGACAGATGCAGAATAATAGTAACAACATCAGAGGCAGAACAATAGTAACAACATCATAGGCAGGAAAATAGTAACAACATTAGAGGTAGAAAAATCATTCGGTTGCACTTTTAAAACACCTATATGCTAAAAAGTGCCATTTCTTCACACTCTAAGTTCTTCTAACCCATAATAACCCCAAAACAGATTCTGACAAGAAGTAAAAAATTTTAGTGAATAAATTCCGAAAACCCTCGTGCTAAAAGAAGTTAAGTAACATGTTTTTCTGAAAAGGTTCTTCTTGAATGTGAGTTAACTGGAGTGGCCTGTCTACCTCTTAATGTTCTTCCTCTTCAGGCTCAATTTTATTTGTTGCTTCTTTTTCGTCACCCGAACAAGATTTGATGGTTTATTATGGGCTAAGGAGAGAATCCTCGCATGCAAGAAGTTAGAACAGGTCTGATGGAGTTAGTGTTTTTGGAAAAAGAGAGGGAAATGGAAAAAAAAATGAGAGAATGGTTTGTGTTTTTCCCATGAATGAGATAATAGTGAGGGAAATGGAAGAAATTCCCAATTTTGACCCTTGGACATTACTTATTTTACTTCTTTTATCCATTCCTATTCTAATTAAATTTTTTATTATTCCTAAATTAATCATGTTAATATTTAAAATCCTTATTTTTTCTATGTTTTTAATTAAACGGGTTATTACATTATCCCCCTAAAAAAAAAATTTGCCCTCAAAATTTGAGAACTTACCTATTGAAAGAGGTAAGGATACTCCATCTGCATATCAGCCTCTCTCCCAAATTGTTTCCTCTGATGATGATCCTCCCCAAACAATCTTCACTAGGCAAATAGCTTTGTTTCTCAATGCTGTGATGCTCATATCAACAATTTGAACTGGCACTGGACTGTATGTAAGGTTGGATTTAAGTTGGAGAAACTCATGGTGCAAGATTTGTTGAGGGTTTGGAATATATTTCATAAATTGGGAGACATGTAAAACATCATGGAGATTGGACAAAAGTTGGTGGCAAGGCTAGTCTATAGTAGATGGACCGATCCTCTGCATAATTTGGAAAGGTTCAACAAAACGTGGACTAAGCTTCTTAACTTTCAGCACTCTTCTAATGCCAACAATAGTGGTAACCCTTTAAAATACATGGTTACCTTCCTTAAACTCTAAGGGTCTCCTCTTATGGTCAACATAGCTTTGGGCTATCCTCAACTTGTCCTTGATGATCCTAATTCTTTAAGTGGTTTCTTAGATAACCTCAGGTCTCAGAATCCCCTTGTCCTTTACCTCTGACCAACACTAAGGTGTTCTACATTTCCTTCCATGCAATGCCTTATAGGGTAATATGCCTATTCTGACCTAGTAACTGTTATTATATGGAAATACAACCAGAGGCAAGTATGTGTCCCAACTTCCCCCATCCTCCAATATGCAAGCCCTTAATATATCTTCCAAAGTTTGGATGGTCCTTTCAGTTTGGCCACAAGTTTGGGGATGATAAGCAGTACTAAGGTGTAACCTAGTCCCCAAAGACTTTTGGAAGGCTTTCCAAAATATGGAGGTAAATTTGGGGTCCTTATTTGATTTTATGCTGTGAGGTTCCCCATGTAATCTTACTATCTCTTTTACAAACAATTTGGCTAGCTTCGAGGTAATTTTAGTAGTCATAATGGGTAAGAAGTGGGATCACTTAGTCAATTTGTCTACAATTACCCAAATGGAGTCATACCCTGATTGGGCATAAGGTAGTCCTTCCACAAAATCCGTGGAAATAGAATCCCATTTCCATTCAAGTATGTCTAGAAGTTGTAGTAGACCTGTTAGCCTCTGATATTCTATTTTTGCCTTTTAACAAGTGAGGCACTGGGCAACAAAGGTAGCCACATCATTCTTTATACTTGGCAACCAATAACCCTTCTTAAGATTTTGATACATTTTGGTGGCTTCAAGGTGAATGGTTAAGTGGCACATGTGGGTTTCTTCTAATATTATTTTCTTTAATTCCTGGTCCCTAGGTATACAAATTCTATTTTGAAACAAAATTGCCCCTTCTGTTGCCGTTGAAAATTTTTCTTGATCCTTCTTAGCTTGTAACTCCCCATCTAGTTCTTGGGACTGCCTAATTTGATCCCTAAGATCACTGGTTATTTCCATCTAGTTTAAAAGAATTCCCCCTTGAAGAGTTGTCATCTTCCGCTTTAAATCTCTAAAGTTCTTGTCTTCGTGGATCATCAGATGTGATATGTGTATTGACTTCCTACTCAAGCCATCAGCTACTACAGTGGCCTTCCTGGGTGGTATCTTAACTAAAAACACAGTCCTTCAAGAATTCCACCCACCTCATTTGCCTCATATTAAGTTCTCTCTTATCAAAGGAGTACTTTAAACTTTCGTGGTTGCTAAGGGCATCAAGGTGTACTCCATACAGATTATGTCTCAATATCTTTAGGAAAATACTATGGCAACCAATTCCAGGTCATGAGTAGGGTAATTCCCCTCATACGGTTTCAATTGCCTTTAGAGCTGAGGCATAAGCCACTACTTGACTGTTTTGCATTAGTACACAACCTTAACCTTTTTAATGATGCATCCTACTATACCTCAAATCCTAAATTTCGATCTGGGATGGCCAGCACAGGGGCAATGGTCAGTTTGGTTTTGAGTGTTTGAAAACTCTCCTCACACTCATGATTCCACACAAAAGGGTAATCTTTCATGGTTATTCTGGTCAAAGGCAAGGGAATTTGGGAAAAGTTTCTAATTAATCTCTTATAGTACCCTAGCAATCCTAAGAAGCTCCTGAATTCAGTGACATCCTTAGGTTGTTCCCATTCCATTACTGCCTCTACCATAGAGAGATCAACTGCCACTGCTCCCTTAGTGAAAACTTGGCCTAAAAAATTTACTTATGACATCCAGAACTCCAATTTACAAGGTTTAGCATATAGTTTTGAAGGTGCAAACACGAGAAGGGGGGGTTGAATTGTGTTTGACTAACTTGAATACTTTTTCTGTTTTTGCAGTTTTAAAACAAAACTTGATGTATGAATAAAATAGAGTTAGCAGCGGATATAAAATAAAAATAAAAACACATAATTTTATACTGGTTCACCGTTAACGAGGCTACGTCCAATCCCTTCACCTCGAAGGATTTCACTAATTCAAAACTTGAATTACAACGACATCACTGACCCTCCAAGTCGGTCTTCTCAAACAGTCTAACAATCCTAGACTTTTGAGGAATACAGCACCTTGACTTCTCAAGTCAAGTCTACTCCTACCAATCTGACAACCCCAGATTGTAGAAGGAATTACAACGCCTTGAATATAATTGCTAAGTAATCTACAACCCCTTCTGACTCCCTCAGATTGTAGACTCTACTTCCACAACATAGATTTAACACAAGGGAAAGAAAAACACGAGTGCTTGCTTTTGAAAGCTGGAACTCACAATTAACCTCACTGAAAACTCGAGTGTTTGCTTTTGGAAGTGTTTGCCTTGAGCCTCCTTTTATAAATGCGAATTAGGGTCTCTTCCAAGCTGAAATTCGAGCTGTATCTTGCTGGATTCTCTTGCAAAAATACTCTGACCAATCGGGTTTCATATAAATAAAAAACATATCTTTTTAGCTCCAGATTTGCTTTCATAAATAACTTGGGCCAATCCTGTCTTTAATTAATTCTGGAACAAATCTTTCTTCCCGCCAATAGCTTCTGAACTCCCATACGTCTTCACTTTATTTTTGTAACAAATCCTTTTAATACTTTGATCAAATTTAATTAAATCTCCACCGTTAATCCTCATGATTAAATCTGGACCGTTTGATCTTCTGCGCTAGTCCACATCTTGACCTTACTAAGTGATCTGCTGTGATCCTCTGATTTCAGCCAACCCTGGACCACACTTTTTGATCTTCTGATCTTGACCATCCTGGACTTGCAAACTGATATGCACTGATCCTCTGATCTCGGCCAATGCTGGACCACACATTCTCACCTTTTGATTTGGGCCAACACTGGGCCATGGTCTGATCTTCTGATCTTGGCCAACACTGGGCCATATACTTAAATCTTGACCATTTATCTGAACATTTACCCTCTGATCTGGACCAATTCTAATCTGGGTCTGGATTGAACTGAAATTAAATCTGGACAAATAATATTTCAGTCTGGACATTTTATCTTTTGATTTAGATCAGGTCTGGATCATTTCTGGACATCATCTTATGGTCTGGACTTAGTATCATACCCTGAACCATGCTATCTTCTAGTCTGGGTCAAATCTGGATTGAATCTCTTATTTTGGACCCATTAATTTATCCTCTGATTAAGTCTTGATCAAGTCTGGGCTATTTTTCATTTCAGTGCCAGACCATCTTCTGGACTAAGTCTGACTAATGATTTCTTCTGGTCTGGATCAAGTCTCCCTCTTGCAAGCTTCCTTCTGGTCTGGTCCAGGTCTCCTTCTGACTTTGCTTCCTTCTGATCTGGGCCATCAAAGATATCATCTGGTGGTTTTTTGACATCCTGGTGTATCCTCTAGTAATTTCAGGATGCATCCTTTGGTACCTTCTGGATGCATTTTCTGGTGTCTTCTGGAGGTGTATCCTCTGGTCTGTTTTTATCCTCTGGTAAATCATCTTCTGCCTCTGGAAACTTCATCTTCTGGTGGCATTTAATGTAATAATTCAAGGTACAAAATAAGATTACATGGAGTGTTTTTGTAAACATCAAAATCCGAAGTACTTAGAACCAACTTGGTTCCAACAATCTCCCCCTTTTTGATCATGACAAAACCGTAACTTATTTTGCTAGCTTATGACTCGTAGTAGTTGAAATACTCCCCGTAAGACAAATCTCTCCCCCTAAGTCTGATACTGACTTTTTCTTCTCCTTTTCAACTCCTTCTTGATAACTTTTTCTTTTCTTATCTTCTCCTCTGCTTTTCAACTTCTTCTATATTCATCTTTTTCTGATTTATTTTTCTCTCTCCCTGTTTCTTCTCCTTTTCAACTCCTTCTCTTTTCACTCTTTATCTTTCTCTCTCGCTGTTTCTTCTCCTTTTCAACTCATTCTCTTTTCATCTATTTCTTTTTCGCTCCTCCTTTCTTTTTATCTCTCATTTTCTACTTATTTCTCCTTTTTCTCTCCCTCCCCTTTTTTGTCATCAGCCAAAAAAAGGTCCTACTATTTTTGTGTTTTTGTTCTTTTCTTTAAAAAAAATAGAAATTAAAAACAAAAAATAAAAGACATAAAATTAAAATTACAGGAAAATTAAAACCTCCTAAGAAGACTACTTGAGCTAGTCAGATATGGAGATAATGTTGAGATGCTTCTTGATGAACTCAAACCTATCTTCAGGTAATGCTTTGGTGAAGATGTCAGCCCATTGATGATCAGTGTCCACAAACTGGATGCTTAAAGTCCCTTTTTGAACATGGTCCCTAATGAAATGGTGTTTTATTTCAATGTGTTTGGCTCTAAAGTGTAAGATCGGGTTCTTGGTTAGGTTTATGGCTGAAGTGTTATCACAGAACAATGGGATATTCGTTTCAAACATGTTGTAATGTTCAAGTTGGTGTTTCATCCAGATTAACTGTGAGCCGCATCCTGCTGCTGATATATACTCAACTTCGGCTGTTGATAAAGCAATGGTGCTTTGTCTTTTGCTTGACCAAGAGAGCAAATTATCACCTAAGAAAGTGCAGTTGCCGCTTGTACTTTTCCTTTCCAGCTTGTCTCCAGTATATTCGGAATCACAAAAACCTTTGAGTTAGTAGGTGGGGGTTTTCTTGTATAACAAGGTAAGGTTGGTGGTCCCTTTAAGGTATCTCTGAATTCGTTTGACAGCAGTTAAATGGGATTCCCTATGGTCAGCTTGAAAACGGGCATAGTCACAAACACTAAACCAGAGTCAGGTCTAGAAGTAGTTAAATAAAGAAGGGATCCAATCATACCTCTATATGTTTTCTGGTCTACCTTTTGGCTGGTTTCATCTTTCTGAAGTGAGCAGGTTGGGTGCATCGGGGTGGTCTACATTTTGGCTGGTTATACTCATTTTGAACTTTTTAAGAAGCTTTTTAGTATATTTAGATTGGTGAATGAGTATACCTGATTTACCTTGGTGAATCTGAATTCCTAGGAAGACTAAGTTCTCCCATCATGCTCATTTGGAACTCTTTCTGCATTAGGTCAGAAAACTTTTTGCACAAAGTGCCATTAGTGGATCCAAATATGATATCATCAACATAAACTTGAATAATCAAAATATCATTTAATGGATTTCCTAAATAGAGTATTATCAATCTGGCCTCTATCAAATTCATTCTTAAGCAGAAAATTACTAAGTCTGTCATACCATGCCCTTGGTGCTTGTTTTAAACCATATAAAGATTTCTTAAGTTTAAAAACATGGTCTGGAAAATCAGAATTTTCAAATCCAAGGGGCTGTTTGACATAGACTTCCTCACTTATGTAGCAATTTAAGAATGCACTTTTAACATCCATTTGATACAGAATTATATCGTGATTAGCAGCAAATGATAAAAGAATTCTAATTGCTTCTAAACTGGCCACTGGAGCAAATGTCTCAGTGTAATTGATACCTTCCTATTGATTGTATCCTTGAGCTACTAGTTTGGCTTTTTTCCTTACCTTTTCACCTTTTTCATTAAGTTTATTCCTGAATACCCACTTGGTTCCAATAATGTTTTTGTTTGGTCTGGATACCAGATCTCAAACATCGTTCCTTTGGAATTCGTTCAGCTCTTCTTGCATTGCAAGTATCCATCCTTCTTCTGCCAAATCTTCATCAACATTGGTTGGTCTGCATCAACTTCTGGTTCTGGAATATCTGTAACAGCTTTTTATTCTGATAAGTATCCAGATTTCTCTTCTGACTTAACTTGGCTATTTCTGACTTGATCAGATTTATCTTTTGAAGATTTGTCATGTGTTGCTGACTTGTTTGTATCCTCTACCTTTCCAACTACTTCTGTTTCTTCTGCTTCTTCTCCCTTTGGTACTGGTGAACCTGCACTATCTTTATCTTGCTTTGATTTGTCAAGATCAAGCAGTTTGTAATATAACATAATACAACTTAAATAATTTAAAAGTAAAATTAATACAACCAGAACATCAATTCTGCTTCTGATGGTTTCTGCTTGTTTTTGAAACCACTAGAATGCTGTTTCTGCTGAAGTGTTCAATTCATGTGAATCACCTAGTTCCTCTGATAGTTTGAAAACCTGTAGAATACTTATCTAGCTTTGATTTTTTAAAATCAAGCTTCTTGTTATCACAGTAAACATAAATATCAAACAATAATAGTATTTACAGCAAGATGTAACCTTTATGTCAACAGTTTCAGTTTTATTCTGAAAATCCTCTTGCTTCTGATTTTCAGATTCCGAATCTATATGTTTTGTGATTACATGGTTTGGATGAGGGGATTTGAATTCCCTTCCAGGTTTGTAGTCTTGATTAATCTCACTGGAGTGTTTGAAGAACTCTCCTGATTATGATTCTTCTGTTCCTCTGGTGATTCTGGAACTTATGGTGATTCTGCTTCTGCTGGTAATACCGAAGTTGATGTGTGTGATTCTGCTGTTTGTGGCTGAACCTCTGATTCTGATACTTATACTGGTTCTGGTTCTGGTACTGATTCTGATTCTGGTTCCAGTTCCTGTGCCTCTGATACTAGTTCTAGTTCTGGTTCTGGTTCCAGTTCCTGTACCTCTGATACTCGTTCCAGTTCTGATTCTGGTTCCTGTTCTGATTCGTGTGATATGTGTGATTTCTTTGATATTTCTTGTTCCTCCTATGATTCTGGTTCTGGTTCTGATAGGTATTGTGTTGACCAGTTCTTCTTCTACCAGAGTCAATTGGCTTCTGTTTGGTAGATGTTGGAACATAAACCTTCTTCTGCTTGTGCATTGCCAACATCCATTGTCGAGGCACCATTGTTGGTGTCTCCTTCTGGTTGCTCAGAATATCTGCAACATCGACAATTTGATCTTTTGGTACCCAGAACTGATTGGGTCCAGGTTTGTTAGTCTTAATAGCTCTCTAATATTGTTCAGATTTTACCATTGGACAAGATACTTCAGAGTGACCTTTCTTAGCAAAAACATCAGAATGAACAATTTTAGTATCAGCAATAGTTTCTGTAAAACCAAGACTTCTCTTTCCAATGTTACTGTTTCCATAAATCATATATTCATATTTACTTCTTTCCATTCCATTAGACATAAAGTTTTGAAAAAATTGCTCATGCACATCAGATTCACAAACAGTTTTGGAAGTGGAACAAACATTACTTTTGAGAGTTTTCTTTTCAGATTTGAGTCTTGCAACTTTAGTTTTAAAATCCTTGTATTCAGTTGCATACTTAGAATTTTGATTCTTTAAAACTTGGACTTCTTTGGTCAGATTTTTCTTATCTTCCCTAAGAGTTTTCAGTTTTAAAGACATCTTATTGTTTGCATTTAAGAAATCTTTTACAGCCTCAATTAATTCAGATTTAGTGAGATCAGAAAATACCTCATTGTCTTCATCTTCTGATTCTATTCCAGAGCCTAAGCTGTATCCAGAGCTTGAGTTGGTATGAGCCATCAGAGCCATAACTGCTTCCTTTGATGTGCTTTCAGGCTTGCTTGAATGACTGCTTCGATCATTCTTCCTGCTTTCCTTCCTAAAATGGTGCCTTTATGAAGTCCAGAGGTAGACCTGATGTGTGCCATCTTTGCTGTTTCGGCCTCTTTTTCATCAGACGATTCTTCCTCTAATTCTGATGCATCCGAGGCTGCCATCTGACCCTTCTTTCTGAATTTGGAATTCTTCTTGTGCTGTTTGCCTTTTTCCAGATTTGGACATTCTGACTTGATATGTCCAAGTTCATTGCATCCATAACAAACGATACTCTTCTTGTCAGATTCTTCCTTTCCTTTGTTGTTATGTTTCTTCTTGAAGCTTCTCCTCTTCTTGTTTTCCCAGATCTTAACCATCTGTTTGGTTAAGTAGGCCATATCATCACAGTCACTGTCGCTATCCTATGATTCTGATTCTACCCTTGCAGCTTTCTTCTGTTTCGACTTCAGGGCCAGATTCTTCTTCTTCTTTGGTTCATCTGCTTCTAGTTCAATTTCATGAGACCTGAGTGAGCTGATCAGATCTTCAAGTCTTAAGTTATTCAGATCTTTAGCTTGCTGAACTGTAGTAACCATTGGTCTCCACTTGCTTGGTAAGCTTCTTAGAATCTTCTTGACAAGATCTGCTGTTGTGTAGGTTTTCTTCAAGACCTTCAGTCCAGATATCTGAGTCTGGAATCTACAGAACATTCCATTGATATCTTCATCATCTTCCATCTTGAACATCTCATACTGTTTGACCAGTATGTTAGCCCTTGCTTCTTGAACCTGCTGGCTTCCTTCGTAGGTCAGAACCAAACAGTCGAATATGCTCTTTGTTGTTTCTTTATCTGTGCATCTGTCAAATTCCTTGAATGTGATGGCACTGATCATGATGTTTCTGGATTTGTGATGCAGTTTGAATAATTTGCTTTGGTCTGGTTTCATATCTTCCATGTCCAGTTCTTGAGTTAGATCTCCTGGAACAGTAGGTGCCTTTTCCCACTGATCTGGACTAATTCTGAACTGGGTCTGGATTGAACTGAAATTAAATCTGGACAAATAATATTTCAGTATGGACATTTTACCTTCTGATTTAGATCAGGTCAGGCTTTTTTCAGGACATCATTTCTTCTGGTCTGGACTTAGTTTCATACCCTGAACCATGCTATCTTCTGGTCTGGGTCAAATCTAGATTGAATCTCTTGTTCTGGACCCACTAATTTATCCTCTGATTATGTCTGGATCAAGTCTGGGCTGTTTATCATTTCCATGCCAGGCCATCTTCTGGTCATAATAACTTCTGGACTAAGTCTGACTAATGATTTCTTCTAGTCTGGATCAAGTCTCCCTCTAGCAGGCTTCCTTCTGGCCTGGTCCAGGTCTCCTTCCGACTTTGCTTCCTTCTGATCTGGGCCAGCAAAGATATCCTCGGGTGGTGTTTTGACATCCTGGTGTATCCTCTGGTAATTTCAGGATGCATCCTCTGGTACCTTCTGGATGCATTTTCTGGTGTCTTTTGGAGGTGTATCCTCTGGTTTGTTTTTATCCTATGGTAAATCATCTTCTGCCTCTGGAAACTTCATCTTCTGGTGGCATTTAATGTAATAATTCAAGGTACAAAATAAGATTACATGGAGTGCTTTTATAAACATCAAAATCCTAAGTACTTAGAACCAACTTGGTT
Source organism: Cicer cuneatum (assembly GCA_037974295.1). NCBI lineage: Eukaryota > Viridiplantae > Streptophyta > Magnoliopsida > Fabales > Fabaceae > Cicer > Cicer cuneatum. The sequence continues at coordinate 29,057,637 of JBBPBO010000001.1, read as the reverse complement.
CCAACAAGTTTCCTATCCCTGATTATTTGTACGACTATATGAAGATGTTATGCATGTTCCTTTGGGGTTCTTGAGTATACAAGAATGTCATCTATAAATACCACTAAACATTTATCAAGATAGAGTCTGAATATCCTATTCATGTAATCCATAACTATAGTTGGGACATTAGTTACCCCAAAAGGTATGACTAAGAATTCATACATAGCCCATACATAGTTCTAAACGTTATTCAACTTTCTATAATCTATACAAAGCTTTATGTTGCCATCCTTTTTCTTCACTGACAGCATAAGGGAACCCCAAGGTGACACACTAGGTCTGATAAATTGCTTACTTATCAGATCCTCCAACTGATTTTTCAGCTCACTCAATTCTAATGGTAAAATCCTATAAGGGGTAATGGACATTGGTCCTGTTCCATAGACCAAGGCTATAGAGAATCTTATTTCTCTTTCTAGAGGTAAGGATGTCACATCTTCTGAAAAGACATCCTCATACTCACTAACCAATTGAATGGTTGATAATTCTACTTCTAATCCTGAGTTAGAGGATAATAGCAACAATATGCCTTGACCTCCATTGTTTTAACATTGGAAGAGCTTGGGAGTTTTAGATAGGGAAGGAAGTTCTGGTTGCTCTAGTTGGAGACTGCTTGGGGAAATGATAATTTCCTTGTAAAGGCATACCACAATCACTAAATGTTCAGACATCCAATCCGCTCCTATTATAACGTCTAATCCCTTAAGGGGTAAGCAAACTAAATCTATTAAAAACAGTCTATTGACATTGATGACACATTAATGAGGTTTTGATTGAATTCATAGTTGCAGTAGTTACAATTAAGGGAAAATATTGAAGTAGCAATTTACAAGAATGGGGGTTTGAATTGTAAATTTATCTTTTAAAATTTCCTAAAAAAGAATAACTCAACATTGATCTTGGTTGTAAATCAGAACAACGGAGAACGTTATTGGTTCTGAACTAGAAACGGAGAACGTTCTTGGTTAGTTGAGCATAACAGTTTTAGCTTATCTATTGAACTTGATATTGAAAGGCTTAAATGTAAATAGATAAGGGAAGATATATAACACACAAATATATCTTGGTTCACCCAATAGGGTTACGTCCAATCCTCACAAAAGTGAGATTTTCCATTAAGTGCTCAAAGCAAGAACGCTCTTGGTTTTTACACAACTTTCTGCAGATCAATCTTGATTTGTTACAAACCACTACCTTTCAAACCAGAAAAGGTTTTCACTGATCTACCTTTCAATCTTTAGAAAGGATTTACACACTACCTTATTAAAACATAGAAGGATTTTCAGCAGCTTCTCAAGACTAGTTTCAACACACTTTGTCTTGAGTTTACAATGAAATGGTAAAGAGTATGACAAAATTTGATTATCCTCAACTCGTGTTTGAGTATGGATTTTGATCATGGAATTCTATAGTGATTAAATGTGACAACCACTTGAAATGCTTTTAAAGACTCTTGAATCTGATTTTAAATGATGGATTGCTTGCTTTTTTAAGTTTTGATATTTTCCTTCATCTTGAGGTCTATTTTATAGGCTTCAAAAGAGCTTATGACAGCTCATTTGCCTGTTGGGAGCAGTCCAGCTATCCTATGTTGGTGAGTGGGTAAGATCAGGTAAAAAGCAAGAATGTTCTTCAATTTTGGGCATCCTTGCTTCTGAAGATCAAGAACAATCTTCGTTCTTGCTCTTGTAGCAACTGAGTTTTGTCTTAATAAGATATATCATTTGCCTTTGTCTTTTTAGAGTAATCTTCTAATAGTAGTCTGCTTTAGTACAATTGAGAAAACATGCTTGGAATTGATCTGCAAAATCATACTCTGAATATGTTTTGTGTTTTTGCATTTCTGGGGCACTTGGAGAACGTTCTTGATTTTTCGTCAAAACTGTCTAGAACGTTCTTGTTTTCTCTATCTTAGTTTGTTTCTTCTTTAATATGATCTGGTTTGAGTTTCTTTGATACCTATCTTGTTTAATAAACTTAAGCACACATATTAGATACAAAAATGCTTGGAATCATCATTATAATTCTTAATTAATCTTTGTTTATGATCAAAACATTTAATTTGGGATTATGTGTCTACAATCTCCCCTTTTTTGATGATGACAAACATATTAATTGAGATTTTAATTTTGATTCTTATAATGATCATATACGGCGTTTTTAGATAAAAACTCCCCCCCAACAAGTGTTATTCTCTTTAAACCATCATATAAGTTTAATAAAATAGTAATTACTAGATTATATGCAATGGTTTTTGTGGAAATCTACCACTTTAATACGGTTGATTAGCATTATTTGTTTCCTAGAATAAGAGGAATTTTGTCATTATGTTGCCATCTCTCCTCATTAGTTTATTTCCTTTTCTGTTTATTCTAGTTTATGAGGAGTTATTGTATTAATTGTATTTCTTTTCTGATGAGGATGGCTGAGTGCCTACCTCCTCTATATATTCCTTCCTTGTAACCCTATTGTTCAATATATGAGAATACAACATTTCTATTCTCTGATTTACTACATGGTATTAGAGCAAATCGATTATTCCCATGACCAAATATGGCATGTCTATAGAAATAGAAACCAACATACTCAAGGAGGACTACAATGGATCTTGCTCACCTCAAGTCAACCCCAATCATGGTGTAACATTGGAGAACACCACTCATCTACCCATTACAAGACACAAAATGAATGAGAACGACTATATTCAATGGTCACAATCAGTTTTGATGTTCATCAATGGCAAAGGAAAAGATGAATATCTTAAAAGTGAAAAAGTTGCACCTAAAACAGAAGATAAAAAAAAAACTGGAAGATCGAGAACAACATGGTCATGTCATGGCTAATAAATTCCATGACAAATGAAATAGGTGAGAATTTCTTGCTGTACACACAACAAACGAAATTTGGAATGATGCAATGAAATTTTACTCGAGTAAAGAAAACACATCAGCCATATTTGAGATTGAGACAACTTTGCAAGATTTGTGACAACGAGATCTAATGGTCACATAGTTTTATAACTCTCTCACGCGTCAATGGCAACAACTTGATGTGTTTGAAGAACCTAGGTGGACTTGCTTTGCTGAAGTCGAGGAAGGATACTTGGAACCAAGCCTTTACCAAGTATCAGAGAAGTCTTCTCTAAAGTACGAAGAGAAGAAAGTAGGAAGAAAGTGATGTTGGGAGAGTCCTCTACAATAGCTTCCATGGAAAATCAGTCAGCATTTGCCGCCCAAGGAGTCCACCATCATTCTGGAGATAATTGGTCGAAGAAGAAGAGGCCTTGGTCTGATCATTGTCAAAGAACTGGCCACGATAAATATACATGTTGGAAAATACATGGGAAACCTGCTGATCGGAAACCTTCGAAATCGACCATGGACAGGGAAAGTCGAGGCAATCATGTTTCAACTAAAGAAGTAAATCACATAGTTCCTCCCCAATCCGCTCCATTTAGTCAAGAGCAAATTGAAGCCCTCCAGCAGATGTTCTCTCAGATGTCCTCCCAAAATGGTACCAAAGTTGCATCCTTAGCTCACAAAGGTAATTTATTAACTGCTTTTATTGCTTAAATTGGAAATCATAAGCCATGGATAGTTGATTCGGGTGCTACAGATCACATGACGGGGGAAAAATCACTATTTAATCATTACAGTCCATGTAATGATGGACTATCTGTAAAAATTGTTGATGGTTCATTCTCTAAAGTAGCTTGTACAGGTCTGGTCACTCTATCAAAAGATATATAGTTAAAACCTATCCTACATGTTCCAAACTTGGATTGCAATTTGTTATCTGTGAGTAAGCTTTCTAATTATCTTAACTATGTAGCTAAATTTGCCTCAAATTTGTGTGAATTTTGGACTTTGGATTCTGGGGGATGATTGGTAGTGCTAAGGTTTGCTTAGGACTCTACCTTCTTCAAACAAATCATCCTTCTATAAGACAAACGCACAATGCAGCTTGTGTTGAGTCAACCAACCAACAAAATAAGGATAGTGCTATTATGTTGTGGCACTATCGTCTAGGTCACCCAAGTTTTATGTATCTTCAAAAATTGTTTCCTTTATTATGCAAAAATAAAAATCCAAAGTTTTTCCAATGTGAAGTTTGTCAATTTTCTAAACATGTTTGTCATTCTTATTCTATGTTACCTTATAAAGCCTCTCATCCTTTTTCTATGATTCACAGTGATGTGTGGGGACCATCTAGAATAAAAAATATCACAGGACCTAGATTGTTTGTGTTTTTTGTGGATGATCATTCTAGAATAACATGGCTGTTCCTTATGAAAGAAAAGTCAGAACTTGGTCAAATTTTTCGAAAATTCAATAACATGGTTCAAACTCAATTTGAAACCAAAATTCAGGTTCTAAAAATAGATAATGCAAAAGAGTACTTTGAAATGTCTCTTGGAGAATATTTGGACAGCCATGGGATCATTCATGAAAGCTCTTGTGTTGACACCCCACAACAAAATGGGGTAGCAGAAAGAAAAAATAGACACATCCTAGAAGTTGCTAAATCTCTTATGTTTACCACACATGTTCCAAAATTGTTTTGGGGTGAAGTTGTCTCAACAGCCACGTACTTAATAAATAGAATGCCATCTCGTGTACTAAAATTTCAAACTCCCTACCAGATCATTTCCAACTGTTTTCCTCATACCCGTGTCCTATCTACTCTTCCAACCAAAGTTTTTGGTTTTATGTGTTTGTCCACCAACAAGCCAGTAAACTTGACCCAAGGGCTCTCAAGTGCATATTTATAGGGTACTCTCCTAACCAAAAAGGATACAAATGCTATTCCCCAACTACTAGAAAATTTTATAACTCAATGGATGTTACATTTTTTGAAAATCACCCATTTTATACCAAAACTGATATTCAGGGGGAGAGTTTCACACAAGAATACTAGCTTAGGGATATTGGAGCCTTGGAGTCAACCTACGGTGAGAATTTCTCTGTGTCACCTCAAGTAAACCAAACTGACCCAAATGTATCCCTTGATCCTAGCACTACTTTCCCCTAGCCCATGTCAGACCAGCACAATACTCAGCCTTCTTTTATGCATTTGCCCATGTCAGACCAGCCTAATTCTCAATCCTCTGTTCTACCAATGTCAGAACAGCCTTCAGAGCAGCCTCCTTTTCAGCCCTTTAATTCAAACCAATCTGCTGAAATAAGTGAGTTTCGTGTCTATACTGGAAGGAACAACAAACATGAAAGGAAAGTTTTGCAGAAAATCGAAGACTGTCAAGAATCCAACCCAAATTTAGAGATTGAAAACACAAAAGGTAATGTCAATTCTGACCCTACTCCTATTGTTCTTCCATATGATGACATACCTATTGCTTTAAGAAAAGACAAACGGTCTTGCACTAATCATCCTATTTGCAAATTTGTCTCTTATGATAAATTATCTCCTCATCACTTGGCTTTTGTTAGCAACCTTGATAAAATTCAAGTTCCAAATTATGTCCATGAAGCTCTCCTAAAGACTGAATGGAAGAAAGCCATATTGCAAGAAATTCATGAACTTGAAAAGAACGGGACTTGGGAGTTATCTGATCTACCATTAGGAAAACGTCCAGTGGGATGCAAGTAGGTTTTCACTGTTAAACAAAATTCAGATGGCAACATCAATAGATTCAAGGCACGGTTGGTTGCAAAAGGGTTTACGCAATCCTATGGGATTGACTATCAAGAGACATTTGCACTAGTTGCAAAACTCAACACAGTCCGGATTTTACTCTCACTTGCCTCAAGTCTTGATTGGCCTATCTATCAAATGGATGTGAAAAATGTTTTCCTAAATGGTGATCTTGAAGAGGAAGTTTACATGGAGATTCCCCTAGGTTTTGAGACCTCTATCGATACAAATAAAGTTTGCAAAATCAAGAAATCTTTGTATGGATTGAAACAATCACCTAGAGCTTGATTTGACAGATTCAAAAAAAGGTGGTAAGGAAGTTTGGATACGTTAAATGTCAGACATATCATACAATGTTTCTGAAACGATCACCGTCAGGGAAGAAGGCTGTTCTTATTGTATATGTTGATGATATTGTTCTAACAGGAGATCATGATGAAGAAATTAAGAGATTAAATAGTCTCCTAGCCAAAGAATTTGGGATCAAATACTTGGGAAATCTCAAATATTTCCATGGGATGGAGGTTGCTCGATCTAAGAAAGGTATTTTAGTTTCTCAACAAAAATATGTCATGGATCTCCTAAAAGAGACAGGTATGCTTGGATGTAAACCATCTGAAACTCCTATGGATGCAACTATGAAGCTAGGGACTCTAGACAGTAGTGCACCAATTGATAAAGGAAGATATCAAAGGTTATTTGGAAAACTCATTTATTTATCTCACACTAGACCCGACATTAGTTTTGCAGTGAGTACAGTGAGCCAATTCATGAATTGTCCCACAGAAGAACATATGGAAGCATTATATAGAATTCTCATATATTTGAAAATAACACCAGGCCAGGGATTATTTTTCCAGAAGAAAACAAATATAGAAATTGAAATATTCATTGATGTTGATTGGGCAAGCTCTGTGACTGACCAACACTCAACATCAGGCTATTGTACCTTTGTTTGGGGAAACTTGGTCACTTGGCGAAGTAAAAAACAATATGTTGTGTCTCGTAGTTCAATAGAAGCCGAATTTAGAGCTTTATCTCATGGTATTTGTGAGGGAATATGGTTAAAGAGGGTACTTCATGAAATTGGAGTCCTAAATTCAATTCCCATAAAGGTGTTGTGTGATAATCAATCTACCATCAGCATTTTATCAAAGAATTTTGTTCATCACGACAGGACAAAACATGTTGAGATTGATCGTCATTTTATCAAAGAAAATATTGAAAATGGGAACATATCACTTTAGTATACCCCTACAAGCCAACAAACTGCTAACATTCTCACCAAGGCAGTGCCAAGGAAAACATTTGAGAATCTTACATCCAAGCTAGGATTGCTGAACATCTATAACCTCGCTTGAGGGGGAGTGTGGAAATCTGCCACTTTAATACAGTTGATTAAGCATTATTTGTTTCCTAGAATAAAAGGAATGTGGTCATTATGTTGCCATATCTCCTCATTAGTTTATTTCCTTTTTTGTTTATTCTAGTTTATGAGGAGTTATTGTATTAATTGTATTTCTTTTCTGATGAGGATGGCTGAGTGCCTACCTCTTCTATATATTCCGTCCTTGTAACCCTATTGTTCAATATATGAGTATACAACATTTCTATTCTCTGATTTACTACAGTTTTTGAAACATAATTCATGTTAACATATTGATTCATGATAAAACATAGTTCACGATACACATAATTCATCAAATCATACATAGCAAAAAAATAATCTTTCGATGGTCCTTTATTTAGCGGAAAGAATGTCATATTCATATTACGCGACAACGATACCAATATGACATTATATCTTGTTGCAATCACATAACCTAAATCTGGTATAGTCATCCAGTTATCTTTTCCTTAAGCACCCAATCTAGAAATGATCAACGACTTCTGCACAGTTTCAACGTTGTCATCGAAAACTTTGGAATAAAGGTCTTTATGTAAATTAATCTCTTTCTCCAATTGTGTTCGAACTAAAGGCCAAGATTCTTCTGTCCAACCTAACAAAGCTCCAACGGCGCGATACCCACAATTTCCATCTGGCTCAACATCTATTATGTCCTCGATATACAGATGAATGAATGTAGGAAAATGTATCTTAGATAATTGCCTTGCAGGATGCTGTGATGATTGACTTGCGGGACGCTGTGATGATTGACGTGCAGAACGTTGTGATGATTGACTTGCAAAACGCTGTGATGATTGCCTTGCAACGCTGTGATGATTGATTTGGAGATCCATGAGATGCATCGACATACTCCCAATATGATGGATCACGAGGACTATCTGTAACACCCCAATTTCTATTATTATATTTTAATTATAAAATATAATGCACAACTATTATTATCCGTATGTTGACATGTGCGATAATTTCCTTCGTGTTTGTCCTATGTGTTCGCCCTAATGATTTATTTAAATTATTAATATTAATAATATTCAATTTTGTTTTAAAACATATATATATAATTATATATATATAAAAAAAAGAAAATAAGAAGTAAACGTGTGTGTTGCTACATTAGTCCATTAACTTAATCATTAGTAGATTGAGTTTATGATTGTAGTAATAATAACAATAATAATAATAATGATAATGATAATAATAATCATATTAATAATAATAAGGGTCATGGGCTAAGTGTATAGGTCTTATAATAAGCCTAATAAAATACCTAATACTACTAGGACGTATGGATAGGTATATAAGTGAAGAAAGGAGGCTATCGTGCATTCGGTATCTCTGTTTCCCCGTTCTATTAGGAAGAAAAAAATTGAATTGACTACTGCCCTGTTGCATCCAGCCACAACTCTTAATACCAAAATCATACATTGATTTCAAAGACTAGGCTGTTAGAGACGGTGATTGGTGAAGACGCGATACATTACATCAACGGATCAGCTTCGTTAAGAAAAAATCATCAGCCAAGGTAAGGGGTGAGATGAGGTTCAATTTTATGAGTATAAAATAACATGAGATGAACAGGAATGCCGAAATTCCCATATATTCATCCGGGGCTTACAACGTACGGTCGAGCACTATTGAGTAATAATAATTAATTAATAATATATTAATGGTAATAGTGAGGACTAAAATGTATTTTAGTAACCTATAGAATTGTTGTGAGTTTAATTATATCAAGACTGCATATTGTTTAATTTTCTGAAATCTTGTGTTGATTGTTATTGTGTGAATGATATGTACTTGAGTGCTTTGATTTACTGGATTTAAAACTGTGATATTAATTGAATGCACCGCCTGTTTGCTTTATTCTGTGATTGATAAAATTGGAATTTTATTGTGATTGACTAATTATATATATATATATACATATATATGTAATGATCTAATTCTGATGTATATTGTGAGTTGAAATTTATTGAGTTGTGACAATCGAGTACGTATGAGATAGATGTTGTAGTTTTGGAGTAAGGATTATTTTGTCATCATATAGGGAAGGTTTGACAAACCTAGTGATCATGGAGGGCTACAGTCAAACCGTGAGGTAAGACTGATAGACCTTGGGGGTACATCTAGTTGGGAATTCCTAAGTGGATTAGTGGGTTATTCCCTAAAGCCGGGAGCTACCGTGCAAAACAAGAGTACCCCGACTGTCGCGTATATGTGTCTCGGGTTGAGTTGAGGGGATCTATGAGGACTTGGGCATTCATGAATTGTCCGTCCACTGTTGTAGTGGCATAGTATCATGCCTCCTAACCAAGTACTTCAAAGTAGAATGGTACCAAGTGATGAGGAAGTATAAAGTATAGGACATGCATAACATTTTCTCCCTGTGACTGTTTTATTGTGATTGAATTAGATTAACCTTGATGTTATGTTCTGGAATGTTCTCATGTTTGTGTTAATTTGCTTACTTACGTGTTCTTCTCGTTTACATTATACTATTACATAATTTCGATACTCACCCCTCGTTGTTTGTGTTTGGCGTTTGCGATGGACGTTGACGAGTTGCAAGCTGCAGGTGCAGATTAATACTCCCAGGGTGTAGGAAGCTGTCTCATCTTGAAGACTTTTATCATATTCCTTCTGTTAATTTCATATTTGAACATCTGTAATTTTGGGAAATTTTGCTCTGATAGTGACATCGGGTTGGGACTACAATTATAATTATCAGTAACTTATGTATGTGTGCTTCAAAAGAATTTAATTTGATCACTGTTATGACCATCGAATTGTTAAGCTGATAGAAACTTTGGATTAATACGAATTGTCCAGGATTAAGTGATACTTTTGCCTTAAAGAAATTGTTCAAAAGTTTTTTTTATTTATTTATTTATACTCTATTACTTTTAAATTAAAATCTGAAAGAAAAAGAAATTTTTTATTAAATTGGGATTTAGGGTGTGACATTAGTGGTATCAGAGCAGGTCTGTCCAATCAGACCGTAGGTGTGTTATGTGTTCACTATGTTTCCTTGTGTGCTCTGTTATGTGTGTGTTGTTACTATGATTGTTATTGTGTTAGTAGTGTAGAACTAAGTTAGTTTCCTTTCTTCCTAAGTATCCCACTGTATTCAATTGGCCTATCTGATTGATGCAGGTAGTGATGGCTAGTGGGAGGAATGACGCTGCAATTGCTGAGGCTCTGGAGTCCATGGCAGGAGTTACAGTGCAGGCTCTAAAGGCTGTGGCTGAATCCCAAGCTACTGCGCAAGCCTCTGCACAAGCTGCTGCTCAAGCTGCACAGATTGCTGCTCAAGCTGTTGCTCAAGCTAATAGTTACACTAATGATCAAGGAAATGTGCAAATAAATGAGTTCATGGTAATGGATCGATTCCATAAGGCTAATCCTCCATCATTTGAAGGTCACTATAATCCAGATGGAGCCCAGAAGTGGTTGCAAGAGATTGAGAAAATTTTTAGAGGAGTGGCATGTCCCGAAGGCCAAAAAGTGCATTTGGGAACTTTTATGTTGATAGAAGAAGCTGAACATTGGTGGGATAATGCGCGCCAGCGTTTAGATAATGCAGGGACTGTAATTACTTGGACAGTATTCAGAAACATGTTCCTAGTCAAGTATTTTTCTGAAGACATCCGCAATAGGAAGGAAATGGAATTTATCAAGTTAGAACAAGGTAATATGTTAGTGGCAGAATATGCCGCTAAGTTTGAGGAGTTGTCCAGGTACTACCCACTCTATGTAGGAGAAGCAGGAGAAAAATCTAAGTGCATCAAGTTTGGAATGGGACTCAGACCAGAGATCAAGAAGCAGGTTGGAATGCAAGAGATCCATGACTTCCCTACCCTAGTGAATAAGAGTAGGATCTATGATGAGGATAGTCGTGCTGAAAAGGCACATTATCGAAACACGGGAACCATGAAGGACAAGAGGCCTATGCATCATAATAGGGGAAAACCTTACTCTTTCCCTCCTAATAAATTTGAAAGTCGTTCGAATTATCACCAACACGGTTCTCCAGCCGGAAGAGGAAATGGTAATGGTAATGGAAAAGGAAATGAAAACAGTTATAGTTATGGGGGTGGTAGAGGAAACCCGAATGGAAGAGGAGTTAGCTATGTGAATAGCAACAACCGGAGTCAAATCTCGAGCAACAACAGTAGTAACAACAGTGATCCAGCTACTCCTATTCGATGTCACAAGTGTGGTAAGCAAGGTCATATGGCATTTGAGTGCATAGATGCTGCAGTTACTTGTTTTAATTGTCAACAACAGGGCCACATCAGCACCACATGCCCCTATCCAAAGAAGACTCCCCAATCCAGAAACCAGAGTTCCCAAGCCAGCCGACCTATGTCTAATGGAAGAGTCTTTGCCCTTAGTGGTGCAGGAGTAACTAAGAAAGACAACTTGATGCAAGGTACGTGTCTCATCAGTGATACTCCTTTGTTTGTGCTATTTGATTGTGGTACTACTCATTCCTTTGTTTCTCTTGATTGTGTTAGACGTTTAGGACTACCTGTGTCTCGTTTGCAGTATGATTTGATTGTGAATACCCCAACTAGTGACTCTGTTGACACCTCTAGTGTTTGTCATAATATTTCTATCCATGTGTGTGGAAAGGACTTCCGAGTTGACTTAGTATGTTTACCTTTACGTCTAGTTGATGTGATCCTCGGTATGGATTGGTTATCTGCTAATCGAGTCCGCGTAGATTTTTTTAGTAAAACTATTGAATTCATGGAACTAGAAGAGAGAGAGAAGCCTAGCAATATATCCGCCAACCAAGTGAAGGCACTCTTGAAAGACGATTCCCAATTATACATGATCCTATCCTCGTTGGAACTTGAAGAAAAAGTGGTAGTACAAGATGTTCCTATTGTGCGTGAATTACCTAAAGTATTCCCTAAAGATGTCAATAGTTTACCACCAGAGCGTGAGGTCGAGTTTAACATTGACCTTGTACCAGGTACTGGACCCATATCCATGGCACCATATAAGATGTCTCCCTTAGAATTATCTGAACTTAAGAAACAATTGGAGGAGCTTTTAGATAAACAATTTATAAGACCTAGTGTGTCACCATGGGGTGCACCCGTGTTGTTGGTTAAAAAGAAGGATGAATCTATGAGGTTGTGTGTGGATTACCGCCAACTTAATAAAGTGACAATCAAGAATAAGTACCCACTACCTAGGATAGATGATCTTATGGACCAATTGAGAGGATCCTGCGTATTTAGTAAGATTGATTTGAGATCAGGTTACCATCAGATTCGGGTGAAGTCTTCGGATGTCTCGAAAACTGCATTTAGGACCCGTTATGGCCACTATGAGTACTTGGTCATGCCTTTTGGTGTTATTAATGCACCAGCGGTGTTTATGGATTACATGAACCGAATCTTTCATCCTTACCTAGACTCATTTGTGGTTGTTTTTATAGATGATATCTTAGTGTACTCTAAGACTAAGGAAGAGCATGGTGAACATTTAAGGATAGTCTTGCAAACCCTTAAGGAAAAACAATTATTTGCCAAGCTGTCTAAGTGTGAATTTTGGTTAGAGGAAGTGAGTTTCCTAGGACATGTAATTTCAAAAGGAGGAATAGTTGTTGATCCTGCTAAGGTAGAGAGTGTCTTAGAATGGAAAGCACCAAAATCAGTGACTGAGATTAGGAGTTTCCTAGGACTGGCAGGTTATTATCGTAGATTCATAGAAGGATTCTCCAAGTTGGCCTTACCTTTGACTAAGTTGACCCAGAAAGGGGAATTGTTTGTGTGGGATACCCATTGTGAGAATAGTTTCCAAGAGCTTAAGAAACGATTGACCTCTGCACCGATCTTAGTGTTACCTAACCCGAGCAAACCCTTTGTAGTATATTGTGACGCGTGTGGCTCAGGATTAGATGGAGTGCTTATGCAGGATGGAAAAGTCGTAGCGTATGCTTCTAGACAACTGAAGATTCATGAGAGGAACTACCCTACCCATGATTTAGAACTAGCAGTAGTTGTCTTTGTACTTAATATGTGGAGACACTATTTGTACGGATCTAGATTTAAGGTTTTTAGTGATCATAAGAGCCTTAGGTACCTTTTCGACTAGAAGGAACTGAATATGAGGCAACATAGGTGGATGGAATTTCTTAAGGATTTTGACTTTGAACTTAACTATCACCCTATAAAGGCCAATGTAGTGGCTGATGCCTTGAGTAGGAAGAATTTGAGTGTGTCCGCTTTAATGGTTAAGCACAGCGAGTTGCTGGAACAGTTTAGAGACCTTAGCTTAGTTTGTGAATTGACACCAGAAAGTATTAAATTGGGAATGTTAAAGGTGACTAGTGGACTATTAGAAGAGATTGAAAAGAGTCAGAAGTTGGACTTATACCTTTTGGATAAGTTACAGCTGATTGACCAGGGGAGAGAACCTGATTTTAAAATGGGTGTCGATGGAATTTTGAGATTTAAGGATAGAATTTGTATACCCGATGTAGAGGAGTTAAGAAAGATAATCTTAGAGGAGGGACATAGGAGTTGTTTAAGTATTCACCCTGGAGCCACAAAGATGTATAAGGACCTCAAGAAAATATTTTGGTGGCCTAGGATGAAAAAAGATGTTGCTGAGTTTGTATATGCTTGTTTGACCTGTCAAAAGTCTAAGGTAGAACACCAGAAACCTTCAGGCTTGATGCAACCTTTGAGTATTCCTGAATGGAAGTGGGATAGCATCTCTATGGACTTTGTTGTAGGCTTACCTCGAACTCCAAAAAAAGTATGACAGTATTTGGGTTATTGTGGATAGATTAACCAAATCTGCTCATTTCATTCCGATAAACATAACTTATTCTATGGAAAAGTTAGCTGAATTATACATAAAGGAAATTGTTAAGTTGCATGGAATCCCATCGAGTATAGTGTAAGATAGAGACCCTATATTTACCTCTAAATTTTGGCAAGGTTTACAAAGCGCTTTGGGTACAAACCTTAGGATGAGTTCATCCTATCACCCACAAACAGATGGTCAAACTGAAAGAACCAATCAATCCCTGGAAGACTTATTGAGAGCTTGTGTGTTGGAACAAAGTGGAAGTTGGGATAGCTTTTTACCACTTATAGAGTTTACCTATAACAATAGTTTCCACTCTAGCATTGGAATGGCCCCTTTTGAGGCGTTGTATGGAAGGAGGTGTAGAACCCCTCTGTGCTGGTTTGAGACGGGCGATAACCTTGTGTTAGGACCTGAGATTGTCCAACAGACTACTGAAAAAGTAAAAATGATTCAAGAAAAGATGAGAGCGTCTCAGAGTAGGCAAAAAAGTTACCATGATAAAAGAAGGAAAGACCTCGAGTTTCAAGAGGGTGATCATGTATTTCTGAGAGTTACTCCAACAACTGGGGTTGGCCGGGCGTTAGAAATGCGAAAGCTTACTCCTCGGTTTATAGGACCCTACCAAATTCTTAAACGTGTCGGTAACGTAGCATATCAAATCGCGTTGCCTCCGTCTCTTTCTAATCTTCATAGTGTCTTTCACGTGTCTCAACTTCGCAAGTACATTTTCGATCCTTTACATATAATCGAGTCAGACAAAGTCCAAATAAAAGAGAATCTAACTTTTGAGATTTTACCGCTACGGATTGAGGACCAGAAAGTCAAAGAATTAAGGGGTAAGACAATTTCATTGGTTAAGGTTGTCTGGGGAGGTGCTGTTGGTGAAACTGCTACGTGGGAAGTCGAAAGTCAAGTGTGTGATTCGTATCCAGAGTTGTTTTCCTCAAGTAAATTTCGAGGATGAAATTTTTTTTTACAGGGGGAGAAATGTAACACCCCAATTTCTATTATTATATTTTAATTATAAAATATAATGCACAACTATTATTATCCGTATGTTGACATGTGCGATAATTTCCTTCGTGTTTGTCCTATGTGTTCGCCCTAATGATTTATTTAAATTATTAATATTAATAATATTCAATTTTGTTTTAAAACATATATATATATATATAATTATATATATATATATAAAAGAAAATAAGAAGTAAACGTGTGTGTTGCTACATTAGTCCATTAACTTAAGCATTACTAGAGTGAGTTTATGATTGTAGTAATAATAACAATAATAATAATAATAATGATAATAATAATAATATTAATAATAATAAGGGTCATGGGCTAAGTGTATAGGTCTGATAATAAGCCTAATAAAATACCTAATACTACTAGTACGTATGGATAGGTATATAAGTGAAGAAAGGAGGCTGTCGTGCATTCGGTATCTCTGTTTCCCCGTTCTATTAGGAAGAAAAAAATTGAATTGACTACTGCCCTGTTGCATCCAGCCACAACTCTTAATATCAAAATCATACATTGATTTCAAAGACTAGACTGTTAGAGACGGTGATTGGCGAAGACGCGATACATTACATCAACGGATCAGCTTCGTTGAGAAAAAAATCATCACCCAAGGTAAGGGGTGAGATGAGGTTCGATTTTATGAGTATAAAATACCATGAGATGAACGGGAATGCCGAAATTCCCATATATTCATCCGGGGCTTACTACGTACGGTTGAGCCCTATTGAGTAATAATAATTAATAATATATAAATGGTAATAGTGAGGACTAAAATGTATTTTAGTAACCTATAGAATTGTTGTGAGTTTAATTATATCAAGACTGCATATTGTTTAATTTTATGAAATCTTGTGTTGATTGTTATTGTGTGAATGATATGTACTTGAGTGCTCTGATTTACTGGATTTAAAACTGTGATATTAATTGAATGCACCGTCTGTTTGCTTTATTCTGTGATTGATAAAATTGGAATTTTATTGTGATTGACTAATTATATATATATATATACATATATATGTAATGATGTAATTCTGATGTATATTGTGAGTTGAAATTATTGAGTTGTGACAATCGAGTACGTATGAGATAGATGCTGTAGTTTTGGAGTAAGGATTATTTTGTCATCATATAGGGAGGGTTTGACAAACCTAGTGATTCGGGGAAGTTCAATTGAATGAGCCTGATCGTGGAGGGCTACAGTCAAACCATGAGGTAAGACTGATAGACCTTGGGGGTACATCTAGTTGGGAATTCCTAAGTGGATTAGTAGGTTATTCCCTAAGGGCGGGAGCTACCGTGCAAAACAAGAGTACCCCGACCGTCGCGTATATGTGTCTCGGGTTGAGTTGAGGGGATCTATGAGGACTTGGCCATTCATGAATTGTCCATCCATTCTTGTAGTGGCATAGTATCAGGCCTCCTAACCAAGTACTTCAGAGCAGAATGGTACCAAGTGATGAAGAAGTATAAAGTATAGGACATGCATAACATTTTCTCCCTATGACTGTTTTATTGTGATTGAATTAGATTAACCTTGATGTTATGTTCTGGAATGTTCTCATGTTTGTGTTAATTTGCTTACTTACGTGTTCTTCTCGTTTACATTATACTATTACATAATTTCGATACTCACCCCTCGTTGTTTGTGTTTGGCGTTTGCGATGGACGCTGACGAGCTGCAAGCTGCAGGTGCAGATTAATACTCCCAGGGTGTAGGAAGCTGTCTCATCTTGAAGACTTTTATCATATTCCTTCTGTTAATTTCATATTTGAACATCTGTAATTTTGGGAAATTTTGCTCTGATAGTGACATCGGGTTGGGACTACAATTATAATTATCAGTAACTTATGTATGTGTGCTTCAAAAGAATTTAATTTGATCACTGTTATGACCATCGAATTGTTAAGCTGATGGAAACTTTGGATTAATACGAATTGTCCAGGATTAAGTGATACTTTTGCCTTAAAGAAATCGTTCAAAAGTTTTATTTATTTATTTATTTATTTATACTCTATTACTTTTAAATTAAAATCTGAAAGAAAAAGAAAATTTTTATTAAATTGGGATTTAGGGTGTCACACTATCAAATTCTTTTCTCTTTTTAGTACCTCCTTTGGTTTTCACTTTATTAGGTGGTGGAACCATTGTTGTTGTTTGTGGAAATACAAGTTCACGCTCCTTTGCTCTGAATATCCTTTGACCAACAAATCTTGTTTCTTCATGTATGCCTTCATTGCTTCCAACTCTTTTGAAAAATCATAATCTGATAAAGATTCTTCATCCTCCAATTCTTGCTCAATGCTTAATTTCCTCCAAAAAATATGAATGCTATCTAAGGGAATAACATTACCAGACATCTGCAATTTTGCCAACTCACAAGCACATGGTAATCCATGAGTTGTTCTGATTTAGCAACCACATTTTGTTTTGTCAGTACCTACAATCTTTCACCCTCTTCAATTGTTTGTCAATCATTTCAAAACATTTCCTTGATACACAATGATGTAATCTCTGATAGAATGGTGAATTATACCCATGCTCCACATCGAGAATAGATTTATGAAAAGTTGATTTGAGGATACACAATTGGTTCTTCAACATCATATTCACAGCATCCCAACTTTTACACAAGTCTCCCTTACTAGTCTGCAACATGTTTTTCAATCTCCAATGAGTAGACTCCGCTCTACAAATAAATTAAATAACACAAATTAAAACAAATCACATAAATCACAATCATTTTTCTAAAACAATACAAATCATTATTTAAAAATACCTGTTGGTCGTTGTGTTCCCTAAATGCATCACTATGTTCGTCCAAGCCATGACAAATCTTTCTTTGTAAGGTGTCAACCATGAATCTTTAACATAATCAACAAAAAGAATAATATCGGCACACACTAGCTCAAAGTGTTGCAAGTGATGATCATACTCCTCCACACTAGCCAAAAATACAATTTTTTTCCATAAATCCATTACTTCATCTTGTCTATCCTTACTCACATATTGTTTGCATCTTGCCCGAACTTTTTTTTCAATATGAAAACGACACAACAAATGAATTGAAGTAGGAAATACAACACCAATAGCATTCATCATGGCAAGATCTCTATCCGTCACAATAACTTTAGAAATTAAATTTTCAGATACGAACAACTGTCTTACCTTTTGAAATGCCCATATGAAGTTATCTTGTCGCTCTTGCTCCAAATAGGCAAATGCAACCGAAAATGTCAAACCAGTAGATGTTACACCGACAACTTCAAGCAACGGTAACCGATATCTATTTGTTTTGTATGTGCTATCACATATCAAAACAAAATGAAACGTGTTCAACAGCTTTATACAATCAGGATGCGTCCAAAATATGTCTCTTAGAACATCTGAATTATCCCGTCTTCTTGTCCAGTGCACATAATTTTCATTTTGTATTAACTTCAACAGATGTTGCACTTCTGTGTACGAACCTCTCAAAGATGATCAATAAGTACTTCTTGCTTTATATATTTGAGTGAAAATTGTGACATTATCTTTATTTTTCTCTTTCAAAGCATTCAAAATGAACCTTGGAGCAAGCTTATACTTTGTCATGTCATTGACAAATTTTTTCTCCTCTTCATTTAGACGCCCCAAATATGAATGACCGTCTAAAATATTGGCTAAATCGTGATTGTGTGTTCCACAACGAACACTAATTTTCCATCCTTCACCCAAACTCGATCATATACATCTGAGTTTAAATGGACAGTTTTCCTTGTGAGAACAAGTTATTGTTGATTTTGATTTTGATTTATATCTTCCGCCTCTTTCGCATCCCAAAATTAATTTGTCTTTTCTGCCTCTCTTTCCCGTTGCTTTATCTGATCGAATGGTAACAATTAAAATTCCATTTTGCATTCCAATTTTTTTTGCCCATTCAAATACAACTTCTCGAGAAGGAAATATCTACAAAACATATATTTCAAATAAAGATTTCATATTAAAATAAAGATTTAAAATAAAACATTAATACATGTTAATCCATTAAATTTATCAGTTCAAAATTTAATTATAGGTAAAAATACCTGATCAGTGATAAATTTATCTGTAGAATCTATAGTCGCCGTTGTAGCAGGAACCTCAACTCTACTCATGCCTGATTCTAAAAAGTTTACTCTATTTAATTAATAATAATAATAATACATATTTAAAAAATAAAGGTAAAACTTTTCAAAATAAAACTTTCGAAAGTTTCATTTTGAAATGAAACATTCGAATTAATTTCGAAACTTTGCAAACCAACTGAAACTTTCGAAAGGTTTCGAACCTTTCAGCTTGAAACGAAACTTCCGAGGGATTTCGAAACATTCATGTGACACCAAACTTTCGAGGTGTTTCGAAAATTTCCACTTCCAATGAAAGGTTCGAAATTGTTGATGAATTCAGAATATTTTTCACTTCGAAGGTTTCAACATCTAAGAAACTTTCGAAATTTTAAAAATCATACCTTCGAAAATTTGAAATATTCGAATTATAGCATAAAATCCAAAAGTTTCGAACATACCATATTAAAAAGTGAATTTTAATTTTTTAAAATTAAATTTATAATTAATAAAAATGATATTTTAGACATTTTAAAAAAATGGGGGGTGGGAGGTTTAGGTGTGGGGGTGCATGGTATAATACTCCAATTAAAAATGATGGAAATGTTAATTATAACGTGTTAGTTATTAAACAGATGCAACAAGGATTAACATAGGTTAGAGATAATTATATTTAGTCCTTTCTTCAATCAAGGATTTTTCCAATCAATTTGTACAGTCCTTGTGGATATCTCATAATTATCACTCAACCTATACTTTACAACTTCTTAATGACACAACCTTGCACTTGTAAAGGAAAATTTCTTCACTAAAATGTTTCTTATTAATTTGTTTAGAAAATAAATCACGAGTTATTGTTAATAATCGTAAAGCTTGTTAAAATTTTTTAGAGTTTTTATGATATAGTGTTTTTAAATGAATTTCAATAAAGAATTGTTTCTATGTGATTGTTGATGTTGGAACTTCAAGTCTTTAGTAATATTTATTGCCTATCCAAGACAATAATACCGTTACGTGTAGTCAATATAAAGCAATATAAAGTAGAAATTATACATGACAAACGGGACACAAACACATAGATATATGTAATTACAAATATCAGGATCCACACCAACTAATGTCATATACCTAAAACATTAATATGTTTTCATTAATATATATATATATATATATATATATATATATATATATATATATGACCAAAGAGGATACTACTTATATCTCACAACCAAATATATCTGGACGTGGATTAGGGATGGCAATTAGACCCAGACTCAGTAGGTACCCGTAAAAAAAACCCATAATTGGTAGGGTAAAAACTCGCATAATGGGTATGGGGATGGGGATGGGTAATTACCCGCAAAATTGAACGGGTATGGGTGCGGGTACGGGTACTATAGTACCCACCCCGCCCTGCCCCGCACATATATTATTATTATTATTATTATTAGTATGTAAGTTTGTTTTAACTTAAATAAAAATGATTTTTGTTTTAAATAATTTAGAGATTATTTTTTAGAGATTTTTTAAAGGCTAAATAGCACTCGTGGTCCCTTAACTTAATTTCAATTAACGTTTTAGTCATTTATCTTTTTTTTCTTCCCGATTTGGTCATTTATTTTAATTTTAAGTAACAATTTGATCTTTTATGTTTTAAAATGTCAACAATATTATCCTTTTTTTTTTACAAAAATTCAAAAAACTTATCAAAATTTTCAACCAAAACCCATAAAATTAATTATATTCTTTAATATAATACAAATTTCATCAAATTCGTAACTCAAATCTTCAAATAAACTCATACAAAAATTTCATTAAATTTCATTCTTTATTTTATGTTGTTAAAAATGGAAATATGAGTTTATTTGAATATTTGAGTTTCGAATTTGATGAAATTTGTATTATATTGAAGAATATAAATAATTTTATGGATTTTGGTTGAAAATTTTGATGAGTTTTTTGAATTTTTGTAAAAAAAAAAGGATAACATTGTTGACATTTTAAAACATAAAAAATCAAATTGTCACTTAAAATTAAAATAAAGGACCAAATCGAGAAAAAAAAAAGATAAAGGACTAAAACGTTAACTGAAATTAAGTTAAGGGATCACGGGTGCTATTTAGCCTTTTTTAATTATGATTTTTTAACTCCCGTTTGTTTATTATTATAAAAATGATTTTTTTTTACAATAATTTTTAACATGGTTGTATACAATTTTATAAAAATAATTTTTTTAAACTAAAAAATTACCATAAAAGACATAAAAATGATTTTCAAGAAAACATGTTTGTTTGAAAAAATATTTTTAAATACATGATTTTTCTAAATACACATATGTCTCTCTACTATCTTATGCATCTCTATCTCTCCTTCCAATCTCTAACTACTATTTCTCTCACTCTCTACTATCTCATGTCTCTTTACCTCTCCTTTTTATTACAAACAAATCAACGGATTTAGGTAATTCATTTCATAATTTTCGGATCCTCATGAAAAATAAACATATAAGTAAATCATCACGAAAATATGTTAGTAAATAGTAATAGATTTTGGAGATCTTGTTCTAATCTTAAAAATTGAGCCCTTAATAAAAAAAAGTATAATTTTAATAATTAAAAAAAATTGAAGAATAAATTTTAGTCCCTATACACATATTTGATTCTGATGAAGAAGTAAATAATTGTGATTTTATATTTAAGAGTTTTTTTTATATTATTAATCATGACTTTATAATTATAAATAACTAATATAATACACATATCAATTTTTTTACATATTTCGGAGAGGACTTGCAACTTCATAAAATATTCTTTCAAAAAACATTATTTTTGATGTTTTGATATATTGTAGTAATATACTAATGTTGGATCATGATATATTTTGGAAGTTTTGAGTTAGACAATATTTTGGTTTGTAATATTTATGATTTGGATTTAAAATATTTGAGAATTTTTTTAAATTTAATCACAAATTATTTATCGATATATTTTTGTTAAAGTGCGGGTAATGGGTATGGGTACAGGCACTTAAGTACCCAGAGGGCAAGGGTACGGGTATTAAAGTTGATACCCACGAAGGTACAGGTATTTTTTTAAACGAGGCATGGGTACTATAGTACCCTATCCATACCCTACCCATTGTCATTCCTAACGTGGATCTTGTACGTTGCATTGCAATAAGTATAATTGCTCAATGTAGTTTAAATACTAAATATTAAATTTTAATTTAAAATTTGAGTTTAAAATAGTACAAATGTATTGAATAGAGGGCAGTGAGAGGAAGTTAAATACACCGAATCCAGATCCAATACATACACGTGTGACTTGGGTAAACAAAGCATAGGAGGTTTGGCAAATCTGTGAAATTAACGAAGCTTCGCAAAAAAGATATTTATGGTTGAGTGTTTGTGAATGTGCCAAGTCAGCTAGTAATACCAATACTTGCAATTGGTCAAGTACATGTCCTTCCCTCTTCATAATACCGTTACTCATTGGCCAAACAAATTGGCACCAATCTAGTTTTTGTCATTTCCCCAAACAAAACCTTAAAAACACACACCAATATTATCACACTCTTTCACTCTTCACTTCACCTTCCAATTCCAACAACAACTTTCCCAACGTCATGGCCATGGCTGGATCAGGAACTCTCAGTCTCTCACAATTCTCACTTCATAAACCAATTTCGTTCCCCACAAAAAAACTACAAAGGACAAGAATTTGCATCAGAGCCATGTCAGGAGAAACAGAAGCCACTTCAATTTCACAACAAGAACCAATATCAGCAGACTCTTCTTCTTCTTCTTCAACGTCACTGTCATTTTCTCCTCCTCCAAATTTCAAGCCCCCTGAACCTAAACCCTTTAAAAGTAGACCTGACAAAACTCGTGAAGTGTTTTCAGCTTTGTTTCCTTTGATCATTCGCTTTGCTACTGGAGTTTTCGCTTCTGGGTGATTAACCGTATTCCCTTCTCTTCGTTTTTGTTTTTTACCCTTCAATTTTCAATTTTTCTTTCTTTTTTACATTTTTTTATTCTTTTCAATATTTAGTCCTTTTGATTGTGATGGTTATTGAGTTGAAGTAACTATCTAGGTAGAGGGGTGGCAAAACAATTCCAGTTACTTGTAATGAATTGGTTGGTCTTGTGATGTTTTGTTTATGTAATCAAATTGGTGTCATCATACATTGTATGATTGAAATAAGCAACTTAAAATAGGAGACAAGCCTTAATCTAGGCTAATCATTTGAAAGAAATTTCACTTACTGTATTGCAAGTGAACATCATATATCTAGAAACTAGTCAAAAATTTGGATTTTTGTGTGCGGGGAATTATACAATAACACAATCAAACCTTATCTACTTAGTAGGGCTGGCTACATAGATTAGACGAAGACATAATTTCAGATAATGTATTACAGTTCCCCAATAGCTCATTTTCCTTCAAAACTACCTTAATGGTTTAACCTATAGTTTTTTTGGTTACCCTTTAACATATAATGTAGGTTGTATATGAAGTAGTATCCAAAAGACAACCCAACATAACTTATATGCAGAGAATTTTTTAAATTTATCGAGTTTGTTCTAAAACGACCATTTATATGTCAAAATATATCAATAGACAAATTTTAATTTTTTTTTGTGCTTTTGTTGTGCCATGGCAGGTATTCTTTCTCATTCGTTTCTAAGGATGAAATGCCACCAAATGAATATGCTTTGGAAGTTTCAGGTAGCACTTAAATTCTTTTATGTTTAATGCTCATTATTGCATACCAGGTTAATTATCAAATAGTAATTGAATATATCTGTTAACTCACAAACAGTGATATAGAAAGTGCATTTATATAAATTTGGCTGCCAGAGAAAGATATCATTATGCCCAACATGTCAATATTTTTTCTCTTTTCTGTGTTTTTTATTTTTGTTCTTGTTCTTTGTTAACATTAGTAGTATGATTTCAGGCACTATGATAAAAGAAACATCAAAGATAGTAGGTGCTCGACCAGAGAAGCCAATTGAGATATACGAATTTGAAAGGTATTTCATAGTTCTCATTATTTTTTATAAACTCTGGATTTAATCAGTAGACATTCATGGTTTGGACTAAATACATCCTTACTCCTTCTTTTCCTAATGCAAACTGGCTTCCTATTTTTGTTTGTACTTTTACATTAATATATATTTTGAACTTTAACATGCCACTTTAAGGATTAAGGAAAAGACTAATTTGATACATTGTTTTCTTCTTTGGTTATGTGCTTCCTGGATTGCGCGCAGCTGCCCATTTTGTCGGAAGGTATGGATTATGGTTTTGTAGGATTAATGTTAACTCCCTTTGATGAAATTTTTCATCAGATGCTTTTGTTGTGGATTAATATTTTGACTATGTACAGGTTAGAGAAATAGTTGCTATTTTGGACCTTGATGTTCTTTTCTATCCTTGTCCTAGAAATGGTCCAAATTTTCGATCGAAAGTTGTTCAGTTGGGTGGTAAACAACAGTTCCCTTACATGGTAAGATTGACTCCTTAGAACAATCAACAAAACAAGATTAGTAGTTTCTTGTTATGATTCTCTAGACATCTTAAAAAGGATGAGATAAAAGTCACTAACCTGAACTGCTTCAATGAAATTAATGCAAAAACTATCCGGTACTTGTTCATGAATCCATCTAGCATCTTAAATCATCAACTCTTTAGAAAATTGGCTTAGAAGTTTTGTATTTATAAGAAAAATGTAACCTAGAATGGTGTGCTGGCAGTAAATTTTCCTTCTTTGAAGTAACTGCCAAAAGCTTTGCCTTACAATGATTTTTACTAGTTATAACACATTAACACACCCTACATTTGATATACTCCCCCAATAGATATATTATCACCTTTTTCTTATCACACCTCGTGATGATTGTTTAATATTTAGTGTTTTTGATGAAGAAATAACAATTTTCTTATCTCAGGTTGACCCAAACACTGGTGTTTCGATGTATGAATCAGATGACATAATTCGGTATTTGGTTGGCAATTATGGTTAGTTTCTTCATATATATATCCTTTTTGTTGCATTATTTTGTTTTGTAGTCTTTCTCATTGCAAAGACATGTGTTAGATTTTGGAGCTACCCCTACAAAATCAGTTTGTAACACAAATATCATTCAATATATATATTTATGATCTATTTAAGTTCATTTTGAAGAGTATTATTAATCCTTATAGGTTATTGCAAATACCAGTTATGCACTTTTCACACAAAAAATATCCCATTGTGAGTGTTGACCATTCATTATCTGTTCTGTAGGTGATGGAAATATTCCTTTTACTTTATCACTCGGATTTTTAACGGTTAGAACCTGACATCGCTATCATCGGTTTTATCTCCAGAAAAGTTGAATTGTATCATTGATGTTAACAACCAAACACTGTATTTTCTATGCAGAACTTGTCTTGTGGTCTTGCTATGCTTAGTCGTATTACAAAGGTAATATCTGATTTATTTCCATTTGTTGTGTAATGGAAGCGACTACTAGCCAATGAATCATTTACATAGACACGAACACCAGATACAAACTGACATTGACATGTATATACTGATAAAAATTTAAAAAATTTGAAGTGGTTGAATACAATGTAACCACATATGTTGGTTTTGTATTTGTGTCCGACACTGAACACACCTTTAATGTGAAGAGTATTGGTGCTACATAGCTACTA
The DNA here is from genome assembly GCA_037974295.1 of Cicer cuneatum. NCBI lineage: Eukaryota > Viridiplantae > Streptophyta > Magnoliopsida > Fabales > Fabaceae > Cicer > Cicer cuneatum. The sequence goes on along the minus strand of JBBPBO010000001.1, from coordinate 29,031,891 downwards.
GCCTACTCTAATAATAACCTTTGACGAATGGTAAACTGATATACATTAATTTCAACTTTTGGCAGTCATTGAGATTTAACTTGCTAAGAATACTAATGTAAGTATTCATTTTTATATTTCAGGGATCAAAATATACTCCAGCAAAGTTACCACCAAAGCCACTTAAATTATGGGCTTATGAGGTTGGTAAACAACATTCAAAACCATGCATCCTAATGTTTAATTAATGAATTCAAGGCTTCCATTACGAAATTAAAGATTGACATGCATGACAATGTAAGATTTATCTAATGCTACAAATTTTAAACACTAAATTTTATATACTTTATTTGTTCAGGGGTCTCCTTTCTGCAAACTCGTACGCGAAGTACTTGTGGAATTGGAGCTGCCACATTTGCTTGTCAAGTAAAAATCCTTATTTTTCTACTGGCCATATTTTATTTTCAGTTGATATGTACTCCTTAGTTTTTAATCTTTTTGGTGATTATAATACATATTTTATTCACTTTTGATTTTTTTTTTTCTTTCATGTTACTCACTTTAATATTTTCATTTTAGTTGTGCTAGAGGTAGCCCAAAACGACAAATACTATATCAGCAAGTAGGGCATTTCCAGGTAATTTATTGATTCTAGTTTATGCAAATATACACATTCTTTACAAACTTTATGACATAGTATATGGTTAATGGATAATGTATATTCTGATGGTTAATTGTGGTTTACAGGTACCTTTTTTGGAAGATCCAAACACAGGGATAGAAATGTTTGAAAGTGCTGAAATTATAGAGTACCTTAGAGCAACTTATGCTCTTTAGTGATGCCATTGCATGTCACAAACACTTTCATCCTCTTGTAAGATTTAAATTGGTTCATCTTACACATGTAAATCAACTTGTTACTTTATCAAAAATATCAAATAGTGGATTCGATTGCCTCAGCAATAAAGTTAAACAATGGTTTGAGGTGCTTAACGTAATAAAATTGTGGGTTAAAAAGTGTATACATACATTAGACCTGCTTAGGCCATTTACTATACTGGCTTTGAATATAGTTTTCCTGCCTTCAGCTTGTACAATTTATTAATTTATTTTATGAGTAAATTATCATGTTAAGCGTTGTTAAAACAATAGTTGGGTCTGCGACTGAAATTAACCAACAAAGATCATAGCAAAACAATAGCAATGAAAATGTCAAAAACAGAAATGTTATAATGTAGATTTTAATACTTAAAAAGAAATGATGTAAATGTAAAGAAACTGTGTAGATGAAATTAAAGAAAGATAATGACAGAATAAAAGATATACTTGTTCAGCCTCAATTACTTGAAACGTATGTTTTCAAAACAATTCAGAAGTATGGAATTTACAAGATTAAGGTCTGTTGTAAAAAACCAAAGATCAATGAGTTTCGCAGTGGAGATTGATCAGTTTTCAAAATGGAGATCGTTTATCGTTATCTGTTTTTTGATTTTGTTTCTTTTAATCTAAACAAAATTGAATCTTGCTAAAATGAACACACACAATTGTTAACTCAGTTCAGAGATAAAACTCCTACGTTTGAGGGACTGGATTCGACTTCGAATTATCACTATATGAGATGAAATGATTACAATGTACTTTCTACACTCTATGCTATCAGTTTTCTGTTTTGTAAAACTGAAGTTTTTTTTTTTTTTACTATTTACTAGTTGCTGCCAAACTAATTATATACAAATTAGTTACAAAAAGTAGTTACAACTAATTAACTGAAAACTAACAGCCCCAAGTTAGATTAACTTCTAAGTAACCATACTTAGTCTTCTTAATTGAGTACCACATTTAACAATTCTCCACCTTGGTACCAAATGAGAAGCTTCAACCTGTGATTCTTCAAATCAGATCCTCTTAGTCCTTGATATCAGTTTCTGGACTTGATCTGCAGCATATCCAAACAGTGTTTGAATTTGCTAAGTGTGACAGGTGTTGTGAACATGTTAGTTGGATTGTCACTTGTGTGAACCTTTGCCACATTTATCTCACCCTTTTCAGTGACATCCCTTATGAAATGCAGCCTGATGTCTATATGCTTGGTTCTTTCATGATGCATTTGATTTTTACTCAAATGAATGACACACTGGCTGTCACAATTTATGGAAACCGACTATTGTTTGACACCTTCAGTGATCAATACTCTCAGCCAAATTCCTTTTTTCATAGCTTCAACAAGAGCAACATATTTTGTTTCTGTTGTTGATAATGCCACTATGTGTTGAAGATTAGCTTTCCAACTGACTGTGTTGTTGAACACTGTGAACACATACCCTGTGAGAGATCTTCTATCTGAATCTCCAGCAAAATCAGAGTCTACAAATCCTTGGACTAGTTTTGATGATTCTGAACTTTTGTTGTATTCCAAACACAAGCTTTGAGTTCCTTTTAAGTACCTTAGAATCCATTTAACAGCTTGCCAATGATTCATTCCTGGATTTCCCATAAACCTGCTGGTGACACTTACAGCATGAGAAATGTCTGGCCTTGAGCAAACCATAGCATAGATGATGCTTCCTATGGCACTTGCATAAGGTATAGTCTTCATGTCTTCTACTTCCAGATTTGTGTTTGGTGATATGGCTGAAGAAAGCTCAAGTGAGCTGCTAGTGGAGAGCTAACTGCCTTTGATTCACTCATATTGAATCTATTTAGAACCTTCCCAATGTAGCTCTATTGGGAAATTATCAATTTTCCTTGTTCTCTAATTCTGATGATTTCCATTCCTAGTATTGTAAGACCTTTAAATTTAAATTAAATTATGGATTGAATATCAGTTGTATTTTGGAATATTTGTAAAGGTATTTGATATATGTATATTTCTATATGCATATAAATATTTTTGAGATTGAGTAAAATTATTGAACGAAAGATTATTTAATTTAATTACGAGTAGTTTAAAATCGGGCAGTTGATCAAGATTTTATCTACCAACAAAGTTGCGACAGGAGTATTTAGTTGCTTGAGGGGAAAATTTCATTATAATATGTATATATATATAGTAAGTGAGGGGTATGCCTATATATGCGTATGTATGTGAGAGGCAAGGGAAGGAAAAAAATCAGAAACACATAATCAGTTTGCCTCACCTACCCGAGCTGCCTTCTTGTTCAGTTATGTTTGTGTTGGTAGTGAGAAGGATACTCAAAACTCAAATTACATGGAAATCCAAGCCTCGAATAAGAAAGTGTCAAGAAGGAAAGTTAGTCCTCTCATCTTTACGGTACTAGAGAACCAACTTTGGTAGCGACGACGCGATCGGGGGTTTTGCCGGTTTTAGTCGCGGTAACGTAAACGAACAAAAAAACGTAACTAAGGTAAGGGGCACCTTCCAACTTTTTAGATTGCATGTAGGGACTTTAAATGCATGTTTGATGGATGATTGTTATGTGTTATATGTGTTAAGAACGTGTTGTTGTGTTGATACTGAAAACTGCCTTTGCATGTGGTTTGTGGATGATCAAAATGCATGTATTGAGATATAGCTGTACTGTTTTGTGGCTGTTGTTGAGGGTAATGTTCTTGCTGTTGTTGTGACTTCTTGTTGAGTGGGTGATGCTTTTGTTGTTTTGTTGCGGTGAAAGAAATCATTTCTGTTGTATTGTTGACATTCTGGGTTTTGTGGTTCAAGAAATGGTGTTTGTGTTATGGTGGATGTGTTAGTTTTCAAATAAAAGAGTTTTGAAACTGAAGTGAATTTTCTAGAAAATCCCACTATTTTCGAAAAATGTATTCGGATACGGCACTGGTGTATTTGAATACACTTATGTAAAAATTCAGTTTTCATTCAAACTTTGAACCACGTATTCGAATACGACACTCCGTATTCGAATACAAATATGTGATTCTTGCTTCTGACTTAGCATCTGTATTCGGCTACGATCCTGTCGTATTCAAATACATAATTGTTGTTTTTGCCACTGACTTTGCATCTGTATTCAGCAACGACAACCTCGTATTCGAATATAGAAGTACTGATTTTGCCACTGTTTTAGCATCTGTAAACGACTACAAGGAAGCTGTATTAAAATACAGATTGTTTTTTTCAAGAATTCTATTTTTAAACATTGGTTTATGCACTTAATGAGTTAGGAAACATTTGGAAGGAATATGACAAACTATATGATGTTTTTGAGATGGTTTAAGGTGGTGATGGAGTGTCTGGATTTCAGATTTTATTTGCATATTGTTTTTGTGAAGAGGAAACATAGCATGTCCATGCATTGCATAGTCAGGTGGTGACCGCGATGGGCCACAAAGTTGATGCGGTGACTGTGATGGGCCGCGAAGTTAAGTAGTAACCGTGATGGGTTATAGAGTAGTTCTGCGTGTATTAGACGATCTATTCTATCCGGGTTCAGAGTAGTTCCGCGTATATTAGACGGTCTATTCTATCCGGGCTACAGAGTGGTTCCGCGTGTATTCGACGGTCTATTCTATCCGTGGGAGGATTTAACTTCTGTGTATTTGGCCTGTGAGAGGCTAAGACACGTAAATGTAGTGACCATGATGGGTTATAGAGTAGTTTCGCGTGTATTAGATGGTCTATTCTATTCGGGTTTCAGAGTAGTTCCGCGTGTATTAGATGGTCTATTCTATTCGGGCTACGAAATTGTTCCGCGTGTATTAGACGGTCCATTCGATCTGTAAATCGTGCTGGTCCGTGAGAGACTGCACCTTGGTAATTCCAAGAGTTGTGTACATTGACATATACATATTGCATTGGGATGGTTGACCTGTGAGTCATGATTTGATATGAGCTGATGAGTGGAAATCGATGTGTGCCAGTATCTCATGAATTCTAAGTGCCAAATGAGTGTTGTGATTGTTGATTGTATCTGTACTTGCAACATGATTTATATGTTAAATTGACTGTTTTGCAAAGATGTAGACATTATACATTTTAATAAGTGAGCATACTTATTTATTGTTGTCTTAACATTGAAACATGCCATGAATGTATTTGTTATCTTTGACATAACTGCTATGTGGTAATTGTTAATTTCGGTTGGTGACCCTTTACAATTATTGTGGAAAATTAGGCTTTGCCCTCATATGATACCCGAACCCGCACCACCGACGGTTACACTGACGATAGAAACATCGTTAGTTTTCCCTGACCTTCACGTACGGAGTATTTGTGGACAGCGCAGAGGGACGAACAGATGGAGTGAAGACGAGACTTGTACAGGATGTGGTGGAAACCGTGCTACTGTAGTTTTAGTGCATGATCAGATCAGTTTAGTCTTGTTGTATAGGGCCTAGTGCTGCTGGATGTATTTATTTGTTTTGGGATAATTGTATATCTATTCCGCACTCTGATAATGTTTTAGTGGGTCCGTGATCCGAATTTTTGAGGTATTATGACAGTGACTTTTGTTGATGTATTACCTTTTGATATATTAAAAGTATTAATTCCCAAAATTAAATTACTTGGCTATAATTATGATTTAATTATTTAACTACTTTTGTCGTTTTGGATTACGATGCCATATTATTTTGAAATGGTTTAATTTCAATTTATTTAAGTGGTTTAATTTTAATTCCTTTCAATTCTTTTGAATTAAGTTGAAATTCCTTTATTCGTTTTGAAAAAAAAAATATACTCGTGCTAATAAAAATCGGGGTGTTACAATGTTTGGTATCAGAGCATTTGGTTAATGTTTTAGTTAAGTTTTAGCCCATAGAGTGACCTCTTTAGTAGGCAGACCCAGTCTTCCTTCCTTTGAGTCCTAAAGCCATTTGGTTGTTGCATTAAGATTGTTTCTGTTGGAACCAAGTTGGTTCTTACACTCAAAGTTTTGATGTTAACAAAAGTATTTTATGAGAATAATATATATGACTTCGAAGAAGAATGCAAAAATCAGAGGATGACATCACTAGAGGATACCACCAGAGGATGACATCACCAAAGGATGTCGTCAGAGGATGACATCACCAGAAGATATTGTTGGAACCAAGTTGGTTCTTTCACTTAAAGTTTTGATGTTAACAAAAGTATTTTATGAAAATAACATATTTGACATAGAAGAAGAATGAAAAATGCCACCAGAAGATGAAGATGACGTCACCAGAAGCAGAAATCAGAAAATGACGTCACCAGAAGTAGAAATCAGAGGATGACGTCACCAGAAGCAGAAATCAAAGGATGACATCACCAGAAGCAGAAATCAGAGGATGACGTCACCAGAGGATGTCATCACCAGAAGCAAAAATCAGAGGATGACGTCACCAAAAGATGACATCATCAGAAGCAGAAATCAAAGGATGACGTCACCAGAGATGTTATTAGAGAATGACGTCACCAGAGGATATAATCAGAGGATATCACAGGAGGATATCATCAAAGGAACCTATCAGAGGATATCATCAGAGGAACCTATCAGAGGATATCATAAGAAGATCCCATTGGAGGATATAATCAGAAGTTCCCATTAGAGGATACAATCAGAGGATCCCGTTGGAGAATAATTCCAGAGGATCTCATTAAAGGCAAATAATCAGAAGCTACATAATTAGAAGCCGAAAGTATGCTCAAAACAGAATATGAACAAAATGCTCAAAATAGAATCAGAGTAAAAGACTCAAGAAACAGAATCTAGCTAAAAGTATGCTCAAAACAGAATTGGAGCAAAAGACTCCAGAAACAGAATCTGAGCAAAATACTCCAGAATATTCTCAAAACATAATCAATTGAAATATATCCAGAAGTAAAGCAAAGAATCAAAGTGAAGCTCTAATTTCAACTATAAATAGAGGCTTAATGCTGAAGAATGAAGTATCGAAAAATAGAAGAACTTGAGCAAAAAATTCCTAAGTATTCAAAGAGTTCAAAAGAGAGAAACACTTGCTTAAAAGTAAATATTTTCTAAGTGTTCTTTTCTTAGAGTGTGAAGCAGATCGTCATCATAAATTTTTAGAAGCAAACACTCTAGTTCAATTTAAGCTTATTGTGAGTATCAACTTTCCAGAAATAATTACTCAGTTCTAATTTCGATCCCTTAATTAAAATCCTATAGTGTTAAAGTTTATTCTAAAATCTGGGGTTGTCAGGTTGTTAGAAAAAGACTTAGCTTGTAGGTTTAAGGTTGTGAAGTTCCTCAAAAGTTTGGGGTTGTCAGACTATTTGAGAAGACTTGGCTGGTATAGTCGAGGTGTTGTTGTTCCCCAAAAGTATGGGGTTGTCAGGCTGTTTGGAAAGACTGGCTTGAAGGGTCAGTGGTGTTGTAATTCAAAGGAATTTGAATTAGCGAAAAAGGCCTTCTGAAGGAAGGGACTGGATGTAGTCTAGTTAAAGGTGAATCAGGATAAATTGTTGTGTTCTTATGTTGTGATTATCCGCTGCTAAATCTGATTATTTATTCATCAAATAATTTGCATCAATTCGACAAAACAACAAAAGAATTCAAGTTTTGCAAACACAATTCAACCCCCCTTCTCGTGTTTGCACCTTCAGATATCACCGTAGGATACCTCTAGAAGATACAGCCAAAAAATGTCACCAGATGATACCTCCAGAAGATGTCATCAGAGGATATCATCAGAAGCAAAAATCAGACGATATCATCAGAAACAAAAATCAGATATATCATCAGAAGCAAAAATCAGAGGATATCATCAGAAGCAAAAATCAGAGGATATCATCAGAAGAAAAAATTAGGGAATATCATCAGAGGCAAGAATCAAAATACATTATCAGAGGATACTATCCGATGCAAACATCAAAAGAAGATATGGTCCAAATTAGAAGGAATATGGTCCAGATCAAAAGAAGACATGGTCCAGATTAGAAGGAAACATGATCCAGATCAGAAGAAGACATGGTCCAGATCAGAAGAAGACACAGTCCAGATTCAAAGAAGACATTGGTCCAGATTCATAGAAGACTTAATTCAGATTCGTAGAAGATTTGATTCAAAATTCGAAGAAGACTTGATGGAAATTTGAAGGAGATATGATCAAAGTCTGAAGAAGATTTAATTTCAATTGGAAGAGATTTGGTTCAAAATTAAAAAGAAACAGAATCGAGTTGAAGAATTTTCAAAAGGAATCTGAGCAAGATACAATTCGAAATTAAGCTTCGATCAAGTAGAATCCCATATCTCAACTATAAATAGATGTTTCAGGCAGTAGAAGAAATCATCGAAAAACACAAGAACTCAAGCTTAAAGTTCAAAGTCATCCGAGAGTTCAAAAGAGAGAAACACTTGTGTGAAAGAGAAATATTGTCTAAGTGTTTTTTCGAGTGAGAGAGTCATCGTTACAATCGGCTTTCCAAAAGCAACTACTCAAGAGATTCATTGTTATAATCAGCTTTCCAGAAGCAGCTACTCAAAGCTCCAAACCCTTGTATTAAACCCGATAGTGGTGTAAGTTCCGTCTTCAATCTGGGGTTGTCAGATTGTTAGGAGAAGACTTGGCTTATAGGGTCAAGGTGGTGTAAGTTCCTTCTTCAATCTGGGGTTGTCAGATTGATAGGAGAAGACTTGACTTGTAGGGTCAAGGTGTTGTTGTTCCTCAAAAGTCTGGGGTTGTCAGGCTATTTGGGAAGACTGGCTTGGAGGGTCATGTGTTGTGTAATTCAAAGTATTTGAATTACTGGATTAAAGCCTTCTGAATGAAGGGACTGGATGTAGCCAAGTTAATGGTGAACCAATATAAATCTTTGTGTTCAAATACTTATGATGTTATTATCCGTGGCTGCTGAGTCTGATTGTTTCTTCCCCAAATAATTTATATCAACTTTCAACAAATCAGAAAAAATAATTCAACTTTGGCAAACACAATTCAACCCCCTTCTCATGTTTGCACATTTAGTTTGATTCAGATCACCATGGAGAAATGTTGTTTTGACATCCATCTGCTCTAACTCCATGTCAAAGTGTGCTACCATGGCTAGAATTATTCTTATAGATGCATGCTTGACTACAGGAGAAAATATTTCATTGTAGTTTACACCTTCCCTTTGAGTGAATCCCTTTGCTACTAGCCTTACTTTGAACTTGGGTGGTTCAACTCCTGGAATTCCCTCCTTCCTCTTGAAAATCCACTTGCTGCCTACAATCCTGGAGTTGGCACGCTTAGGTATAAGTTCCCAAGTGTTGTTCTTCTCCAGTGATTTCAGCTCCTCAGTCATAGCTAAAATCCATTTGCCTCTGTCTTGAGATCTGACAGCTTCATTGTAGTTTCTGGGTTCTTGGTTGATTTCTTCAGCAGCATGTAATGCACAACTGATCATATCTACATAACCGTATCTTTGAGTGGGTTTTGATGTCCTTCTTTCTCTATCCCTGATGAGGTTATAATCATCTAATTCCTGTTCTGGAAACATATCGTGTTCAGCTGGGTTTGTATTAGTCTTGTTTTGCTGTTCTGAAATAGAGAATGTTCTTGGTTGCTGCTGTTCTGAAACGGACAACGTTATGGGTTTCTGTTGTTCTGAACGAAGAATGTTCTGGGTTTCTGTTGTCTGAAACGGAGAATGTTCTAGGTTTCTGCTGATCTTTCTCCGTTTCTGTAAATTGCTCCACCTCAAGATCAAACCTCTCCCCATCTCCAATTTGATGTATACTTTCATTTCCAACCTTGATTAAGGACTTATATAGATCAACTTCATGAAATTTAACATCTCTATTGATTATACATTTCCTACTTTTAGGACACCATATTCTATAACCTTTCACACCACTTGGATATCCAACAAAATACCATTTCTTTGCTCTAGGAACTAACTTCCCTTCATTTACATGGTAAAATGCAGCACATCCAAATACCTTTAGATGATTGTACTTTGTCGCATGTCCAGTCCACATTTCTTGAGAAGTTTTTAGTTCAATTGCAGTTGAAAGACTCAAATTTATCAAATAACAAGCTGTATGGACAGCTTCTCCCCAAAACTGTGTAGGCATACCTGCATTGGACAGAATGTATCTCATTCTTTCGAGCAAGGTTCTATTCATCCTTTCAGCTAGTCCATTTTGCTGAGGTGTGTGTTTCACGGTCCTATGTCTGTTCACACCACGAGCTTTGCAAAAACTAGTGATTTCCTCACTGCATAATTCAAGACCATTGTCTGTCCTTAAGGTCTTAATCCTCCTATCAGTTTTGTTTTCAACCATACATTTCCAATCTTTAAAGGTTTTTAATGCTTCATCCTTACTTTTTAATAAATAAATCCATACTTTTCTACTATAGTCATCAAGAAATGTAATGAAATACTTGTTACCTCCATGTGAAGCAATCTTTGCAGGGCCCCATAGATCACTGTGAACATATTCCAGAGTTTCTTTTGAGCAATGTTTCCCTGTAGAGAACTTGACCCTATGCATCTTTCCATACCCACAATGCTCACAAAATTCAAGATCACCGATCTTGTCCTCAGCTACAATGCCTTGTCTGTCAAGAATTTGCATTCCCCTTGGACTTACATGTCCCAACCGTTGATGCCACAAGCTAGTTTTGCTTGATGTTTGAACTGCTATTGTTGTCGTTCCTGTCACTACTTGACCATTGAGAAGATAGATTCCATGATCTTTTTTTCCCTTCTTGATTATCAATGATCCCTTTATGACTTTTAGAGTGCCTTTCTCTGCTTTGTATGAACAGCCAGCTTCTTCCAGCATTCTTAGAGATATTAAGTTCCTTTTCAGCCCTGGAACATGCCTGACTTTTGATAAAATCTTCATAGTTCCATCTTCCAGCTTCAGCTTGATTGAGCCAATCCCAACTACCTTGCAAATTGATTTGTTACCCATGATAACCTTTCCTCCATCAGTTTCTTTGTAGTCAATGAACCAATCTCTATTTGAAGTCATGTGAAATAAACACCCTGAGTCAAGAACCCAATCATCCTCCTTGATTTGAGTTGAATTTGCCATAAAAACTTTTGTGCTTTCATATCCTTCAGAGGCTACTAAAGCATTTCCATAATCATCATCACTATTTGATCTTTTCTTTCCTTTCCAATCTGGGCATTCTTTCTTGAAATGTCCCTCTTTATTGCATATGAAATACCTCATTTTAGACTTGTCCTTTTCTTTATTCTTGAATTTATTCTTCTGTTTTTTTATTCTTCTTCCCTGTTTTAGCCTTGACAAACGGCCCTCACCACTGTCTTCTTCTTTCCCATCTGACTTCCTCTTTAATTCTTTTGATATTAGTGCAGCTTGTACTTCTTCTAATGACAAAGAATCTCTACCATAAAGAAGTGTATCATACAGATTTTCAAGAGAGCTTGGTAATGAATTTATCAACAGCAGGGCCTGATCTTCATCATCCAATTTTACATCAATATTTTCAAGATTTAACACAAACTTATTAAACTTATCCATATGATCTTCAATTGACCTCCCAAGTTGCATCTTGAAAGTATATAACCTTTGTTTTAAGTATAAACAGTTCGCGAGTGATTTAGTCATGTATAAATATTCCAATTTAAGCCAAATACCTGCTGCCGAGGTTTCCTTTGACACTTCCCTTAGAACTTTGTCTCCAAGACTCACGATTAAAGCACTATGAGCCTTGTTCATGATATCCTTATTTTCGTTGTCTGAAAATGTGGATGACATGTCTTTCTCTCCTCCCAATGCTTCTGCAAAACCTTGATGAACCAGCAACGCTTTCATCTTGAGACGCCGTAACCCAAAATCATTCTTTCCATTGAATTTCTCAAGTACATACTTTGTTGATGCCATCTTTCCTGAATCGAAACTGAGCTCTTGATACCAGTTGTTGTAAAAAACCAAAGATCAATGAGTTTTGTAGCGGAGATTGATTGAATTAAAAAAAAGAGATTGATTAGTTTTGAAAACAGAGATCGTTTATCGTTCTCTGTTTTCTGGTTTTGTTTCTTTTAATCTAAACAGAATTGATTCTTGAAAAAATGAACACACACAATTGTTAACCCCAGTTCAGAGATAAAACTCCTACGTTGGGGGACTGGATACGACTTCGAATTATCACTATATGAGATGAAATAATTACAATGTACTTTCTACACTCTATGCTATTAGTTTTTTGTTTTGTAAAACTGAAGTTTTTTTTTTTACTATTTACTAGTTGTTGTCTAACTACTTATATACAAGTTAGTTACAAAAAGTAGTTACAACTAATTAACTGAAAACTAACAGCCCCAAGTTAGATTAACTTGTAAGTAACCATACTTAGTCTTCTTAATTGAGTACCACATTTAACAAGGCCTTTACAATGTTTTTCCACCCTTGTATCAATCACTATTGAGAAGACATCAATACAAGTTTCCCACTGACAATCTCTCAATTTTCTCTCCCCCTTAGTCTCTCTATTTTTTTGATTTTCTATGAATCTTCATCTGAGATTGCATAGACTTCTCTTTTTCACCATCAGCAACAAATGCATGTATAACTATATATAACATGCTTGACAAATTAGCTTAACTAACTAAAACAAATTGGCCAAATTCAGTTATAATAAATGTTAAAAAATAACTAACTCTAGTTGTTAATGATTGAGGTATCTTCACAATTCTTCACCTTGACTCAATATCATAATACTCCTTTCATAGCCTTTGCTCCCAAGCCTAAGCTTTACTCTTCGTAGAAACCAACTACGTCCAAGCAATGCTCGAACTTAGTTTGTGAAATTGACTTTGTGAAGGCATCAACATGATTCTCCTCAGTTGCAATCGTTTCCACTGAAACTTGCTTTGATTCAATCACATCCCTTATGAAGTGAAGCTTGACATCAATGTGTTTAGACTCAACATAATACACTTGATGCTTGGATAAGTGAATAGCACTTTGACTATCACAATGAAACACGATTTATCCCTAGTTCACCAATCAAACCTTTCATCCACATATCTTCTTTAACATCTTCAATAAGAGCAATGAATTCTGCTTGAGTTGTAGAAAGAGCTACCACAGACTAAATAATTGCTTTCTAACTCACAGTTGTTCCATATAAAGTGAAAACATAACCAGAAATTGATTTTCTAGTATCAACGCTTTCAGCATAATCAGAGTCCACATATTTCTTGATTGGTTTCTTGTCACGATGAGCCTTTTCAAACTTCAATCTTGCTGACAAAGAGCCATTCAAGTTTCTCATAATCCACTTGAGTGTCGACCAATGCAATGGTCCTGAATGAGCCATAAATCTGCTGACAACATTCACAGCATAAGCCAAATTTGGCCTACTGCAAATCATACCATACATTATGCTACCAACACCACTAGCATAAGGAATGGTACTCGTCCTTTTTCTTTCCTTATCAGTCTTAGGAGAATCTTGTAAGTTCAGAGGCGCGCCTAAGAGGTGGGTGAATTAGGTGTTTTTGTGAATTATTTTTCTAATTGTGATTGAGTATGAAAACTTGTAAGTGACAGAAAGTAAAGCACGCAGAAATTTATCCTGGTTCCCCTTACAACCAAGGGTACATCCAATCCTCTTGTACACCACAGGATATTTTTCCACTATTTTGTTAGAATCAGTACAAGTCTAACACTACGACTTCTATTACAAATTCCAAACACTCTACCTAAGATAGTACACCACTATCTTAGTTTACAAAACGTGAAGAAAATATACTAATTTCTTCAAATAGTACAATGACTTTAAATGATTTCACAAGAATGTTCTTTACTAAGAACAAGAAGGTATAACAGTTTGTATAATGATAACAATCCAAATTTATTTCAAGTACAACAAAGAACCTCTCTCAATGATGTGAAAATGTAGTACAAGTACTTGAAATATGAAAATTTAACTTTGAAAAAGTTCACAAATATTTCTGAAAGTTATCTTAAGTTTTGTAGTAGGATTGATGATTTAGAACTGAAGCTATGAGGTATTTATACTCCAAAGACAACACTTTAGATCAGTGGCAATTGTTCTAAGAATTTTTGATGAACTTATGCAATGATCCAGATGAGATCTGAACTGAAAAACTACATTGATTCGTAGTTGTATTCGAATACAGTCTAAGCGTATTCGAATACACTTCTGTAACATTCAGTTTTTATTCAAAATTTTAACTTCGTATTCGAATACAATACCTCGTAGTCGAATACAAGTGTGTGAATTTTGCCACTGACTTGAGTTGTATTCGAATACGAGATGATGTAGTTGAATACAAAAGTCCAGTTTTAGCTACTGACTTGTTATCTGTATTCGGCTACGACACGTCGTATTCGAATACAGAATTTCAGTTTTAGCTAATAACTTGATATCTGTATTCGGCCACAACATCCTGTAGTCGACTATAGATTTGAAGATTTTGCTACTGACTTAGTGTTTGTATTCGGCTATGACATGTTGTAGTCGAATACAACATTGATTTTTGTCAAAAACTTAATTTTTAAATACTTGTTTATGTATTTTGGTACCTTGAAAATACTTTTGATGCATATGCAAAAATAAGAAGGTTCTTATATAATTGTATTTGAAATGTAATTGGATTTTATCAAGTACCTTAAATTCTAAGTTTCTTAATAGTTGTCTTGATTGTTGATTTCATTTTCAACTTGCAACTTGATCTTCATTCATAGTCTTTTGTCTTCATCAAAAACATAGATCTTATACATTTTCAAATCTTGTGTGGACAATTTGAAATTTTGTAACATGTCTTGACTCATGCATTCTAAATTTAGTAACAACTTTATTCAAGTAGGAAGCTTATGATAGGAACAATTCTCACTTCATTATGTTCCTTTTTATATCCATACCTAAGATCCTCTTAGGCCTCCCCAAGTTCTTTCATCTCAAACTCATTACTAAGGTCAGATTTGAGTTTTTTAATTTGATCTTTATTTGAGCTTGCAAGAAGAATATCATCCACATAGAGTAGTAGATAAGTAAGAACTTGACCTTCCTTTTTAAGGATGTAAACACAACTGTCAAAACTGCATCTTTGGAAACCACTTCTTATCATGAAACATTCAAATTTCATGTACCATTGTCTAGGACTTTGCTTTAGACCATGCAAATATTTTTTAAGAAGACAAACCTTATTACTACCTTTAGCAAATCTTTCAAATTGTTGCATATAAATGGTTTCTTCAAAATCACTATGAAGAAATGTTTTTTTGACATCAAGGTGCTCCAATTCCAAGTCATGTTGAGTAACAATTGAAATAAGGATTCAGATAGAACAATGTTTCGAAACAGGTGCAAAGACTTCATTGAAATCTATTCCGTCAAGCTGAGAAAATTCTTTGGCAACCAACCTTGCTTTAAACCTTATATTCCTTTGTCCTTGAATGCCCTCATTACTTTTGAACACCCATTTTGATCCAATTACCCTTTGGTTTTTAGGAACGTCAACCAATATCGAGGTTTGATTGTTTTTCAAGTGACTACATTTCTTCATTCATAGCTATCATCCAAGCTTTTCTGTCTTCACTGCTAATGGCTTCCTTGTAATTGTTTCGTTCAACTCTTTGAAGATCTTCAACAACACTTAAAGCATAACAAATTAAGCCTGTTTGACCGTACTTGACTGGAGCCTTGATAGCCCTTCTTTCTTTATCCCTTACCAAATTATAATTGGCCAAATCATATGCTACTGCAGTATCATCTTCAAGTGTTGTATTAGTCATGTCTCCATGATCAACCTCTTGGTCTTCAATTGACTCTACCTCAATTCGAACACTCTCAGTATTGTTGCTTGCAATGTTGTCCCACTATGGTCTTTGTCAATCATAGCCATTTTTGTTTCACAAACACTACATCTCTTGGCACACCATGGTCAATTCTCCACAACTTGTAACCTTTTACCCCCTTTAGGAAATACAATGAATGCACATCTGATAGCTTTAGGATCTAGCTTATCTTTCCTTGTGTAAACAAAATGCTAAAAAGCCAAATACTTTCATATTAGAGTGGTTAACTGGCTTTCCACTCCACATCTCAATTGGAGTCTTGAATCCAATAGCCGAGGAAGGACACCTATTGATCTAATGCACACTATAATTGCAGGCTACAGCCTCACCCTAGAAAATCTTAGGAAGGCCTGCACCCAAAATCATACATCTGACCCTTCCAAAAATTGTTTTGGTCATCCTTTCAACAATGCCATTTTGCTGAGGGGTACCGGCAATAGTTCTATATCCTTGAATACCTAAATCCCTTCAAAACTTATTAAATTGCTCTGAAAGATATTTCAGGCCATTGTTAGTTCTCAAACATTTCAACTTGGATTCCTTTTGAGTTCCAGTTTTTGTATGCCATTATTTAAATTTCGTAAAACTATCATTTGTTTTTAATGACTTAGATATATACTTTCCTAGAATAATCATCAATGATAGTTAAGAAATAAGAACAACCATCGATCATGAGTTTCATCCTTAAAGGACCCCACAAATCAGAATGAACATATTCAAAATGTCTGGAGGTATTATGTTGTCCAATACCAAAACTAACCCTATTAGATTTTTCTAGAATATAATGATCACAAAATTCCAACTTGTCAATTTTGTCACCATTCAACAAATTCTGTTTTGATAACTCAATTAAGCCTTTTTCACTTACATGATGTCGCGGCCTAAATTTCGAGTGTTTCTCGAATTCAATGGAGTCGCCACCAAAGTTTATTTAATATAGGAAAAACATTGGGAAACCCTTAAAAAGGAAAAAAAATGGTCTTTGAAACCAAATTTTGAGTTCGGGAGTCGATTATGTGTAGGGAAGGTATTAGCACCCTACGACATCTGTTAAAATACGGTTACCTATAATTAATTGTGCAAAATTAATATTAACTCAAATATATCAATAATTTATTTTAATGTGATTTTGAAATAAATATGTGCTTAAAGAAAAGAGGAAAAAAAATGAATTTTTTTATTAATGTGCTTAACAAGAGTGTGATCTTGCTCCTACGTATCTCCGGTGCGATGGAGAAATCAAAACTACGTAGTTCTTTGATAGAAAATGCAGATGTGTTGATTGTTTTTAAATAAATCGTGTTTAGTTATTAAAAAGGTTAATTTTGACGAAAATAAAAAGGAGTTTTCTTGATTTGAATAATTATTTTAAAATGTGAAATTTAAGACGATCAAGTTGTACAACTCGTGTCTCAAAACTCAAGGAGTAAAAGGATGTCTCATCCAGTTAATCCGTTTAAAAATATTTTTATTATTTTCGGTTTTAAAATTGAGTCTTAAAGCCACCAAGTAGTACAACTTGTGTCTTAACAACTCAAAGATTAAAAAGATGTCACATCTAATTAATCTAATATTTTAAAAAAGTTAAACTATTTTTCTTTGTTAATTCAAATTGATTGAAGTTGAATTATTTATTTTGATTCTGGTTACTTTATTATGTATTTTTGGATTATTCCAAACTGGACAAAATTGAGGAGCTACAGCTGGGTCTATTCAATTGTATTTACTAGATAATATGAATATTATCGTTGTAAAAGATAATTAAATATAAGAACCTAAATTTTGTCAAAATAAGTTGTGAAAGCAGATTAAATCTGAATGCGGGCATGTGCGTACATTGACAAGATAAAAAAAGTGATTGTCATCGGACTGGTTACTGATCCAACAAGAATAGATCGACAAAAATGATCGTTTTCGGATTATTATCATAGATCGACAAGAATTAAAGAATGATCGTCTTCGGATTGGTTACCGATGCGTAGATCGACAAAAGTAAAAGAATGATCGTCTTCAAATTGGTTACCGATGCGCAGATCGACAAAAGTGAGAAATGTTGATTACCGATACGTGGATCGACCTGGATGAACAAAAAGCATACCATAAGCAAACTATAGGTCTAGGATACTTCAGCAATGTAAAACATGGTTGTTGAGTATAAATGAAGTATAAATTTAAGATATGAATGATATGTGAGTATTATAAATGTAAGATGCATGATTTGTGTGTGTTAGATAAATTATTGTTCATTTTTAGTTCCCCGGTCCTTATGCGATCCTATGCGCCCACAAGATTCAATGGATAAATAAAGATAACAACCATTTTTTATGATGACTCTAGTACATCTCGTGTGAAGAGGCGAAATAAAGTATATTGTCTAAAATGATTGCCTTTTTTGTTGTTGACATCTCTATACATGTTGAGAATCTATCAAGTTTCCGTGTATATTTTTTAAATATCAAAATAATTAAAATGTTTTTTTTGTTTACACCTACTTCAAATTCCAACATTTATTATCATAAAATAACAATTTTTTTTTTAAAAATGCTAGAATAAACAAACATGAAACGGGAATTAGCTTAGAAAGAGAGTAATGTACGACATCGAATGACAACATCGAAAAACAAACAAAGTACATTCATTGGGAACAAAACAATTGAGGTAAGGGGTTACAATGTAGGAATGAGTGTGTTTATCTTTAGTTGGAGAGATAACAAACACTAGTCATTCATGTAATTTAGAAGTTCATGTTGATCAGCTTCTAAGAATAATAATTGCCCCAGTTTGAACAACTTGATTTTTGTGTTTTTTTTAAACTTTTGCGTGGACCACTCCTCAAAGTTTTCAATCCATCGAGATGCTCTAGTCTTGCCTAGGTTGCCTTTTCAAGTTTACAACCTAGCGAGCCTATTTTCAAAAAAATTTCAAGCATAATATTTTTTGACTACATCTGAATTTATTGGAACTGGAAACTCCTCTCCATCCATTTCTGCAAGTATTAGAGGTCCCCCAGAGAAAACCTTTTTCACAACATATGGTCCCTTGTAGTTCGGAGTCCATTTTCCACGAGAATCCTTTTCATTGGCAATATTTTCTTTAACACTAAGTCTCCTTCTCAAAACTCTCGAGGACGAACTTTTTTCTCGTAGGCTTTTTTAAGTTTTTTTATTATACAACTGACCATGACACAAAGCTATCATTCTTTTTTCTTCTATGAGATTCAATTGATCAAATCGTGATTGAACCTACTATGCCTTTTCTAGTTTTGTTTCCATCAAGACCTTGATCAAAGGGATTTCAACTTCAATGGGAAGTACCACTTCCATTCCATACACCAATGAGAAAGGAGTTGCCCCTGTCGAGGTGTGAACAGACGTTCTATAGCCATGTAATGCAAAGGGAAGTATTTCATGCCAATCCTTGTATGTTTCTACCATCTTTTGTATGATTTTCTTGATATTCTTATTTGCTGCTTCAACAGCTCCATTCATTTTTGGCCGATAAGACGAAGAATTGTGGTGCTGAATTTTGAAACTATCACACAACTCCTTCATCATTTTGTTGTTCAGATTTGTCGCATTATCTGTGATAATCTTATTTGGCAGCCCATATCGACAAATCAGTTCTCTCTTGATCAATCTGACCACTACGCTCCTCGTCACGTTGGCATAAGAAGCAGCTTCAACCCATTTTGTAAAATAATCAATAGCTACTAGGATAAACCAGTGCCCATTTGAAGCCTTAGGTTCGATGAGCCCAATAACATCCATCCCCCACATTGAAAATGGTCAAGGCGATGTTAAGACATTCAAAGAGGTTGGCAGTACATGTATTTTATCAGCATAGATTTGACATTTATGACATTTCTATACATAACTAAAACAATCAGACTCCATGGTCAACCAATAGTAGCCAGTCCTTAAGATTTTTCATGCCATTGAGTGCCCATTTGCATGACTTCCAAAAGAACCTTCATGAACCTCTTGAATGATTTCCCATGCTTCCGTTTTATCCACACATATAAGGAGAACCATGTCATGGTTTCGCTTATAAAGCACGTCACCATTTAAGAAGAAGTTCATTGACAACCTCCTCAAAGCCCTCTTGTCATTCTCCGAAATACCTAATGGATATTCCTTATTCATAACATAGGATTTGATATCATAAATCCATGGTTTGCTGTCAGACTCTTCTTCTATTGATAAGCAATATGTTGGCTTGTCCTTTTGTTAGACTTTTATTACCGGCACATCCCTACCTGTGCTTATTTTGAACATCGATGACAATGTGGCCAAGGCGTCGGCTAATTGGTTTCCTTCTCGAGGGATATGGTGAAAATTGATCTTCTCGAAGTATTCTGTTAATTCTTTGAGATGGGTATGATACGAAATCAATTTGGAATCTCGATTTTCCCACTCTTCTTTTCTCTAATGGATAACCAACGACGAATCTCCATATACCTCAAGAACTTTTACCTTTGATTCAATGGTTGCTTTAATGCCCATGACACATGCTTCACATTCTACAATATTGTTTGTGCAATCAAAACGCAATCTAGCCGTAAATGGAGTGAACTGGTTCTCTGGGGAAATCAAAATGGCTCCAATTCCATGCCCTAATGCATTAGAAGCACCATCAAACATCAACGTCCATTTTTCTTTATCAGATGATTTAGTCTCTTCACCTAAAGTCATTATGCCTTCGTCAGGGAATTCACACTTCATTGATTGATAATCTTCAACAAGTTGTTGGGCCAAGTACTCTGCTAATGCGCTTCCTTTGATAACCCTTTGTGTAACATACACCAAGTCGTATTCTGATATTAACATTTGCCAATGGGAAATCCTCCAGGTAAGAGCAGGTTTCGCAAAGATGTACTTAACTGGGTCCATTTTAGACACCAACCAAGTTGTATGACATAACATGTATTGCCTCAGCCAATGAGCAGCCCATGCTAGTGCACAACATGTTCGTTCATCCACATAAACCTTTATCTCCTTATGCATCATGTCATGAAACAATGTCACCATTGCTCTTTGATAGGTTGCCCCAACATTCTTCAATCCAAATGGCATCACTTTATAACAAAAGATTCCTCATTGTGTGATGAATGTGGTTTTCTCCATATCCTCGGGAGCCATCTTGATTTGATTGTATCCTGAAAAACCATCCATGAAGGAAAAAAGAGAATATTGAGCAGTGCTATGTAATAGGACATCAATATAAGGCAAAGGAAAATCGTCTTTAGGACTTGCTTTATTTAAATCCCGATAATCAACGCACATTTGAACCTTTCCATCCTTTTTTGAAACTGGGACAATATTAGCCACCCATGGAGGATATTTTGCTACTGCTAAGAAACCATCATCAAATTGCTTTTTGACCTCTTCTGTAATTTTAAGTGACA
The DNA here is from genome assembly GCA_037974295.1 of Cicer cuneatum. NCBI lineage: Eukaryota > Viridiplantae > Streptophyta > Magnoliopsida > Fabales > Fabaceae > Cicer > Cicer cuneatum. The sequence continues at coordinate 29,010,822 of JBBPBO010000001.1, read as the reverse complement.
TATCAGGCCTCATCCTCCTCAACTTTTGTTTAATTGGAGCACATTAAGGCTTGAGTGGTAGCTTGTGTTCAACTATGTTAGTATCTAGCCCAGGCATATCCTGATATTGTTGGAACCAAGTTGGTTCTAAGTCTTAGGATTTTGATGTTTACAAAAGGACTCAATGTAATCTTATTTTGTACCTTGAATTATTACATTAAATACAACCAGAAAATGAAGTTTGCAGAGGCAGAAGATGCATCCTGGAATTACCAGAAGATACTCCAGGATCACTAGAAGATATCTTTGCTTGCCCAGATCAGAAGGAAGCAATATCAGAAGAAGACCTGGACCATACCAGAGGAAAGCCTGCCAAAGGGAGAGTTTGTCCAGACCAAGAGAAATCAAATATCAGATTTATTCCAGAAGTTATTCTGACCAGAAGATGGCCTGGCAGTGAGAAATTAAAACAGCCCAGACTTGTTCCAGACTCAACCAGAAGATAAGTTAATGAGTCCATAACAAGAGAATCAATCCAGATTTGACCCAGATCAGAAGATAGCATGGTTTAGGGTATGAAACTAAGTCCAGACCTGATCCAAAATCAAAGGTAAAATGTCCAGACTTAAATATTACTTATCCAGATTTAATTTCAGTTTAATCCAGACTAAGTCCAGAATTGGTCCAAATCAGAGGGAAGATTTCCATATCAATGGTTCAGAATTAATTATTTGGCCCAGTGTTGGCCGAGATCAGAAGATCAGACCATGGCCCAGTGTTGGCCGAAATCAGAGGGTCAGGATGTGTGGTCCAACAATGGCCGAGATCAGAGGATTGTAGCATATCAGGTGCAAGTCTAGGATGGCCGAAATCAGAAGATCAGAGGGTTAGGAAGTGTGGTCCAGGGATGGCCGAAATCAGAGGATCATAGCATATCAATTAGTTTGGTCAAGATGTGGACTAGCGCAGAAGAATCCAATGGTCCAGATTTAATCAGGAGGATTAACGGTGGAGATTTTAATTTATTTTAATCAAAGTATTAAAAAGATTTGTTACAAAAATAAAAGTGAGGTATTGTGGAATTCAGGAGCTATGGCGGGAAGCAACTAAAGTTTTGATTGGCCAGTTATTTTTTGAAAGAAATCTAAAGCTTAAAAAAGATATGTTTTTTTATTTAAATAAAGCCTAATTGGTCAAGTTATTTTTGCAATAGAATCCAGCAAGATTCAGCTCGAATTTAAGCATTGGAATAGGCCCTAATCTGCATCTATAAAAAGAGGCTCAAGACTGAAGGTTCAGTATCGAAAATCACAAAAGAGTCATACACTTCCAAAAGCAAACACTCAAGTTTTCAGTGAGGTTAATTGTGAGTTCCAGCTTTTCAGAAGCAAGCACTCGTGTTATTTTCTTTCCCTTGTGTTAGATCTAAGTTGTTGAAGAAGAGTCTACAATCTGAGGGAGTCAGAAGGGGTAGCAGTTTACTTGGCAATTAGATTCATAGTGTTGAAATTTCTTCTACAATCTAGGATTGTCAGATTGGCTGAAGACAGGTGTTATATTCCTCAAGAGTCTAGGATTGTTAGACTGTTTGAGAAGACTAACTTGGAGGGTCAGTAGAACGGTTGTAATTCAAGGTTTGAATTAGTGAAATCCTTCAAGGTGAAGGGACAGGACGTAGCCTCGTTAACGGTGAACCAATATAAAAATTATGTGTTTTATTTTTTACTTTATATCCGATGCTAACTCTGTTTTTATTCATACATCAAGTTTTGTTTTTCTTCAGATTCGACACATTCTGATTCGACACTCAGATTTTCAAGAAAATGGCTTTTGAGTAAACTGTTTTTCTTCACCAACACTCAGAAATATCAAAAGAAGAAGAAAACAATAAAGCAGAACTGGCGCCGTAGAGGAAAGAAGAAAGAGTTTCTCACTTAAATATCCACATAAATGCTGACTGACACAGCAGAGGAAAAGGAGGAATTGTTTCTTTCCTCACAAATATCTACGCCACCTCACCCAACTCTTATATTAAAATAACTTTTGATCCTCCAGCACTTAACCCGTCTCGTCGAAATTAGCATAGAATATCTTAATTAACGGCCCGATAATTTAATTACTCGAAATTAAATTAATTCATCCATTATCCAATAATTTTAATTCCACCTCCAAAACAAATACATATATATATATATATATATATATATATTTACACAAAACATATATATATTGAATATTTTACAAATATTCCCAAATACACTTAAAATTAAATCTGAATTTAATTTTAAAATTAAGGGTCTTACATTACTACCCCCCTTAAATTAGTTTCGTCCTCGAAACTACATGTCGTTAAACAAATGAGGATGTTGTTCCCTCATCTTACTCTCTAGTTCCCAAGTCGCGTCTCCAATAGTCGGATTCCAAATCACTTTGACTAGTGGGATTTCCTTGTTCCTCAACTGTTTAATCTTCCTGTCCTCAATTCTTATAGGGAATACTTTAAATGACAAGTTATCCTTCAGCTGAATTGTGTCTGGTTCGATCACATGTGATGGATCTGAAATGTATTTCCTTAACTGCGACACGTGAAATACATCATGAATATTGGATAGCATTGGAGGTAAAGCAATCCGATAAGCCAATGGCCAATACGTGCAGTAATCTGGTATGGTCCAATAAATTTTGGAGTCAATTTTCTGGATTTAATAGCCCTGCCCACTCCAGTTGTAGGCGTGACTCTTAGAAATACATGATCGCCTTACTGGAATTCCAAAGGTCTGCGACGCTTGTCCGCATAACTCTTTTGACGATCCTGTGAAATCTTCATTTTCTCTTTTATCCTCTTGACTTTTTCTGTAGTTTGCTCCACCATCTCAGGTCCAACAATCATACTTTCTCCGTCTTTATACCAACATAAAGGCGTCTGACACTTGCGTCCATACAATGCTTCATAGGGTGCCATTCCAATGCTCGCGTGAAAACTGTTGTTGTAGGTGAACTCAATCAATGGCAGTACATCATCCCAACTTCATCTGTCGTCCAATACGCATGCCCTCAATAGATCTTCCAAGGATTGATTTGTTCTCTCGGTTTGTCCATCTGTTTGGGGATGGTAAGCTGAACTCAATTTCAGTTTCGTTCCCAACGCTTCATGCAACGCTCCCCAAAAGTGAGATGTGAACTTTGGGTCACGGTCCGATACAATACTCGATGGGACTCCGTGCAATCTCACAATTTCAGCGATGTAGATTTCTGTCAGCTTATCTACCTTATAATTGGTCTTTACCGGCAAGAAATGTGTAGATTTTGTCAATCGATCTACTATTACCCAAATCGAATCATTCTTTCTTTTTGTCTTGGGTAATCCAGTTATAAAATCCATGGAAATGCTATCCCACTTCCATTCCGGTATATCCAAAGGCTGCAACATTCCAGCAGGTCATTGATGTTCCACCTTCGCTTTTTGACAAGTTAAACAAGCCGATACATACTCTGCCACATCCCTCTTCATTCCTGGCCACCAGAAATTCTGCCTTAAGTCCTGAAAGCAGTCTTTTGAATATCTCCTTCTCTTACTCGAATCTGATGATATCCCGATGTCAAATCAATTTTTGAAAACACTGCTGCTCCCCTCAATTGGTCCATCAAATCATCGATGCGCTGTAAAGGATAACGATTCTTAACGGTACCTTGTTAAGTTGCCTGTAATCCACACATAAGCGTGAACTTCCATCCTTTTTCTTAACTAACAACACCGGAGCTCCCCACTGTGACACACTTGGCCTGATAAATCCTTTCTCTAACAGACCTTCAATTTGATCCTTAAGCTCGTTTAATTCCAATGGCGACATTCTATACGGCGCAATTGAAATGGGTCCAATTCCTGGGTGCAAATCAATGAAGAACTCCACTTCTCTTACTGGGGGTAATCCTGGAATTTCTGTTGGAAATACGTTCGGATACTCTTTGACTAACACTACATCTTCTATACATACATCCATCTTGGTCTCCACGTTAGCCAATGATAAAAATTCCTGAGTTCCTTCTCTCAGTGATACTCCGAGCTTGTTAGCACACAAATACCGAACGACTCCAGGTTCGGGAAAAAGAACTAATTTGCGAGCACAATCCAAGACTACATAATTATAAGACATCCAATCCATGCCGAGAATTATCTCAAGTGATTGTAGGGATAGACATATTAAATTAACCAAGAAATCTCTATCTTGAATTGTTACAGGACAACGTACACATGCAGAATTTACCATCAAAGTCTGAGCAGGTGTGGAAACAATCAAATCAAAAGGCAAAGCAGACATAGATAGCTTCAAACGATTTACACAATCCACAGCAATGAAAGAATGAGTTGCTCCCGAATCAAAAAGTGCAGTTAATGTGTTACCTGCAATCTGGCAGTCTTGATGGATTAAATTAGGAGTTTGACTTCTAGCAGCAGCACCCATGTGGTAGACGCGTCCCCTAGCAATAGGACGAGTGGCCCTAGCTGTATTCACTGTTGGTTCCACCTTCGAAGCCCGACAATCCCTTGCAATGTGACCTGGTTTTCGACAATTGAAACATACAAGATCCCTTGTGGTACAAGCTGTAGCAATATGCCCTTCCTTCCCACATTGAAAGCACCGGACTCCTTGTCCCAGTTGTCTTCCAAAGTTCTGATTTCCTGGCCGATTCTGGCCTCTACTGCTGTTCTGGGGTCTGTTATACGGTTTAAACACTTGCTTTCCTTTGCTGTTTGGATGGTTCATTCGGCTGGGTCCTCCCGAATTAAAGTTCCCTCCTCGGTTGGCCCTCCTATTTTTCATGTCTTCAACCTCTCTACATTCTCCACTAGAACTTGGAAACGTTGTATTCCCAAGGGTAAAACGGAGTCTTGAATTTCATATTTCAGTCATTTTGAAAGCGATGGCACATAAATTGTTCATCAATTTCTTCCTGGAAGAATCTGAAATGTCTGGACAGCGATTCAAATTTAGCCGCATATTCTCCCACTGTCATATTACCCTGGTGCAATTTCAAGAAATCGTCACCCAATTTGGTCCTAGTGCTCATTGGGAAGTACTTGTCCAAAAACTTCTTCTTGAACGAATCCCAGTTTACCTCCTCATGAGATGCCCCCATCAGTAGCCTTGTACTCCTCCACCAATACTCTGCATCCCCTAGCAGCAGATATGTAGCATAATTGACTTTTACTGCTGCCTGGCAGTTAATCATTTCAAAGATTTTCTCCATTTCCTGAATCCATTGGTCCGCTCTTTCTGGACCCTCATCACCTTTGAACTTTGGAGGATTATGACGACGAAAATCCTCTAGTCCTCTTGACTCAGCAGCACGAATTTCTCTTTCTCTTTTCTCTAAGTCACGCTGAGTCTTCGCAGCCGTCTGTGCAGCAACAGACGCAGCCATATTATTCATTGCTTCAGCCATCCTATCTTCCCGGATGTCGTTGGTCCTTACGGTGTCGTCTCTCCTTGGAGGCATTGTTCCACTACAAAACCATCAACAAGTAGAAATCTCACACCGTTTAGAATAATTCCAAAATATAGCTCAACAACATCATCACTTCAGCACACCACAACTATACAAGACTTAACACTCTAACTACTTGCTCCTATGTATGATCAGATAACGACTTAAAACCAACAATTAAATCAGAGCTTTAACCAAAAACTTTAACCAAATGCTCTGATACCACTAATGTAACACCCCTAGTTTAAAACACAGCGCAAGTGTATTTTTTAAAAAAAAAACGAATACATAAATAAAAGAGTTTTCAGAATTACGTTTCAAGGAAATTAAAATCAATTCAAATGAAATATCATTCGACTTCGTAATCAAAAATAATAAGGTAATTAAAACAACATCACAATTAAATCGAATGAGATATTTGTGGGAATTTGATCTTGATAATATACTAAAATAAAGATACATCAACTGGATTCTCAATCCACCAAAATATTTATCAGAGTGCGGAAGAGTTTTACAATAATTCCCAAAATGAATATTTACAACCATTGAGCTCAAAAACCCTATACATAAGTCTACACTGATCATACACTAAGCTACAGTAGCTCGGTTTCCACCGTATCATCCACAAGTCTTATCTTCACCCAGCTGCCCATCCCTTTGCGTAGCCCACAAAGTAATGATCAAGGGAAATTAACGACGTTCCCTGTCGTTAGTGTGACCATCAGGGGTACGGGTTTGAATCTCATCTGAGGGCAAAGCCCAATTTTCCACAATAATTGTAAAGGGTCACCAACCGAAATTAACAATTACCACATAGCATTTATATCAGCAATCACAAACATATTCATGGCATATCATATAACAATGATGATAAATAAGGATGCTCAATTTTGAAATACATGACATTCGTACTTTTCAAAACAGCAACCAAATAAATATGAAAATTATGTTGTAAGCACAAACATCAAATCAGCAGTCACACCAATTCATCAGAAATTCCAGAATCTATAAAGTACTTACACACACAATTTTCAAACATCACATACCCAAAACGTGACCCACCGGTCAATCACCCAATGCAATATGTATATGCTCATATATACAATTTTCTTGGAATTACCAAGGTGCAGTCGCTCAACAGACCAGCACAATTTAACGGCCCTCAAGACCAGGGTGCAATCCCTCAACAGATCAGCACCAGTGCAGACGCTCAACAGTCCAGCACTCGTGCAGTCGCTCAACAGACCAGCACGTTTGACATAAACCAAGGTACAATCGCTCAACAGATCAGTACCTAGTGCAGTCGCTCAACAGACCAGCACTCGTGCAATCGCTCAAAAGATCAGCACGTGGCTGCGCATTTCAGGGTACAGATGCTCAAAAGTCCAGTACCAGTGCAGTCGATCAACAGACCAGCACTTATATACCAAGGTACAATCGCTCAACAGATCAGTACCTAGTGCAGACGCTCAACAGTCCAGCACTCATGCAATCGCTCAACAGATCAGCACGTGGTTGCACATTACTCTGTGGCCCATCGCGGGTACCACTTGACTATGCAATGCATGAATATGCAGTGTTTCACTTCTCTAGAAACAGTATGCAAAATCAGGAAATTCATGCCTTTCAATCATATTTAAAATAACTCAGCACAGTCAAAATTATCATCATCACAAACATAACCAAACAGCCAAGTAATCATCAACATTTGAAATGTTTTCCCAACCTCTTGAAAATTTCAAACACAGTGTTAAAAACTGAATTTTCTGGAATTTACGAATCTGTATTCGAATACATAAGCCAAAAACAGAACCAGAATGATCAGCCTCAGAACATCAGAAACCGAACCAGAATGAGGATCATTAGAAGCAAAACAGAATGATTCACACCAGCATCATCAGAAGCAGAAACAACAGAATGATTCATACCAGAATCATCAGAAGCAGAAACAACAGCATGATTCATACCAGAATCATCAGAAACAACACAGAATGATTCATCCAGAATCATCAGAAACAACACATAATGATTCATCCAGAATCATCAGAAACAACACAAAATGATGTTGGAACCAAGTTGGTTCTAAATAATCTGGATTTTGATGTGTACAAATACACTTGATGGAATCTTATTTTGAACTTGAATTACTACAGTAAAAACCATCAGAAGATGAATGTATCAGAGGATACATTCTGAATTTACAGAAGATGCATTTCTGGAATTATCAGAAGATAAACCAGAATGTCCAAAACCGACCAGAAGATAACTTTGGAGGCTTATATCAAACAGAAACAAAATCAGAAGAACATCTGGAAAACACCAGAGGGAAGCCTGCCATAATATGAATTGCTCCAAACAAGAATGATTCAAATATCAGAAGCAATCAAGAAGTTATACTGATCAGAACATAGCCTGGCAGTGTAATTTCAACACAGTCCAGACTTGTCCAGAACTGACCAGAAGATATCTTTGATGGACTATATCAAAGGGAATAAATATCAGAAGATTCTTTGGACCATACTAATGTGAAGCCTGCCATGTGTAGAGTTGTTCCAGGGCATAAGTTGTCAAAAGCAAGAAGTAATCCAGGAGATAATTTGACCAGAACATCGCATGACAGTCGAATTTTGAATAACCCAGACTTCGCCCAGACTTCATCCAGAATTGATCAGAAGAAACACATAATGATTCATGCCATAATCACCAGAAGCAGAAAACATGATGATTATCAGAATCATCAGAAGCAGAAAACATGATGATTATCAAAATCATCAGAAGCAGGAAACATGATGATTATCAGAATCATCAGAAGCAGGAAACATGATGATTATAGAATCATCAGAAGCAGAAAACGTGATGATTATCAGGATCATCAGAAACAGGAAACATGATGATTATCAGAATCATCAGAAGCAAAACAAAATCAGAAAACAGATCCAGAATCACAACGATTAATACCAGAATCAGAAAACAGAACAAGAATCAGAATGATTAACATCAGAATCAGAAAACAGAAATCCTTCCTCTGTATTCGACTACAGGGGCTCGTAGTCGAATACAAGTTTGAAAACTTGAGTAAAACAGAAGTTTGACAGGTTGTATTCGAATACACTCATGTTGTATTCGAATACACCTTCGAAAACAGTAAAATTTTCCTAAGACTTCAACACATTTCAAACTGTTTTCTTTTGAAAAACCAACCTAACACCAGAATCATAATTACCCCTCTTTAAAAACCTCAAAACTCAGAACATTTTCATTAAACAACAACAACAACAGATTTTTCAGAAATAACACTTCCACCATTTTAAATCCCTTTTCTTTTGAAACCATCATCAACACCAGATTGTTTAACAAAACACATCAAAAACACAGAATCACTAAAACCAGAAAGTCAACCACAAAACAGTCCCACACAAACTAACTCAAGCATTTGGATCATCTCCAATACAACACCAACAAAGTCATCATTCAAACACAACAGAATGATTTCTTACTCAACACAACAAACAATACATCATCAACAAAGCAACACAATAAGTTCCTTCACTAAAAACAGCAGGAACATCAAAACAGTTTGATTTCCAAAACATAACACAATGTTTTTCACAACATAACCCAATAATCATTCATCACACATGCATTTACAGCCCTAAATGCAAATCTAGAAAGTTGGAAGGTGCCCTTACCTTAGTTACGTTCCCTTAACTCGTACGCTTCTGCGACAAAAGTCGACGATACTCCCGTTTCGCGTTCGCCGCTACGAAAGTTAGTTCTTTAGCTCCGTAACGATCAGAGGAATGACTTTCGTACTCGAAACTTTCTGATTCAACACTCAGATTTTCAAGAAAATGGCTTTTGAGTAAACTGTTTTTCTTCACCAACACTCAGAAATATCAAAAGAAGAAGAAAACAATAAAGCAGAACTGGCGCCGTAGAGGAAAGAAGAAAGATTTTCTCACTTAAATATCCACATAAATGCTGACTGACACAGCAGAGGAAAAGGAGGAATTGTTTCTTTCCTCACAAATATCTACGCCACCTCACCCAACTCTTATATTAAAATAACTTTTGATCCTCCAGCACTTAACCCGTCTCGTCGAAATTAGCAGAGAATATCTTAATTAACGGCCCAATAATTTAATTACTCGAAATTAAATTAATTCATCCATTATCCAATAATTTTAATTCCACCTCCAAAACAAATACATATATATATATACATTTACACAAAACATATATATATATATATTGAATATTTTACAAATATTCCCAAATACACTTAAAATTAAATCTGAATTTAATTTTAAAATTAAGGGTCTTACAGTTCGCAACTTCTACGTCCGAGTACTCTTCCTTTTCTAATAATCACTTCCCAAGCTCGACTTATCCTCCGCAACATTGGTAGATCTACTATACCCGTATTGTGAAAAACAAAAGCTTCTAATGACTTATCATTTGGTTTCTCCAACATAGGGTAGCCAAGCTATCTCAGAGCTATCATCGGATTGTAGTTAATACAACCTTTGGTTCCCATGAGAGGTACATTTGGAAAGTCTCCGCATTGGAATATTACTTCTTCTACCTCTTGTTCTCTATGATACCATGAAATTATGTCCTCGGTAAGGCTAGCTATGCTCTGAGTCCATTCACAGTTATTTTTAATTCCAACATGATACCCTTTCTTGAACATGTGAGACATGAACAAAGTATACAACACTAGAACACAACACAAAATTGTTCCCCCTTTCTTCTCGTGCCGCATATGCAGAGAGTAGTATACATCAGCAAGGTCTGTGGGAACTGGATTTTGTTTATTTTTGTTAAAAGCCAAGAAGACATTGATGGCAGCAAAATCAACAAAATTATCAAGGTTTGGGAATAAAACAATGCCATAAATAATGAGAGCCAAGACATCTATAAAAGTACCCCATTCTTTTTTAACGGCTAAATCTTGTGTCTTTTGCTCCAGATATTTTCTCGAGAAACAATGAATAGCCCCTTTTTCCTCTTTTTTGCTTGCCAACTCTCTTATGTCGATTTTTAATACTTCAGCAACTACGCTCAAATTTGGTGGTTGCCCAGTATATCGATAAAGGTTTCCTTTCTCTATGGAGTAACCCAATATTCGTTCGAATTCTTCTAATGTTGGGGCCAACTGAAAGTCTTGAAAGGTGAAACATCTTAAGAGAGGGTTGTAATACTGAGTCAGTGCCATGAGGGCCCCTGTTTGCACATTTACTGCAAAGAGGTTTAGGATTTTCCCATATTTACTAAAGAAACTCTCACGTTGTATGGTTTTCATTTGATTGTTGATGTCTCTTAAACTTTTCAAATCAGGTTGCTGGAACTTTAAAAGTAAAGTTTCTCTTTTTTCCCATCCCATTATCCACTTAACACGTGACTAAGGTTTGTATGATTCCCCAAAAAATCTTGAAAATTTATGCAAAATGCCATTATATTTTTTATTTTTTAGAAAAGAAAAAAAAATCATGAGAGATGAATGAAACTATGTAGAATAGTTATTATGAATATATTTATAAACATATATATATATATATATATATATAAATTTTTGAATGTATGAGTTATTTTTTGTTTATATGGATGTTCTTATGATGAAAGGGGTTTGGTTTATGTAGTGAAACTCTCACAAGGGTGACTCTATGATTCTAAATCTGGTTCCTGGAGCCAATAATTCTATTTTCGAATATTGTCAACAACAATAGGTAAACTATTTGGAGTGACAATACCCTTGACAGGATCAAACTCTAGGTGAGTTCTTCATGCTAATCAAACAGGATGTACATCCAGAAGGCTATCACTACGCAACCTCGAAACTAAACTTAAGTTTTGTTCAAACCTGGGTATAAGGTTCCACTCATAAGTGTGTGTAGGGTGTAGAATAAACATAATTCAATAGCTCTATATTGCTAATAAAACATATATACATGCACAGAAAATAATAATAATAATAATAATAATAATAATAATAATAAATAAATAAATAAAATAATTAAATAAATGACTTACTAGCTTAAAAGAATATTGTAATGACAACTAATATTTATTAAGAAATAATAATCCCATAAAGTATTAGAAAATGAAAATCAAACAAATATAGAAAAGGTTAACAATTATGCACAATTAATTATGTTAGACTTGACTCTCTAAGGTTCCCCAGTGGAGTCGCCAGCTATCGCGGCCTAAATTTCGAGTGTTTCTCGAATTCAATGGAGTCGCCACCAAAGTTTATTTAAAATAGGGAAAACATTGGGAAACCCTTAAAAAGGAAAAAAAATGGTCTTTGAAACCAAATTTTGAGTTCGGGAGTCGATTATGCGTAGGGAAGGTATTAGCACACTACGACATCCGTTAAAATACGGTTACCTATAATTAATTGTGCAAAATTAATATTAACTTAAATATATTTATTTCTCCTTATATTACATATATATATATATCAATTATTTATTTTAATGTGATTTTGAAAATAAATATGTGCTTAAAGAAAAGAGGAAAAAAAAAAGGAAATTTTTTATCAATGTGCTTGACAAGAATGTGATCTTGTTCCTACGTATCTCCCGGTGCGATGGAGAAATCAAAACTACGTAGTTCTTTGATAGAAAATGCGGATGTGTTGATTGTTTTTAAATAAATCGTGTTTAGTTATTAAAAACGTTAATTTTGACGAAAATAAAAAGGAGTTTGCTTGATTTGAATAATTATTTTAAAATGTTAAATTTAAGACGATCAAGTTGTACAACTCGTATCTCAAAACTCAAGGAGTAAAAGAATGTCTCATCCAGTTAATCCGTTTAAATTTTTTATTATTATTTTCAGTTTTAAAATTGAGTCTTAAAGCCACCAAGTAGTACAACTTGTGTCTTAACAACTCAAAGATTAAAAATATGTCACATCTAATTAATCTAATATTTAAAAAAAGTTAATCTTAGATTCATTTATTTTTCTAAAAAAAATTTTACGAAACTATCAGGTTGTATAATTCGTATTCTACTACTCATGGATAAAAGGATGTCATTTTTAGTTAACATTTAATAATGATTTTTATTTATTAATTCATTTATGAATTTTAATTTATTAGTTTATCTGTGAAGATGAGATTTTAAAAGAATAAAAATATTCCAATTAATTAATTTTTAATGAAATACTTTTTGTTTTTTTTATTTATGGAATTTGATACTTAATTATAAATCAATAGGCTTTTTTTTTAAAAAAAATCTAAATGGGCCAAGCCCAACTTGATTTAAAAAAGAAAAGGGTTAAGCTGAAACCCTAGGTCTTGGGTTTACAGCAGCCGCCTCAAAAAAAAATAGGGAAGGGAGAGGCCGCGAGAGAGAGGAAGAAGGGGGCCAAGAGAGAGAAGGAAGAGGTTGCGAGAGAGAAAGAAGAAAGAAGGGGGCCGAGAGAGAAGAGGAAAAGAGTAACGGTGACGGTGGCAGTGACGATGACAGCGGCATCGTTAAAGGTTTGATTTTTTCTGGTTTTTTACCTTTCAATCACAAGGTTATTTTATCAAAACTTTATTAAAAATAATTATAATGCAAAGAGAGGAAAAAAATAAAAATAAAATACCTTAAATCGTCTTGTTGTTTGTTCTTCCTTGTTAATTACTATTCTGCCTGCTTTCTCTTTCTTCCTTTCTTTTTTTAAGTGTTTTGTTAGTATCTGATTTCCTCCTTTGTTAATAGATTTTTTCTCAATTTATAGAGTAAAGTAATGAATCTTTGTGTCCATGAGATAATAGTAAGTCTCAGTTTTTATATTGTTTTCGCAACAAAAATAAGCAACATTTGCTAAGTACAGAAACATGTAATTCATCTTTCTGATTGAGTATGAAAGTAGTGAAGATAATAAATTTTTAAGGCAAAAGGAAAAAGAAGTATGCTGGAAAAAAATTCGTTTTCTATTTTAGAGAAGATGTAACTCACCTTTTTGTTTGAGTGTAGAATGAGTGAAAATAACAACCTTTTTAAAGCGAAGGAAATAAACTGAAATAAGGGAATGGGCTATAAAGCTGTAAAGCACAATCTTTGTCTTTATTTTATTATGTTTTTGGTTTATAAAATATTTATTAAATCAAACAAAAAAAGAAGATATTTATACCTTTTTTATATATAATATTATTTGTTTATTCAATTGATTAATTTATTAATGCTGATAAGAACATATCTTTGTCACTGATTAGCCATTATAAGTAAACAAGAAATGACAAGATTAACTTATTAATTAATTGCATAGGTGTTGAATAGAAAACAAGAAAAAGTGAGCAAAAAAGGGTTCGAGCTTCAAAGAAGCTGCTGGTTCAAAATGTTGAGTTGCCTGTGGTTCAAAATGCTGAGTTGCATGGACCAGTAAGGAGAATGCTACATCGGGTGGTTCTCATAAACTAGACATATGTGTTCCCGAAGGATTTTGTTAGTTTTAGCATTTTTGTTTCAAGATGTGGTAAATTATTTTTCTTTGTTAATTCGGATTGATTGAAGTTGAATTTTGTATTTTGATTCTGGTTACTTTATTATGTATTTTTGGATTATTCTTAATTGGACAAGATTGAGGTGCTACACATGACCTAACCTCATATGTCATTTTCTAATAGATGAATGCATATTGAAACTGACAACAAAAGCTTGTGCAATTATGGTAGAACCATCTAAAATGTACAAGTCATTTCTCTTTTATCTTCAACAATGATATCATTCTTATTAGTAATAGTTATGATACCATTCTTAATGTTTGTGGAATATCCTAACATGTCAAACATGCCAACAGAAATTAAATTTCTTTTTAATTCAAGTATGTACCTTACATCTTTTAGTAAGACCTTTTTGCCATTGCACATTCTAAATTTGATAGATCCCTTGCCACCTTGCATGATTTGTTGTTGCCAAGCAAATAAACTCCCCTTTCATAAAGATTTATTGACCATCCTGAGTCTAATACCTAGTTCTTTTCAACTTTAGAATTTGAAATCATCAAGGCCTTTGCAGATTCATAATCAGCATCAACAAGTGCAACATTTCTGAATCTTGATAGTTTCTTGATTCATTTGTTTTAGAGCAATCCTTTTTAAAATATCCTTTCTTATGACAATGGAAGCATTTATACTTCCCTTCAGACTTAGTTCTTGACTTAGACCTATGCTTCTTTCTATTTGATCCTTTATTGTCAGTTCTTCCCCTGGTAACATTTAGACTTTCAGCATGATTCTCATTCTTGATCTCTTGTATTTTATGGCTTTCCTTTGTACGGATAGAGGTTTGCACTTCTTGAAGAGTAATTGTTTGTTCTCTTCCAAACATGATAACATCCTTGAAGTGTTCATAAGAACTTGACAAGGCATTAAGAAGGATCACAGTTTTATCTTCATCATTCAACTTGACTTCTAAATTTTCTAAATCATCAAGGATCTTATTAAAATTAGCAATTTGTTCTATAATAGATTTCTCTTCATCCATTTTAAAAGAGAACAATTGATGTTTTAAGAAGAGTTTATTTGAAATTGACTTAGTCATATAGAGAGACTCAAGTTTAAGCCATAAGGTTGTTGTTGTTGGTTCTCTTGCAACTTCCCTCAAAGCTCTATCTCCAAGACACAAAATGATGACACTTTTTGCTTTTTCAATCAGTTCTTCCTTTTCTTAAGTAGTCATTTTTGTATGAAGAGATGATTCACACTTCAATGCATTCACTAGACCTTGTTGTACCAGAACAATATGCATCTTTATCTTCCAAAGACCAAAATCATTTTATCCATTGTACTTTTCAATATCAAACTTTGTGGTTCCACCCATTGCTGCCCTTTCCCACAAACGGCGCCAATTATTAAAACAATAGTTGAGTCTGGAACTGAAATTAACCAACAAAGATCAGCAAAACAATAGCATTGAAACTGTAAAAAAACAGAATTGCTATAATGCATATTTTGATACTTAAAACAAAAAGAAACAATGTCTTTAGCCTCAATTACTTGATACCAATTCACTATGAGTATAGAGTTTACAAGATCAAGGCCTTTACAATTGTAGTGTTTTTTCTACCCTCGAATCAATCACTTTGAGAAGACAACAATACAAATTTTCCACTTACAATCTCTCAATTTTCTCCCTCCTTCTCTATTTTTCTGATTTTCTATGAATCTTCATATGAGATTGCATAGACCTCACTTTTTCACCCTCAGCAACAAATGCATGTACAACTATATATACCATGCTAGAACAAGTTAACTTAACTAACTATAACAAACTTATCATAATGAAATTGGCCAAATTCAGTTATAACAAACATTAAAGGTTAACTAACTCTAATTGTTGATTAAGACATATCTTCACAATCGCACATAAATTTATTGATTAGTTTATATAGATACGTATTTAATATTTATATACTTTTTTTGTCTTGTAACCTTGCTATTTTAAGAATATGACAGTTCTCAATTTATTATTCTTAAAATTTGAGTTGTATTTAACTTCATAAAACTGACTTTATTATTTATATTTGTACTTAGTCAAAGTTGGTTATTTAGGCTCTTAACTATTTTCTAATTATTTTGTTAGCATGTTAAGTTTGTTAGCTAAATTTATTATTTTCCCTTCTATATAAATTAGGGAATCTCTATTGTATATTATTCATTAACTCTTTCATAATAATAACAATTGATGAGGTATATTCAGCATATTTTCTTTCTAATTATCCCAAGATAAATATGGTATTAGAGCAAAAAAATTTTATATAAGTGAAAAATATGTTTCACTTATAAATATACATTTTTTAAACCATCTTATTCAATGTACACTTAGCTGTTGAAAATTGAAATGTCTATTTAATTAGAGTCACAAAGCTGCTATTAATGTTTTCTTTAACCTACTGCTTGAGTTATGATTCAATCCAACCATTGTTTTTTCTTTTAATCAACAGTGATTGTAGGACACTTCTCTTTCAATTGTAATAATTTTTAGCGACTTTTATTCACAAGGCAGAGGTAGAGACAAGGAGATTCCAATATCTGACACTAGGCCTGTTTAAGCATTAGCCCTTCTACAAACGTTTCCACCTGGGGGAGGTTCATATTTATGATTTATATCTTGGACCACAAAGTAAATTTATAAACACTAAACAAACAAAACAAAACAAATTGTGAACTCACACATGGTCTCAAAAATAAATGTGAGATTAACGCAAATATTATTATTCTAAAATAAGTGTCGTTTTATTTGTTGTTCGTCCCTACTATCTCGGTGAATTCAACAACTAGGCCAAACAATTTTATACCGGCACAATCCTTGAACATCAAAATAGAAGGGCACAAACGCTTTTGAGTGATCGAACGCTTTGAATAATCGAGTGACTAAATATTATACCGAACAACTTACACATATTAATTAGATTGAGATCTTCAAAAGCATTAGATTCTAAAGTTTGCATTTATGGAACTATGAATGAATAAATCAATGTCGACACATGTGAAGTGTATTGGTCCGAAAGAAAGAATATAATTTGGTTTGCTTCCGGATGGAGGGTAGCACACCATGTGTGGCAGTGGCAGGCCTAAGAGTCTTTTCTTAGGGAATATGGAATTGTGGGGCTCTTAGGATGAGTAGTGGAGCATTAGCTTTGACCCTACCCTAACTTTTTGTGGCATTGAATTTTAGCTGAAAAATGACTCGAGCTAACCTACCACTCACTATTTCAACTAATATTAACTTTAACACAACACACTACGCGTGTCCAACCTCAATTCTGTGTCACCCTTAGTGGCCTACTTTTACATGCATTTTGATTTTAATCACTACTCGTGCGGAAGGACACTGCTATGTAAGTAGCAACGATTTTTTCTTTTTTTATATAAAAACTAATTCATTTTTTCTAGATTATTTTTGAAATATTATAGATAATTTATCTCACATAATGTGACACATAAATAAAATTGATAAGTGGAGTACAAATAAGTTTATGGATATCACTTGCATATTTATTTATGTGGTAAATTTTTATTGGATGAACGATAATTATCTATAATTTTTTAATTTTTTAAAGACAACGTAAATCTCATCTAAATAAATGTTGGGTGAAGGAGAAGTGTCTCAGTTTAAGATAGGAAGATAAATTTGCTTTCATCCAATAATACTATTAGAGTTCGATTATGTAACATATAATATCCGACAAAGAAAATATCTTATATTTATCAACAACAAAAAATATGTCGAAAATAAATAAATAAAAAACAAAAATATCCTATAATTTTTTTTTCTTTCATGTTAGTTTTAAAAAAAAAATTAAAGATTTTTTTTTATAAATGAAAATTTAGATGAGTTTTGAATTTTAAAGACTTAACAGCGTTAAAAGGGGCACATTCAATATATTTTTGGGGTGTACATAGCGCATCTTGATATTTGAAAAATCACAGAAGTTTTTATAATTTCTTTTTCATTCTGGCCACCTAAATTATGTTTTGCACGTTAAGTATAATACAACCTAAAATTTAAAAATATTTATATATTTTGTATGGTTGAGTTAAGTCTTGAATTGGCCCCTAATATATTCATTTAACAATCTTCTTACGTTGGTAGTGAGATCAAATCACGTTTAAGTTCCATTGGTATTGAAAATGAAAAGGCATACGTTTAGAAAATTATCAATTTAAAGAAAAAACAAATAATTATGTTTCCTAGTCAAACATTTGCACAATTTAACATTTTAAGTTTTACAACTAAAAAAACGAGTTTATAGTTTATAAGTTATAGTTTATTATTTTTTCTTTTAATTTTACAATTATTATTATAATTAAAATTCTTTTTTTATCTCTTTATAATTTATTTATTATAATTTAAAATAAATCATTTAAAAAATTAAAATAAAAAGTTATTTATAAATAGTTTATATGATTTAAAATATAAAATAATTTTAATAAATAATAATTTAAAGTAAATAATTTGTTTATTATAATTTTAAATTATTGATAAATAATTTAAATATTAAAATAATTAATATTTTAAAGTAAATAATTTATTTATTTATTTTAATTAATAATAAATAAATAAAAATATATCATATTGATAAATTTTAATTAATAAAAAAAGTTTTAATTTAAATAAATATTTTAAGAATTAATTGATAAAATTTAAATTTTTTTATTTAAAAATGCACTTTTATGTCATTTTACAGTTTAAAATGAACCAGTAATTTTAACAAACACTTCGATTAATTTAACAACTATCAGCTATAAACTAATTTTATTAAACAGAATAATTTTTTTACTCATTTGTCTCATTATAATTGTCACGATTTCTTCAAAAAATATTATCTCAAAATAAATATATTTTTATTTTTGTAATGTAATATTACATTTCTTCATTGCAATATTTTAGATATCACTTCTTGTATATCATAATCCATTATCCTCCATTCTTGATAAGGTTACTTTGGTAAAAAAAAAATTAAGTTTCATTCATTTAAATATTTTCTTAATTTATAGAAAATAATCTACTGTGACAGCCATATATAATGGATAGAGCTGGATTATGTTTTCTAATAAACATACTTTAAGATTTCGATGAAGGTGAAAAACTTCCTATATTTTTTAGGCCAAAGAAATCCTATATATAACATTAATAAATTACATTTCTAGGAATATTCTAGAAATAAGAAGAAGAATTGTACTTTATTTTATTTTTTTGATCAATTAATTTATTTTATTTTTTTTAGCAAATAGTTATATTTTATACATTCTTAAGAAACATAGCTTTTTTAAAAAATATGTTTTTTAAGAATTATAACTCTTTTACAATAAAATTTCCATAAACGTTATCAATGGTATTTGGGATGACGTGGAGTACTGATTAAGGGTGGGAATTCATGCTATTTATAAATCATCCGACTCATCCGTTTATTTATCCATTCAATATATCCAAAAAAATAAAAATTAATTAATAAATTAGATTCAATCCGTCCTACAATTTTTTTAAATTCAATGGGTTAATTTTTTATTTATTTATATTTAATGGATTATATTTATTTATTATAAATTTATAATATAGATAGCTTTAATAGATATTATTATAACTTTTCTAAAAAATATTTTTCATAATTAAAAAACAGTTTAATTTTTTTAAAAAGGCTGTTTTTTTATAATTTAAAAAATAAATAATTTCTAAAAATAAATTTATTTATTGGTTGAAAAAACTGAAACTTTTTTTTATTATAATAAACTGAAATTATTAAAGTCTTTTAAAAATAAGAGTTCCGTTGTCAGTCGCCACCAAAAGATTGAAAGACTTGCTGGAGCTCCACCGCCGAGTGCCGACCACTATGGGTCGCCAGATCTCTGTCATGGTAATCGTGGGAGCTCTTTGCCAAACACCCTCCTATTATTTAATTAAAAATAAATAAATAACAATATTTATATTATTATATTTATTTTAAATATATATTAAAAAAAATTCCCTTAAAAAATACTTTTAAAAAAAAAACTTCTTTTTTCTTTAAAACAAACTTTTTTTGAAAATAATAAATAAAATTATTTTCAAAATAATTTAAAAAACACATTTTTTTAATTAATATAAAAAATCATTATTTGTCCTTTAGAAAATAAAGTTTTTTAATATGATAAATAAAATTATTTTTAGAAATGACTGATTTTTTAAATTAATATAAAAAGAATTTAAAAATAAAAAGAAAGAAACTGAATATTTCCATCAAAAGAAAATATAGTTTTTTAGAATAATAAATAATATTATGTTTAAAGATAATAACAAATATTATAATTCCTTAAAAAAACAAATATTATAATTAGTTTATTAGAATGTTAAAAAAAATAATTAGATGGATTGGATAGATATCCATTCATTTAAAATATGATAATTGATTGATTGGATAATTTTTGTTTTAAATGGATGGATTGGATTGGATTGAATTTTTTCCAAAACTTTAAAGCGGATTGTTTTGATCCATCCATATCAAAATCTATCTATTTTGCCATCCCGATTGAGAAACATAACAATTGTAATTCACATATATTAAATATGGTTTTAGTTTTTATAAAATTTCAACTTTTTAATTTTAATTTCTGTAAAATAAAAATATAAATTTTAGTCCCTTCATACACACAGTTTATTCATAGTGAACATGTATTTTTGAATTAAATTTTTCCGACACATTTGTAATAATATAAAATTTTTCTACAAAAAGTGAGCTAAAAAGTTGATTTTTAAGTTTATATTTTCGTTACTTTTATTTTAAATTTTTTACATTTAAAAAATTCATATTTAATTCATACGATCTTAAAAAAAAATTAAATTTCTGTAGAAGAACTTTTTATAATGTTATAAATATGCTTACAAAAAATCATTTAAATTTTTTAAAGTTTAAGGACTATTAAACATTGTCGCGCCCTAAATTTTGAGTGTTTCTCGAATTCAATAGAGTCGCCACCAAAGTTTATTTAAAATAGGGAAAACATTGGGAAACCCTTAAAAAGAAAAAAAAATGGTCTTTGAAACCAAATTTTGAGTTCGGGAGTCGATTATGCGTAGGGAAGATATTAGCACCCTACGACATCCGTTAAAATACGGTTACCTATAATTAATTGTGCAAAATTAGTATTAACTTAAATATATTTATTTCTCTTTATTATTAAATATGAATATCAATTATTTATTTTTAATGTGATGTTGAAATAAATACGTGTTTAAAGAAAAGAGGAACAAAAAAAGAAATTTTTTGTAAATGTGGTTGACAAGAGTATGATCTTGCTCCTACGTATCTCCAGGTGCGATGGAGAAATCAAAACTACGTAGTTCTTGGATAGAAAATGAGGATGTGTTGATTGTTTTTAAATAAATCGTGTTTAGTTATTAAAAAGGTTAATTTTGACAAAAATAAAAAGGAGTTTGCTTGATTTGAATAATTATTTTAAAATGTGAATTTTAAGACAATCAAGTTGTACTACTCGTGTCTCAAAACTCAAGGAGTAAAAGGTTGTTTTATCCAGTTAATTCGTTTAAAATTATTTTTATTATTTTCGATTTTAAAATTGAATCTTAAAGCCACGAAGCAGTACAACTTGTGTCTTAGCAACTCAAAGATTAAAAAGATGTCACATCTAATTAATCTAATATTTAAAAAAAAGTTAATTTTAGATTCTTTTATTTTCTTTTTAAAAATAATTTTTTTAAAAACTATCGGGTTGTATAATTTGTATTCTACTACTCATGGATTAAAGGATGTCATGTCTAGTTAATATTTAATAATAATTTTTATTTATTAATTCGTTTATAAATTTTAATTTATTAATTTATTTGTGAAGATGAGATTTAAAAAATAAAAATATTCCAATTAACTAATTTTTAATGCAATACTTATTTTTTTTTTTTATATAGAATTTGATATTGAACTAATAAATAAATTAAATACAAATTTTTAGAAAGAGTATAACTGTAGTTTTAAAAAATAATAAAAGGTTTAATTGTTAAAGTTAAATTACAAAAAAAACTAAAGGATATTATCAAAAGGTACTAGTAGTGATTACATCAATAGGATGAATAGACATAGCATGCAGAAAATGGAGGAAGCATGGCTGGAGCACAGGTATAGTAGGAGAATAGCAAACATAATAAGAGCAAGGCCCAACACATTTCATTTCATGGCAAGCATAATAGAAAGAACAGAAAAGATAACCGTAAAAGAAAAAAAAAGAACAAAAAGGGAAAAAAAAAAGAGATTTAAATAGAGAAATAGGAGGATTGAAAGGGAGAAAGAGATTGAGAGAAAGGAAACAAAACATTGAGAGAAAGAAAAATAGATCGAGAGGGTGAGCAAGGCGGCAAAAAATACGGTTTTTTCGGCGACACCATTGTTAAAGGTTTGAGTTTTTTGTTTTATATTTTCTGCTATTTTCTTCATAACTTATTTTTGTTTATACTCCCACAAATCAAAACATAATTTTTGTATAACAACAAGTTTCATTTTTCATTCATAATTCACTTTATGTATTACATTTAAATACATTGATTGTAGAGTAAAGATGAAAAAATTCCTTAATTTCTTTTTTTTGTTTGCTTTTCCTTCCTAATGATTTGTTTGTTTTGGTATCAGATTTTTTCTCTTTAATTTATTGTTTCTCTTCTACTCCTTACTCTATCTGTTTTTTTGTTTTTTTAGTGATTAGAAAATCTTCTCCCCTTTAGTGATTTTTTGTTCTCGATTTATAGCACTAAGTGATTAGTCCAAGCATTTATGATGTAAAACCGGGTCCTGGATTTTTCATTGTTTTAGCTCAAAAATTAAGCAACTTCAAACATTTAAGGAAATAGGTGGCTAGCCTTTTTGATTAAGTGTTTAAATGGTGAAAATAATACCTTTATTAAGATAAAAACAAAAATAAAATAAAAAATAAAGATGAAGCAACTTCAAACATTTAAGGAAATAGGTGGCTAGCCTTTTTGATTAAGTGTTTAAATGGTGAAAATAATACCTTTATTAAGATAAAAACAAAAATAAAATAAAAGATAAAGAGGAAGCAACTTCAAACGTTTAAGAAAATAGGTGGCTAGCCTTTTTTGATTAAGTGTTTAAATGGTGAAAATAATACCTTTATTAAGATAAAAACAAAAATAAAATAAAAAATAAAGAGGAAACAACTTCAAACATTTAAGGAAATAGGTGGCTAGTCTTTTTGATTAAGTGTTTAAATGGTGAAAATAATAACTTTATTAAGATAAAAACAAAAATAAAATAAAAAATAAAGAATAAAGAGGAAGCATGGTTGTAAAGAGAGAGCATGATTGTGATAATAGGAAAGAAGAAAGAATGGAGAAAGAAAGTGCAGCAAGTAAACCCTTCTATTTTTTTATAATTATTTTAATTAGTTATTTTATTTTATGTGTTAATTGTAATGTAATATAAACACATATAATTCAAAATTGGACCAAATTTAAAAACTTTTTTTTACTTAATAATAATAATAAGTGCAAAATATTTTTATTTTTTTTTTAAATATTTTTAATTAGTCGGACAAAATTGAGATACTACAGTTGCCCATATTTAATTGTATTTACTAGAGAATATGAATATTATCATATGAATATTATTGTTGTAAAAGGTAATTAAATATAAGAATCTAAATTTTGTTTAAATAAGTTGTGAGAACAAATTAAATCCGAATGATCGTTTTCGAATTACCAATGCGTAGATGAACCAAAACTAAAGAATGATCGTCGGATTGGTTACCGATACGTATATCGACAAAAATTAAAGAATGATCGTCTTCGCAATGGTTACCGATGCGTAGATCGACAAAAATTAAAGAATGATCGTCTTCGGATTGGTTAACGATACGTAGATCGACAAGAATTAAAAAATGACCGTCTTCGGATTGGTTACTGATGCGTAGATCAAGAATTAAAGAATGAACGTTTTCGTATTTGTTACCTATGCGTAAGAATGACCGTCTTCGGATTGGTTACCTATGCGTAGATCGACAAGAATTAAAGAATGACCGTCTTCGGATTGGTTATCGATGCATAGATCGATAAAAATTAAAGAATGATCGTCTTCGGATTTGTTACCGATGCGTAGATCGACAAGAATTAAAGAATGACCGTCTTCGGATTGGTTACCGATGCGTAGATCGATAAGAATTAAAGAATGACCGTCTTCGGATTGGTTACCGATACATAGATTAACAAGAATTAAAGAATGATCGTCTTCAGATTTGTTGCCGATGCGTAGATCCACAAGAATTAAAGAATGACCGTAAAAAAAATGTAAACCACGGACAACACATAGATTTTTTGTTAAGAGAATATATTTATGATAATCGTAACAAAAAATGCATAATGTATAATGAGTAATGTAATACAAAGACTGTTGAGTATAAATATTAAATATGCATGATTCACTCATTATGCATTGCAAAAGGTTGTTGAGTGAATGAAGATGCATAGGTCATGCCTGAGTAGGTGAAAAAATATGAATGTAAAATGCATGAATCATGTGTTTTACAATATAGATAAAATCTTTGTTCATTTTTTAATTCCTCGATCCTTATACTATCTTGTGCACCCACAAGATTCAATGGATGAATAAAGATAACAACCGTTTTTTGTATGATGACTCTATACATCTCGTGTGACTTTTTTTAGAGGCAAAACAAAGTACATTGTCTAAAATGGCTGCCCTTTTTTTTTTGTGTTGACATCCCCATACATGTTAAGAATCTATCAAGTTTCCGTGTATATATTTTCAAATATCAAAATAATTAAAATATTTTTTTGTTTACACCTACTTCAAATTCCAATATTTATTATCATAAAATAACATTTTCTTTTAAAAATGCTAGAACACACAACCATGAGACTGAATTAGCTTAGGGAATGGACGATAAAAGAAAAAGAAAAAAGGTAATGTACAACATCAAAAGACAATATTGAAAAAAGTACATTTACTATATTGGGAACAAAAATAATTACGTAGGGGTTACAATGTAGGGATGAGTGTGTTCATGTTTAGTTGAAAGGATAACAAACGATAATCATTCTTGTAATTTAGGACTCCTGTTGGTCAGAACCCAAGAATAATAGCTGCCCCAGTTTGAACTGCTTGATTCTCTTTATTCCCTTTTTTTTATATATCCCTAACTTTTGCATAGACCGCTCTTTCAAGTTTTCAATCTATCGGGATGCTCTAACTTTTGTCTAGATCGCCTTTTGAGGTTTTCGACCTAGCGAGCCTATATTTTTTCAAGCATAATATTTTTTGACTGCGTCTGAGTTTACTGGAAGTAGAAGTTCTTCTCTATCCATTTCTGCGAGTATAAGAGCTCCCCCAGAGAAAGATTTTTTCACCACATATGGTCCCTCGTAATTCGAGGTCCATTTTCCACGAGAATCCTTTTTTATGGGCAATATATTCTTTAACACCAAGTCTCCTTCTTGAAACTCTCGAAGACGAACTTTTTTCTCGTAGGCTTTTTTAAGTCTTTTTTGATACAATTGACCATGACACAGAGCTATCATTCTTTTTTCTTCAATGAGATTCAATTGGTCAAATCGTGATTGAACCCACTCTGCCTCTTCTAGTTTTGTTTCCATCAAGACCTTGATCGAGGGGATTTCAACTTCAATGGGAAGTACCGCTTCCATTCCATACACCAATGAGAAAGGAGTTGCCCCTGTTGAGGTGCGAACAGACGTTCTATAGCCTGTAATGCAAAGGGAAGCATTTCATGCCAATCCTTGTATGTTTCTACCATCTTTTGTATGATTTTCTTGATATTCTTATTTGCCGCTTCTACAGCTCCATTCATTTTCGGCCGGTAAGGCGAAGAATTATGGTGCTGAATTTTGAAATTATCACACAACTCCTTCATCATTTTGTTGTTCAAATTAGTCGCATTATCCGTGATAATCTTATTTGGCAGCCCATATCGACAAATAAGTTCTCTCTTGACGAATCTGACCACTACGCTCCTCGTCACGTTGGCATGAGAAGCAGCTTCAACCCATTTTGTGAAATAATCAATAGCTACTAGGATAAGCCGGTGCCCATTTGAAGCCTTAGGTTCGATGAGCCCAATAACATCCATCCCCCACATTGAAAATGGCCAAGGTGATGTTAAGACATTCAAAAAGGTTGGCGGTACATGTATTTTATCAGCATAGATTTGACATTTATGACATTTCTTTACATAACTAAAACAATCAGACTCCATGGTCAACCAATAGTAGCCAGCCCTTAAGATTTTTCTTGTCATTGCGTGCCCATTTGCATGAGTTCCAAAAGAACCTTCATGGACCTCTTGAATGATTTTCTCTGCTTCCGTTTTATCCACACATCTAAGGAGAGCCATGTCATGGTTTCTCTTATAAAGCATGTCACCATTTAAGAAGAAGTTCATTGACAACCTCCTCAAAGCCCTCTTGTCATTTTCCGAAATGCCCAATGGATATTCCCTATTGTTAACATAGGATTTGATATCGTAAAACCATGGCTTGCCATCGGGCTCTTCTTTTATTGATAAGCAATATGCTGGCTTATCCTTTTGTTGAATTTTTAGGACCGACACATCCTGATCGATGCTTATTTTGAACATTGATGACAATGTGGCCAAGGCATCGGCCAATTGGTTTCCTTCTCGAGGAATATGGTGAAAAGTGATCTTCTCGAAGTATTTTATCAACTCTTTGATGTGCATGTGATACGGAACCAATTTGGAATCTCGAGTTTCCCATTCTCCTTTTGTTTGATGGATGACCAATGATGAGTCTCCATATACCTCAAGAACCTTTACCTTTGATTCAATGGTTGTTTTAATGCCCATGGCACATGCCTCGTATTCTGCAATATTGTTTGTGCAATCAAAACACAATCTAGTCGTAAATGGAGTGAATTGGTTCTCTGGGGAAATCAAAATGGCTCCAATTCCATGCCCTAATGTATTAGAAGCACCATCAAACATTAATGTCAATTTTTCTTTATCAGATGATTCAGTCTCTTCAAATAAAGTCATTATGTATTCATCGGGGAATTCACACTGCATTGATTGATAATCTTTTACAGGCTGTTGGGCCAAGTACTCTGCTAGTGCGCTTCCTTTGATAGCCTTCTGTGTAACATACACCAAGTCGTATTCTGATAACAACATTTGCCAACGGGCAATCCTTCCGGTAAGAGCAGGTTTCTCAAAGATGTACTTAACTGGGTCCATTTTAGACACCAACCAAGTTATATGACATAACATGTATTGTCTCAGCCGATGAGCAGCCCATGCTAGTGCACAACATGTTCGTTCAAGCAATGAATATCTTATTTCACAACTAGTGAACTTTTTGCTCAAATAATAAATAAGATGCTCTTTCTTACCAGATTCATCGTGCTGCCCCAGCACACAACCCATTGACCCATAAAGTACTGTTAAGTACATTATAAGTGGTTTTCCAGGAACTGGAGGCACCAGGATTGGAGGTTTTAACAAGTATTGTTTAATCTTCTCGAAAGCTTTTTGACAATTCACATTCCATTCAACCTTTTGGTCTTTGTGCAGCAACTTGAAAATTGGCTCGCATGTTGCAGTTAGATTTGATATGAATCTGACAATGTAATTCAATCTCCCCAAAAAGCCACAGACTTCTTTTTCCGTGCGTGGAGCTGGCATTTCTTGTATTGCTCTTACTTTATCTGGGTCCACCTCTATCCCTTTTTGACTAACGATAAACCCAAGTAACTTGCCTGATCTCACGCCAAAAGTGCATTTAGCAGGGTTTAAACGGAGTCTAAACTTCCTTAGTCGCTCAAATAACTTTTGAAGGTTAACCACATGGTCTTCTTTGGTCCGGGATTTTGCAATCATATCGTCCACATAAACCTCTATCTCCTTATGCATCATGTCATGAAACAATGTCACCATTGCTCTTTGATAGGTAGCCCCAGCATTCTTCAATCCAAATGGAACAATAGGACTTGCTTTATTCAAATCCCGATAATCAACGCACATTCGAACCTTTCCATCCTTTTTTGGAACTGGGACAATATTAGCCACCGATTGAGGATATTTTGCTACTGCTAAGAAACCAGCATCAAATTGCTTTTTGACTTCTTCTCTAATTTTAAGTGACATCAGGCCTCATCCTCCTCAATTTTTGTTTAATCGGAGCACATTCAGGCTTGAGTGGTAGCTTGTGTTCAACTATGTTAGTATCCAGCCCAGGCATATCCTGATATGACCATGCAAAGACGTCCACATAGTCAAATAAAAGTTTAATCAACTTTTCTCGTTCACTTCCTTTCATAGACATACCAATTTTAATTTCTTTCTTATCACATTTAGTCCCCAAATTGATCACCTCAACAGGTTCTTGATAGGGTTGGATTATCTTAACTTCCTGTTCCATCGACCTTTCTAGTTATGTGGGAGGTTCACAATTGTCTTCACAATCCTCATCAACGTGATTAATTGGGAGTTCAAAATTACAAGAAGGGGTTCAAGCGTTGCTATTTTCAACGTATTCATTTTCGACTTTTGAGCATGAATTAACAAACACGGGAAACTCGATGATCTTCCAATTGTTGAGGTTAGTATTCGGAAGATAAGGGTACACTAATTTGAGGGTATCATCACCAACATGCTCTTCTTCCACCACAGCCACTTGGTCAACATAAATTATTCCAGTGCTTTGAAAGGTTTGACGAATGTCACAAATGGGAATCTCCTGTGAATGGTTTTCCAGACGAGCCATCCTGCTTTCCCTTTTTTCTTTCATTGCCTTTTCTTTATCAACTTTGGTAGGTACATATCCCAACCCGTATCGATAATTCTTTTCTGGTATATCTAACAATTTCCCCAACTTAGCAAAAACTCCTCCTTCCAACATGGATTTGGTAGATTTCAATGATGTGGTAGACAACTTTGGTTCTTTTAAGTGAGATCCTTCATCCATGAAGACAACATTGACAATTTCTAATGCTTGAAAGGAGGTTTCTATGGCTTCCTCTGTATCTTCAATGTAGCCTTTAGAAGATACATGGCTCACTATCATATCTTCTTCCCCATATATTATTACCAGCTTATTGTTCACTATAAACTTCAACTTTTGATGGAGAGTGGATGTCACCGCTCCAGCAGCATGAATCCACGGTCTCCCTAAAAGACAACTGTACGTTGGTTTAATATCCATCTCTTGGAAGGTTATCTCAAAGATATGGGGTCCAACTTGAACCGGTAGGTCAATCTCGCCAATAACTTGTCTCCTAGACCCATCAAACGCTTTCACCACCATAGCACTAGGCTTTATATATGCTCCATCAACAAATAGTTTTGAGAGTGTCGCTTTCGACATGACATTTAATGATGAACCATTATCAACTAGCACTCGTGCCAAGATATGATCATGACATCTCACAAAGATATGTAGTGCTTTATTATGCCTTGTCCCTTCAGTTGGTAATTCACCATCGCTAAAACTCAAACAATTATTAGCGGTGATATTACTGACAACTCCATCAAACTGGTCAACCGTGATATTGTGAGTAACATGGGCCTCATTTAAAACTTTCATCAGTTCCCTTCTATATGCTTTAGAGTTTAATAACAAAGAAAGAACAGATATCTTGGAAGGGTTTGATTTAGCTGGTCCACCACCTTATATTCACTTTGCTTGATAAACTTTGAAAAATTCGTTAGCTTCTTCTTCAAGCACCATCTTTTTGCTAGTCTCTGGCCCTTTTATAGCATGATTCATAGCTTTTTTACCCTTTTCCTCACGGTCCTCCTTTCTCTTAGGTTGTTTAGGGGCGTATACTCGACCACTCTGAGTCATCCCACCAGCTCCTGAAATGTTGGTGACATCAATTTCCTTAGGTTCACAGCTATCACCTAATTGATGATTGGACAAATGAGACGTGACTTCATAATTCCATGGTACCACCTTAGTATTTCCATAAGGAAAAGGGGTCGGTGCCTGCACAATTATTGGTTATAGTCCATTTGGAGTTGCCATAAGATTTTCTTTCCTATAGAGGATTTCCAATGGTCTTGGGAAAGATTTATTATTCTCCATGCACGGCTCAATGGTCAACACATGATCATCTTTTGCACAACCTACCTCATTGTCAATCGTCTCAATCAAGTTTAACTCAGCAAAGATCATTTTCATTGGGATTTTCACATGTTCCATACTCTTAATTGCACATCGATCTATCTCATCTTCAATGACGTTGATAGAGGAATTTACGTGGCCTAGCAAGGGATTAATTCCCACATTGGGACTGTCTTCCTTGAAGGTAAGCCATTTTGTATTAATCAATTCTTGCACTTTAGATTTTAGTGCTTGGCAATCTTCGACGGAATGTCCTACAGCTCCTGCATGGTACTCACATTTGGCATTTGGGTTGTACCATTTTGGAAATGGTGGTTGTTTCATGGGTCTCGGGACTACCATTGAGTTCTGGAGTAGGTGAGGCAACAATTGGCTGTATGTCATGGGAATCGGGTCAAAACGGGTTATCTTCTTTTCTCGATTAACTGGTGGTTTGTATTGATTCGGGATTGGATTTTGGTTCCATTGGTTTTGTTGGGGAAATGTGAGACGGGGTGGCTGGACCATGGGTTGTTGATAATAAGGTGGCCTTGAAGGGTGATATTGGGGGTATGGAGCTGGTGAAGTCGTAGCCACATATGGATATGGAATGTATGGAATTTGGGGTATCGGGGGATGAAAATTTGGAGGTCGATAAGAATTCATGGATGGAGAATAAGAGACTTTTGGGTTTGCCATTATAGCGTTAGCATCCCCTTCTTTCTTCTTTGTGAATCCCATATGGGGCTTCTTTACACTACTCGTTCCACACATAATCTTACCATTCCTCATACCACTTTCTACTCTTTCTCCTATCATGACCATGTCAGAAAAGTTTGATGACATACTTCCAATCATCTTTTCATAAAAGGGCGACTGAAGAGTATCCATAAACATACCAACCATTTCTCTTTCAGATAAAGGAGGATCTACTTGCGATGCCACTTCTCTCCACCATTGTGCATATTCTTTGAAGGTTTCATTGTCTTTTTTCAGCGAATTTTGCAGTTGCATCTTGTTAGGGGCCATATCAATGTTGTACCTGTATTGTTTCAAGAAGGCATTAGCCAAGTCTTTCCACGAACAGATTCGATTTCGCTCGAGATGCATATACCAATTTAGTGATGCCCCACTCAAACTGTCTTGAAAAAAATGAATAAGAAGCTTGTCATCATGAGCATGAGAAGCCATTTTTCTACAATACATGGTCAAGTGATTTTTAGGGCATGTGGCACCTTTGTACTTTTCAAACTCAGGTACCTTGAATTTTGAAGGGATTGCTACATCAGGAACCAAGCACATATCAAAAGCATCAAGATCATATGCATTACTACCTTCCATTGCTTTTATTCGCTCTTCTAAAACATGTAATTTTTCTTTCGACTGTGTATCTTCACCAATAAACTGAGGTTGTTGCCAATTTCCATTAGCATCGTAATGGGGTGCTTGGGGTGCACTTAATGGAATGTTTTCTGAGGGTAGAGTGTTTTGGGGTGGCACGTAGCCGAGAGGAGATGGGATTTGTGGTTGGTTTAAGCTTTGGGAATTGATGGCTGGGTGATTTGGGTTATTGTCCATGGGGTTGATGACTAAGGGCGGAGTATAACCAGGTGGGATACCATAGATAGGAAATTGCGTAGCTGCTGCACGGAATTGATGGGTAGTTGGGGTAAAGCCTGGTGGGTGAGAAGGACTGGTTTGGTGTTCTTCATTTGCAGTTGGAGGATTCCCATCTGTATTCTCCTTTTTTGCCAAAGCATGTATAGCCTCTAGGATTCGATCAACCTTGTCCTTCAATTGGCTAACATCTATTCTCATTACTTCTTGGTTTTTCTCAAGTTCATCCATGATCTTGGAGTTTGCGCGAGTCCGATAAGGGTGCCGAGGAAACAACTTTATTGATTTTTTCTGTTTTTTTTAAATAAATAAAAAATTATGAGTATGTATGAATGGAATGAAGATGAAATTATTTAGTTAATTATTTATTTTTTTACATTATAGTTGTATGTTGGGGAATCATAAGCCTTTCGAATTATAAGTGAAGAAAACATGGGGATCGATAAAGAAAACAAGAAAATCCTTCATTGATGGGAAAAAGAGTACATCACATTTAAATTAAAAACTACAACATCTATGGTATTTTAATCTTCTCTCTCAATAGGACAACCAGTCTTTTCCTCCAATTCTTCTACCAGATTTTTGCAATATTCAACAAACTTGTAGACTTTGACTAGGGTATTGAGCGGATGCATTACTGCATCAATCTCTCTGAGATGCTTTGGAATTTTTATGATTTCTTGATTAGCTAGCATTGCCAATTTTGAAAAGCAATCTTTCCAATGCTTGCCTTTATCTTCCAGCTCTTTATAGACCTCTTGATTCTTTAATTGTCATAAAACGATCCTCCCAATATATGGTTTCATCCTTTAAGTCATTATAGATCTTTTCTTGATAATCAATGTAATTCTTCAACTCACTAGATGTCTCAATTTCTATTCTTAGCGCATCTTGATGTTTTGAGAGCAATTCTTCCATTTCTTCCTTGTGTTACCTCTCATTCTTTACTTGACTCTCGTAGTCGGCTACCATCTCTTCAAGTTGTTTCTTTAAATCTTCAAATTCCTTCTTTATATTCCACATATAGGCTTATTCAATAGCTTTATTCTTTTCTTGCTTCCGCACATCTAATTCTTCATTTGCACCTCTCAAACAATCTTGTATGTCCAGTTTATTTTCCTTTTCAATTTTCAACCTCTTGTTGCTTCTCTCAATAAACTGATTCTTACAAGTGTTTTCTGATCGCAAATTCTCGTTCTCTTGGGAGACTTTTTCTAACTTCACTTTTAGCTCTTTTTTCTGTTCTTCAGACTTCAACAATAATGCTTTGAGTTCTTCTACTTCTTTGTTTGTAACAAGGGTAGGTTTAGGTATCTCCTGATCATTCGACGGTGTACTGTGGAAAGGCAGCTTGATTTCTTGGACCCTTTTCTTTACCCATTGTAGATAGGGTTCCTTTGTGCCACAACTTCTACGTCCGAGTACTCTTCCTTTTCTAATGATCACTTCCGAAGCTCGACTTATCCTCCGCAACATCGGTGGGTCTACTATACCCGTATTGTGGAAAACAAAAGCTTCTAATGACTTATCATCTGGTTTCTCCAACATAGAGTAGCCAAGTTGTCTCAGAGCTATCATCGGATTGTAGTTAATACAACCTTTGGTTCCCATGAGAGGTACATTTGGAAAGTCTCCGCATTGGCATATTACTTCTTCTACCTCTTGTTCTCTATGATACCATGAAATTATGTCCCCGGTAAGGCTAGCTAAACTCTGATCCCATTCACGGTTATTTAATTTCAACATGATACCCTTTCTTGAACATGTGAGACATGAACCAAGTATACAGCACTGGAACACAACACAAAATTGTACCCCCTTTCTTCTCGTGCTGCATATGCAAAGAGTAGTACACATCAGCAACGACCGCGGGAACTGGATTTTGTTTATTTTTGTTAAAAGCCAAGAAGACATTGATGGCAGCAAAATCAACAAAATTATTGAGGTTTGGGAATAAGACAATACCATAGATAATGAGAGCCAAAACATCTATAAAAGTACCCCATTCTTTTTTAACGGCTAAATCTTGTGCCTTTTGCTCCAAATATTTTCTCGAGAAACCATGAATAGCCCATTTTTCCTCTTTTTTGCCTGCCAACTCTCTTATGTCGATTTTTAATACTTCAGCAACCACGCTCAAATTTGGTGGTTGCCCAATATTCGCTCGAATTCTTCTAATGTCAGGGCCAACTGAAAGTCTTGAAAGGTGAAACATCTTAAGAGAGGGTCATAATACTGAGCCAGTGCCGTGAGGGCCCCTGTTTGCACATTTACTGCCAAGAGGTTTAGGATTTTCCCATATTTACTAAAGAAACTCTCACGTTGTATGATTTTCATTTGATTGCTGATGTCTCTTAAACTTTTCAAATCAGGTTGCTTGAACTTTAAAAGTAAAGTTTTTCTTTTTTCCGATCCCATTATCCACTTAACATGTGACTAAGGTTTGTATGATTCCCCAAAAATCCTGAAAATTTATGCAAAATATTTTTTATTTTTAGAAAAGAAGAAAGAAAAAAAACTCATGAGATATGAATGAAACTATGTAGAATAATTATTGTGAATGTATTTATATATATATAAAGCTTTGAATGTATGAGTTATTTTTAGTTTATATGGATGTTCTTATGATGAAAGGGACTATTGGTTTATGTAGTGAAACTCTCACAAGGGTGGCTCTACGATTCTAAATGTGGTTCCTAGAGCCAATAATCCTATTTTCGAATATTGTCAACAACAATAGGTAAACTATTTGGAGTGACGATACCCTTGATAGGATCAAACTCTAGGTGAGATCTTCATGCTAACCAAACAGGATGTACATCCAGAAGACTATCACTACGCAACCACGAAACTAAACTTAAGTTTTGTTCAAACCCGGGTATAAGGTTCCACTCATAAGTGTGTGTAGGGTGTAGAATTAACATAATTCAATAACTCTACATTGCTAATAAAACATATATACATGCACAGAAAATAATAATAATAATAATAATAATAATAATAATAAATAAATAAATAAAATAATTAAATAAATTACTTACTAACTTAAAAGAATATTATAATGACAACTAATAATAAACCTATAAAGTATTAGAAAATGAAAATCAAACAAATATAGAAAAAGTTAAAAATTATGCACAATTAATCATGTTAGGCTTGACTCTCTAAGGGTCCCCAGTTGAGTCGCCAGCTGTCGCGGCCTAAATTTCGAGTGTTTCTCAAATTCAATGGAGTCGCCACCAAAGTTTATTTAAAATAGGGAAAACATTGGGAAACCCTTAAAAAGAAAGAAAAAAAAAAGGTCTTTGAAACCAAAATTTGAGTTCGGGAGTCGATTATGCGTAGGGAAGGTATTAGCACCCTACGACATCCGTTAAAATACGGTTACCTATAATTAATTGTGCAAAATTAGTATTAACTTAAATATATTTATTTCTCTTTATTATTAAATATGAATATCAATTATTTATTTTTAATGTGATGTTGAAATAAATACGTGTTAAAAGAAAAGAGGAACAAAAAAAGAATTTTTTTGTTAATGTGCTTGACAAGAGTGTGATCTTGCTCTTACGTATCTCCCGGTGCGATGGAGAAATCAAAGCTACAAATTAGGAAATGAGGATGTGTTGATTGTTTTTAAATAAATTGTGTTTAGTTATTAAAAAGGTTAATTTTGACAAAAATAAAAACGAGTTTGCTTGATTTGAATAATTATTTTAAAATGTGAATTTTAAGACAATCAAGTTGTACAACTCGTGTCTCAAAACTCAAGGAGTAAAAGGATGTTTCATCCAGTTAATCCGTTTAAAAATATTTTTATTATTTTTGATTTTAAAATTGAGTCTTAAAGCCACGAAGTAGTACAACTTGTGTCTTAACAACTCAAAGATTAAAAAGATGTCACATCAAATTAATCTAATATTTAAAAAAAGTTAATTTTAGATTCATTTATTTTCTTTTTAAAAATAATTTTTTTAAAACTATCGGGTTGTATAATTCGTATTCTACTACTCATGGATTAAAGGATGTCATGTCTAGTTAATATTTAATAATGATTTTTTATTTATTAATTCGTTTATAAATTTTAATTTATTAGTTTATCTGTGAAGATGAGATTTAAAAAATAAAAATATTCCAATTAACTAATTTTTAATGTAATACTTATTTATTTTATTTATAGAATTTGATATTGAACTAATAAATAAATTAAATACAAATTTTTAGTAAGAGTATAATTGTAGTTTTAAAAAACAAAAAAATGTTTAATTGTTAAAGTTAAATTACAAAAAAAAAACTAGAGGATATTATCAAAAGGTACTAGTAGTGGTTACATCAATAGGATGAATAGACATAGCATTCAGAAAATGGAGGAAGCATGGCTGGAACACAGGTACAGTAGGAGAATAGCAAATAGAATAAGAGCAAGGTCCAACACATTTCATTTCATGGCAAGCATAATAGAAAGAACAGAAAAGATAACCGTAAAAGAAAAAAAAAAGAACAAAAAGGGAAGAGAAGAGATTTAAATAGAGAAATAGGAGGATTGAAAGGGAGAAAGAGATTGAGAGAAAGAAAACAAAACATTGAGAGAAAGAAAAATAGATCGAGAGGTGAGCAAGGCGGCAAAAAATACTGTTTTTTTGGCGACATCATCGTGAGAGGATTGAGTTTTTAGTCTTATATTTTCTACTCTTTTCTTCATAACTTATTTTTGTTTATACTCCCACAAATCAAAACATAATTTTTGTATAACAACAACAAGTTTCATTTTTCATTCATAATTTACTTTATATATTACATTTAAATACATTATTGTAGAGTAAAGATGAAAGAAATACCTTAATATCTTTTTTCTATTTGCTTTTCCTTACTAATGATCTGTTTGTTTTGGTATCAGATTTTTTCTCTTTGATTTATTGTTTCTTTTCTACTCCTTACTCTCTCTATTTTTTTGTTTTTTTTAGTGATTAGAAAATCTTCTCCTCTTTAGTGATTTTTTGTTCTCAATTTATAGCACTAAGTGATTAGTCCAAGTATTTATGATGTAAAACCGGGTCCTGGATTTTTCATTGTTTTAGCTCAAAAATTAAGCAACTTCAAACATTTAAGGAAATAGGTAGCTAGCCTTTTTGATTAAGTGTTTAAATGGTGAAAATAATACCTTTATTAAGATAAAAACAAAAATAAAATAAAAAATAAAGAGGAAGCAACTTCAAACATTTAAGAAAATAGGTGGCTAGCCTTTTTGATTAAGTGTTTAAATGGGGAAAATAGTACCTTTATTAAGATAAAATAAAAAATAAAGAGGAAGCAACTTCAAACATTTAAGGAAATAGGTGGCTACCCTTTTTGATTAAGTGTGTAAATGGTGAAAATAATACCTTTATTAAAATAAAAACAAAAATAAAATAAAAAATAAAGAGGAAACAACTTCAAACATTTAAGAAAATAGGTGGCTAGCCTTTTTGATTAAGTGTTTAAACGGTGAAAATAATACCTTTATTAAGATAAAAACAAAAATAAAATAAAAAATAAAGAGGAAGCGTGGTTGTAAATAGAGAGCATGATTGTGGCAATAGGAAAGAAGAAAAAATGGAGAAAGAAAGTGCAGCGTGTAAACCCTTCTATTTTTTTTTATAATTATTTTAATTAATTATTTTATTTTATGTGTTAATTGTAATGTAACGAAAACACATATAAATTCAAAATTGGACCAAATTTAAAAACTTTTTTTTTACTTAATAATAATAATAATAAATGCAAAATATATTTTTTTTAATATTTTTAAGGCTAAATAGCATCCATGGTCCCTTAACTTAATTTCAGGTAACGTTTTAGTCCTTTATCTTTTTTTTTTCCCGATTTGGTCCTTTATTTTAATTTTAAGTGACAATTTAATCCTTTATGTTTTAAAATGTTAACAATATTATCCTTTTTTTTACAAAAATTCATCAAAATTTTCAACCAAAACCCATAAAATTAATTACATTATTTAATATAATACAAATTTTATCAAATTCGTAACTCAAATATTCAAATAAACCCATATTTTCATTTTTTATTTGATTTTTAAAATTTCATCTAATAAAGAATAAAAATATGAATTTATTTGAATATTTGAGTTACGAATTTGATAAAATTTGTATTATATTAAAGAATATAATTAATTTTATGGGTTTTGGTTGAAAATTTTGATGAATTTTTGTAAAAAAGAAGGATAATATTGTTAACATTTTAAAACATAAAGGATTAAATTGTTACTTAAAATTAAAATAAAAGACCAAATCGGAAGAAAAAAAGATAAAGGACTAAAACGTTACGTGAAATTAAGTTAAGGGACCATGGATGCTATTTAGCCTATTTTTAATTAGTTGGACAAAATTGAGGTACTACAAACATATATCATTTTAGCAATGACTAAAATTGATTGTTAGATATTTTGTAGGACTAAAATTTTTATTTTTATTTTATACATATTAAAATTAAAATATTAAAATTTTACAGAGACTAAAAACATATTTAACTGCATTATGTAATATCTATAAAAAGTTCAGTCTTCTTTTTGTTAGCATGTGTGTATTGCAAGAGAGTATTTACTTTGTGAGCACTTGTGCAATATTGCTCATAAAGTACTCTTGTACTCTGTAGTTGATGGAAAATTTTAATATAGATTATGGTTTATTGTTGATCAATTTTAAAAAATATTTAAAATTTTAACAAATTACAAATGCGTTTTTATTTATTTAAAATAGACGTTAATAGTCATAGTCATTGTTATGTTTGAGACAATAATTTAAATGATACTAGTTTAATTAAAATAAAAAAAATAAATATATATCACATATTAAATCGACATAAATTATGTTACAGTTTTATTCATAAAAATGAGGAGGATTACGAGTTATTACTTCTAAAAAATATTGTCAATTATCATTAGAATTTTCGATTATTTTTAAATATTTATCAACGATAAACACTTATAAAAATGGTGTACTGAAGAATATACTTTAGTTTATTTGTTAAAATTTATGTTCAATTGCAGTGCTGGTTACTCTGTTATTATTAATTCACGAAATTGATATCTCTATTTTAAAAATCGTTAGTTTTGGTCACTCTTTTAGATTTTTTAACTAAAAAATATGATTTGACATATTTTGAATGATGTGACATATATAATTCTATGATATAGAACCATCTAGATGCATTGATTATTCAAATGTCATTAATTAAGTT
Organism: Cicer cuneatum; assembly: GCA_037974295.1. Lineage (NCBI taxonomy): Eukaryota > Viridiplantae > Streptophyta > Magnoliopsida > Fabales > Fabaceae > Cicer > Cicer cuneatum. The sequence goes on along the minus strand of JBBPBO010000001.1, from coordinate 28,971,916 downwards.
AAAAATATGAAGAAGAAAAATTCAAGGTTGAAATATAAGTTTTTACGGTGTTTTATTTCAATTTTATGAGTGTTAATCATTTTATATTATTGTATCATATGTCATATTATTTAAAACATCTCACATGATCAGTTTTTAGTTAAAAAAATCAAAAGAAGAGACCAAAACTATCGTCATTTTTTAATTAAAATAAAATGACCAATTTTATGAATCAATAGAAATAGATGAACTACAATGAAGCTTAAAATCTATTATATAATCTATTATATGATAGAGAACATTCTCTTAAACTTTTGAATGTATTTTCTATTTTTCACACTTTGACTCCTCAAAGAACGTGGTCTTAATTAATCTTGAGTTAATTAAAAAAAAATTTAAAAAATAATTGTTCAAATTACTTTCCGAATGATTTGAACAATCATCCACTTATTTTTTCACTTCATACTTATGTTTATCATCATCAACATAAGCTCTATTTAATTTATTATTTTTTAAAATCTAATTAGGTCCTTCATATACTTTCAACGTGAGACAGAGTCACAAGACAAATTGATATCTTTTTTTACGGTTAACCAAACTGATACATTGTTTTTTAAATCTCAGTATTTGTTGTTAAACTAGACTTTAGAAAATATCTTGTACAAATTTTACTTTCCCATTTAATTAATTGTGGTTCACCATGAAAAGGCAGGCATCAATCATCGGTCACAAAAAATATGCTAAATGGTCCTTGGCACCGCAATGTCCCTGAATAGAAAAAGACATCAATGTCTCTCCATTGATCTCGTAAGTAACTATGATTTTTATATTGAAACTAATTCAATTCATACAGAATCTTTAAAAAGCGTTACTATAAATAGGAAATTGGATTGGAGGCCAGTTGTGCAGCACTTAGTGAATACTTGTTTAATGGACATCATAAGAAATAAAATAAAGATAAATTAATATATTATGTTTGATGTCCTAACTTTATATTCTATTTAAATTTAATGTATGATGAATCAATGAAAGTTAATTCAAAATTCTGTTTTATTATATCTCTACAATTATGAATATGAGTTAGATTAGAATTCAATACATTATGATAAGAATAATAATTTATTCAGTTACTTTATAAAAATATAATTTAAATATAAAATTAAAATATAAATATAAAAATAATTTATAAAATATAATCTAAAATATAAAAATTTAAACTAATAAATATAAATATAAAAAATTAATATAATTTGATATTACATTTAAAAATGAATTATTAATAATTAATTTAGTAAAATATTTACGATTTTATCGCAAAGGTATTTTTCTCTTTTATATAATTTAATAAATCAATAGTCAAAATTATAAAATATGAAAATTAATTGAAACTTTAAAATAAATATAGAATGTTTACAAAGGGATTTTTGTTATTTATATATATATATATATCATGTCTTTATTATCTAACAAATAAAATAAAATTATTTGGTTATTCATGATTTTTTTAAAATTTAAATTGTTTATTTAGTAGTGTCAATGAATAATTTTAAATATAAAATTACTTAATCACTTATTTAACTTGTTAGTATTTTTTAATTTATAATATTAACAAATATAATAAGTTAATTTGAAAAAAATAATATATAATTGTTCATAATTATAATTTTTTATTTAAATATGATATATATTATATTATGTCATGATAAGATATGTACTAAATATATGGCAAAAAACAAATGTTGTTTTCTAGTTAGTTATCATGTCTATATTATGATATGATAATTTTTATCCTATCTCTATTCTATCATGTGTATTAAACGAGCTCTTAAGGTTCTAACCGTTCAATTAAAGTTTAAGTGTTTATTTTTCAAACTTATTATTATTAAATTTTAAAATACAAATTTAAAATTTAAATTGTTCGAAGACTATGAATTCCTTATTGCAGGACAACATCAATTTTTACTGCATGCATTCTAAATCCTATAAATAATAAATGATTCAATCAATAAACTCATATTATATTGGAACTAATTAATTCTTACCAAAATGAATTATGAAATGAAAAATGTCTTCTTTTATAAACAAATTTATTTTTTTTTCTAAGTGGAATTAATTTTTTTCCCAATAATAACCATTAATCCACCTCACCCTCCAAAGTTGAGCATATCGCCAACATATCCATCGGCATAACAATCATAATATATATTGGAGAAGAACACAACACAACACCACACAACTATAACTACATCGCCAAATATATTCCATATTCCACAACACGACACAACCATATTCCATATTCTATATAATATAAAGTTGAGGGAATAAAACATTGGCTCTTAGATCAAAGCAAGCATAACAATGGCCTTGAAGATTTACATCTCAATCATTTCCATAGCAACTTTGGCTCTATGCATTTCAGCTGATCACATTAGTAAGATTTAATTTTACATATGCCATAACTAAATTTCATTTGTCCCATAGTTCACAAAAATTTATAATGACTGAGGCATTTTTTTTCTTCCTTTTTATGCTAGCTTCGGTTAATTTTAGTTATATTGGTCCAAATGGTCCTGAGAATTGGGGAAGCTTAAGTCCATATTTTTCAGCATGCTCAAATGGGAAATTTCAGAGTCCTGTGAATCTGACAAATAAAGATATTGTGATGAACATGGAATTGAAATCCTTAGATAGACACTATCTTCCTACAAATGCCACACTAGTTAACAACATAATCAACATTGCGGTATGTTCATCATCATCTACCAAATTACTCAAAAATGGAAAATTAATTTTAATTGCAAAGGTTTTAATTTTCTCCCAAAAAAAAATTGTGGCTACCCAATTGATTACTACGTAGCATTGACACTTTTTACTGAACCGTAAGTGTTTGACTCGTTGAGTTTGATATTTAAGGTGCATTTTGAAGGAAAAGTGGGAGACATTAATATAAATGGAAAGAACTACTCATTGAAACAACTTCACTGGCATGCTCCTGCTGAACACTGGGCTAATGGTCGTAGGTAAGTTCCTTTTTTCTCATAAAACTCAAATCATACATTAAAAAGAGATAAGATTTGAAAAGAACAATTATATCTTAAAAGAACAATTATATCTTATTTCATAAAAAAATAATAATTATTATATCTTACAAACCTATTTTTAACTTGATAATTAATAAAAAAATCCTTCTTGAAATAAATAGTATGTCCCAAATTTTCTATCTTGGCTAACTACTAAGGAGGCGTTTTCAAGTCATGTGCAAAATTGGGTGAAAAGTTGTTCAAAATTGAAAATCAATTTAATATTAGAAATATGAAAATGATTAAGTTATAAAACAAGCGAGTGAAATTCACAAGAGTCTCATCAAATTTAATGAGATTCATATAATTTAAAACAACTAATGTGAATTTCAATCAATAAAAAAGAGTGCGTTAAAATATTTGTTCAAGAGTGTATTGCTAGTATGTTCTTTTATATTTGAGTCCGGAGGAGGTACCAAACATCATGAAATGTAATCCGTGTGTTCTATTCTATTCCGACCAAACCACTAATTTAGGCCTTTTGGGCTATGTTGTTCACGAAGATCCAGGGGAAAAGACGACAAAAATTAGCAAGTTTTACCCCATACCCCTACAATTATACTTATACCCCCAAATTTTTTAAAATGCCAAAATTATTCTTCATTTTTTTATTATTTTATCAAATTAATTTTTTTTTACCTTTTTCCGGAAAACTTGGAAAAAGTTTTCCGGAAATGACGCAAACATTTAATACTACCGGAAAACTTGTCAAAAAGTTTTTTGGTAGTTTTTTTTTTTATTTTTTGGCAAACTTTTTTTGCCAAATTTAAAAAAAAAAAACTACCGGAAAACTTCATGGCAAGTTTTCCGATAGTGTTAAATGTATTTTCCAGAAAACTTGGGAGGAAGTTTTTGGTAACTACTGAAAAATTTTTTGGCAAGTTTTCCGGTAGAAGATAAAAAAAAAGTAAATTTTAATTTGATAAAATAGTTTAAAAAATGAAGGGTAATTTTGGTATTTTGAAAAATTGTGGAGGTATAAGTATAATTGTAGGGGTATGGGGTAAAACTTTCCAGAAAAATTAAGATCACGTATAAGTTTGTTCGATTAAACTGAGCCATCTTTTTGAAATTAGATCTGAAAACCACTTTAATTTAATAAAAAAAATCTTTGATTTTTTTTTTATATTCCATTTTTGCAATTTGTATTGGACTTTTATGTTAGGAGAATTTGTATTGGATTAACTACCGGGTCTATGAATGCTAACAACTACGGTAATAACTAAAAAGTAATTAAATATATCCAAACTTGTCTTCAAATAATAATATGGAGACGTATTTAGTCATTTACTTTTAAAAGGAAATATCAATTTTATCCTTAAAAATGTCAAATGTACGTGAATCAAATTAGTAGATGATTTTGGGATATATATTAGTCCATGTTAGAAACTAATTTAACTAAATAATTAATTGAACGCAAGTGATTATTAAATTTTAAATTGCATAATTTAATCAAGATTATTAAAATTGAATTTTGATTGAGACAATATTTAATTAAATTTTATTTATTTATCAACTGAACTTTTGATCATCAGTCTCTCTAAACATGGCGTTTAACATTTTTAATAATTTTTAGAGACTTAGTTTGAATATTTTCTGAAATAAAAAGAATATATTGTCCTTGACAATGTTAATTACTAATGTTTGTACAAATATTCCGAATATAGACATGAAGCTGAGCTCCATCTAGTTCACCTCACAGAAGATAACAATAACATAGCAGTTGTGGCAGCTCTCTACAATTTGGGTGATGCTGATCCTCTAATCTCCAAGGTAGAGTTGAAAATCACATTCACAATCATGTGCCTCACAATAAAAAGTTTAATTTACCATAAGGAATGTTAATAGTACATATATTCTTAGCATAATTTTAATTTGTGGTCCCTAACTCCAATTGTAGCTACAATATAAATTTTTAAGATGTTAATGTAGTGATATTACAATAATAATTATGGTCGTATTAATTGTATTTGTCTGTATTTTACTGCAATATCAAAGTTTATAGTGTAACTACAACTATAGTGTAATTATAATTGTGGATGCAGATTGAAGACAAGTTGATTGAGCTAGACGAGGAGAACCGTGCAGGAAATAAAAATGTCAAGATAGCTCTTGGCACCTTTGATGTAGAGGAGATAAATAAAAGGATTCATAGGTATTATAGATATGTTGGCTCTCTCACAACTCCTCCATGCACAGAAGGTGTCATTTGGAACATAATTGGCAAGGTACTAACTTAATACTCTCTTCCATGTCAATTTTTATTCAACACTAAAATAAAAAATTAATATATCTTATATTGCAGACTGTTTAAGGACAAAAAAATCTCCAAACGTATTCTTATTTATTATATATGGGCTGGAAACATGTAGCAAATTTTGTGTCCGCTTTTTATAAAAATTAATGTAATATTTATTGGGTTGGTGTAAAGATGAGGTTATGAAAGCAATCGTTTTAGATATTATATATATTTTTTCCTTAAAAAAAAAACCTCTAAATTTCTTTTTGCTTGATAAAAATACCTTATATTCCAATATTTTCAAAACCAATAAAATTTTATTTAAAATTAATATTATATCAACAAATATTACATCAATTGATTTTATTATCAATTAAAAAATAAATATTATATAAAGTCGATTATATTAATTTAATAAATAATTTTATATTCTAAAACATCTAAAAATTAATTTTTGATAATTATTTTAATAATTTTACAAAAATTTTAAAGTACCTCAGTATTAAAATTCAGTTAAAAAGTGTATGTGTATTGAGTTTGTCCTGTATACTTAATTATACGCAGGTTAGGACACTCTCGAAGAAACAACTTGAACTTCTAAAAGCACCATTGGGTCCAGAGTTTCAGCAAAATGCAAGGCCACTTCAGCCATTGAATGGTCGCAAAATTGAAAAATACTACTTCCACAAATATAGGCAGGGGACTCAGACACCATAAACCAAATTGTATCATTAACAAATATTGTAGGCATCAAAAAATGGAGAATTCTCTATAGTAAGGATGTTCTGATGTTAAAACAAATTACACTTTTCTAGGAATAGGGAGGTCAAAGCACTCTGTTTTTGGCCTTTATCAAAATGCATTTATTGTAAGTTTTTATTTTTCATTCTTTAATTTAATAATCATATTCACTAAAAGAATCAATAATGACAATAATGACTGTTGACATTGTTTTTGTCAACGTCTTCATGATTGTCTATCATTGTTGGAATAGTAGATTTATTTTAAGGTCAAACTAATAAATGTCAAGGATAATTATTAAAGGATATTTATTAAAGAAAAAAATTAAATGTTTGACTTTTATGAATGGTTGTGTTTATAGACAATTAAACTCTTTTTCATATTTCTTTATTTGTTAAGAAATTGAAATTTTATATTTTTTTTTATAGATACCGGTGTCCACGGTTTCATTATGAGTACAAAAGAATTTTCATTATTATTATTTATTATTTTAACTTTTTTGGATACAAAAGAGGGTAAAAGGTCCGACAAATATTGAATTATACTTATCTTCTAAATACTGGATTGGATTCGATTCCCTATCTTAGTTTTTGGTTGACCTATCATGCCCATTCCATTTGGGACCTCTCCAAGTAAACTTTGGCCCTATAGAATGAACCTTCAACAAATTACAGTCATTAATCTAATTAGAGAAAAGAGAGCATCTTCTGCAATCTCATTGAAATCACCGATCATCAATTACGACTCTTGAATAACACTAGCAATATCATGTAACTTAGTCCAGTTAGCACATCTTTCATTCTCCCGCGAACTAGCATACACCACTGTCAGAAGCCAAAGCTCAACATCTTTCTCATTAACTCCAACATGAAGAAAATGAAAATCCTCTTAAAGAACGTTCACCTGCAAATTCCAGAGCAACCAAAATGGAACTTGACGTTTGATTTGAAATAAATTCTAAGGTGGACCAATTAAAAGTCACCTAAAATTTAAACCACAATCAACTCCTTGAAAATATAAATTAACTACACTCTCTGTATCTACTGATGAAAGAATGATATGTTGGTGTCGTTTTTCTTTAGGTAATGACGTTTTCATTTGATTAGTTTTTAAGTACATTTAGGTAAAATAAAATAAAAATATTAAGTATAATGACTAAAAAGTATCATATATGTAAAAAGATACACCAATTCACCTACTTAATTAAAAAAATTACATCTCAAAAAGCATGGAAGGTAAAATTTTGGAAACATCATCATAAATTATTATTATTATTATTAAAATGTCTCTATTTTTTTTTATCAAAGTCTCGCTTTAGAGTTTGTTTAAAATATCAATTTTACATTGACATCCCCGAAGGATCTCTCAAAGAATGAGTTTTCTTTAACGTTGTTATTAGTTCGAAGAGCATTTAGAGCAGCAACGGACCAAATGTTCTTAGATCACAAGAGATTTTGATATCACATCTCAACCGAAAACCTTAAGACATTGGATTTATGGGTCACCTCTCTTATATATCTAACATTTTCTTTATTCTTAGTCAATGTGAAACTATAACCACTCACACTTATTTCAACAGGAAGATCATGTGATACTTTTTTATATATACTAATGTTGTGCGTACGGAAATTATAGAGATTTCAATTGATGTGATATTGATGTATTACATGTGAAAGTGATAAAAATTCCATGAGTCTAACTTGTGGTTATGATCTTTATATTTTTCTTAAAAGTGGTGAAGTAAATTGTTATGAGTATAATAGTATATTAATTCATATATATATATATATATATATATATATATATATATATATATATATATATATATTACGGTGATGTTTAATATCTCAAACATAACTTATAATCATGTGATAGGGTTAGTATTATTGTAGACAGATCATTTTATGAGTAGAAATAAAAGGAAGAACATGTGATATGGTTGGCTAGTTCCTAAAAGGGTTAGATGTTTTTATGTTTTTATTTTCTTTTGTCATTGCTTATATTTTTCTGTATTTATATGTTATCTTAATGCCGTAAAAATAATGAAATAATAATAATTATACATATTATATGTCCAATTTCTTTTAAGGATTACAATTGAATTCAAATCAAGGCAATTATTCATGTATATAGAAACATCATTTCATGGGAAGAAAGGGTAAGAAAAATTGGTATAGTTGGTTAATTCTTGAAGAATTAGATCATTTTATGTTCTTATTTTAGTTTAGCTTCTCTAAAAATATTTATCTTCTTACTTATGATTTGAATTCTATGATATTATTTTATAGAATAAAAGAATAAAAAGAATTAGATCATCTTTTTGTTTTTATTCTTCTTGTTGTCATGTACCAAGTACAAAATAATATTCGTAACACATATTAGTTTTATCCAAATTTTACTAAGAATTACAAACAAAATATTTGTCTTATACAATCTACATGTAAGTCATGTAGTAATATATAAACAATTTTTTAAGTTTTCTTAGTCTAATTATTTTAAACTATCATTTTTTATATGATTTAATATTCAAATACTCATTATGGAATTTATTTTAGTAATTTTGATCTTACATATGCATTGTTGACATCTTTATATTTAGATATAAATTTTATTGATGATATGAGTTGCTAAATTATTTTCTTGACATTTTCAAGTTTCATTTCATGTGTATATTTTGAACAATTTTGAATGAGCAAATAAATATTTTATCTTATTTTGATTTTTTATATATTTTATAGCTATTTAAATAAAATATGTAGGTATGATTTATTAAATTTTATTTGTTGAAAAAAGTTTTGTAATGTCATTTGTGACACCCTAAACCCCAAACTAACATATATAATAATTTATACTAGATTTTTTTAAACAAAATTTGCAGCGGATAAAGAAAATCCATTCCAAGGAAATAAAATTTTTTATAACTAATTTAGGATATCATGTTTATCTAAATACACATGTAAAAATTCAACTTTATTTTTTAATTAAAATAATGCAATCTCAATGATCTTGATTTAATTATAATTTCTTAATTTAATTCCAAAAACTTACTAGTACTAATAAGGTTTTCATACAAAAAGTTGTTTATAATTAAATAAGTAAAATACAATTTATAAATCTCATTACTGATATCACCTATCAGAGCGGGGTTTCTCCCAAACTTGAACTTCAAGACTCATTAACTTGTAATAACTGTACTTTCGCAAACGCATGATCAAACTAGTCAAACAAAAACAACGAAGAATGTGAGTTTTGAAATCATGTTGATAGTATAAGATAAATACGAAGAACACGCAAACAATCATAATTAGACCTTATCATAATCACATTACGATATATCAAAATATTCAATCAAATAGTACCATATTATAACATCACAGTCACTCAAATAAAATAATTATCTCATTATAATATGCATCAAATCATCTAAGAGAAACTATTATTACTTTTGAAACACATTAATCTCAATGAAATAATCACAAGGAAATGTAATGTTTTGCATGAGCTTAAACTCTACTTCACAATGTGGTACCATTCTAACTCTAAAGTGCTTTGTTAGAAGGCTTGATACTATGCTACCACCCGAGTGGACGGACAATTCAAATTGACCTTGTCCTAATTGATCCCCGCAACTCAACCCAAGACACATATACGCAACAGTCGAGGTAAACGTGTGTTACGTGGCAGCTCCCGACATTTGGAGTGCTACCTCAAAATCACCTAGAAATTTCCCACCCGAATACCTCCAAGGTCTAACAATCTTGCCTTAAGGATCAACAGTAGACCACCACGATCAAACTCAATTCAGTTGCATTTCCCCAAAATCACTAGGCTTGTCAGGCCCTACCTATATGATGACAAAATAATCTCCACTTCAAAAATTCTCAATATTTATTTTCTCCTCTCGTTGGCCTATAATACTCCATTAAGACTGTCATCTCAAACATAAATTGGAATCACTATTATTTCATCAGCTAAGGGGTTATTTCAATATTCACATCACAAATTCATAACATAACTATCATTAAATAAACTTATCACAAATTTTTAACATCATTACTATTAATTATACATCATCATAATCACATAAACTTATCAAATGCATCCACCTTTTATTATCACATCACAATATCAAATACCACACATTTAATGAAATTAAATCAATCAACACCTTATAAATATTCCTATTCCACATTTTATTCCCACAATTTTCATATTTGCATATTAATTAATTTATCCCTCAAAGGGCTACTGCTTTACGTAATGAGCCTCGATTATATTTGTATGATAAATATATGAAAATTCTTGAAGGATTTTATTTTTGTAAGACGTAAAATTTGAGCTCTTGAAGAGATTAATTAATCAAAAGAAATAAGTCTATTTATGCTTTCAAACAATCTATATGCATACCGTATACGATTCTTAGCAAATATTACAAAATGAGGGATATGAGAATGACATCATTTGTCTATTTTTATGAAAATGTTTGGAAATGAATTTGATACAAATATTATCAGAACTCCTAAAGAGCTTCAGAAATCAAATTGATTAAAGAAAAAGATTAAGATGAAATACATACGAAGGGAAAATATTTGTTTTGATTGAATTTTTGAAGAATAATATTGGAGTAAATCATGAAGCTTATATAGCAACATACTAATATGGTTTTATATCGAAAAATCACATTTGGAGTGTACTCCAATGGCTGAAAGGTCACTTGACATGAACAAAAATTGGTTTTAGAACTTGAGAAAATGATGAAGAACTAATGGGTCATGAAATACCATATTTTAGTTCAATTTAGAGACAATATGGAACCTTGCTAATTGTACATATTTTGACATATTATTTCTTGTTAATCTATTAACAATATACAACTCTTCACTGAAGTTAAACATATATTTTGTTACCTTAGATATGCAGGTTATTTGTCCAACCTTCATAATGACATATTTACACGAGGCAAGTCAAGAATGTAGTTTTGTTGAGATATGTGATTCTACACACACAAGAAATTGGTGGTTTTTCCTTCTTAAAAGGGGTGAATTGTAGAGAAAAAAACACAAGAAATGAAGGGGGTTTGAATCCAAAAATTAACTGAATTAAAAAACAAATTCTAAACTTGTGATGTATCTAAAGCAAGAATAAGAATAATGGGAGAGTAACACAAGGCAATTTTTCCTAGCTCACCATCAACACGGTATCTACGTCCAGTCCCTTCATAGTGAAAGATTTAATCCACTAATCACTAGGGATGGCAATTAGACTCAGACCTAGTGGGTACGCGCAATGGGTAGGATAAAAACCCGCATAAAAGGTATGAGTATGGGAACAGGTAATTACCACAAAATTGAACGAGTATGGGTGCAGGTATGGGTACTATAGTACCCACCCCTCCCCGCCCTGCCTCGCACTTATATATTGTTATTGTTATTGTTATTATTATTATTATTGGATGTATTTATTTGAGCTTAAATAAAAATAACTTTTGTTTTAAATAATTTAGAGATTATTTTTTAGAGATTTTTGTAAAATAATTTTTAACCTGTTTGTATATAATGTTATAAAAATGATTTTTTTAAAACTACAAAATTACCATAAAGGACATAAAAATGATTTTCAAGAAAACATGTTTATTTGAAAAAATATTTTAGGCTAAATAGCACCCGTGGTTAGAGCTGTCAAAAAAGCCCCTAATATCAAAGCCCCCTTTAATAAATTTCTTATTAGGCCCCAAATTTTAAGCTCCTCTTATAAATTTTTTTCTTTGGCCCCAACCCCCTATTTTTTAATTTTTGTGGGCTTGGGCCAGGGGGCCTATGGCCCATTTCATGTTTTGATTAAGATAAAAATATGAAATGAAATGTAAGAAATTGTTTAATAAAAAATATTAATGACATAGTTTAATTTTATTTAGATTTTTTAATTATTGAAAAATTCGTGAATTTGTTAATTTTATCGGAACATAAAAAAAATCGACAATTTCTAAATCGAATAAAATTCAGAAAAAAAATCAAAGTTAAAAAATTATTGAATTTGTTAATTTTATTCGGAACATAAAAAAAATCGACAATTTCTAAATCAAATAAAATTTGGAAAAAAAATCGAAATTGAAAAATTATTGACTTTGTTAATTTTATTTAGAACATGAAAAAATAAATCGACAATTTCTAAATCGAACAAAATTAGGAAAAAAATTGAAATTGAAAAATTATTGAATTTATTAATTTTATTCAGAACATAAAAAAAATAAAAAAAATCGAAAATTTCTAAATCAAATAAAATCAGAAAAAAAAATCGAAAAAAAAATGAAATATTTTTTATTTCAAAAAAATAATTGATTTTTTAATGGGCCTATGGGCCCTCTAAGCCCACATAATTTTGTGGGCTTTTTACATTGGGGGCTTTCTTTTAATGGGCCTTTATATTATAAGATTTTTTTGCCCCCTCCAATATGTGGGCTGAGGCCAATATAGGGGGCTTGACAAATTGACAGCTCTATCCGTGGTCCCTTAACTTAATTTCAGTTAACGTTTTAGTCTTTTATCTTTTTTTTCCTGGTTTGGTCCTTTATTTTAATTTTAAGTGACAATTTGATTTTTTATGTTTTAAAATGTCAACAATATTATCCTTTTTTTTTACAAAAATTCATCAAAATTTTCAACCAAAACCCTTAAAATTAATTATATTCTTTCATATAACACAATTTTCATCAGATTCGTAACTCAAATCTTTAAATAAACTCATATTTCATTCTTTATTTCACTTAAAATTAAAATAAAGGACCAAATTAGGAAAAAAAAACCAGATAAAGGACTAAAACGTTAATTGAAATTAAGTTAAGGGACTACGGGTGCTATTTAGCCAATATTTTCCTCTACTCTGTTATGCATCTTTATCTCCCCTCCAATCTCTATCTACTATCTCTCTCACTCTCTATTATCTCATGTCTCTCTACCTCTTCTTTTTATTCCAAGCAAATCAATGAATTTAGGTTTTCCAATTCATAATTTTCGGATTCTTCTAAAAAATAAACATATAAATAAATCATTACAAAAATATGCTAGTAATAGATTTTGGAGGTTTTGTTCTAATCTTAAAAATTTGGCCCTTAATAAAAAAAATGCAATTTTAATGATAAAAAATATTGAAAAAATAAATAAATTTTAGTCCCTATACACATATCAAGCTACATGATGCTCTATCCATACCAGTTTACATATGCTCTAGCCATACCAATTTTTTAAATTTAATCACAACAATAGCAATTATTTATCGATATATTTTTGTTAAAGTGCGGGTAATGAGTATGGGTACGGGCACTTAAGTATCCAAAGGGCAAGGGTACGAGTATTAAAGTTGATACCCATGAGGGTACGGGCACATGTATTTTTTTAAAATGCGGTTACGGGGACAAGTACTATACTACCCTACCCAAACCTTACCCATTGTCATTCCTACTAATCACCAACATTATCACACGTCCACTAAATAACCTTCTAGTCAAACTAATTGTGTTCAAGTCTTCTCAACCTTCTAGCTTAGTACAATCAAGTTGTTGAGGGCAACAACCACTATTGCGACAATTTACAACAATGTTTAAGATGGTTTTCTGATAAACTCTCACACAAAAATGTTAACTCGTATTATATTTTCAAAGATCTGAATCAACATTAAAAACTTTTCTTAATATGTCGTCGTAATTGATTCAACGTACCTTGATAGAAGCGGTAAGCCAACCAAAGGATGCCATTTTTAAATGATGTCATGTGCTTCTTTAGTCACAGGATAAATCCACTATGTTGAGCAGATGATGTCGGAATGTTGACATTATCACAACATTAACGTTATTAGAGTGCATACAAGATGGTCAATTTGTATGCCAAGGTTATCAAACGTAGAATCATTAGAGTGACCTTGTATTAACAGATTTAGAGAAAGCTTGTATGCCATTGTCTTATTTTTCTTGTTTGTCTTCTCCAATCATCAGTGGATGCAACATAATGTCTTTAAGGTTCATGAAAAGGGAACTGCACACTTAAATAAAATTATTAGTGCTATAATTTTTTCCCACAAAATAATCTTTGTTATCATCAAAATAATTAAGGGTCATTTTTCTCCAACCCACGTTGGTTTTAATAGTCTCCCCTTTCTCCAAACATCTATTTGTTTAAACAATGTTTCTTTGTAATAAAGTGATAATGCATAGCTGTTGAAAGTTAAGCAGTAAAAGACCCCCTTAATATGAGTAGGTTTTCTAGAAAATTATGGAGTACAAAATTCTAACAATGAGGGTTTACTAAAAGATAAGAAATTGTTCTCAAAAACATATGCTCCCCATTTTTCATCAAACAAAAGAGTTGTATAGAGATGTAAATCACACACATAAAATATATAAGAGTTATAACTTAATGAACAAAGAATTTTCATTAAAGAGTGAATAGTCCAGAATAGAGTGAAAATCAATACACAAAAGGAAAGAAGAAAAAAAGGTAAGCTAAAGGTTGGGATTGGCCGATCTAACTAAGATCAATCCTAAGGTATTCTAAATAGACTCTTGATTCTTGGCTGGTTGTTACATGAACGCCTTAGTTTTAGCTTCCAGTTAATCAAAATTTTCCTTCTAAATGCATTACATGCTCCAAGTTTTCCCTAATCTAGGTTGTGACAAAGAAAAGAACATTATCCAATGATTTGATACTTCATTAGGATCCAAACTTTATGCATTAATATTCCTAATCTTGTTAATTTTAGTAATGAAAAAGGTAATGGATGAGTAAAGGTTTGGGAAGCCAGAAGTAAGAAAGGGAATAAGAGGGGCTAGATTTAGGAGTATGGAAGTATCAGGTTCAGATTAAAGTTTGGTGGAGGTAAAACCAGGTGAATCATCTGGCAATGTTTCATCTACTAAGTCAATTACAACTTGAGCTACTACCTTAGTCGCTACATGGATATGATGCACAAGCATAAGTGAGCGAGGGTCATAAACATGTATGGAAAGGATGGGTGAGGTTTGACTGGGTGTTTGGGTAGGTGTGTGTGAACGGTTAGTGTGGGAAGGTGATGGTGTGGAGGTGGGAAATTCAGTATTAAGTGGATATAGGTTTAATCTACCCCTAAGGACTGCAAGACTTTCAGCTAGGGTTTCCTCAAACATCTCATTTAAGGTGTATATATCTAAATCATAGCTAGAGCAAACAATGAACGTTTGAGGGGTGGGTTTGGATGAGGATGTAGAGACGATAGGAGTAGGAATTTGGTATTTAGTGAGGGTTTTAGATGGTGTTGCAGTAATTTCAAGTTTAGTTATTTCATTACAACTACCACTACCAAAATCAATAGGAGAGTGTATAAGCTCAGTAGAGAGTGTTACCTTTTGTCTCTTCCTCAAGCTAAGGATACCTTCATCCTCATTGACGTTTCCATCATCTTCTGCTTCTTCTAGTACAGAAGATACCTTGACTACCTTTTTCCTTTTCCCTGAGATGCTTTTGGCAGAGGGAACCAACTGGAGGCATCTCTTAACCAAAGTTGTACATCCTTAGATACTCTTGAATGATCTCTTTACTATCTTCCTCAAAAATTGGAAGAACGAATCTACAACTAGGAAGGGAATGTCTTGAGTTCCACTAGATCATTCGGTGAGTCGTTTAACGTCATTGCTTGGTTTGATCTAGTCATTGGCAACAATGAGCCATATTTTAATGACATTTTGGATGTTAAACATTGGTGCAAAGAGGGAGACCAAGTTTTCATCTTTAACAACGCCTCATACTTCCTCTAGAGCCTTAATGAGGGGAGTTCTCATTAGCATAGCTGTGATGAGTCTTGAGTAAGGAAAAGTCTTGATTTTTCCTGACTTGGAGTTGATGATACAAGACCTCATGTGCTCAAGCACCAAGTTTGGAAAATTTGTCTTGATCTTCTAGGAGATGTTCCACACATCCAATAAGAATCTTGAAGATCACCCATTATCTGGGCTTTAAATGGATTGCCTTAGAGTTGACTTTGGGATCTTCAAAAAGTTCCTTGTTGATTTTAGAGGACCCAACTCTTGATTCATATCCATTTTCAATAATCAAGTTGATCCATATTACATGCCATAATGAGTGAAAAAGAAATGTTACCGATGACAGAAGAAGATGCAGAACTTGAAGCGATAAGAGAATTTACGAGGATTTTAGTGAGGTTCTAAGGTTTGAAAAGATATAAAAAATATGGGAAAATACGTGAGAGTACTGAGTGACTTGAGTGTTGGAGTTTTTGATAAAACATTTAAGTTTGTAAAAGCGAATAACAATAACTATTTTGCATGCGTTAACACATAAAAACAACATGTGACACCCTAAACCCCAAAACAACATATATAGTAATTTATACTAGATTTTTTTGAACAAAATTCGCAGCGGATAAAGAAAATATGTTTCCAAGAAAATAAGAATTTTTATAACTAATTTAGGATATCACGCTCCTCTAATTTAGTATAATATAAGTAAGAAGAATACACAATAAATCATAATAAACTGTATCATTATACAAACATTCTTAAAGAAATAAAAACATCACATTATAAAGTCAAAATCACTAAAGTGAAATCAATATATTTCACTATAACATCAAATCATCTGAGAAAAATTATTATCGCACACAATACCTATTAATCACAACAAAACAATCACAAGAAGATACAATGTTATGGATGAGCTTAGACTGTACTTCACAATATGGTACCATTCTAACTCTGAAGTACTTGGTTAGGAGACTTGATACTATGCCACCATCCCAGTGGACGGACAATTCAAATTGCCCCTGTCCTCATAGATCCCCTCAACTCAACCCGAGATACATATACACGACAATCGAGGTAAACGTGTGTTGCATGGTAGCTCTCGACATTTGGAGTGCTACTTCCCAGTCACCTAGGAATTCCTCACCCGAATACCTTCAAGGTATAACAATCTTGCCCTAAGGCTCAACAGCAGACTGCCACGATCAGGCTCATTCAGTTGTACTTCCCCGAAATCACTAGGCTTGTCAGACCTTTAAAATCTCCACTTTAAAATTCATATCAACTTCAAATGTTCCAAACATCTATTTTCTCCCCTCGTTAGCATAGACTACTCCATTAAGAGTATCATCTTTAGCACAAGTTGGAATAATCACTATTTCATCAATCATGGGGTACTTCAATAATTTCATCACAAATTCATAACGTCACTATCATTAATCATATCTCATCACATAAACTCATCACAATTTTATAGCATCACTATCATTAATCATATATCATCACATACACTTATCACAAATTTATAACATCATTATTATTAATTATACATCATCATAATCACATAAACTTACCAAATTGCATCCATCTTTTGTTATCACATCACATAAACCTGTCTATTCAATCATATACATAAAATTCATTCGACACACAATATAACAACAATATCAAATACCACATATTTAACGAAATTAAATCGATCAACAACTTATAAATATTTCTATTCCACATTTTATTTTCACAATTTCTATATTTGCACATTAATTAATTTATCTCTCAAAGGGCTATTGCCTTATGTAGCGAGCCTCAATTCAATTGTTGGGAAATACGGTTTTCCCGTTCATCTCACAATATATTATACTCATGAATTCAAACGCTCTCTCACCCCTTACCTTATATTGACGCTTTCCCACACAAATACGATTCTACGAGCAAACAAACTTTGTTCTTTGACTATTTGTCCTTCAATCGATCTAACTTGACAGTTTATGGGTAAACGTCAAAAATAAATTATGAGAAGACACTCTAAAAACTAATTTCGAAATTTGGTCAAGGAAACTTACCATAAATCAGAAAACCAATCAGTGGATAATATAGCCACTTTTTACACTATCGTTTTGATGTTGGTTTCACTCAAATCGGACTTACGGTGAAGAAGAACGGTGCAAAATAACGAATTCCATAAACGAAATTGTGATGGTTAAAAATCTGGAAAAATGTGTTTAGTTTACTAACTAAATGAGTTAAACAATACACTAAAATTTGGAATAAAACGGAAAAAGTTTTATGAAACAGTTATCGATTGTTGGTGCCGATTTTCTTGTTTTGTTCTTGTCCTCCCCTGTCTTTCTCATACTTTTTATTATTATTATTTAATTAGGTTTTAGTCTTCTAAATGGGCATGCATAACCCATAAAACACATTTTACTCATTTCTTTTATTTATTTTTTTAAATAAACCAACAATTATCAAAACTAACTTTTTTTAACACTTTCTTTTTTAAACACAATTTAATTACTAAAATATTACTAATATTTCGAAACTAATATTTTATAAAATTACTCTTTAAAATACATTAATAATCAAAATTTTCATATTCCAAATAATCACTATAATAACACTTATTTTTCCAAATACTGAAATTAAAATATTACCATCATTAGAGAATAGTCGAAATTATAAAATAAATAAATATAACATCAACACTTTATATTAAAATCACAATGTCATAACAAGTATATAAAAATAAAGGAAATCAAACACAATATCACTACTATTCCAAGATAATTATTTATAAAATATATAACTAAAAATAGAAAATAGTTCTAAATAATTGAAATATAACTACGCGTATATACACGTAAAATCATATGAAATCTTATTCTTTAAAATTTTACACTAAAATACAATTAATTTTAGAAAAATATATAAAATATATAAAATAATAAAATAAAATATTTATTATTTATATCACTCATTTAATATAATATGTATCAAACTAACACATCATACAAAACATCCATATAACGAAAATTAATCACAAAATCTATCAACATATATTCTAAAATAATTTTAACATGAAATTAATTATTTAAAATCTTATTTCATTAATAAAATAGTTTATTATAAAAATTGGGGTGTTACACAACACGTGTCAGAAAATAATAGAACTCACAATATCCAAGAAAATTGTTCATATATGAAATAAATTGAATTTTAAATGACAAGAGGTAGAGGCAAGATTCAATTCATTAGAGGTAGAACATACATATTTAAACAATAGGTCTACTTTACCAGAAGCATAAGTACTATCACAGAAGACGAGAGTGTACTCTCATTAATTTTGAAGTCTTCTAGTTGTGTTGCATCCACAACAGTTAAGCGTTGCATTGGGCTACTAAAATATATTGTGCTTCAGCTTTATATAGAAAAATGGTTCCTGGTCTTTTGCTTGACCAGAAGATCATATTATCACCAAGGAATGTACAACTACTACTGGTGCTTTTCCTTTCCAGTTTATCCTTAACATAGTCTGCATCATAGAAACCTTCAAACCTTTATGCTGACTATAGCCTTGAGCTACGAATCTAGCTTTATTACTTACTACTTCACCTTTCTCGTTTAACTTGTTTATGAAGACTCACTTGGTTCCAACTGACTTCTTTTCTTTGGACTTGGGTACAAGATCCCATACATCATTTCTTCTTGTATGGTTATAATCCATCCATCAAATAGAGCTTCGTCTATTGTTGTAGGCTCGATTTCAAACAAAACCCCGAACATTGATGTTTCTTTATTTCCAGACCTAGTATTCATAGGATCACATAAATTTCCAATGATAAAAAAGTCTGTATGTGAAGATTTTTATTTCCATCCAAGTTTAGGTTCCTGATGAGTTTGACTCGTAGATGTTTCGTCATTACTTGTCCTTGTATTGTCAAGTACATATTTTGGTTCTTTAGAGGGAAATCTTGTTTCTTCCTTTGATATCTATAAATTTGCAAAATCTTCATCGAGCTTTCACTTTTTATGGTTAAGCTTTTTGTCATCAAATTTGACATGGATTAATTCCTCGAAAATCAGTGTTTTTTTTTTGGTATACTTTATAGGCTTTAGACCTTTTAGAGTATCCTAAGAAGGTGCACTTTTGAGATCGAAATGAAACTTGCCAAGATTTCCTTTGGTGTTCAAAATGTTACATATGCAACCAAATTGTTGAAAATAAGAAATGTTGAGTTTTATTCATTTCCACAGTTCATAAGGTGTCTTATTAAGAATAGGCCTTATATAGATTCTATTATAAATATAACATGCAGTGTTCATTGTCTCTGTCCAAAAGTGTTTGACAACATTCATTTCATGAGTCATGGTGTGTGGCATTTCATATAGAGATCTATTTTCTTTTCTACAACACCATTTTTCTAGCGTGTTCTACGAATAAAATTGTGTAGAATTCCATTTTCTTCATAGAAGTTTTCAAAAGGTTTATTTTCAAATTCACTACCATGATCACTACGAATAGTTGTAATACAAAAACCTCACACATGGTTCTAAATTGAGGAAGTTCATGCATAATGTGTTAACCCCCGCTATAGAGGAATGGGATAAATCATCAAACTCGAAGTAGTTGAGGTTGTACAACTTGACGATGTCCGATTGTAATCTTATAAAAGCCTTTGTCGAAGTTGAGAAAGAGAGACTAGCACATTTCACCTATCTTTTGGGAAGATGATTGTTACTTTAAATGATGTGGCAGTTATTTTGGATATTCCTATCACTAGTTTTTCTTCTTTCCAACAAAAAATATGGATATCGATTTGCCTATATTGGCTGTAGTGGAGTTATTATGGATGTCATATAGAGAGTTTTTCTTATAGATTAGAACCATTACATGTACTCATTTAAATTAATGTGATTGTTGGAGGTTTTGTAAACAATATTATTGAATGCAAATATGAAGATTTTGGTTACAAGCACATATCTTTTGCATTTGGTTGGACGTTCCATTCTGGCTAATAAATGTCACACTTTAGTGGATGCAAATTATGTATTTTTGTTTCGTTACATGGTGAATTGCGATAACTAGAGATATGATCTAATTTCTTTGACAGTGTTATATCACTACAAGAAAAACTATTGTTACCTACGACAGATTTTATCTTTACCCACGGAAAGTCCATAGGTAACGTAAAATTACCAATGTATTACCCACAAACACGGGTTCGTAGCTATTTCGTTCGTAGGTAAATATTTACCCACGGACAATCAGTGGGATACAATTACTTAAGGAATGTTCATGGGTAGTATTACTCACCGATTTTTCGTGGGTAAAGTTACTCATAGATTTTCCGTCAGAAAAAACGCAGATACTTACCGAGGAAAAGTCACAAGTAACATTACCCACAGACAATCTGTAAACTATTATACTGATTTCTATTTGATATTTAAAATTTTATCCATGACATATCCGTGGGTAAATTATCATTTACTCATGGAATTTTCATGGGTAATGAAAATATGATTTTCATTCTATTTTGTATCCTACTAATTCATGTATTTTTATTAAAATGTATTTTTAAAATAAATTGTAAGCATATTAAAACATCATTGTCAAAACAAAGTGAAGTTTTATATAAATAGTGTTTTCAAAATACACATCGTGACTACCACAAGTTTCAAAATAAAGACAATTTACACTGTCATAATTCTCAAAATAAGCATACTGTCACTACCATAAGTTTAGAAATACACATAACGAAACTATCGTAAGAATATATATAGATAATTCCTACAAGTCTAAGCAAAATATATAGTCATAACTACTAAATAAAATTGACACTGAAATCAGTATTACTACTCGTCGTCATCATTGTTAGAGTCATCCTCTTTATAATCTGGATGACGACGACGACGAGAGAACTCAGTTTGTATGGAAGCAACACTTTTTGCCAATGTTGCTAGCTGAATCTGGAGCTCTGTAGTGCGCTGCTCTGTTTGTTGAACCTCCTTTTTTCGACGTTGCTTTGCTTTCCTTAGCTCTTCTCGTTCCTCCTATTTTGTTGCTTTTGTTTGCTCCTCAAATGTTGCTATTTGTGCAGCTATCTCGTTAGAGTGCTGAGACAAGACATTGGTGCAAGCTCTAGATGAACGAGAATCGGGGACTAGACTTGCGACACCTGGTCTATAAAAGGAAGATCTGTCTCCAGCACCATAAATCCGCCCTTTATTCTTTCCCCCAACAGATTGGACCCACATGTCTAAGAGAGCTTCTGGATTAACCACTTGGCTACAACTATTAGATGTTTTTCCACCTTTGGAGGCTTGCTGCAACTTACCTTGAAATGTTTCTTGCTCAAATAGAAAATAATGTAACATAATCAAATTACTCTTACAAGAAATACAAATGAAATAATGCATGATTTAATATTTCTTACATATATTTTTTTTTGCTCTTTCATCAACCCAAGAGTTGTCTTTCTTCTTAGTGTGAGTTTTTAAAAAGACCTCATCCAATGTGTGGTCTCTACCTAACTTTTCAGCCTTACAAAAAATAAAAATAAAAACAGCAGAACTATGAATAAGATGAGAGCCACAATACACCAGCAAAGGAAACAACAAAATATTTCAGCAAAATAGCTGTATGCATTTCGAAGCAACATCACAATAAAACAACAACACAATAAAACAATAAAAATAGTAAATAGTAGGCATGTCCTTGAGCCAAACATTAAATGGTTATATAGTGAAGACTTTGACATAGAAAATGTACCATCCGAATGGTATGTTCAGTAATGGATATAGATCCACCTGTATGGACAACTCCTCATTTAGAAGAAGCATAGTTTTTCTTAGCTCGATTTGATATCTCCTTATATGACGGATCCATCCATATCTTCTAAAGATCATTCCAAACAGTTTAACCCATCCAATTTGGACACTTGCGTTTCTTTCTCACTTGCATCAACATATCAGAAAGAAGCATTGATCCTTTTGTATTTAAGATATTCTTAATCTGAAAATTGTGCCCAGGCAACCAAACAACTTTCTGCTGCAACATTACATTACAAATAAGTTATAATGTATTAATTAATATCCACACAATAGTTGAACTCATTAATAAGATATATAACATAATCTTACACTGAATTTGTCGAACCAACGTTCGAAAATTCATTATAGGATTGCTCCCCAGGTAGGATACGGATCAACATATTGTGATGTAATGATTGAGGTGAGGGCCCTCGATGCCACCCTACACGGTAACCAACTGCAAACAATTTTCAAACAACATAAAATTTTAAAAAATAATTGAAACAAACCATAAACCTCATGTTGTCATGAAAAGTTAATCGAAACTAGTTACATACCTTCGACCATTCGACCATATCATTGTTGTCCCATCAAGCGCAACCCCATGACTAGAATTGGAGCATCGTGAGCCTTGAGTGTTATTACCAGTAGCAATAGGTATTCAATGTGGTAGATTAGCGAAAATTGACGTATGTCGTGAGGCAACATATGTTAATTGTTGTGACGGAGAAGGATCAGCAGTCGGCAAAATTATGTCTTCTGGGAAAAAACCCGGTGTGGGCATCATCACTATAATTGGTTTAGATTGATGCACCTTACTAGGTGGGGGTGGAAGCACTGCAACTTGTTGGGTAGTAGGCTTAACATGTTGTTGGGTGGTGATGATGTTGACGATGCAACAGGCATAGTCCTAGCAAGAATTGCAGCATCAAGCTCATGAAGAAACAACAACAAATTATACCAAATCACATTTTGCAAGAAAATAATTTGAGGTAGTAAAATATCAGATTCATCGTTATACATAGCCTTCATGAGTGGAATTCCAAGGATCAAAGTATTAGGAAGTGTTGATAATGAAAGACCAATTATAATCCATTTCAATCCACCTTTATCACTCATCTTAATAACTACAATTAAATCAAGAAATGCAAGAAATTTTTGAACACAATCTGCATAGAAGTACTATACATACTGTAAAGTGAAGGTGCAAACACGAGAAAGGGGGGTTGAATTGTGTTTGACTAACTTGAATACTTTTCTGTTTTTGCAGTTTTAAAACAAAACATGATGTATGAATAAAATAGAGTTAGCAGCAAATATAAAGTAAAAATAAAAACACATAATTTTATACTAGTTCACCGTTAACGAGGCTACGTCCAGTCCCTTCACCTTGAAGGATTTCACTAATTCAAACCTTAATTACGACAGTTCCACTGACCCTCCAAGTCAGTCTTCTCAAACAGTCTAACAATCATAGAATCTTGAGGAATACAGCACCTTGACTTCCTAAGTCAAGTCTTCTCCTACCAATCTGACAACCCCAGATTGTAGAAGGAATTACAATGCCTTGAATCTAATTGCCAAGTAATCTGCTACCCCTTCTGACTCCCTCAGATTGTAGACTCTACTTCAACAACTTAGATCTAACACAAGGGAAAGAAAATAACACGAGTGCTTCCTTCTGAAAAGCTGGAACTCACAATTAACCTCACTGAAAACTTGAGTGTTTGCTTTTTGGAAGTGTATGACTCTTTTGTGATTTTCGATGCTAAGTATTCTGCCTTGAGCCTTCTTTTATAGATGCGAATTAGGGTCTCTTGCAAGCTTAATTTCGAGTTGTATCTTGCTGGATTCTCTTGCAAAAATATCTTGACCAATCGGGCTTCACTTAAATAAAAAACATATCTTTTTAAGCTTCAAATTTGCATTCAAAAATAACTTGCCAATCATGTCTTTAGTTTCTTCCCGCCAACAGCTCATGAACTTCCATACGACTTCACTTTATTTTTGTAACAAATCCTATTAATACTTTGATCAAATTTAATTAAATCTCCACCGTTAATCCTCATTATTAAATGTGGACCGTTTGATCTTCTGCGATAGTCCTCATCTGGACCATACTAAGCGATCTGCTGTGATCCACTGATTTCGGCCAACCCTGGACCACACATTTTGATCTTCTAATCTCGGCCAATCTGGTCTAGCAAATTGATCTGCTGTGATCCTATGATCTCGGGCAATGCTGGACTACACATTCTGACCTTCTGATTTCGGCAAACACTGGGCCATGGTATGATCTTCTGATCTCGGCCAATACTGGGCCATATACTTAAATCTGGACCATTGATCTGAATATCTTCCCTCTGATCTGGACCAAATCTGGAGATCATTTCTTATGGTCTGGACTTAGTTTCATACCCTGAACCATGCTATCTTCTGGTCTGGGTCAAATCTGGATTGATTCTCTTTTTCTGGACCCATTAACTTATCATCTGATTAAGTCTGGATCAAGTTTGGGCTGTTTATTATTTCACTGCCAGGCCATCTTCTAGTCAGAATAACTTCTGGATTAAGTCTGACTTATGACTTTTACTGGTCTGGATCAAGTCTCCCTCTGACAGGCTTCCTTCTAGTCTGGTCCAGGTTTCCTTCTGACTTTGCTTCCTTCTGATCTGGGCCAGCAAAGATATATTCTGGTGATGTTTTGACATCCTAGAGTATCTTCTGGTACCTTCAGGATTCAATCTCTAGAACCCTTTGATCTTCGGCTTCTGATTACTTCAGCTTCTGGTGGCATTTAATTTAATAATTCAAGGTACAAAATAAGATTACATTGAGTGCTTTTGTAAACATCAAAATCCTAAGTACTTAGAACCAATTTGGTTCCAACAATCTCCCCCTTTTTGATGATGACAAAACCTTAACTTATTTTGCTAGCTTGTAACTCGAAGTACTTGAAATACTCCCCCTCAGACCAATCTCTCCCCATAAGTCTGATACTGACTTTTTCTTCTCCTTTTCAACTCTTTCTTTATTCACACTTTCTTTTCTCTCTTCACATTGCCTTTCCTTTTCAACTTCTTCTCTTTTTCACTCTTTCTTTTTCTCTCTCCCTGATTCTTCTCCTTTTCAACTCCTTCTCTTTTCATCTCTTTCTTTTTCACTCCTCCTTTCTTTTTATCTCTCATTTTCTACTTATTTCTCTCTCTCTCTCTCTCTCTCTCTCCCCCTTTTTGTCATCAGCCAAAAAGAGATCCTACTATTTGTGTAATTTTTTGTTTTTCTCTTTACAAATTACAGAAAGTAAAAACAAAAAATTAAAAAGTATAAAATAAAATTACAAGAAAATTAAAAAAAACTCCTAAGAAGACTACTTGAGCTAGTCAGATATGGAGACAATGTTGAGATGCTTCTTGATGAACTCGAACCTATGTTCTGGTAATGCTTTGGTGAAGATGTCAGCCCATTGATGATCAGTGTCCACAAACTGGATGCTTAAAGTCCCTTTTTTGAACATGGTCCCTAATGAAATGGTGTTTTATTTCAATGTGTTTGGCTCTAGAGTGTAAGATAGGGTTCTTGGTTAGGTTTATGGCTGAAGTGTTATCACAGAACAAAGGGATATTGGTTTCATAGATGTTGTAATCTTCAAGTTGGTGTTTCATCCAGATTAACTGTGAACTGCATCCTGCTGCTGATATATACTCAGCTTTAGCTGTTGACATGGCAATGGTGCTTTGTCTTTTGCTTGACCAAGAGATCAAATTGTCACCTAAGAAGGTGCAGTTGCCGCTTGTACTTTTCCTTTCCAGCTTGTCTCCAGCATAGTCGAAATCACAAAAACCTCTAAGTTTGTAGGTGGGGGTTTTCTTGTATAACAGGGTAAGGTTGGTGGTTCCTTTAAGGTATCTCAGAATTCGTTTGACAGCAGTTAAATGGGATTCCCTAGGGCCAGCTTGAAAACGGGCACAAACACAAACATTAAACAAAATGTCAGGTCTAGAAGTAGTTAAATAAAGAAGGGATCCAATCATACCTCTGTATGTTTTCTGGTCTACCTTTTGGCTGGTTTCATCTTTCTCAAGTGAGCAGGTTGCGTGCATGGGGATGGCCATAGGCTTACAGTCACTCATCTTGAACTTTTTAAGAAGTTCTTTAGTGTATTTAGATCGGTGAATTAGTATACCTGATTTACCTTGATGAATCTGAATTCCCAGGAAGAACTTAAGTTCTCCCATCATGCTCATTTGGAACTCTTTCTGCATTAGGTCAGAAAACTCTTTCTGCATTAGGTCAGAAAACTCTTTGCACAAAGTGCCATTAGTCGATCCAAATATGATATCATCAACATAAACTTGAATAATCAAAATATAATTTTTAATGGATTTCCTAAATAGAGTATTATCAATCTGGCCTCTATTAAATTCATTCTTAAGCAGAAAGTTACTAAGTCTGTCATACCATGCCCTTGGTGCTTGTTTTAACCCATATAAAGATTTTTTAAGTTTAAAAACATGGTCTGGAAAATCAGAATTTTCAAATCTAGGGGGCTGTTTGACATAGACTTCCTCACTTATATAGCCATTTAAGAATGCACTTTTAACATCCATTGATACAACATTATATCATGATTAGCAACAAATGATAAAAGAATTCTAATTGCTTCTATACCTTCCTGTTCATTGTATCCTTGAGCTACAAGTCTGGCTTTGTTCCTTACCACTTCACCTTTTTCATTGAGTTTATTCTTGAACACCCACTTGGTTCCAATAATGTTTTTGTTTGGTCTGGGTACCAGATCCCAAACATCATTCCTTTGGAATTCATTCAGCTCTTCTTGCATTGCAAGTATCCAACCTTCCTCTGCCAAAGCCTCATCAACATTGCTTGGTTCAATTGTTGAGAGTAAACCAAACAGACTGGTTTCTCTACTTGATGATCTGGTCTTTAAAGGTTCTACTGCACTGCCAATAATGAGAGATTCTAGATGTGAAGACTTGTACTTCCATCCATTATTTCCCTCTGACTTGTTTTCAGAGTCAGCATGTTCTTCTTCATCTTGATCTTTCTCAAATTCTGTTGCTGGTTCAGCTTCTAGTCCCCGTGCCTTTGGTTCACCTGCAATTTCCTCATCTTGCTTTGACTTTTTAGAGTCAAGCTGTTTATCATCAAACTTAATGTGGATTGATTCTTCCACAGTGTTAGTTTGTTTGTTAAACATTCTATAAGCTTTTGATCTCTCAGAGTAGCCAATAAAGACACACTTTTGAGATCTAGAATCAAACTTAGCTAGGTTATCTTTAGTGTTCAACATAAAACAGATGCAGCCAAAGTAATCTGCTACCCCTTCTGACTCCCTCAGATTGTAGACTCTACTTCAACAACTTAGATCTAACACAAGGGAAAGAAGATAACACGAGTGCTTGCTTCAGGAAAGCTGGAACTCACAATTAACCTCACTGAAAACTTGAGTGTTTGCTTTGGAAGTGTACGACTCTTTTGTGATTTTCGATGCTAAGTATTCTGCCTTGAGCCTCCTTTTATAGATGCGAATTAGGGTCTCTTGCAAGCTTAATTTCGAGCTGTATCTTGCTGGATTCTCTTGCAAAAATATCTTGACCAATCGGGCTTCACTTAAATAGAAAACATATCTATTTAAGCTTCAGATTTGCTTTCAAAAATAACTGGCCAATCATGTCTTTAGTTTCTTCCCTCCAACAGCTGCTGAACTTCCATACGACTTCACTTTATTTTTGTAACAAATCCTTTTAATACTTTGATCAAATTTAATTAAATCTTCACTGTTAATCCTTATGATTAAATCTGGACCGTTTGATCTTCTGCGCTAGTCCTCATCTGAAGCATACTAAGTGATCTGCTGTAATCATCTGATTTCGGCCAACCCTGGACCATACATTCTGATCTTATGATCTCGGCCAACCTCGTCTAGCAAACTGATCTGCTGTGATCCTCTGATCTCGGCCAATGCTGGACCACACATTCTGACCTTCTGATTTCGGCCAACACTGGGCCATGGTCTGATCTTCTGATCTCGGCCAATATTGGGCCATATCCTTAAATCTGGACCATTGATCTGAGTATCTTTCCTCTGTTCTGGACCAATTCTGGATTTGGTCTAGATTAAACTGAAATTAAATATGGACAAATAATATTTCAGTCTGGACATTTTACCTTCTGTTTTGGATCAGTTCTGGATCAAATCTGGAGATCATTTCTTCTGGTCTGGACTTAGTTTCATACCCTGAACCATGATATCTTCTGGTCTGGATCAAGTCTCCCTCAAGCAGGCTTCCTTCTGGTCTGGTCCAGGTTTCCTTCTGATCTGGGCCATGAAAGATATATTCTAGTGATGTTTTGACATCCTGGAGTATCTTCTGGTACCTTCAGGATTCAATCTCTTGAACCCTTTGATCTTCTGCTTCTGATTACTTCAGCTTCTGGTGGCATTTAATTTAATAATTTAAGGTACAAGAAAAGATTACATTGAGTGCTTTTGTAAACATCAAAATCCTAAGTACTTAGAACCAACTTGGTTCCAACAATGGACCAGTGTAGATGTGTAGATGCAGTTAGCCTGTTATTGTAGAAAGTCATTAAAATGTTCCAAAATGTGATTCTTCTAAAACTGTAGCATAAAAGTGAAGTAGCAATGTCAATTAACAAGAAATGGGGGTTTAATTGTAAATTTGCGCTATTAAAATTTCCTGTTAAAAACTTAAGAAAATAACTCAAGATTGGTCTTGGTTGTGGAAACAGAAAACAGAGAACATTCTTGGTTAGTTAAAATTAATAATTTAATTTATCTATTTAACTAAATAATCAAACATACTGAAAGTAAAGAGATAAGGGAAGATATACCACACAAAGATATATCCTGGTTCACCCTATTCAGGATACGTTCAGTCCTCACAACTGTGAGATTTTCACTAAGTGCTAAAACAGATATCAATCTTGGTTTTACACACCCTGTTTCAGATCAACTTTGATCTATTACAAAAACAAATCATTTCCACCCAGAAAGGAGTTCAATCAAATCACCTATCAATCTTTAGATAGGATTTTACAGTTCACCTTTTAATCATAAAAGGATTTCCAACAAGCTTACTCAAAACTATATTTCACACTATAGCCTTGAGTTTACAATGATATGATTTAAAGTGTTTTGTCAGAATCTGAGAAGATTCAACACTTGTTTGAGTTCTGATTCTTTGACAGAGAAATATACGAGAATGATTCTATGCATCAAATAGGAAAAATCAAAACTAACTCAATGTATGTGAGTGAGATAAACTCAAGTATGATTGAAGTGAGTAATGAATTGCTTAGTACTTGAAGCTTTGATTTTGGACAGAATATGAGTATGCTCAACTTGTGTTTGAGATTAGATTCTTGACGAAAGAATTCAGTAGAATGATTCTGATATGAAGAAGAAGAACCGAACTAAATCTTTTGTTTGTGATTGAGAAGCTTTCAAGTATGTAAGTGTACGTAAGTGATGTATTGATTTGAACTTGAAGCTCTTGAATCTGATTATGAATGATGAAATAATTGCTTTCGTTAGTTCTGATTATTGCCTTTATCTTGAGTTCTCTTTTATAGACTCAAAAAGTGCTTATGACAGGTCATTTACCCGTTAGGAACAGACTGGCTGTCCTTTGTCAGTGATTAGGTGAGAGCTGGCCAAAAAGCAAAAATGTTCTTCATTCTGCTTCTAATGTTCAAGAGCAGAGTTGGTTCTTCCTCTGTGTGGCAAATGAGTCTTGATCTTAGTGATGCGTATTCTTGGCTTTTAAATTTGTAGAGGGATCCTCTGGTTATATCCTTTGGAGGTATCATCTGGTGATATCTTCTGGAGGTATCTTCTGGAGGTATCCTTTGGTGATATCTTTTGGTATCCTCTAGAGGTATCCTCTGGTGACGTTATCCTCTAGTGACATCCTCTGGTGATATTCATAATGCTGTCCAGAATGTTCTTGGATCTTCAGATTTGATCTTGCTTCTCTCAAATGATCTTGTTTATGATTTATAGCATAGTGTGATCATTGATTGTTGTATGAATGTATTTGATCATCTTCTTCATGAAGATGTTATCTTGAAGATGTAATAATCTTTCTCTTGAATGATTGATATATGGTATATTCTTTTTGAGATTCTTTCACTTTGATGATGTGAATGGCTTCTTGCTTGTTCACTTATGCAATTCATCTTCCTTAAACAAAACTTAAGTGCAATAATTAGTAGATCGCCATT
The DNA here is from genome assembly GCA_037974295.1 of Cicer cuneatum. Lineage (NCBI taxonomy): Eukaryota > Viridiplantae > Streptophyta > Magnoliopsida > Fabales > Fabaceae > Cicer > Cicer cuneatum. The sequence continues at coordinate 28,941,012 of JBBPBO010000001.1, read as the reverse complement.
CATAAAACTCAATCATTTAATTCAAAAGGTTTATTGTCATTAAAACATATATCAAAAAGGTTTTTTCCTTAACAAGAAGTACTATAAAACAGATCATTATAATGTAGGAAAATGGCAGAATGAGATTCCAAATTGTTCAACAAGTTTATTTATTCCTGTCATGATCATATGAAGATCTAAACTCGTTTGCAGAAGATTGATCCCTAGATCACTTTTTCCAAATTGAATTACAATTATTTACAAGCTTCCAAGCTCAACATCTCACATAATTCTCATTATCAATTGTCATAAAACAGTGTCATAGTACATTTTCTAGAAACACTTTCAAACACACTCTATTGTTGGAAAACAAGAACTCACATGTTAGTCACTCCTAATATAGTGAAATCTATTTGGAATGTTAAATTCATATAAATTTCAATTGATAATATAGAATGTGTTTGAGGAAGTGTGTTAGAAATGATGGTTTAGAATTCATGTACGCAATCACAATTGTAGCCGTAAATGTAATATCGCAGTATTTGAAGTGTTTGCAGCACTTTCACAACTACAATTTAGACATCATCGACCACAATTGTCCGCATTTTCTCACAATGTAAAGATTTACCGTGTAACTGCAACTGCAATTTAAAGCCATCTTAAAGCGGATATATAATTAACCATTATTATTTCTATATATATGAGAAACATCTTGGGGCAAAGACTTGATGGAAGATATTATAGAGGTGTTGAGTTGATGTTATTTTTCCTATTAGGTCGATTACTATGACACTGGTATTGTCTCTGCTACCCTTTGCTAATGCTATCTGAGACAATAGTGTTGTAGCTTCTGCAGCACGACTTTGATTTCCAACCCTATCACAAACTCTCCTAATTTTTCCATTCAAGAATTTTCTTACAACTTGGCAGGAAACTTCACTGGACATGACACCCCACAAACCATCACTTTATTGGAATTTTACATAACATTACAGAGCACTAAAAGTAATAAATAGAAGGATGAACAGTACTAAAAGCATAAATACTAAGATATATAATCAAACAGCACCAACATATCATTCTCATGACACCATTATCATGACACAAATTAATACTATATAAGTACCTAATCATGGGAGCAAAGTCCTATAGTAAAATAGGCCAAAATGTAAAGATGTTAATGAATGGCATGGCTATTACTTACACAATCTTCTAAAACCCCTTTAATAAAAATTAGAATATGAAGATTTATAAAAATAATCAACTGTTATTTATACTTACTAAAAATTTAAACGTCAATTGAAGAATCATCCTCATCTTCATCATCCATATCATTATCATTATCAATTGGGATATTTGGAACAAGCGTTACATGGACTTCTTCATCGCTATGTGTTTCATCATGCAAGCCAACCAATTCTTCAATTTTAGTTAATTGTTCAACATCTGTCATATCTTCATCTTGATATGGTATGTCCTCATCGACACCGTCCACCTCTACACGACCCATAGGCTTCGTTTTGATAACTACAGACCATTGACACTTATCGGTTCGCATTTCAGGATAGGGTACATAATACACTTGTCTAGCTTTTTGTGCAATTATGAAGGGGTCATAGAGATCATATTTCCAATTCATCTTGACATCTACCATATCATGATGTGGATGAACTTCGGTTCCTCTGTTCCATCTAGGATAAAACCATTGGCAATAAAACAAGGCTACCTTGTAAGGAAATTTGTAATACTCTAACTCGAAGATATGTTGGATGACTTCGTAGAAATCATCTTCTCCTCCTCCTCTTGTAACCCATTTTACATAAACTCCGCTATTTATGGTTTTCTTACCCTGAGACCAAGCTTTGGTGTGAAATTTGTACCCATTAATGTAATACTTGTGCCAACTTTTGATCATTGAGTCAGGACCCCAAGCTAATGATAACAAGGTAGGGTCGGTCACACCATTTGCCTTGTCACTAGCCTATACAAACATGATATTCACAATAATTAAGTGAAAAGTTCTAATTTATGTTCAACAAACTTCAATAAAGCACTTACATATGCACGAAACCATTCTAGGAATTCTCCATGTATACGAGTTTGAGATATAGGATCTTCTTCAAGAATGGAATTAGAGTGCAAAAAGGGGCTAGAAATAATGATAAAATTGTTATTACATATATTTGATAATTATGTGGGGTGTGTGCTTTCAGGCTTCTTAATCAATATATGGCTTGACCTCGTTGCAATTGATAAGGATGTGTACATGAGCAGATCTTCTTGCAGCATCACTCAACCAATGTGTTTGGGCCTTCCCACTAGGATGTCCTAATTGATTGGTAATTGACAATATTGTTGTGACGACATCATTTAATTTTGCTGCTTCATTATGCTGGCTTCTATCAAACCAAGAGATTGTTTTGAAATAGTGGGAACAAAAATATGTTGTCTCTCGATGTAAGTATGGCATACATATTGAGCATTCCACTCTAGCCTTGTTTTTCACTGTGCGCTTAAAATCACCCATCATTCTGGAAAAAGGAGACCAATATTTTAATAAATGTGGAAATATCTAGAAGAAAAAAATAAAATCCTTAATAGTGAATATAAAATACCTTTCAAATGGATACATCCATCGATATTGAACTGGACCACCAAGTTTTGCCTTATACGGGAGGTGAATTGGAAGATGCTCCATTGAATCAAATAATCCTGATGAGAAGATTCTTTCAAGTTTTCATATGATGAATGGAATATTTTCACCCGATTTGACCAATTTATCATGTCTTAAGGTATTGCTGCACAAGCCCTTAAAGAATTAACTTAACTCTATTAGTGGTTTCCACACATGGTCAGACAATGAACTAAATGCAAATGGAAGCAAAGAATCCATAAATATGTGACAATTGTGGCTTTTCATGCCATTCATTTGTCTTTTATTAACATCTGCACATCTTGCCAAGTTAGAAGCATACCCATCTGACATCTTAAGCTCCTTTATCCACTTACAAACTTTCTTTGCCTCATTAGACGTAAGGCAATAAATTGCCTTAGGTTTTGTCATTTTTCCATTGTTATGTGGAACCAACTCCATGTCGCTACATTGGCAAATGATGGCCAAGTCCATTCTTGCTTTTTCATTGTCCTTAGTCTTGTTCTTAACATTCATGACAGTGTTAAACACATTATCAAATAAATTTTTTTCTATGTGCATGACATCTAAATTATGCCTTAATAAATTATCTTTCCAGTATGGAAGATTCCAAAACATGCTTCGTTTAGTCCAATTATGGCTAACTCCATATCCAAAAAAATTAGAAACTGCATTATCTATCACTCGTGGAATATTGTGAACCCAACTCCATACTTCTTCACCGGTCAATATTGGATGAGGTTCATCCTTAACAACTCTATTTTTAGTGAACCCTTTTTTACTTCTTCTAAAGGGATGATTATGAGGTAAGAAACAACGGTGACAATTGAACCATGAATTTTCGCCACCATATTTTAAGGTAAAAGCCTTATTTATGTCCATACACACTGGACATGTCAACTTACCTTGAGTACTCAATCCAAATAACATGCCATAAGCAGGAAAATCGTTAATTGTCCACATTAAGGCTACCCTCATTACAAAGTTTTGTTTCATGGAAATATCATAAGTCAAAGCCCCTTCACTCCACAACTGTTGAAGCTCGTCTATTAACGGTTGTAAATACACATCAATGTTTGCTTTTGGGTTAGATGGTCCAGGTATGAGACAAGTCAAAAACATGAATTGTTTACTCATACACATTTCGGGCGGGAGGTTATACGGGGTCAAAACAACAGGCCAACAAGATTATGGGGATGAAGATGCTTGAATGTATGGCGTGAAGCTATCAGAACATAAAACAACCCTTACATTTCTCGGTTCATTTGCAAAGTTTGGATAGCTTGCATCAAAATGCTTCCAAGCTTCCCCATCAGACGAATGACATAAAATGCCTGAACTCGATCTATTATGTTGATGCCATCTCATTTGAGCAGCAGCTCCCATTGATGCATACAATCTTTTTAACCTAGGAGTGATTGACATATAGAACATCCTCTTAACTGGAATGTCTTTATGGTTACATATCCCAGGCTTACGAGGAACATATCGGGGTTTATGACAAAACCTACACTCTAGATCTGCACTATTATCTTTGTAGTACAACATGCACCCTTTAACACAACAATCCATTTTCTCAGACTTCAAACCTAGCATGGTCACCAATTCTTTTGCTTGGTAAATATTTTTTGGAAGTGAATCCTTAAAAGGACACACATCTACAAGCATGCTTGCAAAGAAATCAAGACATTTCTGTGGAACATTCCAATTCTATTTGCAAGCTAAAAGTTTCACGCATATTGAAAATTTTGAATAAAAAGCCCCCTCATATAAGGGTTTGTTTGCAGTAGTTAACAAATCATAAAAGTCTTGAGCATCACCATTTGGGGGCTCTTCATTAATCTGTTCCTCGTTGCCCTCATCACCCAAATTTTGGAAGTCATACGTAGGACCGAATGCATCATCGACCATATGTTGCATTAATGTAAATGGATCATCGTTATCAATATATGCACTACTACTTGGAACATTTTCTGGGTCCATCTGTGGGGATTCTTCACTATACTCAGTCCAATACCAATAATTTGGTTGGAACCCAAACCTATACAAGTGAACTTTGACTTCACTTGTAGATAATACATCGCTACGCATGCAATTGTGACAAGGACATTTGATGCCACCATCTTTTACAAACTGATTTCGACTTATTGCCTTCGTTATAAACTCTTCAACACCTTTTGTGAAGGCTAGTTTCAACCCCCTCGTTGAACATAAAGTCTATCATATACCCAACTACGATCTGGGTGGTAGCCATCCATATTTTGAAGGACAAAGAAATAACGGAGGAGCAATGAATTGATTAACAGAATGTAATTTTACATATCAAATAGGATAGCAAAATCCTACCAAATTGAAATTTATACCAATATATATATATATATATATATATATATATATATATATATATATATATATATATATATATATATATAGTGCATACAAATAATAGAACAACAACAAAACAAAAAAAAAACCATTGTGAATAACAGAACGTAGGCTCTATAATAACAGAACAACAAAAATACAAAATCCTCAATTTTAAACAAAAACCCTAACAATGATTTCACAACACATTTGTGTTAATAATAGTCCTAATTTCATAATGAATCAACCAGTTTAATATAAATATTGTCATATAAAAAAAATCCAAAATTCATAAAACCCTAAAATCACAAAACTCTAAATCTGAGAAAAATACCTTGGTGTGTCAATGATTTCTCACTGCTTGAGCATTGTGGAGGCTGATCTCGAAGGCGCGAGAAAGTCTTAGAAGCAAAGCTTAATGTGCAACAGTCACGCGAGAGAGAAGAAGAGAAAAGAGAAGGGACGACTGATAGAGGAGAAGAAGAAAGAGGAGGGCCGAGGGCGGCGAGACTGCGAGATAGAAGAGTAGAAGACAACGCCATGGCCGGAGCTCTGACCGGCGGCGGTAATCTACTTGGCTTTGTTGCTTCTTGCGTTTTGGAGGCTAAGGTTAGGAACGAACAATCAGTTTCTGAGGCAACAATTTCATAATAGTTTTTTTTTGTAAAAAAGATAAAATAATAAACAAAACTTTACTTTAACTTTATCCACGGACAATCAGTGGGAAAAAAATACGAAGATATTATGAAAACTTAAGTTGAGTTACATTTTTTTTAACATTACCGACGAATTTTTTTAATGTTACCTACAGATTAACCATAGAATCTTCTTAAAAAAATAAATTTATTCAATAACAAATTTACTCACAATTTTTCCGTAGATAATTAATAATTTACCCACGAACTAAGATATATGGGTAATTTTCCGTAGGTATACAAATATTTTCTTGTAGTGTGACTACCTTCGAGATGAAGCATGCATCACACCAGACCAAAGCATGCACTACACATGGAGGATTGAAAGGTATATGATCGTGTTAGAGGTATTTTATTTTAATGTTATGTTTTAATAATAAAAGTTGTTTAATCATATTAATTATTTATTTTTATTTTCGTTAGTGTTGGATTTAGGGGTATTTTCCAAGCTTGTATAATGAGGGAGACTCTAGACATGTTCCTCTCAATCTTCGTCGTTGTTTGTGGTGACTGGTGGACTAGTAAATATGCATTGCCTGGTGTAATTGAAGAATGTTGACAAAGGCTCGATGCGCTGATTTTTTATGATGTTATTTGAACACCCTAGGAGGATCGCAGACACAATTGTCATTTAAGAAAATATCTATACACGGGCTATTTTTTGTTGGTGTAACACGACTGTGTCATACTTGTTATGAGTGGTGAATCCGGCATATTAGATATATACAAAATATTCCTCTCAGGATCCGTCCTGAGATTTTTCGTGCCTTGGACGAACTAAAAGAATTATGATCTCATAAGTAAAATCTATCAAACATTTTTTCTACGTCAGATCAAACTTATGAATTTTTAACTGATAAAATCAAGAATTTTACTTTTAATTTAGAACATAAAAATATTAGTTAAAGAAAAGATACATACATACAATTAAATATATCATTGTTTATTTAAAAAAAAAATCAATTTTGAATATTACATAAATCAACAATCTGTATTTCATATACTAATGTGACCCATGCCTTTCACAAGAAAATATTTACTGATAAAATATATGTAGGATCTTATTGTTAATAAAATTGTGAATAGAAATTTTGGTGAAAAATATGTCATAAAATATATTTTAACATATTTATTAGTATTACGGTTTATTATAAAATATTATAAACAGTTGCAACAACTTGAGTTTCGTTAAAAAATTATGTAAATCATTAAAGAAAAATTTTCGATATCATATATACAATTTTATTGTTAGATTTTGTTCTATAATGAGTGGCTCATTTAATTATTTTGTGCAAATTATAAAATATATATTGTTGGAAATTAAGTGTGAGTGGTTAAAAGAAGTCCCACATTGACTAGGAATGAAATAAATGTTGGATATATAAGAGATATGATTCATAAATCTATTGCCTTAAGGTTTTGGGTTGAGATGTGGTGTCCAAGTCCCCAATGCATAACATTCGGTGCAATTGTATCAGTTCGATTGAATAGAATAAGATAGCCAAAACGATTCTAACTCACATTATGACAATGTCACAAATAACTTCTAATAAATATTAATCTCAACTCGGCATGAGACATTTTACTTTTTGTTTTTCTAAATCTGATAAATTTATTTTATAAATATTGTTTTTCTTCTTATTAGTAAATAATTTGAATCCATTTATTTGTCTAATTGTCTTACATGTCTTTTAATTGAAAACAACATCATATCCATTGTCATGTAATTGACTTATGCTCAGTAGGTTATGCATTAGTCATTTTACAAGTAGAACATTTTTAATAGAAGGAAGGGAACCATTACCTATTGTGCTACGCCCTATGATCTTACCCTTCTGATTTCCTCCATCCTCCTTCCTTGAGGGTTAGGTTTTCAAATACAAACTTTTCTCATGTCATGTGTCGTGAGCATCCACTGTCAAGGTACCATGATTGATGTTTCAACTTTGTTGTTAAGGATATCTGCAACATATATTATTTCGTTCTTAGATTTGATTGGGTCCTGGTTTGTTAGTTTTGAAAGGTGTCTTGTCTTTTCATGTTTTCAACATAGGAAAAATTCTATTATCATGACCTTTCTTTAAGCAATATACGCAAGGAGTTTCAAGTAAGTTAAACTTTAAAGTTTCCTCTGGTTCCACAAAGCCAATACATTTTCTGTTTTTTCTGCTAACACCATAGACCACGGAAGTTGGTTTGCTTCTATCTATGTCATTCGCCAGAAAATCTTGAAAGGCATTTTCAAACTTAACAAAATTACAGACACTGACTTCTAAGGTTTTTGAGACATTATCACTTAGAGTTAGATTTTTCCTTTTTTATGTTTTCAAGATATTTTTCAAGGGAATTGTACTTATTTGTTAATATTGAATAGGCTTTCATCATATTTTTTAGTTTTGATGAGACATTGTGATTCTTGTTCAAAAACTCATTTAACATAATTATATGTTCATTGTGAGATAGCTCAGATAGTACCTCAATTTCTTCATCAACTGATTCGTTGTTAGAAGCAGCGTCATAACAGACATATGCCATTAGAGTCATATTTGCATTTTCTTCATCTACATTAGAGGTTTCATCATAGTCATCTCCGGTAGCCATTAGACTCTTCTTCTTTATATTGAAGTCTTTTCTTTGAGAGTTTCTCTTCTCAAGCTTAGGACACTCTAATTTGAAATGGCATGGTTCTTTGTGAAGTAGAAATGTCGATTTACAAGGAATTGGGGTTTGAATTGTAAAGTTGTCTTTTAAAAAATTTCCAGTTAAAACATAAAAATAACTCAAGATTGATCTTGGTTAAAAAAACAGAAAATGAGTAACGTTCTTGGTTCTGGAAACAGAAAACGGAGAACGTTCTTGGTTAGTTTTAAAAGGCAGAATAATCCTGATAGTAAAAGTAGAAAACGGAGAACGTTTTGGAAAACGGAGAACGTTTTGGAAAACGGAGAACGTTTTGGAAAACGGAGAACGTTCTTGGTTTGGATTAAAAACAAAGCTTGATTTTTAACTTAAGTAAATGAAAGACTGAAAGTAAACAGAGATAAGGATGAGAAATCACACAATGATTTTATCCTGGTTCACCCAACTCGGGCTACGTCTAGTCCTCACAACTGTGAGATTTTCCACTAAGTGTTAAAAACAAAGAACCTTCTTAGTTTTACAACACCTAGCTCATATCAACCTTGATCTGTCACAATCGTCAATCTTTTCCACCTAGAAAGAGATTCAATTAGGTCACCTATCAACCATTGATAGGACTTTTACAACTCACCTTTTAACCTTAAAAGGATTTTTCTAAACAACTCACTCAAGCTATAAACAAACCTTATGGTCTTGAGCTTTACACGATAATGATAAAGTGTTTGACATAATCTATTTTATCTCAAATCTTGTTTGAGGTTAGATTCTTTACAAGACGTTTCAGTTAACTAATGATAATAAATTCGAAACTGAATGTTACTGATTTCTTGTGAGACTTTCAAGTATGAATGTGAGTGATTAATGATCTTTCTTTTGCACTTGAATGTTGTGCTTTTCCATTGACCTGTGAGGTTCCTTTTAAAGAAATTTGAGGAGGTTGATGTCAGCTCAAAGTTACCGTTTGAGGGGGTTACCTTGGTCAAGGGGCAGATTAAAATAATCAGTCTTTAATTTAAGACTATTGACTGAACTTTTTCCCTTTTTGACTTTAAGACTTTCTGGTCTTTGTACATTCTCTTTCTTCTGATTTGGACAGTGTTTGAGGGTTGCTTGATCACGAGAACGTGTGTCATAATGTGATGTTGGAGTCTCAAGAACATTCTTGGTATGTGCTTCAAAAGCTGGAGAATGTTCTGGAGCCTGGAGAATGATCGTTTTCAACTGATTTTATCACTTTGTCTTGATTCAAATCTTTTTTCTTAGATCTTTTAGAGTACTTCTTTTGCTATTATTAAAGTTGTATATCCCTTGTATATGTACTGGTAATCCATTCGAAATAAGCATGATCTTTCCTTGCATAAAAATCTAGTTCGAATAGTCTTGATGAAGTGAAAAAATCATGGAGAACGATCTTGGTTTTTCCAGAAAAAGTCCAGAACGTTCTTGGCAGTCCATTTTTAGCTTATTCTTTAAACTGATTTTGCTTAGTACCTATCTTGGATTAATACACTTAAATACACATGTTAAATAACAGATAACTTAGAATCATAATTAGAGTATTTAATTAATCTTTGTTTGTTTTCATCAAAACAATTAATTGAGATTTTGTCTTAACACTTTGCATTCTTTTTTTATTTTTCTTTTCTTTCTCTGCTATTTGTGGATCGTCTAAAATCCTTTTTGGAAAATGATTTCTTTCTGTTGTTCCATATGTGATGGATTTTCTTTGAAATGAACAATAGCTCTTCATCATCTAAGTCTTCACCTTTATCTTCTGGCTCACTTTTCTCTTAATCCTCCTTAGCTTGCAGAGATTTGAAATTTGCTTTATGTCCTTTGGATTTAAGAGCCAAAGACTTTGATATCCTTTTTCATTCATCTTCAACTAGCTCAATCTCATGGGATCTGAGTGCACTCATCAGCTGTTCCAGAGGCAATTTGTTAAGGTCTTTGGCCTTTTGAATTGTTGTTACGTTTGGTCTCCACTTGCTAGGTAGACTTCTGAGTATCTTCTTGACATGACCAGTTGTAGTGTAACTCTTTTGGAGAATCTTTAGTCTGAAAACTAAAGTTTGGAATCTAGACAAGATTTTCCCAATGTCTTTATCCTCTTCCATTTGGAAAAGTTTGTACTTCCTAACAAGTAAATTTTCCCTAGCTTCCTACACTTGTTTATTTCCTTCATAATTGAGGACTAGGGCATCAAAGATTTTTTTGTTGTTTCTTTAATTCTGCATTTTTCGAACTCTTTGAAAGTGATAGCATTAATCATAAAATTTATGGCTTTATGATGCATCTTGTATTATTTCTTTTGATCAACGTTGAGATCCTTTTAAAGGTGCAAACACGAGAAGGGGGGTTGAATTATGTTTGTAATACTTGAATTCTTTTTCTGTTTTTGATGATTATTTAAAATTTGATATATAAGCAAACAGAATTAGCAGCGGATAAAGTAAAATAATCAACACAGATTTATCCTGGTTCACCATTAACTAGGCTACATCCAGTCCCTTCACCTTGAAGGATTTTTCCACTAATTCAAAACCTTTGAATTACAACAGCACTACTGACCCTCCAAGTCAGTCTTCCCAAACAGTCTAACAATCCTAGACTTTTGAGGAACACAGCACCTTGACTTCACAAGTCAAATCTTCTCCTACCAATCTGACAACCCAGATTACAGAAGGGATTTCAACACCTTGAATCTAATTGCTAAGTCACCTGCTACTTCTTCTGACTCATCAGATTGTAGACTCTACTTCAACAATATAGATCTGACACAAGGGAACAAAAAACAAGAGTGCTTTCTTCTGGAAAGCTGATACTCACAATTAACCTCACTGAAAACTCGAGTGTTTGCCTCTGGAAGTTTATGACTATTTTACTAATTTTCGATGACAAAGTCTTCTGCCTTAAGCCTCCTTTTATAGATGAAAATTAGGGTTTCTTCCATGATCAAATTCGAGCTGTATCTGTCCAGATTCTCTTGCAAAAATAACTTCGCCAACCTGTTTCACCTAAATAAAAATCGTATCTTTTTAGCTTCATATTGCATTTGAAAATTCTGTTGAACAATCTTGTTTCTTTTAATTTCAAACCATATCTTTTTAAGCTTCATATTGCATTCGAATTTCTTTAAGTCTTCAGTAATTTTTGAATCAAATCCCCTTAATACTTTGATCAAATTTCTATCAAAATTTAATCAAGTCTTGTTTGAATTTTAATCAGGTCCTCACTGATTTGCATCATGATTAAAATTCTAGACCGTATGATCTACTGATCTCAACCACCTCTGGACCATATAAAGATTTTTTAAGTTTAAAAACATGGTTTGGAAAATCAGAACTTTCAAAACCTGGGGGCTGTTTGACATAGACTTCCTCACTTATATAACCATTTAAGAAAGCACTTTTAACATCCATTTGATACAAAGTAATATCATGATTTGCAGCAAAAGAGAGTTGGATACGAGTTGCTTCTAACCATGCCACTGGAGCAAAAGTCTCAGTGTAATCAATGCCTTCTTGCTGACTGTATCCTTGTGCCACAAGCCTAGCTTTATTCCTGACTACTTCACCTTTTTCATTGAGTTTGTTCCTGAACACCCACTTGGTTCCAATGATATTTTTGTGTGGTCTGGACACCAGATCCCAAACATCATTCCTTTAAAATTCATTCAGCTCTTCTTGCATTGCAAGACTCCATCTATGTCTTTCTTCTAACTCATCTTCAGATTTATCCTATGAAGATTTGTCGTATTCTTGCATGTAGCTTCTGCTTTTTCAATTTCTTTTGCCTGCATTAGCTTTTGGTTCTAGTAAACTTGTATCAGCTTCCTCTGGTTCTGGCAAACCAACTTCAGTTTCCTCTGATTCTGGTAAACCAACATCAGTTTACTCTGGTTCTGGTTAACCTGCATTAGCTTCATCTTGCTTTGATTTTTCAGGTCAAGCTATTTGTCATATAACATAATACAAATCAAATAATTTAAAAATGAACTCAATACAGCCAAACGATTAATTCTACTTATGGTGGTTTCTGCTTGTTTTTGAAACCACTGGAATGCTGTTTCTGCTGAAGTGTTCAATTCGTATGAATCACCTAGTTCCTTTAAATCTTTGAGAAACTGCAAAATACTTATCTAGCTTTGATTTTTAAGATCAAGCTTCGTGTTATCATAGTAAACATAAATATCAAACAATAATAGTATTTACAGCAAGATGTAACCTCTATGTCAACAGTTTCAGTTTTACTCTGAAAATCCTCTTGCTTCTGATTTTCAGATTCTGAATCTGTATGTTCTGTGATTAGATGTTTTGGATGAAGGGATTTGAATTCCCTTCCAAGTTTGTAGTCTTGATGAATTTCACTGGAGTGTTTGAAGAACTCTCCAGATTCTTCTCTTTTTGCTGATATATCAGGTTCATCTGATTGTTCTGGAACTGATGATAATTATGATTCCTCTAGTAGTTCCAGTTTTGTTGATATGAGTGATTTCTCTGATATTTCCTGTTCCTCCTATGATTCTGGTTCTGCTGATACACCATGTTCCTCTGGTGATTCTGGAACTTATGGTGATTCTGGTAATTCTGCTTCTTCTGGTAATACTGAAGCTGATGTGTGTGATTCTGCTGTTTGTGGCTGAACCTCTGATTCTGATACTGATACTGGTTCTGGTTCGGGTTCTAGTTCTGATTCTGATTCTGGTGTGAATTTTGCTGACCAGACCTTCTTTTATCAGACTCATTTTGCTTCTGTCTGGTGGAAACTGGAACATACACCTTTTTCTTTTTATGCATTGCCAGCATCCATTGACCAGGCACCATGATTGGTGTTTCCTTCTGGTTGCTCAGAATATCTGCAACATAAACAATTTTTTTCTTTGGTACCCAAAACTGGTTGGGTCCAGGTTTGTTAGATTTAACAGGTCTCTTGTCTTTCCCAGATTTTATCATAGGACAAGACAATTTAGAATGACCCTTTTTAGCACAAATAATACACAGAACATTAGAATGAGCAGATTTAATTTCAACAACAGATTCAGTAAAACCTATTCCTCTCTTACCATTGTTACTGATTCCATAAATCATGGAAGCATACTTACTTCTTTCCATACCATTTGCAATAAAGTTTTGAAAAGCATGTTCATGCATATCAGATTCACAAACAGTATTGAAAGTAGAGCAAATATTACTTTTCAGAGTTATATTTTCAGACTTGAGTCTGGCAACTGCAGTTTTAAAATTAGTGTTTTCAGTTGCAAACTCAGCATTTTGATTCTTTAAAATTTGTACTTCTTTGGTTAGAATTTTCTTTTCTTCCCTAAGAGTTTTTAGTTTTAAAGACATTTTGTTGTTGGCATTTAGAATGTCTTTAAGAGCATTAATTAATTCAGATTTAGTAAGATAAGAGAATACCTCTTCGTTTTCATCTTCTGAATCAGTTCCAGATTCTGTGCTGGATCAAGAACTTGAGTTGGTATGTGCCATCAGAGCCAATATTGCTTCATCTGATGTGCTTCCAGACTTGCCAGAATGAATGATTTGTCCATTCTTCTTACCTTCTGCTTTTCTTCTAGAGCTAGTACCTTTATTTAGTCCAGAGGCAAACTTGATGTTAGCCATCATAGCTGTTTCTGCCTCTTCATCATCAGATGATTCCTCTTCTGAGTCAGATGCATCCTATGCTGCCATCACACCCTTCTTCTTGAATCTGGAACCTTTCTTGTGATGCTTTCCTTTCTCCATGTTTGGACATTCTGACTTGATATGTCCAGGTTCATTGCATCCATAGCAGATGATGCATTTCTTGTCAGCTTCTTCTTTTCCTTCGGAGTATTTTCCATTTTTCTTGGGAGCATTCTTCTTTCTGTTTTGCCACATCGTTGCAATCTGCTTGGTTATGTAAGCAAGATCATCATCTTCACAATCACTATCCTCTGATTCTGATACAACCTTTGCAGTTTTCTTCTGTTTTGACTTAAGGGCTAAAGTCTTCTTCTTCTTTGGTTCATCTGCATCCAGCTCTATTTCACGAGACCTGAGGGAGCTGATCAGATCTTCAAGCCTCAAGGTATTCAAGTCTCTGGCTTCCTATATTGCAGTAATCTTTGGTCTCCATTTGGCTGGTAAGCTTCTAAGGATCTTCTTTACATGATCTGCAGTGGTGTAGCTTTTCTTTAATACTTTTAAACCTGATACCAGAATCTGGAATCTGCAGAACATTGCTTTAATGTCTTCATCCTCTTCCATCTTGAACAGCTCATACTGTTTGACCAGTATGTTTGCCTTTGCCTCTTGAACCTGTTGACTTCCTTTATAGGTCAGAACCAGACTGTCATAGATGCTTTTTGCTGTTTCCTTGTTGGTGCATCTGTCAAATTCTTTAAATGTGATAACATTGATTATGATGGTTCTGGACTTGTGATGTAGCTTGTATAACTTCCTTTGGTTGGGATTCATATCTTCCACATCCAGTTCTTGACCAATTTCATCTCCTGGTATATTAGGTGCAGTGTAGCCTTTGACTACCAAGGTCCAGAGATCAGGATCTTGGGAGATGAAGAAGCTTTTCATTCTGTCCTTCCAGTATTCAAAGTGATCTCCATCAAACTGTGGTGGCCTGTTGATGTTGCCTCCAAATTCTTCTTTGGATTATGACATGTTGAACCCCCTTGGACCTTTCCTCAAATACTGTTAAGCTCGTAGCCTTGAGACCGAGCTCTGATACCATGTCTGGATTAAGTCTGGACTGATTCTTATATTCACGACCAAGCTATCTTCTGGTCAGGATTGAGTCTGGACCAAGTCTGACTTATGTTTCCTTCTGGTCTGGAACAAGTCTCCCTCTGACAGGCTTCCTTCTGGTCTGGACCAAGTGTCCTTCTGGACTCTGCTTCCTTCTGATCTGGGCCAAGAAAGATATCCTCTGATGATGTTATTTGTCCTTTGATATTTTTCCTTTGATGACATCTTCTGATATCCTCTGGAGGTGTATCCTCTCGTGCCTTCAGGATGCATCCTCTGGTACCCTCTGGATGTTTCCTCTGGCCGAACCTTTCTGGTGACATTTCTATCCTCTAGATGTATCCTCTGGTGGTGCACAGCTTCTGATTTGTTCTTCTAAGTCAAAATACTATTTACATAAAATACTTTTGTTAACATCAAAACTTTGATTGATCAAACCAACTTGCTTCCAACACCTTTATGGATATTTCAACAACAGCAACATCTTTCGGAGCTTCATAGCCGTCTTCGATTATGTCCCAAAGTTCAAGATCATGTAAGATGTAGAAACTTCTCAGTCTGTTTTTCCAATATTCAAATATTTCTCCATTAAACAAAGGAGGCACACTAACATTTCTACATGTAGCTTCATCACCAGAGTTAGTCATAATAAAAAAGGAGATCTTTACTCAAACACGGTTAAATGTTCCACCTTGAGATCGAACTCTGATGTCAATTGTAGATAGAAAAACACAAGAAGGGGGATTTGAATTGTGTTTTGTTTCTGAAAATTAACTCAATTAAAAACAAATTATAAATTGGTGATGTTAAAAGCAAGAATAAGTAAAACGATAAGTAAAGACATAAGGAGAGTAACACAAGCCAATTTGTCATGGTTCACCATCAACACAATAGTTACGTCTAGTCCTTTCACACTAAAGGATTTAATCCACTAATCACAAATAGTATCACATGTTCACTGAACACATTCTAATCAAATTGTCTATGTTCAAGTCTTCTCAGCCTTCTAACTTAGTACGGTCAAGCTGTTGAGCGCAAAAGCCACTATTAGGCCAAGTTACAATAGTGTTTAAGATAGTTTTCCAGAAAAATCCCACACAAGAATGTTTATAAAACTTGCTCTCATAAAGTATGTTAGGTTTCTCAGCACTTAGAGCTAATACAAGAGTTTTGACGAGTCTCTATTGTGACGACAATATATTTTTCGCTTGTTGTTTTCTTATTTTGCAGTTACGATCAAGAATCCTTTTATAGAGAATTTTTGATGTCATGCGCTTCTTTAATCAAAGGATAAGTTCACTATGATGAACAAATGATGTCAGAATGTTGACTTTATCGCAATGTTGACTTTATCAAAGTGTTGACCAAACGATCAATTTGTATGCGAAGATTCTCAAATCCCGAATAATTAGAGTGAACTTGAATTAACAGATTCAGTAGAGGTACGTTGAAAATGCGTTTATCAGAGCCAGTCACAACTTAATAGATTTTCCTGAGCATTGCCTTATTTTTACGATTTATCTTTTTAAACATCAGAGGATGCAATGTAATGTCTTCACGATTCGTGACAAGGAAACTGCACACTTAATTAAAATTATTAGTGTTATAAAATTGGTCTCACAAAATAATTTTTGTTATCATCAAAATATTTAAGGGTCATTTTTCTTCAACCCACGTTGGTTTTAACAAAGATAATATCACATGCACGACTAATTTGGAGAAAAATTTAATAAAAAAGATACAATAAATCTTTCTACAAAGTCACCGCCAAGTGAAACTTTTGAACAACTAGTACCAAAAATTAATTGACTTTCACCGTCTCAAATATAATTCCTCCACGAGGGGGAGAAATAAATGTGTTGTGCACTCTTTTTTCTTTCACCGTGGTTTTGTTCCACAGGATTTTCCTAGTACGGTTTTTAATGAGGTAGTTCCCGAAGAAAAAATGTTGTACTCTTTTTCCTTTAATATAGCATATCCTTAATGGACATCCGACAGGGAGTGTTATGAATATTTGGTGGATGTCCCTTTTAATTTTCATTAGTTAAAGTCTTAATCCTTAATGTTAGTGGAACCCTTAATATTAGTGGAATGCTAATATTTCATTATGATAGGCCATTCATGTATCCTTGGTTGCACATAACATACTTAAACCTTTTGTACCATATTGCCTTGGAGCTTGCTTCAAACCGTATAGACTATTTCTCAATCTACACACATAATCTTCCTTGCCTTCAACAAGAAAACCATCATGTTTCTTCATGTAAATTTCTTCCTCTAAATCACCATGAAGGAAAGTCGTTTTTACATCAATTTGCTTTACCTCTAAGTCAAGAGTAGCTGCCAAACTCAACAAGGTTCTAATCGATGACATTTTTATCACAGGTGAGAAAATCTCATTAAAATCAACACCATTTCTTTTACAGAAACCTTTCACCACTAATCTGACTTTATTCCTTGGAGACTTTGAGTTACTCTCAAGCTTCACTCTATAGATCCACCTATTTTACAAAGCCCTTTTGCCTTTTGGCAACTTCACCAAATCATAAGTGTGATTATCTTGCAAGGATTTCATCTTATCTAGGATTGCATCCAACCACTTTTGACTTTCTTCACTCTCCATGACCTCTCGAAAACACTTAGGTTTCCCTTAATCAGTCAAATACACATACTCATCAAAAACATACCTTGTAGATGGTTGTCTCTGCCTCTTAGACCTCATGAGTTTGGTTTGAAATGATTCAGAAGCATCACTAAGATTCTCATCGTGTGACAACTCATGATCTTCAGTTTGTTGGAATATTTACCTCATCTCTAAGCTGATGATCATCAACACAATCATGTGACTCATCTTTATGAACATTACCATTAGTAATATCCAAATCAGAAATAAGTGGCTGAACTGGATCACCATCAACCAAGATGTTATCTCTCTCAAGTGTAATCTTCTCCACCTTATCAATGTCTTCAATAGTTTGGTCTTCCATGAACACTACATCACGAATTCTAATAACCTTTTTTCACTATAGGATCATACAAATTTTAGCCAAATTCATCCCCACCATAACCAATGAAGATACACTGCTTTGACTTTGCATCCAACTTGGATCTTTCATCCTTCGGAACATGCACAAAAGCCTTGCAACCAAAGACTCTCAAATAATCATACTTGACATTCTTGCCAAACCATACTTTGTATGGCACCTCACTATTCAAAGTAATAGTAGGAGTAAGAGTAATAACATGCACCTCCGTGTACAACACCTCAACTGAATAACTTTTAGGCAACTTAGCCTCAGAGAGCATACACCTCACTCCCTCAACAAGTGTTCGATTCATCCTCTAAGCTAAACCATTCAACTGAGAAGTTTTAGGAGTAGTCTTTTCACATGCTATACTTGAAGGTGCAAACACGAGAAGGGGGTTGAATTGTATTTGCCAAAATTGAATTCTTTTTGCTGTTTTGATGAATGTTGATGTAAATTACTTGGAGATAGAACAATCAGACTCAACAATGGATAATAAAAGCATAAGTATTTGAACACAAAGATTTATCCTGGTTCACCATTAATTTGGCTACATTCAGTCCCTTCATTCAGAAGGCTTTAATCCCTAATTCAAATACTTTGAATTACATAGCACCTGACCCTCCAAGCCAGTCTTCTCAAACATTATGACACCCCTAGACTTTTGAGGAACAACAACACCTTGACCCTACAAGCCAAGTCTTCTCCTACCAATCTAACAACCCCAGATTGAAGAAGGAACTTCACCACCTTGACCCTGCAAGCCAAGTCTTCTCCTAATAATCTGACAACACCAAAATGAAGAAGGAACTTACACCACCTTGACCCTACAAGCCAAGTCTTCTCCTAACAATCTGACAACCCCAGATTGAAGAAGGAACTTACACCACCTTGACCCTACAAGCCAAGTCTTCTCCTAACAATCTGACAACCCCAGATTGAAGAAGGAACTTACACCACTATCGGGTTTAATACAAGGGTTTGGAACTTTGAGTAGTTGCTTCTGGAAAGCTGATTATAACAATGACTCTCACACTCGAAAAAATACTTTTCACATAAGTGTTTCTTTCTTTTGAACTCTTAGATGGCTTTGAACTTTAAGCTTGAGTTCTTGTGTTTTTCGATGATTTCTTCTAAGGCTTGAAGCCTCCTTTTATAGATGAGATATTGGCTTTGTCCAAGCTTAATTTCGAATTGTATCTTGCTCAAATTTCTTCTGAAAACTCTTCAGCCCGATTATGTTTCTTTTTAATTTCGAACCAAATCTTCTTTAACTTTTGATCAGATCTCCTTCAATTTTCCATCAGGTATTCTTTGATTTTTGAATCAAATCTTCTTAAAACTTTGATCAGATCTCTTTCAAATTTTAATCAAGTCTTCTTCGAATTTGAATCAAGTCTTCTATAAATCTGAATCACGTTTTAAATCTGGACCATGTGTTCTTGTGATATGGAGCAAGTCTGGACCATGTCTTCTAATCTGGAGCATGTTATGTTCTGGACCATGTTTCCTTCTGATCTGGACCATTTCATACTCTGCACCATGTTTGCTTCTGACCTAGACCATGTCTTCTTCTGCACCATGTTTGCTTCTGATCTAGACCATGTCTTCTTCTGGACCATGTTTCCTTCTAATCTAAACCATGTCTTCTTCTGGACCATGTTAGCTTCTGATATGGACCATGTCTTCTTCTGGACCATGTTTCCTTCTGATCTGGACAATGAATGATATCCTCTAATGATGGCATCTGATTCTTGCCTCTGATGATATCCTCTAATTTTTGCATCTGATGATATCTTCTGATTTTTGCCTTTGATGACATCCTTTGATTCTTGCTTCTGATGGGATCCTCTAGTGATATCTTCTGGTTATGTCCTCTGGAGGTATCCCCTGGTGATATCCCATAACGCCAAAAATTGGTTTTTATAGCGCGCATTTTAAAGCGCTTTGTAACTAAAAGCGCTGTTGTATAACATTTTAAAATTAATTGAGGATACAACAGCGCTTTAGTGACAAGCGCTTTAGAAAAAACGTTGATGTAGGGTCATGAAAGGTTTAAGATTTACAGAAAAGCGATGTTGTAGGGTTATAGTGATTTCACATAATGTTTACAACGCTTTTAGAGCGCTTCGCATAAAAGCGCTGTAAAATATAGCACTCTCATAAAATTTTTACATCACTTTTTATAAAAGCGCTGTAAAATATAGCGCTCTCACACTATATTTACAACGCTTTTAAGAGCGCTTTGTTTAAAAGCGCTGTAAACTCTATAAATATTTTAAATTTTAATTTTTAAAAGCCTTTTACAGCGCTTATGGACAAAAGCGCTGTAAAATTACAAGTTCAGTTCAAGTTATATATACTTGATAAATTAATAAATTAAAACATATTTAATACGTTCTCTCCCTTCGAACCCTATTACGAACCTTCCTCTCGTCTACTGTGTGATTGTTGTCTTAGGTAGTGTATTTACTAATTTGTTGTTGTCTCTAAAATTGATAAATTGTTACCCGACAAATCATATAAAATGTTTGATGATAAATCTGTTCTATTTTGAAATTTGTTCGATATGTTCTATTTTGATATATAAATAAAAACATATTTAATAAGCTCTCTCCATACAAACCTTACAAACCCTCCTCTCCTCTAGTGTGTGCCATCTTCTCCCTGAACCATCCTCTATTGAGTGATTGTTGTCTTAGGTACTGTATTTATTAATTTGTTATTGTCTCTAAAATTAATAAATTGTTACCTGATAAAATTGTTGTTGTTGTCTCTAATGTGAGTTCTCTTCTTTTTTCTTCATTTTATTGAAATTTCTATTTAATAATTAATTTTCTGTTTTATTTTTGTTTTTCTTTTGTTATGATAGTTTATAGTGAATTCAATTTCGGTGATTTTGTATTTTTTTCTGGTTGAATTGAGTCTGTTTATTCAACTCGGAATTTACGGTGATATAGTGATGGAGAAAGTGACGCCGAAAGAGAGAAATTGGCTAACTTCATTATATTTTGATTTTCATATATAAACTATATATATATATATATATATTTGATTCTAACTTATTTATGTTCAAATATTATATCGCATAGTACTTTGACAACTTCAATTCAACATACTCTAAAAGTGATCTAATTGAAATAAAAGAAGACTGATGTCAGTATATGCTCCAACTGAAATTTATATAATTTGTTAATAGGTGAGTTTCACATTGCTGGAAATTGTAAACTATTATTGTATATTTTGGTGTGAACTGATCATTATTCTAATTAGTTTGATTTATTTTTTGTTACAGTAGGGTAAAGAAAGAAATTGCTACTGAACTGGCATGATATTTGTTGATGTGAATAAATAATTGATATTGTGAATATGTTTCTATTGTCAATATTGTTATATTTGTTGCTACTATCATGAACTTATAATTTGTTGCTGCGAATATATATATATATATATATATATATATATATATGTAATTGATATTATGAATTTGTAATTGATATTGTTGATATTTGTTGCTGTGAATCTGAATATGAATTTGATAAGAATTTGAATTTGATATGAATCTGAATTTGATAAGAATCTGAATTTGATATGTAATTGATATTTGATGTTGATAAGAATCTGAATTTGGAAAAAAAATTAATATCTCATTTTAAAGACAGCGTTTTTTTTATAAAATGGCATAAGAGACATGTTATCATCCTTTCACAGCGCTTTTTTAAACCTTTTACATCGCTTTTTTGAAAAAGCGCTGTAAAACTAGTTGATAATATAAGTGCGCTATATATATGTACCTATTACAGCACTTTTTTATAAAAAAACGCTGTAAAACTAGTTGATAATACAAGTGCGCTATATATATGTACCTATTACTACGCTTTTTTGAAAAAAGTGCTGTAAAACTAGTTGATAATACAAATGTGTCATATATATGTGCCTTTTATAGCGCTTTTTTGAAAAAGCGCTATAAAACTAGTTGATAATACAAGCGCGCTATATATATGTACCTATTACAACGCTTTTTTGAAAAAAGCGCTGTAAAACTAGTTTATAATACAAGCGCGCTATATATATGTACCTATTACAGCGCTTTTTTGAAAAAGCGCTGTAAAACTAGTCTAAGAGAAACGCGCTATATATTTACCTATTACAGCGCTTTTTTATTTTCCATAGCGCTGTTGTATCTTTTAACAACACTAGATACTATAGCGCTTTAAATCGCTGTAAAGAGCTTAAAAAAAGCGCTTTAAAAGGCTATTTTTGGCGTAGTGTCCTCTGGTGATATCTTCTGGTATCCTCTAGTGATATCTTCTGGTATCCTCTAGAGGTATCCTCTGGTGACTTCTTCTGGTTGTATCTTCTGGAGGTATTTTCTGATGCGTCATCCTCTGTGACGTCATCATCTGATTTTTGCATTCTTCTTCGAAGTCAATTATGTTATTTTCATAAAATACTTTTGTTAACATCAAAACTCTAAGTGTAAGAACCAAACTTGTATTTTTTATAACAATTTTTCTTTCTTTGACTCCCTCTAAGACTAAGCTTGACTTTATATTTTTCTCCCACTAAGTCTAATGCCCCAGTTTATCTTCTCTTTATTAAATATATCTTCTCCCCCTTTTGTCATCAGACAAAAAGGAATGAAGAATATCTTCATTTTTTTTGTTCCACCCTTTTTTTAATAACATTAATAATATATTACAAGAAAATAAATATAACAAAAAACTATCTAAGCTATTTGTCAAAGATGAAGGTAAGGTTTAGGTTTTTCTTGATGACGTCGAACCTATCTTCAGGTAGTGGTTTGGTGAATATGTCAGTCCATTGGTGGTCAGTGTCTCAAAACTGAATATTGATTACCCTTTTTTGAACAAAGTGTCTGATGAAGTAATGTTTGATCTGTGTGTGTTTGGCTCTAGAATGAAGTATATGGTTTTATATTAGATTGATGGTCGAAGTGTTGTCACAATATAAGGGAATGTTGGTTTCCATGATTTTGTAGTCTTCCAGCTGATGTTTCATCCAAATGAGTTGAGAATTGCATCCAACTGCTGAAATGTATTCAGTCTCTGCTGTTGACATGACAAATGTGCTTTGTCTCTTACTTGACTAGGATATTAAGTTGTCTCCCAAGAAGGTGAAGTTTCCACTTGTGCTATTTCTCTCAAGTTTATCTCCAACATAGTCAGAGTCACAGTATCCACTAAGTTGATATGTAGGAGTTTTCCTGTAGAACAAGGTAAGGTTGGTAGTGCCTTTTAGGTATCTAAGGATTCTCTTAACAATAGTTAAACGGGATTCCCTAGGGTCAGATTGAAATCTTGCACACACACTAAACATGATGTCAGGTCTAGAAGATATAAGGTAAAGTAGAGATCCTATCATACCTCTATTGGTTTTTTGATCAACTTTCCGACCTGAATCATCCTTTTCAAGTGAGCAGGTAGGGTGCATTGGGGTAGCCATAAGTTTGCAATCACTCATCTTAAACTTCTTTAAAAGCTCTTTTGTATATTTCGTTTGATGAATGTATATACCTTTTTGACTTTGCTGAATTTGTGTCCCTAGGAAGAACTTATGTTCTCCCATTATACTCATTTGAAATTCATGCTGCATCAATTTAGATAATTCTTGGCAAAGAGTGCCATTAGTAGATCCAATAATGATAACATCAACATAAACTTGAATAATAAGAATATCATCTTCTATTGATTTTCTAAAAAATGTATTGTCTACTTGTCCTCTTTCAAAGTTATTTTTAAGCAAGAAGTTGCTAAGTCTATCATACCATGCCCTCGGTGCTTATTTTAAACCATACAAAGATTTTTTAAGTTTAAAAACATGATTTGGAAATTCAGAACTTTCAAAACCTGGGGCTTGTTTAACATAGACTTCTTCACTTATATAACCATTTAGAAAAGTGCTTTTAACATCCATTTGAAAGAATGTAATTTTAATATTTGCAGCAAAGGAAAGTAGGTTACAAATAGCTTGTAACCTGGCCGCTGGAGCTAATTCCTTAGTGTAGTCAATGCCTTCTTGCTGACTGTAGCCTTGTGCAAAATGTCTTGCCTTGTTGCTGACCACTTCACCTTTTTCATTTAGCTTGTTTCTGAAAACCCACTTGGTTCCAATAATATTCTGTTTTGGTCTTGGTACTAAATCCCAAACATCATTCCTCTCAAATTCATTTAACTCTTCTTGCATTGCAAGAATCCATCCATCTTCTGCCAATGCTTCATCAATAGAGGTAGGCTCAATAGATGAGAGTAAGCCAAACAAACTGGTGTTTTTAAGTGATGATCTGGTCCTTAAAGGATCACTTGCACTTCCAATTATTAGCGTTTCAAGATGAGATGACTTATACTTCCATCCACCTCTTTCTTCTGACTTATCTTCAGATTCATCCTTTGAAGATTTGTTGTGTTCTTCTTATTTGCTAGTATCCTCTACTTTTTCAAGTTCTTCTGGTCTGTCTGCATTAGCTTCCTTTGGTTCTTGTAAACCTGCACTATCATCATCTTGCTTTGACTTTTCAAGGTCAAGCTGTTTGTCATCAAATTTAACATGTATGGATTCTTCCACAATATTAGTTTCCCTATTAAACACTCTTTAAGCCTTGGATCTGTCGGAGTAGCCAATGAAGGTACAATTTTGAGATCGAGAATCAAATTTTCCAATGTTATCTTTGGTGTTCAACATATAACAAGTACAACCAAATTGTTTAAAATTAGAGATGTTAGGCTTTTTACCTTTCCACAATTCGTATGGTTTTTTATTCAATATGGATCTGATATAGACTTTATTTTGAATGTAACATGCAGTATTAATTGCTTCAGCCCAAAAGTGTTTTGCAACATTCATATCATTTAACATGGTTCTGACCATTTCTTGGAGTGATCTATTCTTTTTTTCTACAATTCCATTTTGTTGGGGTGTTCTAGGAGAGGAAAAGTTGTGAGAGATTCCATTCTCATCACAAAAACTTTCAAAGAATTTTTTCTAAAATTCTCCTCCATGATCACTTCTAATTGTTATAATTTTAAGACCTTTTTCATTTATGATTTGTTTGCAAAATGTAATAAACACATTGTGGGATTCATCCTTACTTCTTAAAAATTTTAGCCATGTCCACGTAGTGTAATCATCTATTATAACAAAACCATATTTGTTTCCACTTAGAGAAGCTGTTTTTACTGACCCAAATAGATCTATATGTAAGAGCGCAAGGGACTTTGAGGTAGAGATTGTGTTTTTAGGGTTAAAAGAGTTTTTGGTTTGTTTTCCCTTTTGACAAGCTTCACACATAATTTCAGTTTTATAACTAAGCTTAGGTAGACCTCTCACCAGTTAAAGTTTATTCAGTTTTGAAACTAATCTAAGGTTTGCATGACCTAATCTTTTGTGCCAAATTAGTTTCTCTTCATTTACTGACATAAGCCACTTAACCTTTACTTTCTTTAGACTAAACAGATTTATCATATAAATGTTGTTTTGCCTCTGACCTGTAAAGAGTACTGTTGACACCTAATTTTGTCCGCTTTATTTAGACATTTTTATATAAAAAAATATAATATTATATATAAAAAAAATGAAAAAAATATAATAAATACAAATAAAAATAAATAATTAGACTATAAACTTTATACAATCATGAATGTTTTTGGTTCTTATTTGTCTCTGATTCCTGTTCAGGCGTTCACTCTTTTCTAAAACAAAAAAAAGGTACATAATCGAATAAAAAGAAATTGAAAAGAAATGGAATGATGATAATAAAAATTAGTATAATGGTGATCAATTGAAGGAAAAGAAACCGAAAAAAAATGGATTGATGGTAGTAAAAATCAGCATAATGGTGATCAATTGAAGGAAAAGAAACCAAAAAGAAATGGATTGATGGTAATAAAAATCAGCATAATGGTGATCATTTGAATGAAAAGAAACTGAAAACAAATTGATGAATAGTAATTGATAATCAATCCAAAATTATTTTCTTGTCTTTTGTAACCTACACCCAGAAAGTCTATAAATAGTCGACACCATGAATAGAAGAGGGAGGGAGCACATATTGAGAGTAAAAAAAAAGAAAGAGAATCATAGGCAAAGGAGGAGCGGTGAATCTGAATTTGGTAAAATCAGTCCAGCAAAACATATTCAGCAGTAAGGTATCAATTTTCTTATCCTTATCTAATGTTTTCTTTTTTCGTTTATTTGTATTGCATTCCTTAATTTTTCTTTTAGTTTATTTGTATTGCATTCTTTAAAAATGTAATTTAGTTTTTGTTTTTTGTTGTTGTCATTTTTTTCATAAATAAACTCATACGTTAAGTTTTTATTTTCCTTAAGTGTTTTGTTCTAAAAAATTGTTTTTTTTTCATACATACTAAAAACACTATAAATAATTTATGCTTATAAACCAATCACCAAGTAAAACAAATTTCAACCCATTGTAACATAACACAAAATTCACATAACGATTTATCAAAATAAAAAAAAACAATCATAACAACGAATAAATAGTTTTTATTTATTTTATTTTTAGAATTAACAATCGCCGCCACCGGATGAAATTCATCCTCGCTCGCCGCGCCATATCACTTAGTGGCCTTTGTGTCGTGACAGATCCGACAATGCATAAGCAAATCCTTTAATAGGCTGCTTAACTGTCGTGTCCATCTGTTTTGTGCATAAACTATCGCATTACCGTTGTTTTCTATAAAAAAAAAGCTATTGCTCTTTATTTAAAAAACCCAAAAAATACAAAAATTAAAATATACAATTTATGAACAGACATCTCACATTTTTTTGTTATTATTATTATTATTGTTATTATTATTATCACTATTATCATTATTACATTTTTACTTCTGGATACATATATAATAATAACTATAATAAAACAATAGTCAAATAGAGTAATAATAAAATCGAATAACACATAAATATTTTCTACCCAAGAACTACGTGTGCTTTGATTTCTCTATTGCACCTGGGGATACGTAGGAGTAAGGTTTTTTTCCTTGTCAAACCAAATTATAAAAAAAAAATATTTTTCTTTCTTTTATTAATGTAAATAATTTATTTTCCTTTTTATTATTCTTTTAGGGGGTAAAATAAATAATTAAGTAAATAAATAATTTGTATACAATTAATTATAGGATAACCATTTTAACAGACGATGTAGGGTAATATACTTTCTCTACTCGTAATGGACTCCCGAATCCATTTTTTTGGTTCAAAAACTTTATTTTAGGTTTTATCTAATTTTTCCTTTTTTTAAAAAAATAAATAAAATTGGTGGCGACTCATTTTTTGCGGACAAACCGGATGCAACAAGTACAGAATCATCCTTCTGACTAATTGCTTTGCATTTTTTTTTTATTAAATATAATATCATAATTATTATCACTTAATTGACTAATACTTTATAAGTTATGCTTAAGACCCTTAACCAACAAGACATCTTTAATAGAAGAGGAAGTACCATTACCAACTGTGCCTTGACCAATGATCTGGCCTTTTTGCTTTCCTCCAAAAGTCACTGTGCCTCCTTTGCTCAAGGTTAGTTCTTGGAACATAGACTTTTCTCCTATCATATGTCGCGAGCATCCACTGTTCAGGTGCCATGATTGGTGTTACAACTTGATTGCTGAGGACATCTGCAACAAAGATAATTTTGTTTTTAGGTACCCAAATCTGGTTGGGTCCTAGTCTGTTAGTCTTGAAAGGTTTCTTGTCTTTCCTTGTATTTATCATGGGACAAGACAATTTGTAGTGACCTTTCTTAGTGCAAACAGAACACAAAACATCAGAGGAAATAGGTTTAATTTCAGTTACATATTCTTCAAATCCTATACCTTTTTTACCATTGTTACTAACTCCATAAATCATAGAAGCATATTTGCTTCTTTCCATACCATTAGCAATAAAGTCTTGTAATACTTGTTCATGCATATCAGAATTGCATATAGTATTTTCACTTGATGTTGAACAATGATTACTTTTTAGAGTTAGATTCTCAGCCTTAAGTTCAACAAATTCAGTTTTATGAGCTGTATTTTCTGTTTTACATTCTGCACTTTGATTTTTTTAAACATTGACTTCTTTGGTTAGAATTTTATTTTCTTTCCTAAGTGTTTTCAATTTTAAAGATAATTCGTTATTGGCATTTAAAATATCATTCATTCCAGTAATTAAATCAGATCGGGTGAATTCAGAAAATACCTCTTTTTCTTCATCTTCTGATTCACATCCAGAGTCAGAATCTGTGTTGGATCTAGAGGCAGTGTTGGTGTGAGCCATCATAGCCAATTATGCTTCTTCATCTTCTGATTCACTTCAAAATTCAGAATCTGTGTTGGATCCAGAGGCAAAGTTGATGTGAGCCATCATAGCCAATTCTGCTTCATTATCAAAAGATTCATTAGAATCATCCCATGTAGCCATCAGATTCTTCTTCTTAGGTATGGAATCTTTCTTCTGGTGTTTCCCTTTCTCCATGTTTGTACATTCTGACTTGATATGTCCAGGTTCATTGCATCCATAGCAGATGATACTTTTCTTGTCAGATTCATCCTTTCCTTTGTTGGAATGCTTGGAATACCTTTGGGGAAACTTCTTCTTTTTGTTGTGCCACATCTTTAGAACCTTTCTGGTTAGGAAAACAATCTCCTTTTCCTATGGTTTCAGATCTTGATCATCTGAATCATTATCTTCTGATTATGTTGTTGCTTTTAGAATCTTATTCTGCTTGGATTTCAAAGCTAGGGTTTTGTTCTTCTTCTTGGGCTTATCTTCTTGAGTACCTTTAATCCTAAGACCAGAGTCTGGAATCTGGAAAACATTGTTTCAATGTCTTCATCTTCTTCCATCTTGAACAGCTCGTACTTTTTGACTTGGATGTTGGCCTTTGCTTTTTGAACTTGCTTGCTTCCTTCATAGGTCAGAGTTAGACTATCATAAATACTTTTTGTTGTCTCTTTGTTGGTGCACTTGTTAAATTCCTTGAAGGTGATTGCATTTATCATGAACGTTATGGATTTATGATGCATCTTGTACATCTTCTTCTGGTCAACATCCATATCCTTTCTGGGAATTTCAACACCATCAGCATCCTCTGGAGCACTATAACCATCTTCCACCAGGTCCCAAAGTTCAGGATCTTGTGAAATAAAGAAACTTCTCAGCATGTCTTTCCAATACTCAAAACGTTCCCCATCAAACAGAGGTGGTCTATTGATGTTTCCTCCAGCAGTTTCTTCACTGAATCCAGACATGTTGAACCCTTGGATGTTTTCTCAAACACTGTAAAGTGCTCATCCTTGAGACCGAGCTCTGATGCCAATTGAAGGTGCAAACACAAGAAGGGGGTTGAATTGTGTATTCCAAAATTGAATTCTTTTTGCTGTTTTGATGAATGTTGATGTAAATTACTTGGAGATAGAACAATCAGACTCAACATTAGATAATAAAAGCATAACTATTTGAACACAAAGATTTATCCTGGTTCACCAATAACTTGGCTACATCCAGCCCCTTCATTCAGAAGGCTTTAATCCATTAATTCAAATACTTTGAATTACATAGCACCTGACCCTCCAAGTCAGTCTTCTCAAACAGCCGGACAACCCTAGACTTTCAAGGAACAATAACACCTTGACCCTACAAGCCAAGTCTTCTCCTACCAATCTTACAACCCCTGATTGAAGAAGGAACTTACACCACCTTGACCCTGCAAGCCAAGTTTCTCCTAACAATCTGACAACCCTAGATTGAAGAAGGAACTTACACCACCTTGACCCTACAAGCCAAGTCTTCTCCTAACAATATGACAATCCCAGATTGAATAAGGAACCTACACCACTATCGGGTTTAACCCAAGGGTTTGGAACTTTGAGTAGTTGCTTCTGGAAAGCTGATTATAACAATGACTCTCACACTCGAAAAAACACTTAGACAATATTTCTCTTTCACACAAGTGTTTCTCTCTTTTGAACTCTGAGATGACTTTGAACTTTGAGCTTTAGTTCTTATGTTTTTTGATGATTTCTTCTAAGGCTTGAAGCTTCCTTTTATAGATGATATATGGGCTTTGTCCAAGCTTAATTCGGAATTGTATCTTGCTCAGATTTCTTTTGAAAACTCTTCAGCCCGATTATGTTTCTTTTTAATGTCGAACCAAATCTTCTTTAACCTTTGATCAGATCTCCTTCAATTTCCAATCAAGGCTTCTTTGATTTTTGAATTAAATCTTATTAAAACTTTGATCAGATCTCTTTCAAATTTCAATCAAGTCTTCTTCGAATTTGAATCAAGTCTTCTACAAATCTGAATCACGCTTTAAATCTGGACCGTGTGTTCTTCTGATCTGGAACATGTCTTCTTCTGGACCATGTTTGCTTCTGATTTGGACCATGCCTTCTTCTGGACCATGTTTGCTTCTGATTTAGACCATGTCTTCTTCTGGACCACGTTTGCTTCTGATCTGGACATGTTTCCTTCTGATCTGGACCATGTTTGCTTCTGATCTGGACCATGTATTCTTTTGGACCATGTTTCCTTCTGATATGGACCATAAATGATATCCTCTGATGATGTCATCTGATTCTTGCCTCTGATGATATCCTCTGATTTTTGCTTCTTATCATATCCTATGATTCTTGCTTCTGATGGGATCCTCTGGTGATATCTTCAAGTTATGTCCTCTGCAGTATCCTCTAGTGATATCCTCTAGTGTCCTCTGGAGGTATCCTCTGGTGATATCTTCTGGTATCCTCTAGAGGTATCCTCCAGTGATATCTTCTAGTAGTATCTTCTGGAGGTATCTTCTGGTGACATCAGCCTCCGGTGACGTCATCCTCTGGTGGTATCCTTTGGTGACGTCATCCCCTAATTTTTGCATCTTCTTCAAAGTCAATTATGTTATTTTCATAAAATAGTTTTGTTAACATCAAAACTTTAAGTATAAGAACCAACTTGGTTCCAACAATACTTTGTTGTTTTTAATAGACATCAAAGGGTCCACAATACTCACGACCGTTGTTAGTATCAACACGTATTTGCTTGATACATGTTTTCCTCTCAACCAAAGCATGAAATTGTTTGAACGTCTCCAACACATGGTATTTTGTCTTCAAAGCATAAACCCATAATTTCCTGGAATAAACGTCAATAAAAGTAACAAAATCAAGTACACCACTAAAATATGTTACTTTTAAAGGGCCACAAATGTTAGAATACACCAATTGAAGCAACTTTGACTTTCTAGAGGGAGGATGCCTTTTGAAGGATACTCTAGTTTGTTTACAGTAAGACCCTTAATTTTAAAATGAAATTATGGATTTAATTTCAAGTATATTTTGGGATATTTGTAAAATATTTGATATATGTATATTTATATATATATATATAAATATTTTTGAGATTGAGTAAAATTATTGGATGAAGGATTATTTAATTTAATTATGAGTAATTAAATATCGGGCAGTTAATTAAGATTTTATCTGTCGACGTAATTGCGACCGGAGTAATTAGTTACTTGAGGGTCAAGTTTAATTATTATATATATATGAGGTGGCAAGAGTATGTGTCTGTATATATGTTTGCATGTGAGAAGCAAGGAAAAAAAAAAAGGGAAAAACAGAAAATCAGAATCAGAAAGAAAGAGAAAACAGTTTCTTTCCTTTCCCTCACCTACCCGAGCTGCTTTCTTCTTCTTCCTCTGTTTAGTTCTGTTTGTGTTGGTAGTGAGAAGGGATACTCAAAACTCAAATTACTTGGAAACCCAAAACTCGAATAAGAAAGTGTCAAGAAGGAAAGTTATTCCTCTCATCGTTACGGTGTTAGAGAACCAACTTTGGTAGCGACGACGCGAACGAGAGTTTCGCCGGTTTTAGTCGCGACAACGAAAACGAGCAAGAAAATGTAACTAAGGTAAGGGGCTCCTTCCAACTTTCTAGATTGCATTTAGGGCTTTAAATGCATGTGTGATCGATGATTATATGCGATGTTATGTTTTGAAAATGAAACTGCCCTTGCATGTTGTTATGAATGAGTAAACTGCTTGTGCTCGCAAATTAGTTCTTTTTCCCGAACCTTGAGTCATTTGGTATTTGGCTGCTAACAAACTCAGAATGTCGCTGAGAGAAGGAACTCAAGAGTTTCTATCATTGGCTAACGTGGGGGCAAAGATATATGTGAGCATAGAAGATGTGGTGCTTGTCAAGGAATACCCGGACGTATTTCCAACAGAAATTCCAGGATTACCCCCAGCAAGAGACGTGGAGTTCTTCATTGATTTACACCCAAGAACCGGACCTATTTCAATTGCGCCGTATCGGATGTCGCCATTGGAATTAAGCGAGCTTAAGGGTCAAATCGAAGGTTTGCTGGAGAAAGGATTTATCAGACCAAGTGTGTCGCCATGGAGAGCTCCGGTGTTGTTGGTTAAGAAAAAGGATGGAAGTTTGCGCTTATGTGTGGATTATAGGCAACTTAATAAGGTAACTATTAAGAATCGTTATCCTTTACCATGTATCGATGATTTGATGGACCAATTAAGAGGAGTCGCGGTGTTTTCAAAGATCGATTTGAATTCAGGATACCATCAGATTCGGGTAAGAGAAGGAGATATTCAAAAGACTGCTTTCAGAACCCGTTACAGACATTATGAATATCTCGTTATGCCATTTGGAGTAATGAATGCACCAACAATTTTTATGGATTATATGAATAGAGTCTTTAGCCCGTTTCTGGATAAATTCGTTGTGGTGTTCATCGATGATATATTGATTTATTCAAGAAGTGAAGAGGAACATGGAGAGCATTTGCTCCAAGTTCTTGAATTTTTACGCGAGAAGCAATTGTATGACAATCTGTCGAAGTGCGAATTTTGGCTAGAAAAAGTGAACTTCTTAGAACATGTGATAACCAAAGAAGGAATCGTTGTGGATCCGACAAAGATTGAGACAATCCTTGCTTGGAAACAGCCTCAGACTATCATAGACATACGAAGTTTTGTCGGACTGGCACGATACTACATGAGATTTATTGAAGGATTTGCTAAGATTGTGGCTCCCTTGACACAAATCACTAGAAATAATCAACCGTTTGCATGGACAGAGAAGTGTGAGGAAAATTTTTAGTTGCTTAAGGAAAAGCTGACGACCTCACCAGTATTGGTCTTACCACAACCAGAGGAACCATATGAGGTTTACTGTGATGCATCTCACCAAGGTTTGGGATGTGTTTTGATGCAACACAAGAAAGTTGTAGCCTACGCCTCAAGGCAATTGAAAACATATGAAAGAAACTATCCTACTCATGACTTAGAGCTTTCTGCGGTAGTTTTTGCATTAAAGATCTGGAGACACTACTTATACGGATGCACGTTCACAGTGTTCAGTGACCATAAAAGTTTGAAATATTTGTTTGATCAGAAAAAATTGAACATGCGCCAGAGGAGATGGATGGAGACTCTCAAGGATTTTGATTTTTCATTGCGGTACCATCTTGGGAAAGCCAACATGGTGGCTGATGCATTGAGTAGGAGAAGTGTGTCAGTATCTTCAATGATAATGGCTAGACAACAAGAGTTGTGGGAAGCATTTAGAGATCTACACTTGGACGTAAAGTTTGCACCGAAAATTTTAAAATGTGGAATGATAAAAATTTCAAGTGGTTTACTCGAGGATATTGCGAATTCTCAAGATGATGCATTAATCCAAGAGAAGAGGAACCTAATAGTGCAAGGAAAGACAACTAAGTTCAGGATTGGACCAGATCATATTTTGAGATGTAATGGGAGGATTTGTGTACCAGCCGTTGCAGATATGAGGAGAACAATTTTGGAAGAGGCTCATAAAAGCAAATTGAGTATTCATCCTGGAGCGACAAAGATGTACTAGGACTTAAGACATAATTACTGGTGGCCAGGAATGAAGAGGCATGTAGCGGAGTATGTATCCACTTGTTTAACTTGTCATAAAGCGAAAGTGGAACATCAGCGACCTGTTGGAATGTTGAAACCTTTGGATATACCGGAATGGAAGTGGGATAGCGTTTCTATGGATTTTATAACCAGATTGCCCAAGACAAGGAGAAAGAATGATTTGATTTGGGTAATAGTGGATCGATTGACTAAATCCGCACATTTCTTACCAGTAAAGACCACCTATAAGGTAGATAAGCTGACGGAGATCTACATTGCTGAGATAGTGAGATTACACGGAGTACCATCGAGTATCGTATAGGACCGTGATCTAAAGTTCACGTCTCACTTTTGGGGAGCGCTCCATGAAGCGTTGGGAACGAAACTGAAATTGAGTTCAACTTACCATCCGCAAACAGACGGGCAAACCGAGAGAACGAAGCAGACCTTGGAAGATTTATTGAGAGCATGTGTATTGGATGATAGAGGGAGTTGGGATGATGTATTGCCATTGATTGAGTTTACCTATAACAATAGTTTTCACGCAAGTATTGGAATGGCACCCTATGAGGCTTTGTATGGACGCAAGTGTCAGACGCCTTTATGCTGGTATAAGGACGGAGAAAGTATGATTATAGGACCTGAGATGGTGGAACAGACTACAGAGAAAGTCAAGAGGATACAAGAGAAAATGAAGATTTCATAGGATCGTCAGAAGAGTTATGCGAACAAGCGTCGCAGACCTTTGGAATTCGAGCAGGGTGATCATGTATTTCTAAGGGTCACGCCTACAACTGGAGTTAGCAGAGCTATTAAATCAAGGAAATTGACTCCGAAATTTATTGGACCATACCAGATTACTGCACGAATTGGACCAGTGGCTTATCGGATTGCTTTACCTCCAATATTGTCCAATATCCACGACATATTTCACGTATCGCAGTTAAGGAAATATATTTTGGATCCGTCACATGTGATCAAACCAGACACAATTCAACTGAAGGATAACCTGTCATTTGAAGTATTACCTGTAAGAATTGAGGACAGGAAGATTAAACAGTTGAGGAATAAGGAAGTCCCACTAGTCAAAGTGATTTGGAATCCGACTACTGGAGAAGCGACTTGGGAACTGGAGAGTAAGATGAGGGAGCAACATCCGGAATTGTTTATCGACACGTAGTTTCGAGGACGAAACTAATTTAAGGGGGGTAGTAATGTAAGACCCTTAATTTTAAAATGAAATTATGGATTTAATTTCAAATATATTTTGGGATACTTGTAAAATATTTGATATATGTATATTTATATATATATATATAAATATTTTTGAGATTGAGTAAAATTATTGGACGAAGGATTATTTATTTTAATTACGAGTAATTAAATATCGGGCAGTTAATTAAGATTTTATCTGTCGACGTAATTGCGACCGGAGTAATTAGTTACTTGAGGGTCAAGTTTAATTATTATATATATATATATATGAGGTGGCAAGAGTATGTGTCTGTATATATGTTTGCATGTGAGAAGCAAGGAAAAAAAAGGGAAAAGCAGAAAATCAGAATCAGAAAGAAAGAGAAAACAGTTTCTTTCCTTTCCCTCACCTACCCGAGCTACTTTCTTCTTCTTCCTCTGTTCAGTTATGTTTGTGTTGGTAGTGAGAAGGGATACTCAAAACTCAAATTACTTGTAAATCCAAGCCTCGAATAAGAAAGTGTCAAGAAGGAAAGTTATTCCTCTCATCGAACGGTGTTAGAGAACCAACTTTGGTAGCGACGACGCGAACAGGAGTTTCGCTGGTTTTAGTCGCGACAACGAAAACGAGCAAGAAAACGTAACTAAGGTAAGGGGCTCCTTCCAACTTTCTAGATTGCATTTAGGGCTGTAAATGCTTTTGTGATGGATGATTATATGCGATGTTCTGTTCTGAAAATGAAACTGCCCTTGCATGTTGTTATGAATGAGTAAACTGCTTGTGGTGTCTGTTTTGTTGCTGTTCTGTTTGGTTGCTGTCGTGGTTGATGTATTGATGATGTTTTGGTGTTGTGTTGATCCTGAAATCTGCCTTGCATGTGGTTTGTGAATGAGTAAAACCCATGTTGTTGAGATAATGTATGTTGAGAGTTGTTGTTGCTGCTTTTGGTAGCTGTTATTGATGATGCTTTTGTTGTGGTGTTGATGAGTAAAAATCATTAATGCTATGTTGAGGATGTTCTGGGTTTCAGATGGCATTGCCTTCTGTTTTTAGTGAAGAGAAAACATAGCATGTTCATGCATTGCATAGTCAGGTGGTGACCGCGATGGGTCACAGAGTTGATGCGGTGACCGTGATGGGCCGCGAAGTTAAGTAGTAACCGTGATGTGTTATAGAGTAGTTCCGTGTGTATTAGAAGTTTTATTCTATCCGGGATTCATAGTAGTTCCGCGTGTATTAGACGGTCTATTCTATCCTGGCTACGGAGTGGTTCCGCGTGTATTAGACGGTCCATTCTATCCGTGCGAGGATTTAATTTCTGTGTGTTTGGCCTGTGAGAGGCTAATACACGTAAATGTAGTGACCATGATGGGTTATAGAGTAGTTCCGCGTGTATTAGACGATCTATTCTGTCCGGGTTCAGAGTGGTTCCCCGTGTATTAGACGGTCCATTCTATCCGGGCTACGGAGTGGTTCCGCGTGTATTAGACGGTCCATTCTATCTATAAATCGTGCTGGTCTGTGAGAGACTGCACCTTGGTAATTCCAAGAGTTGTGTACATTGACATATACATATTGTATTGGGATGGTAGACCTGTGAGTCATGATTTGATATGAATTGATAAGTTGAAATTGAAGTGTGCAAGTATTTTATGAATTCTAAGTGCCAAATAAGTTGTTGTGATTGTTAATCGTATTTGTACTCGCAACCTGATTTATATATAAACTGGCTGTTTTGCAAAGATATAGATGTTATCCATTTTAGTAAGTGAGCATACTTATTTATCATTGTTGTTATAGCATTGGAATATGCCATGAATATAATTTTTATTTTTGACATAACTGTTATGTGGTAATTGTTAATTTCGGTTGGTAACTCTTTACAATAATGTGGAAATTGGGCTTTGCCCTCAGATGATACCCAAACCCGTACCATCGACGGTTACACTGACAACAGAAACGCTGTTAGTTTTCCTTGATCTTTACGTATGGAGTATTTGTGGACGACGCAGAGGGATCGACAAATGGGGTGAAGACGAGAGTTGTAGAGGATGCGGTGGAAACCACTTGCCACTGTAGCTATAGTGCATGATCAGATCAAACTAAACTTTTTGAATAGGGCTTAGTGTTAATGGCTGTATTTATTTAATTTGGGATAATTGTATATCTTTTCCGCACTCTGATAATGTTTTGGTGGGTCCAGGATATAGTTTTTGATGTATTTTTATTTTGGTATATTTTGAAGATCAATTTCCCAAACTTAAATTACTTGGTTATAATTATGATATGGTTGTTTAATCACTTTTGTATTTTGAATTACAATGCAATACTATTATTGAATGTTTAATTCATATTAAATTTTAATTATTTTTAATTCTTTTGAATTAAGTCGAAATTCTTTTATTGATTGAAAAAAAATACTCTCGCGCTGCTTAAAACTCGGGGTGTTACATTTACCAACTATGCTGTGAGAACATTTATCCAAATCTACATTCTTCAATCCTAGAATCACATCCTTTCTGGCTAAAAAATTTAACCTTTTTTCACTGATATGGCTAAGCTTTCGATGCCACAAAGATGCTTCCATATCCATGACATTCATATTGTTTTAGCAACCCAAGTTTTTGTCCAATACAGTTTACGAATTTTCTCCCCTCTAGACACAACCAAGTTACCTTTGCTGATTTTCGACTTTCCAGAAGCAAAATGATTACCAAAATCACTATCAACAAGCATATGGACAAAGATCAAATTGAAGCGAACATCTGGAGCATGTTTGACTCCTTTAAGCAACAATTGCATTCTCATGTTGGTTTGCAAACATGCATCACCAACATCAATTATCTTAGATACACCATCATTACCCATCTTTAAAACTCCAAAGTCACCTGAAGTGTAATATGTCAAGAACTTTTTCCTCGTTGTAACATGTAGTGTAAAATCACCGTCAATTATCCACATTGTAAAGCCCCAATTTTGAATCGCGCGAATGCATTTTTTTTAAAACAACAAAATAAAATAATACGTCGTAGTACCAAAAAAACAAGAGTCATAAATAATTACATCATATACACAAACAAGTTAAGATAGTTTTTGTGACAATAATCCAAAGTATGCAAATGGAAAATACATCGGGGCTATGAGACCTATCAGACATCACTCATACCCCTGGGGTATTCTCGATAGACACCTGCACAAAAGTACTGCTCCAAGAATGTTATCCCACCATGGTCACGTAAAAACAATAGAACATGGACCCACACAAAAAAGTCAACTGTCAAGGTATATCATAGATACAGTTATCCCGAAACAAAATAAGTACAAACACACAAAAAAAAAACACAAAGACCCTATACAACCAAAAATTAATCTGATCATTCACTAACAACTACAATAGCAAGGGTGACCTCCACACTCGGCACAAGTTCTTTCTAACACAGTATCTCTCCTCGAGGTAACTTTTTCCTCCTCATCATCCATGGAGGGATCAGTCTCCTTAGAAGTCAAGTCCACCCACGAGATAGGTGGCTTCGACATCATACCCATGAGATAGGTGGCTTTGGCAGCATTGAAATCTCAAAGCAGTTCACTACCTCAGTGACTGTCAGGAGAGGATCATTTACCGGAACTGGAAGCTTTGACTCGGCCCGTGGTGGCACCAACCAAGGTACAGCAGATCCATCAATAAAACCATGGACCCATGCCCCTACGGTGGAAGTCACCGCACCTACGGTGGCCTCTGTCTCACCACTAACTGAAGTATCCCTAGCATTTTCCTATGCTCCATTCACCCCGAGTACTAATCCTGAGGGTACAGGATAGTCGATCCTCTCGTGAATGAGCCCCACATGAAATATTGCCTTAGCTCTCCTACTTGTCCTCACCATTCTCCCTGTATATGTAGCCTTGCTTGAGGTTGGGTCGTACACCCAAGCAGTCGGCGTATGCCGATCAAGATAGTCTAACGATGTGTCTGCCGTCAAGGTAATAGTCGGTGGAACGAACTCCAATATCATCTAAGCGCAAAGCCCAATTTACACAATAATGTAAAGGGTCACCAACCGAAATTAACAGTTAACATTTAAAAATTATGTCATGATAACAAACAAAATAGAGCACGTATATACATATATCATATCATAGCAAACATGACTCGCGTGCCAAGCACCCTAATGCAATGCTTATATGTCGTTGGACATGATTCCATAATTTCCTACCCTTCTTTGAGGGGCGTAAATCATAAATGTACCGTCTCTCACAGACCAATACTAATTACTGAGGTGCCACCTATCACAGATCAACATGATTTACCGTAGTGCAGTCTATCATAGACCTACACGACTAAAAATCGTTGTAAGGATAAGATGGACCAATCAACTCACGGAACCATCCTGTGGCCCATCGCAATCACTACTAATACTGTGGCCCATCACGGTCACCACTAACTATGAAATGCATGAGCATACTCTGACTCTTTCACAACAATCATTATGTAAACGTAGCTATTAAAAGACTTCCCTTCTAATACTCATTAAACACTAATAATTTTTCATACTTTTCACATAGCATACTCAAGACATATTCTCATCAATAACAATTCATAACATGTAGCAACCCATATTATCATCATGAATACATAATGACGTCAATATTGACCATCACATATTCACACATCAATCACACATATAAGGTCCCTATGTGCAAACTAAAAATTTGGAAGGAGCCCTTACCTCAGTTATAGCTTTTTCAACAACTATTGCTACCACAATCAAACACAACGAAAATCTCGCTCGTGCCAACACCGACTCAAGAACACCCCTAGCTTCACAAGACCAAAGTCTAACTTTCTCCACTTGGTTACTTCTCCAAAATACCTCTCAATCTCTCTCAAAATCACTTGGTAGCTCACTAACTTTAGAGCACCAACACTTATGTGTTTATTTTTTTGGCTAAGAAAAGAAGGAAGAATATAGTGAAGGAAATAGAATAAGGAAAAATCTCAAGAGGGGGGTCGCTAGCTTTCTTTTAAAGGTTGGGTTCCTCTTTTTGTTTATAACTTTAAAAAATATTATAATTAGATATTTAAGTTTTTACTAAAATAATCATTACAACATCTAATCACTCTTACACATATCACATCATTCACTTCTTAATCTAATTTAATAAAAACATCTACTCTCGTTGCAACTTAATTGACAGATGAATTTATCAGTAACATGTGACATTTTAAAATTTTTTTCGACAAGAAATTCTCCGTAACTTAATTTAATTATACTCTAATAAATAATTTTAATCGGGTCACCAAATACATATATATATATTAAACATATTACTAACTCTAACAAAATATATTTTTGGTATTTAATTCATAAAATAAAAATTGGATTAATAGCCTAACAATTCAACACAAAAAAACACTAAAATTGCATAAATTAGATTTTAGAAAATTCAGAGTCTTACAAACATGCTCTCATCAGATACAAGATTAACTGACTCATAGTCACAAAGAATAACAAAATCATCACTAGTAGCAGTAGTAACATGGTCATCGTCACTATCATCATCACAACTCCTTTGTTTATGCTTACCCTTCTTGCCTTCATTCTCCTTTTTCCATAGAAAACAATTCTTCTATGTGTGCCCTATTCTATGACAGTAATTACACTCCACATTTTTGTATCTAAACTTGGACTTGCTTCTGCTATTTTCTCTACCACCATTCGGTTCTTTTTCTAACTTCTCCCCTATTTTTAGTGACAAGAACTTCATATTTAGATGACGAACCATGTGCCTTCCTTCTCATCTACTCATTCAAAACACCACATTTACCCGTTTCCAAAACAAAACAACACCTTTAGGAGGTGAACTCGTTATAGAAACTCTACATCTCTCCCAAGACTCTAGTAAAGATAACAATAGAAATAGTCCCAAGAGTTTATCACCAAACTTGATACCCAAGTAAATATCTTAATTCTCTCATCATACTCATTTCGAATTCGCTTTGCATTAAATTCGAAAAGTGTTCGCACAATGTTTCATTTGCGGAACCAAAAATGATATCGTTCACGTATACTTGTACGATTAGTAAATCATCTCCATTTAACTTTTTGAATAAGGTTGTATCAATCTTACCTCTGGTAAAATTGTTCTTGATTAAAAAGGAGCTTAATCATTCATACCAAGCTCTAGGAGCTTGTTTTAATCCGTATAAGGCTTTGGTGAGTTTAAAAACATAATTTGGTTTAGATTGATTTTCCAAGCCACGGGGTTGACGAACATACACTTGTTCATTTAGAAATCCTTTTAAAAATGCACGTTTGACGTCCATTTGAAAAAGTTTAATATATTTATGAGATGCATATGCAAGTAATATTCTGATAGCTTCTAACCTTGCAACAGGAGCAAAGGTTTCGTCATAGTCTATGCATTCGTGTTGATTATACCCTTGTGCTACCAATCTTGCTTTGTTTCTAATGATTTTTCCATCTTCATTTAGCTTGTTTCTGAACACCCATCGTGTTCCAATGATTGTTTGGTCTTGAGAAAAATGCTAAAAACAGAAGCGGAGCAAAATGTTCAAAACAGATCAGTGAGCAAAAGGCTCAAAACAGAATCTGAGCAAACTACTCCAGAATACTCTCAAAACAGATTAATCAAAATATACTGCAGAAGTAAAGCATCAGTGAAGTTCTAAAAGTTCAATTATAAATAGAGACTTAATGCTGAAGAATAAAGTATCGAAAATTACAAAAGAGTCATACACTTCCAAAGCAACAAACACGCAAATTTTCATAGAAGTCAATTGTGAGTTTTAGCTTTCAAGAAGCAAGTACTCGTGTTATTTTCTTTCCACTGTGGCAAATCTAAGTTGTTGAAGTAGAGTCTACAATTTGAGGGAGTCAGTAGAGGTAGCAGGGTACTTGGCAATTAGATAGGGTTGTATCTAAGTTGTTGAAGTAGAGTCTACAAACTGAGGGAATCAGAAAGGGTAGCAAGGTACTTAGCAATTAGATTCATAGTGTTGTGATTTCTTCTACAATCTGGGGTTGTCAGATTGGCTGAAGACAAGGTTGTTTTCCTCAAGAAGTCTAGGATTGTTAGACTATTGAGAAGACTGACTTGGAGGGTCAGTAGCAAGGTTGTAATTCAAGGTTGAATTAGTGAAATCCTTCAAGGCGAAGGGACTGGACGTAGCCTCGTTAACGGTGAACCAGTATAAAATCTGTGAGTTTTATTTTTATTGTTATCCGCTGCTAACTCTGTTTTAATTATACACCAAGTTTTGTATTGAAAGTATTAAAACAGGAAAAGTATTTAAGTTAAGTCAAACACAATTCAACCCCCCCTTCTCGTGTTTGCACCTTCAATTGGTATCAAAGCTCGGTCTCAAGGCTGAGCACTTAACAATGTTTAAGGGAAGGTCCAAGGGGTTCAATATGTCAGAAGAATTGGGAGGCAACATCAACAGACCACCAATATTTGATGGAGAAAGGTTTGAGTATTGGAAGGACAGACTGAGAAGTTTTGTCATATCTCAAGATCCTGAACTATGGAAGATGATAGTTAAAGGATACACTACACCAACTGATCCAGAAGATCCAACTAAAGAATTAGACTTGGATGATATGACACGAGATCAGAGCAGATTACACAAACTTCATCACAAGTCCAGAACCATCATGGTCAGCGCAATCACATTCAAGGAATTTGATAGATGCACAAATAAAGAAACAGCAAAGAATATATTCGATAGTCTGGTTCTACCCTATGAAGGAACCAAGCAGGTTCAAAAAACAAAGGCTAACATATTGGTCAGAAAGTATGAGCTGTTCAAGATGGAAGAGGATGAAGACATTGACACAATGTTCTGCAGATTCCAGACTTTGGTATCAGGACTGAAAGTATTAAACAAAAGCTACACCACTGAAGATCATGTCTGGAAAATTCTGAGAAGTCTACCAAAAAGGTGGAGACCAAAGGTTATTGCAATTCAGGAAGCTAAGGATCTAAGTACCTTGAGGCTGGAAAAACTGATCAGCTCACTCAGGTCTCATGAAATAGAACTAGAAGAAGATGAACCTAAGAAGAAGAAGAATTTGGCTCTGAAATCGAAACAGAAGAAAGCTGCAAAGGCAGAATCAGAATCAGAGGATAGTGATAGTGAATGTGATGATATGGCTTACTTAACCAAAAAGATGGTTAAGATCTGGGAAAACAGAAAGAGGAGAGGTTCCCAGAAGAAACATAACACCAAGGAAGAATCTGACAAGAAGAACATCATCTGTTATGGATGCAATGAACCTGGACATATCAAGTCAGAATGTCCAAATCTGGAAAAAGGAAAACTGCACAAAAAGAGTTCCAGATACAGAAAAAAAGGTCTGATGGCTGCCTGGGATGTATCAGAATCAGAGGAAGAATCTTCTGATGAAGAAGAGGCAAAAACAGCAAAGATAGCTCACATCAAGTCTGCTTTTGGACCTCATAAAGGCACGAATTCCAGAAGGAAAACAGGCAGAAGGAAGAATGAT
The DNA here is from genome assembly GCA_037974295.1 of Cicer cuneatum. Lineage (NCBI taxonomy): Eukaryota > Viridiplantae > Streptophyta > Magnoliopsida > Fabales > Fabaceae > Cicer > Cicer cuneatum. The sequence goes on along the minus strand of JBBPBO010000001.1, from coordinate 28,897,255 downwards.
CGAAGCAATCATTCTGGAAAATCTGGAAGCACATCAGAGGAAACAATTCTGTCTCTGATGGCTCATACCAACTCAAGTTCTGAATATAGCTCAGGCTTTGGAACAGAATCAGAAGATGAAGACAATGAGGTATTTTTTGATTTGTCTAAATCTGAATTAATTGAGACTTTAAAAGACTTGTTAAATGCAAACAATAAAAGGTCTTTAAAACTGAAAACTCTTAGGGAAGACAAGGAAAATCTAACCAAAGAAGTCCAAGTTTTAAAGAATCGAAATTCTGAGTATGCAACTGAAAACAAAGATTTTAAAACTGATGTTGCAAGACTCAAAGCTGAAAACCAAACTCTCAAAAGTAATAATTGTTCCACTTCTGAAACTGTTTGTAAATCTGATATGCATGAGCAAGTTTTTCAAAACTTTATTTCAAATGGAATGGAAAGAAGTAAATATGCATCTATGATTTATGAAAACAGTAACTCTGGAAAAAGAGATCTTGGTTTTACAGAAACAATTACTGAAAATAAAGCTGTTCATTCTGATGATTTATGTATTGTTTGTGCTAAGAAAGGTCACTCTGAACTATCTTGTCCAATGGTAAAATCTGAACAAGATCAGAGAGCTGTTAAAACTAACAAACCTAGACCCAATCAGTTCTGGGTACCAAAAGATCAAATTGTCTATGTTGCAGATGTTCTGAGTAACCAGAAGGAGACACCAACAATGGTGCATGGACAATGGATGTTGGCAACGCACAAGCAAAAGAAGGTTTATGTTCCAACATCTACCAAACCGAAGCCAAGTGACTCTGGTAGAAGAAGAACTGGTCAACACAATCAGAACCAGAACCAGAATCATAGGAGGAACAGGAAATATCATAGACATCACTCGAATCAGAACAAGAACTGGAACTAGAATCAGAACTGGAACCAGTATCAGAGGAACAGGAACTGGAACCAGAACCAGAACTGGAACCAGTACCAGAAGCACAGAAACTGGAACCAGAACCAAAACTGGAACCAATATCAGAGATACAGAAACTGGAACCAGAATCAGAATCAGAATCAATACCAGAACCAGAACCTGAACAGGTATCAGTATCAAAGGTTGAGGTATGATCATCAGAACTACTTTAATTATCAGAATCAGTATAATTACCAGAATCACCACATGTTCCAGAATCACCAGAGGAACATGGTATATGAGCCAAAGCAGAAATATCAGAATCAGGAGAGTTCTTCAAACACTCCAGTTAAGATTCATCAAGACTACCAACCTGGAAGGGAATTCAAATTCCCTCATCCAAACCATGTAATCTCAGAACATATAGATTAGGAATCTGAAAATCAGAAGCAAGAGGATTTTCAGAACTGAGGCTACATCTTGCTGTTAATACTATTATTATTTAATATTTATGTTCACTGTGATAACAAGAAGCTTGATTTCAACAAATCAAAGCTAGATAAGTATTCTGCAAGTTTTCAAATTGTCAGAGGAACCAGGTGATTCACACGGATTGAACACCTCAGCAGAAACAACATTCCAGTGGTTTTAAAATAAAAAAACAAACAGAAACCACCAGAAGCAGAATTAATGGTTTGGCTGTATTGAGTTAAATTTTAAAGTATTTGATTTGCAATATATAATATGACAAACTGCTTGATCTTGACATATCAAAGCAAGATAAAAATAGTGCAGGTTCACCAGAACCAAAGGGAGCAGAAGCAGAAGCAGAAGAAACAGAAGCATTGTTGATGAAGTTTTGGCAGAGGAAGGTTGGATACTTGCAATGCAAGAAGAGCTGAATGAAATTCAAAGGAATGATGTTTGGGATCTGGTATCCAGACCAAACAGAAGCATTATTGGAACCAAGTAGGTATTCATAAACAAATTCAATGAAAAGAGTGAAGTTGTAGCTCAAGGATACAGTCAATAGAAAGATGGAGTTCCAAATGAGCATGATGGGAGAACTTAAGTTCTTCCTGGGAATTTAGATTCATCAAGGTAAAACAGGTATACTCACTCACCAATCTAAATACACCAAAGAACTTCTTAAAAAGTTCAAGATGAGTGACTGTAAGCCTATGGCCACCCCCATGCACCCAATCTGCTCACTTGAGAAAGATGAAACCAGTAAAAAGGTAGACCAGAAAACATACAGAGGTATTATTGGATCCCTTCTATATTTAACTGCTTCTAGACCTGACATTATGTTTAGTGTTTGTCTGTGCCCGATTTCAAGCTAACCCTACAGAATCCCATTTAACTGCTATCAAACGAATTCTGAGATACCTTAAAGGAACCACCAACCTTACCTTGTTATACAAGAAAACACCCACCTACAAACTAAAAGGTTTTTGTGATTCTAACTATGGTGGAGACCAGTTGGAAACGAAAAGTACCAGTGGCAACTGCACATTTTTAGGTGAAAATTTGATCTCTTGGTCAAGCAAAAGACAAAGCACCATTGTCATGTCAACAACAGAAGGTGAGTATATATCAGCAGCAGGATGCAGTTCACAGTTACTCTGGATGAAACACCAACTTGAAGATTACAACATCTTTGAAAACAACATCCCTTTTGTTCTGTGATAACACTTCAGCCATAAACCTAACCAAGAACCCTATCTTACACTCTAGAGCCAAACACATTGAAATAAAACACCATTTCATTAGGGACCATGTTCAAAAAGGGACTTTGAGCATCCAGTTTGTGGACACTAATCATCAATGGGCTGATATCTTCACCAAGGCATTACCAGAAGATAGGTTCGAGTTCATTAAGAAGCATCTCAGCATGACCTCCATATCTGACTAGCTCAAGTAGTCATCTTAGGAGTTTTTAAAATTTCTTGCAATTTTATTTTATTCAGTTTTTACTTTCTGTAATTTGTAAAGAGAAAAACAAAAAATACAAAAATAGTAGGACCACTTTTTGGCTGATGACAAAAAGGGGGAGAAAGAGAGAGAGAGAGAGAGAGAAAGAAAGGAGAAATAAGTAGAAAAGGAGAGATAAAAAGAAAGAATGAGAGAAAAAGAAAGAGAGAAAACAGAAGGAGTTGAAAAGGAGAGGAAACAGGGAGAGAGAAAAACAAAGAAAGAAAAAGAAAGAGTAAAAATAGAAGGAGTTGAAAAGGAGAGGAATTAGGGAGAGAGAAAAAGAAAGAGTGAAAAGAGAAGGAGTTGAAAAGGAGAGGAGAAGAAAAGAAAAGAAAGAGAGAACAAAGAAGGAGTTGAAAAGGAGAGTATCAGACTTAGGGGGAGAGATTGGTCTGAGGGGGAGTAATTCAAAGTTTTCGAGTCATAAGTTAGCAAAATAAGTTATGGTTTTGTCATCATCAAAAAGGGGGAGATTGTTGGAACCAAGTTGGTTCTAAGTACTTAGGATTTTGATGCTTACAAATGTACTCAATGTAAACTTATTTTGTACTTTGAATTATTAAGTTAAATGCCCCAGAAACTGAAGGAAACAGAAGCAGAGATCAAAGGAAAATGAATTCTGGAATTTCCAGAAGATGTTCCAGGATGTCAAAACATCACCAGAGGATATGTTTGGTGGCCCAGAACAGAAGGAAGAAAAATCATAATGAAACATGGATCATACCATTGGAAAGCCTGCCAGAAAGAGAGTTGTTCCAGACAAACAGGAGTCAAATATCAATTTTATTCCAGAAGTTATTCTGACCAGAAGATGGCCTGGCAGTAAAAATTACACAGTCCAGATTTGTTCCAGACTTGACCAGAAGGTATGTTTATGACTCCAGAACAAAAGGATCAATTCAGATTTGGCCCAGATCATAAGATAGCATGATTCAGGGCATGGAACTAAGTCCAGACCAAAAGAAATGAGTTCCAGAATCAATCCAGACCTGGTCCAAAATTAAACGTAAAATGTCCAGACTGAAATATTTTTTGTTCAAGTTAATTTCAGTTTGTTCCAGATCAGAGTAAAAACTTCCAGATCAATGGTTCAGAAATAATTATTTGGTCCAGTGATGGTCCAGATCAGAAAATCAGACCATGGCCCAGTGGTGGCCGAAATCAAAGGTACAGACTGTGCAGTCCAGGAATGGCCGAAATCAGAGGATCACAAAATATCAAATAGGCTGGTCCAGATGTGGACTATCGCATGAAGATCCAATGGTGCAAATTTGATCATGAGGATTAAAGAATCTGAGAAAAATGCTCAAAACAGAATTGGAGAAAAAGGCTCAAAACAAAATCTGAGAAAAATGCTAAAAACAGAAGCGGAGCAAAATGTTCAAAACAGATCAGTGAGCAAAAGGCTCAAAACAGAATCTGAGCAAACTACTCCAGAATACTCTCAAAACAGATTAATCGAAATATACTGCAAAAGTAAAGCATCAGTGAAGTTCTAAAAGTTCAACTATAAATAGAGACTTAATGCTGAAGAATAAAGTATCGAAAATTACAAAAGAGTCATACACTTCCAAAGCAACAAACACCCAAATTTTCATAGAAGTCAATTGTGAGTTTTAGCTTTCAAGAAGCAAGTACTCGTGTTATTTTCTTTCCACTGTGGCAAATCTAAGTTGTTGAAGTAGAGTCTACAATCTGAGGGAGTCAGTAGAGGTAGCAGGGTACTTGGCAATTAGATAGGGTTGTATCTAAGTTGTTGAAGTAGAGTCTACAAACTGAGGGAATCAGAAAGGGTAGCAAGGTACTTAGCAATTAGATTCATAGTGTTGTGATTTCTTCTACAATCTGGGGTTGTCAGATTGGCTGAAGACAAGGTTGTTTTCCTCAAGAAGTCTAGGATTGTTAGACTATTGAGAAGACTGACTTGGAGGGTCAGTAGCAAGGTTGTAATTCAAGGTTGAATTAGTGAAATCCTTCAAGGCGAAGGGACTGGACGTAGCCTCGTTAACGGTGAACCAGTATAAAATCTGTGAGTTTTATTTTTATTGTTATCCGCTGCTAACTCTATTTTAATTATACATCAAGTTTTGTATTGAAAGTATTAAAACAGGAAAAGTATTTAAGTTAAGTCAAACACAATTCAACTCCCCCTTCTCGTGTTTGCACCTTCAAAATGGCCTTATCTAATTTTGCGTCAAATTTTCCAAGATTTTCTTTGTTATTTAGGATGTAACAGGAGCAACCAAAAATGTGAAAGTATGAAATGTTTGGTTTTATGTTTTTCCAGAGTTCATATGGTGTCTTGTTGATGATTTTCCTGATTGATACACGAATTAGAATATAACAAGAAGTGTTTATAGCTTCTGCCCAAAAGTATTTTTCAACATTAGATTCTTCCAAGATCGTTCTTGCCATTTCCTGCAACATTCTGTTGGTGCGCTCAACAACCCCATTTTGTTGAGGAGTTCTTGCACATGACTGATTGTGAGAAATAACAAGTTCATCAAAAAATGCTTTGAAGGAAGCGTTTATAAATTCTCCTCCTTGATCACTTCGCACAGAAATAATGTGAGATTCTTTTTCATTTTGAACTTTTTTACAAAATATTTTGAATGCTTCGAAAGCATCATCCTTCTGTTTTAAGAAAAGTACCCATGTATATCTTAAGAAATCATCAACTATTAAGAAGCCATATTCCATACCTCCTAAACTGGTTGTTTTGATAAGTCCAAACAAATCGATATGAAGTAGTTCAAGTGTTCTATTTGTGGAAATGAAAAACCTTGGCATGAAAGCTACTTTTAGTTTGCTTCCCTTTTGCACATGCTTCGCATATTTTGCCTTTTTCAAAGTTGATTTTGGGTAGACCTCTAACAAGATCTAGCTTAGAAATTTTGGAGATTGTTTTCATACTAATGTGACCAGTACTTTTATGCCATATCCATTTGTCTTTGTTAATGGATATGAAGCATGATTCTTCTGGTAGTTCATCAAGGTATAGTACATACATATTTTTCTTTCTTGATCCAGAAAAAGAACTTCTCCTGAGCAAGATTTTTTAACTTCACATATATTGGGTTTGAAAATAACTTTGAAGCCATTGTCACATAATTGACTAATGCTTAAGAGGTTATGTTTCAATCCTTCAACGTATTGCACGCATGTAATTTTAGCATAATTTTCCTTACCAATGGTTCCTTTACCTTTAATTTTGGCTTGATTGTTATTGCCAAATGTTACCGAGCCTCCATCTTTCTTGATAAATGACATGAAGCAGTTTTTATCTCCTATCATATGTCTTGAACAGCCACTGTCCAATAACCATGGCTTTTTCTTGGTATTTCGAGAACCATCCTGCATTAGATGTTACATTGTTTTTAGGTACCCATTTGATCTTGGGTCCTTGAGAGTTAGTTATTAATTTTGATTTTTGCGTGAAGTAGCAGACTGATTCATTGTGACCATATTTGAAACAATATGAGCATTTTGTTGATTTTCAAAATACTTTAATCTTTTGATTTTTCAGCACATTTGAAGACTGTTCTGATATTCCTCCGTAACGTTCTGCCTTTGCTTGAGAATGTTCTGTTTTAGAATGTTCTTTCCTTTTAGGTGTTCTCTTTTTAATTTTTTCATCCTTTTTTTCTTGAAGTAACATGCATATTCTTAGTGCCCGATTTTGTTACAGTATGAACACTTGATCTTACATGCATTCTTCTTTTGTTCATGTACGAAAAAATTCTCATAGAGCTTCTGTTTTTGAGTTTCATCAAATCCAAGGCTAGATTGTCAAAGATTCCCACTTGGGATCCCATAATCTTTTGAAACGTTTCAGTGGCTTTGATAAAATTCAATAAATCATTTTTGAGATATTCAACTTCAGTCTTAAGAAGAATGTTCTCCTTTTGAGTTGTAGAACATTCTAGTTTTTCAAGATTATTAGATTTGTGTTGAACATCTTTTAAGTTTTGAATAACCTTTTTTAATTCAATATTTACTACCTGAATTTTTTCTTTTTCTTCCTTTTCTTTAAAATATTGTTCTCTGAAATGAACTGCATTTTTGTATAAGAGTATTTGAGTCATTTAAAAGATTATCAAATTCTATTCTCATTTGTTCACAAAGTAGACAAGGTTCAGAGTTTGTTACCTCATCTTCTTTTGAATTTGCCATTAAGCAGATGTTAGCTTCCTCATTTTCTTCTGGTTCTGAATCATCAAAATCATCCCAGGTTACCATCATAGATTTTTTCTTGAATGGAAATTTCTTTGGAGCCTTTTTGTTTAAAAGACATTATGCCTTGTAATGTCCTAGTTTGTTGCATCCAAAACAAGTGATATGGCTTTTTTCTACTTCAGTTTTAGTTCCTTCTCTTTTAGTTGGAAGGTTCCTTTTTATTTGATCCCTTATCTTCATCATTCTCTGAATTTTTCTGGTGACAAGAACGATCTCCTCATCGGCTTCTTCTTGGCTATCTTCAGATTCACTCTTTTCATTGATCTAGAGTGATGCACTTTGTGATGCTTTTAAGGTAGTTATTTGGTTCTTTTTGGCTGGTTTATCTTCCTATAGCAGAACCTTATGAGCTCGTAGAGTTCCAATGAGTTCTTCCAATCCAAGTGTTTCGATATTTTTGGCTTGGCTTATAGCTGACACCATTGGTCTCCACATTATCGGAAGACACCTCATAATCTTCCTTACTCTGTCTTGTATTGAGTATGCTTTCCCAAGAGATCGCATTTCATTTACAATGGTTGTGAATCTTGAGTACATTTCATCGATTGTCTCTCCTTTGCCCATTTTGAACAGCTCGAACTTTCGTATGCCGATGTCAATTCTGGTTTCTTTGACGTGACTTGTTCCTTCATGATAATTTTGTAGTGTGTCCCATACTTTCTTCGCAGTATGGCAATCATCCACTCTTTCACTTTCTTCCATGCTTAATGCACAAGATAAAAATAGTTGAGCTTTAGAGTTAAGGAGTACCTTAGCTTTGTCCTCAGTTGTCCAATCTGCCTCTTTCTTTTCAGCAGACGTTGGATCTTCTTGATCAACTCTTGGAAAAAAGTTTCCATCTGTTATTATACGCCACATTCCAGTGTCTTGAGATTTTAGGAACAATTGCATCTTGCTTTTCCAGAAGTAATAATCTGTTCCATCGAAAGGGGGGTTTGAATTGTGATCCCTTTTTAAAAAATTCTACAATGTATTTTAAAACTCAAGATTGATCTTGGTTTGACAAATAAGAATGCAGATTGATCTTTGGTTAGAAATAAGTAAAACATTAAAATGTGATTAGTAATGTGCACGTGATAATTAAAATGAAGATAAGAGATAAGAGAATCACATAGTAATGTATATTGGTTCACCCAACCGTGGGCTACGTCCAGTCCTCACAATCTTGTGAGTTTTTTCCACTAACTTGGTCAAAACAAGATTGATCATGTTTTTCTCTTAACTAATCAACTTTGATTTATAGTAGTTTATCTTTCACTTTGAAAGAAATATCACAAATTACTTCCCTACACTTGGAAGTATCTTTACACTTATCCTCTCAAAGATTTTTACAAGATTCCTCACACTATCTCTACCTCTATAGTGTTTGGATTTAACAAATGATTGTTTTGAAAGAGATTTGATTTGGTCAACAGTATCTCAACACTTGTTTGAGTTTCTGTTTTGAGCAAAAAGGTTTCTAAGCTTGACTTTTGATGTTGATAATAGAGAATGAAAACCTTGTTGTTTTTTCGAGCTTGATGATACTCAAGAATGATGATCTTTTATGGAGATTGATTGTTCTAGAATTTGATGATGTTTCCTTTGCCTTGGAGTTCTTTTTATAGGCTTTTTAGAGACCTTGCCAGCTCATGTATCCGTTTAACATACAAGCTGTAAAGGCTATGAACTTTTAGGCATGTGTTATATTTGAAAGAAGATAGTTCCAGCTACTCTCCAGATTGATCTTCGTTTCAGGTTTTTTGGAATTTTACTGCTTTCTATTTGTTCTTTGGTTTTAGATTCTGCTGCAGAGTTTTATCACAATTCTTTGTGATGTAATCTTCGTTCTGGATCAGTCTTGAGCTTGATCTATTTCTTGAAAAGTAATCCTTCAATCGTGAATGATTTTTGATAGCTGAAATGCACTTGCGCATGCTGTTTTTGGCTTGATGAGTTCCTTTTGTTTAGTCAATGTTTGTCCAGACTTCAAACTAATTTTTGTAGACCATACCCTTCTTATTTTAAGTCAATGTTCTTTGATGAGTTCAAGATTGATCTTGAACAATCTTGTGGTTTCTTCATTTGCTTTTGATCCATCTATTTGAAAGAATCACTTGAGACATATCTTTTATAAAACACTCAAGAAGATATGTTAGATTCTTTTATGATTAGAATCATAATTAATAAGATTAATTAGCTTGTTTTTGTTCATCTTTAAAACACTTGAAAAGGGATTTTTGTCTCAACATATGTTACGAACCTGCTATCCAAAAATCAGCCCAATCCAACAGTTAACGATGTGCAATCGATGTTGTTTTTAGACTTATTTGACAAAATCGGGAATAGGGATTACTCTTCTCTAATCTCTTTTGGTGGCTGCCTTTTCTTTCAAAATAGTGTCTCTCTTACAACCCTAAAAAGACCTCTCTCCATTTAAATAAGTTAGACCCATGGGCTACAATATTTGGGTCTTTCTCGACATACGAAGGAAGCTCAATACCCAACATGTATACCTCATAGGTCATAGAAAATGCAAGAAGAGCACGAGCCTATAAATGCATAAGCCTATAGAGTAGAATCAAGAGAGGCCTATAAAGCAAAAGCATGGATTCCCTAGAGGACCATATGAAAAATTCCTCTTGGCATTATATAAGCACCATGTTGCTTTAAGAGTGTGGTTAAGAGAAGTAATTGGTTTTATAATTATATATCATTGAAATACTTTTTATAATGTATTTTATATGCAAGACTGTAGCCCATCAAAGAAGGTTACATGCGGTTCTAAATTGACGAAGTTCATGCATAATATGTTAACCCCGATTATAGAGGAGTGGATTGAATTGTCAAACTCAAAGCACTTGAGGTGGTACTACTTGACAATGGTCGATTGTAACCTCATATCAGCCTTCATCGAAAGGTGGAAAAGAGAGACTAGCTCATTTCACTTACCTTTTGGGAAGATGACGGTGACTTTAGATGATGTGGTCGTTATTCTAAATATTCGTATCATTGGTTTCTTCTTCTCTCCAACAGCAAATATGGATGTCGATTTGGCTATTTCGGTTGTAGTGGAGTTATTATGGATGTCATTAAGAGTATCTCGCATAGATTAGAACCACTAGATGTGCTCATTTAAATTAAAGTGGTTGCAGGAGGTTTTGTATATAATATTGTTGAATGCAAATATGAAGAGTTTGGCGTATTTTTTTTTTCATTACATGATGAATTGCGACAACTAGAGATATGATCTAGCTACTTTGACACTGTTGTATGATTACCTCGGAGACGAAGCATGCATCACACTTGACAGATTGGAAGGTATATGACCTTTTTTAGAGGTATTTTATTTTAAATTTTTGTTTTGTTAATAAAATTTGTTTCCTCATCTTAATTATTTATTTTTATTGTTTATGGTGGACTAGTAAATATGCATTGACCGGTGGAATTGCAGAATACCGACAAAGGCTTGATACATTGATTCTTGATGATGTTATTTGAAAACTCTGAAGATCATAGACATACATTATTAGAAATTAAGGTTTTACCTACACATTTAAGCTAAAATTCCGTAGGAAACACCATTACCTGCGGATTTACTGGCGGTAGTATTTTCCCACGTAAAACCTTGGATAATTGTTGCCTTAGGATTTCTAAAACCGCAGGTAAATCCGCAACTAATATTTAACAAACTTAAGACATTTTCTTACGTATTTTCACGCGAAACAAATCTGCAATACTACTTCTGCAAATTTATTCCAAAGGTATTTCCGCAGGTAATGTCGTATTGATATCCGTAGGTAAATTTGCATCAAAACTATTTTCGAAGAAAAATCTGCAAGAAATATGGTGTTATTTTTTTTTTGTTTATTTATTTATTTTTGATTGATATGAAAATTTATATTATTATCGATACATTTTTGAATTATTTAATATAAGTTTTTAATTTGAATATTATTGCAAATACTCTAAAACAATTTATTAATATAGGTCTCAGCATTATTAATATAGGTCTCAGCATTTTCTACATTAGCATCTTGTTCATTTGATCCACCTAAAGATGGCCAGCCAGATTCCGTGACAACAATGGGTATATCATTGAAATTTAAGGCATGTATAGAATAATAAGTAGCATCCACCATAGCATCAAACATACTATCATAATGTAACAATGTATTTGGATCAAAAAATTTCTTAACCAAAGGAAGGGATCTAAGTAAAGCATATTCAATTAGGAAAATGCCATCACCTTTAGTATATCCATAATAAGGATAAGCATTTAACATATAAGAAGAATTAGTGTTCTTCAAAAACTGAAGGAGTTGGTGAATTGTGGAGTTTCACGGCGAGTTAAACATTGTAGTTGAAGGAGGAAAAGGCTTAGGCATTAAATCTATGGACTGAGGCATCGAAACTTTAACACGAAAGTGAAGGTTTGAAGCAACCGAGGCACTGTGGAGATGATTCATTGCAGGAACAAGAACTGGAGCAACATTTGGGATTGAGGTAAGAACTTCACTACCAACTGCTATCGATGTGATATTTGTTTGAGGCATATATGCAGCTACATTTTTGGTGATCCATGATGCAACAACAGATGGAGATTCTCCAATTGTTAGAATCTCCTCATCAGTGACGCCAACCAGGACTTCAATACCTGTGTTTGAAAGTGCTTGCAGCATGTGAGCATTGGCATCATATAGGAGATTTCTACAGAGCACCTCCACAGCTGTACCTGTCACCCCCTCAAGACACATGAAAAGACAATTTTACCCTTTTAACCATTTATAATAATTTTCAAAATGGATAGTTTCGGAAATTTCAAATTTTCGAAACTTTCCAATGTTTCGAAATTCTTGAATTTTTCTATTTCGAAACTTTCCAAATTTATAAACTTTCGAAACTTTTCAAATTTGGAAAACTTCGAAATTTTCCAGATTTGAAAACTTTTGAAATTATCCAGATTTGGAAACTTTTGAAACTTTCTAAATTTTCGAAATTATCCAAATTTGGAAACTTTGGAAACTTTCCAAAGTTTCGAAGTTATGGAATTTTTCTATTTAGAAACTTTTCAAATTTATAAACTTTCGAAACTTTTCAAATTTGAAAACATCGAAATTTTCCAGATTTAAAAACTTTCGAAATTATCCAGATTTGGAAACTTTCTAAATTTTCGAAATTATCCAAATTTGGAAACTTTCGAAACTTTCCAAAGTTTCGAAATTCTGGAATTTTTCTATTTCGAAACTTTTCAAATTTATAAACTTTCGAAACTTTTCAAATTTGAAAACATCGAAATTTTTCAGATTTGAAAACTTTCGAAATTATCCAGAATTGAAAACTTTTGAAAAATTATCTACGGATCTTAGTTCATGGATAAATTATTAATTACCCACGGAAAAACCGTGAGTAAATTTGTTATTGAATAAATTTATTTTTTTAAGAAGATTTCATGGTTAGTGTGTAGGTAACGTTAAAAATAATTTGCGTATAATGTTAAAAAAAAATGCAACTCAACTTAAGTTTTCAAAATATTCTCGTATTTTATTTTTTCATTGATTGTCCGTGGGTAAAATTAAAGTAAAGTTTTCGAAACTTTCAGCTTCAAATGAAACTTCCGAAATTGTTCGAAACTTTCAGCTTCACACGAAACTTCCGAAAACGTTTGAAACTTTTTTTAATTATATGCCGTTCGAAACGTTCAAAAAATTTGAAAGTGTTGATGAATTATGGAATTTGTGATGTAAACATTCGAGAGTTTGATGAAACCATCGATAATCTAGGAAAAAATTTCACTTCGAAGGTTTCAGCTTCTTCAAAACTTTCGAAAATTTACACAAATTTAACTTCGTACATTTTAAATATTCGAATTTGATCTAAATTACGTACTTGTTTTATTTCGAAAATTTGAATGTTTCGAATTGTATGGTGAATTCTGTAAGTTTCGAATGAAGGGGGTGAAAAAGTGAATGGTAATTTTTTTGAGATGGGTTTATAGTTAGTAAAAAGGGCAATTAGGACATTTTACAAAGAATGAGGGGGTGGAAGGTCAAAGTGGGGGGTGCACGGTACATTTCTCATCATATAGACGCACATGAGTAATTTCATGAGATTTTAGAATAGTAACCACATTTGAAGCTGATGGTAGATCAGAAACATCACTGCCTATGTTCACTCCAACAAATGCACCTACATCATACATAATTAATTAAGAATGTGAAGCAAACTTTTGGTTTTAACAATTAAATTCTTGTTTCTAATAACTATCAAGTTAAATAATTGCCTATATGAAGTAATATATCACAAGAATACATGACTAGACTATCAAACATTTTATCATTATTTACAAATGAAAAGGCAATAAATCATAGTATAAAGCTGAACATGGCAATGATAATAGATTTTTCAATTGGAAGCAAATATGAAATTACCTAATACGTTGTTTAGAGTAGCAACAGTGAGCAGCGTGAGCAATTTTTGAAGCTTCATATCATCGAAGAAACAGCAATGGCAGCTTCAGTTGGCTGAGACAATGAACCATTTGAAAATTTATTATTTAAATTTATTACATTTTCTTCTCCACTAATATGACTAGATTAAGATTGAGGCACTTCATTAATCATAATATAAGAAGGGATTGGTCGAGATCGAGATGGAGGTTGAGATTTGGTGCATTGAGGTCGAGGTTGAGCTTGAGCTTGAAGTGGTGGAGGGTGAGATTGCTTGGATTTGGGTCGTGATTGAGGTTGACCTTGAGGTTGCGGTGGTGGAGGGTAAGATTGAGTGGATCGAGGATGAGGTCGATATAGAAGTGGGGGTTGAGATAGTGGAGGATGAGATTGAGGTCATGATGGGGGTTGAGAACGGATGAATTGGTTGGATTGTGGTTGAAATAAAGGTGTACCGGGTTGAGGTTGAAATAGGGATGGAATGAGTTGTGGTTGAGGTTGAAATAGAAGTGGAATGGGTAATGGTTAAGGTTGAGTGAGTTGAGGCTGAAATAAGGGTGGAGTGGGAAGAGGTTGAGTAATGGAAGTTGAGTTTGAGGGGGGAATATTAACCTTTGCAACTCTCTTCTTTGTTGACTTTTTAGTTTGCTTCATAATTCGGTACCTAACAAAACAAGGAATAAATCGTCAAGGAATTAAATTAACAAGCAAACCAGGATTTATAAATTGATAACATTCTGTCCACTTATTTATATTGCAGTAAAGGCTACAAGAAAATAAAGAGAAACAAAAGGTCCTATATGTTGAAGCAATCTTAGAAAAAGATATATAATTATCTCTGCACTTTTTTGAATTAAATTCCATAAAATATAGGAAATCAGGATGAAGTAGTTGATCAATAAAAACACCACAATCTTCCCAAAATGAAATATCAACAGGAACTATAGTTTGTACCTATTCATACAGAAAATTCAGTAAAAATACCTCAAAATTTGCTTAGCAAAAGAAATATAAGAAAACAAAGTTATTAAGAAATACAGGCACACTTTAGCTTTTCTAAGATCTCCTATGCCTCCCACGTAATCATAAACAATTCTTGCATATGGGTCAAGCATCAACCTGCATTCTCAAATATCATCAAGAAACAACTCAAAGGGCCAAGCAGCAATGCAACCACGACTTTGTGTAGTGATGATGTGTGACCAATACATAGAAGTAGTTGTGCAGCTTGGTACTTATACATATAAAGTTATAAAGAGACATAAGAACATGAATTGAAATAAAATAAAATGTTATACATGGGCGTTTGGAAAAAATGTAGCAACCTATCATGGAAATCAATTTTCAATTTATATGAGATGTAGCATGTCAGTTGTAGAGATGAGATACAATTAACTATCTATCATACACGAAAACACATCACTAGTACCCAAAAAACTAACATGGATCATGGATGAGATGAGATGAGATTTTAGTTCACTACAAAAGCATGTTTCTTAAATTCATACCTTCGACAGAATCTTTAGCATCTGATCAATGTACCAGAGCTTATCAGAGGAAAACCTGTGGATTTTATTACATCACATATTTATACAATTTGACAACTCTAGTCTAGCTGCACCCTAAGGCTTTGATACCAGATTGTATAATTATAAATATTACAAAACACTGCAAAATACTGCCCCAAACACCAAACAATGAGTACAAATCACTCCTTATTTTAACACACTGACAAATGTTATGAAAATAAATATAGTTCCGTAAATTAAAAAGAAACGTGGATAAGAAAATACTAAATGTGAAAGCATTAACTATTAATTTTTGTTCCTAAGTTTAAACATTCAAGTAACAAATGATAATAACTCTCGTACATGCAATATGCATATATGGAAAGAATGGTTACTCACAAAAAAAAATATGATACTAAAATGAATATCAATGGATATAGAAACATCGTTCTTGTATTTGGAACAAGGGTCATATGGATTGTTTCATATATCATAATCCATAGATACAACTTCAACAATTCCAAAAAAAGCACAGGTTCATAGGATAACTTTCTAATTGGCAATCAAATCTCTGTTTAGCAATAAGCAAAATTAAGTTTTATAAGTTTATGATTATATGTTACAAGCTTGACATAAGCATAATAGAGATAATTGGTATAGTCATTAATTAGCTAAAACTACTCTGCATTATTTTGTACTAATCTGAGACAGGTAAGAAATCTAAACAACTTATTGTAATAGTGACGTTGTTTAGCTGTACTAATCTGAGACAGGTAATATATACTTGATGCACAAAAGGCCATTAACTATTTTAGAGAATATACAATATATACTTGTTTGGCAATATATACAAAAAAAATCTCAATTAGCCACTAAAAATCTCAATTAGCCACTAATGTAAGTTTTCAATTCCCTTTATAAATTGAAAGTATCCATAAGTGGATGCATTTGTGTTTATTTGGCTGACATACATTTATTTAAAAAAATATATTTTAGTATTTGGATAGAGCTGTTTAAATAAACACTCACATAACATGACATTTATTAACTTCTATTTCCTGTACACATGCAGTCTTGGATATTCGGTAACCGGTTAATACCTGAACAGTAAAGATAAAACAAAATTAGATTTCAAATGCTAGATAGACGAATAGTTCACAAATCCTAAAAACAGTATAGATAATCAAATGTAGCTCACTCATTACCAAACAGAAACCAAAATAACAGTTCTATAGTTTGTGGTCTCATAGCTCTTATCAACCCTGATGTTTTTCACTCTAAACTCCTTTTTCACTTACAAGACCTCAACAAATAAATCTTTTCTTTTTAGCATGAATTGAAGAATCAACATTATTAAAGCAACTAAGAAGGATTCCTGCCAGAGGGAGATTTGATCCACACCAGAAGGAATCATAAGTCAGACTTAGTCCAGAAGTTATTTTGACCAGAAGATGGCCTGGCAGTGAAATGATAAATAGGCCAGACTTGATCCAGACTTAATCAGAGGTAAATTAATGGGTCCAGAACAAGAGATTCAATCCAGATTTGACCCAGACCAGAAGATATCATGGTTCAGGGTATGAAACTAAGTCCAGAAAAGAAGAAATGATGTCCAGATATGATCCAGACCTGATCCAAATCAGAAGGTAAAATGTCCAGACTGAAATATTATTTGTCAAGATTTAATTTCAGTTCAATCCAGACCCAGTTCAAAATTGGTCCTGATCAGAGGGCAAAGGTTCAGATCAATGGTCAAGATTCAAGTATATGGCCCAGTGTTGGCCGAGATCAGAAGATCAGACCATGGCCCAATGTTGGCCGAAATCAGAAGGTCAGAACGTGTGGTCCAGCATTGGCCGAGATCGGAGGATCACAGTAGATCAGTTTGCAATTCCAGGTTGGCCGAGATCAGAAGATCAAAAAGTGTGGTCCATGGTTGACCGAAATCAGAGGATCACAGCAGATCACTTAGTATGGTTTAGATGTGGACGAGAGCAGAAAATCAAAGGGTTCAGATTTAATCATGATGATATTCGGTGGAGATTTGATTAAATTTGATCAAAGTATTAAAAAGGATTTGATACAAAAATAAATTGAAGTCTTGTGGAATTCAGAAGCTATTGGCAGGAAGAAAGATTTGTTCCAGAATTAATTAAAGTTAAAATTGGTCAAAGTAATTTTTGAAAGGCAATCTGGAGGAGAAAAAGATATGTTTTTTATTCAATGTGAAACCCGATTGGACAAGTTATTTTTGCAAGAGAATCCAGCAAGATACAGCTCGAATTTAAGCTTGGAAGAGACCCTAATTCACATCTACAAAAGGAGGCTCAAGGCTGAAGGCTCAGTATCGAAAATCACAAAAGAGTCATACACTTCCAAAAGCAAACACTCAAGTTTTCAGTGAGGTTAATTGTGAGTTCTAGCTTTCCAGAAGCAACCACTCGTGTTATTTTCTTTCCCTTGTGTTAGATCTAAGTTCTTGAAGTAGAGTCTACAATCTGAGGGAGTCAGAAAGGGTAGCAGATTACTTGGTAATTAGATTCAAGGCGTTGAAATTCCTTCTACAATCTGGGGTTGTCAGATTGGTAGGAGAAGACTTGACTTAAGAAGTCAAGGTGCTGTATTCCTCAAAAGTCTAGGATTGTTAGATTGTTTGAGAAGACTGACTTGGAGGGTCAGTGGTATTGTTGTAATTCAAGGTTTTGAATAGTGAAATCCTTCAAGGTGAAGGTACTGGACGTAGCCTCATTAACAGTGAACCAGTATAAAATTCTGTGTTTTTATTTTTACTTTATATCTGCTGCTAACACTGTTTTATTCATATATCAAGTTTTGTTTTAAAACTGCAAAAACAGAAAAAGTATTCAAGTTAGTCAAACACAATTCAACCCCCCTTCTCGTGTTTGCACCTTTAGTTGGTATCAGAGCTCGGTTTCAAGGCTGAGCACTTAACAGTGTTTGAGGAAAGGTCCAAGGGGTTCAACATTGCAGAATCTAAAGATGATTTGGGAGGCAACATCAATAGACCACCACTGTTTGATGGAGAAAGGTTTGAGTATTGGAAGGACAGATTGAGAAGTTTCTTCATATCTCAAGATCCTGAATTATGGAAGCTGGTAGTCAAAGGATACACTGCACCTACTGTTCCAGAAGATCCCAGAAACATCATGATCAGTGCCATCACATTCAAGGAATTTGACAGATGCACAGATAATGAAACAGCAAAGAGCATATTCAACGGTCTGGTTCTGACCTATGAAGGAAGCCAACAGGTTCAGGAAGCAAGGGCTAGCATACTGGTCAAACAGTATGAGATGTTCAAGATGGAAGATGATGAAGACATTGATGGAATGTTCTGTAGATTCCAGACTCTGATATCTGGACTGAAGGTCTTAAAGAAAAGCTACACAACAGCAGATCATGTCAAGAAGATTCTAAGAAGTTTTCCAACCTAGTAGAGACCAACGGTTACTGCAGTTTAGCAAGCCAGAGATTTGAATAACTTAAGAGTTGAAGATCTTATCAGCTCACTCAAGTCTCATGAAATAGAACACGAAGCAGATGAACCAAAGAAGAAGAAGAAGAATCTGGCCCTGAAGTTGAAACAGAAGAAAGCTGCAAAGGCAGCATCAGAATCAGAGGATAGCGACAGTGACTGTGATGATATGGCTTACTTAACCAAACAGATGGTTAAGATATGGGAAAACAGAAAGAGGAGAGGCTCCAAGAAGAAACATAACAGCAAAGGAAAGGAAGAATCTGACAAGAAGAGTATCGTCTGTTATGGATGCAATGAACCTGGACATATCAAGTCAGAATGTCCAAATCTGGAAAAAGGCATTAAGCACAAGAAGAATTCCAGATTCAAAAAGAAGGGTCTAATGGCAGCCTGGGATGTATCAGAATCAGAAGAAGAATCTTCTGATGAAGAAGAGGTAGAAACAGCAATGATGGCTTACATCAGGTCTGCCTCTGGACATCATAAAGGCACAACTTCAGGCAAAAAAACAGGCAGAAGGAATAATGATCAAAGCAGTCATTCAGACAAGTCTGGAAGCACATTAGAGAAGCAATTTTGGCTTTGATGGCTCATACCAACTCAAGCTCTGGATACAGCTCAGGCTCTGGAACAGATTCAGAAGATGAAGACAGTGAGGTATTTTCTTATCTCTCTAAATCTGAATTAATTGAGGTTGTTAAAGACTTTTTAAATGCAAACAATAAGATGTCTTTAAAACTGAAAACTCTTAGGTATAAGGATCCTTTTCTAAGGTATAAGCCGTATAATTGGGTCTGTAATCTTTAGAAACTTTAACTCTCTTACTTATTCGACTTTCTGGTTCACTTTGTTTGGTGCTTTCAGTGCTTCTCGTCACAAGAACGTGACTTATTTCGCTGCCCTCACTATTTCTCGATGTGAATAGGAATTTATTTTCATAGAAGTCAACATCATTTGACTCTATGATCACTTTCGCATTTAGGTCATAAAACCTATATGTTTTTATGTTTATTGCATACCCAATGAATACACATTGATAGGCTCTAATAGCGAGTTTAATTCGCTTGTGATCGGGGATTCTGACATAAGCCAGAAAGCCCTAAGTTCGAAAATAAGACAAGTTCGGTTGTATTTTCTTCAATATCTCATAAGGAGTTGTTTTGATTTTAGATTTAGGAACTCTATTCAAAACATAGCAAACAGTCAATATAATTTCCCCCACCAATGAGATGTAACACCAGAGTTAAGCATGAAGGTTCAAACACGAGAAGGGAGTTGAATTGTGTTTGTCAAACTTGAATTTTTTTTTGCTATTTTATTGAATGTTGATGTGAATTACTCGATGAATAAATAATCAGACTTAGCATCGGATAATAACAGCATAAGAACACAACGATTTATCTTAGTTCACCATTAACTTGGCTACATCCAGTCCTTTCACTCCGAAGGCTTTCATCCACTAATTCAAAACACTTTGAAATACAACACCTGACCCTCCAGGTCAGTCTTCCCAACTAGTCTAACAACACCAGACTTTTGAGGAACGATAACAGCACCTTGACTCTACAAGTCAAGTCTTCTCCTACCAATCTGACAACCCCAAATTGAAGAAGGAATCTACACCTCTAACGGATTTGATTACAAGGGTTTGGAACTCTGCAAATTTGCTTCTGGAAAGCTGATTGCTGCACTGAATTTCACTCTCGAAAAATTACTTAGAGAATATTTCTTTTGCACTCAAGAGTTTCTCTCTTTTGAACTCTCGGATGACTTTGAATTGAAGCTTTAGTTCTTGTGTTTTTCGATGCCTAATGCTGCTGCCTGAAGCCTCCTTTTATAGCTGCAAATAGGGCTTTGTTCAAGCTTAAATTCGAGATAAATCTTGCTCAGATTTCCTTTGAAAATTTTGTTGGTCAATCCTGTTTCACTTAATTTCAAAACGTATCTTTTTAGCTTCATATTGCATTTGAAAATTCTATTGACCAATCATGTTTCTCTTAATTTCAGACCTTATCTTTTAGCTTTAGATTTGATTCGAATTTCCTTCAAGTCTTTAGTGATTTTTGAATCAAATCCCCTTAATACTTTGATCAAATTTCTATCAAAATTCAATCAAGTCATCATCGAATTTTAATCAAGTCTTCACTGATCTGCATCATGATTTAAATTCTGGATCGTATGATCTGCTAATCTCGACCAAGTCTAGACCATGTGATCTGATATGTACCATTTTGTCTCATGATATGGACAGTGCGATCTTCTAATCTGGACCATTGATCTTCTGATCTGAACAAAGTCTTATGTTCTGGACCCTGCTATCTTCTGGTGTGGACCAAGTCTTATGTTCTGGACCATGCTATCTTCTGGTTTGGACCAAGTTTCCTTCTGGACAATGTTTTCTTCTGGTTTGGACCAAGTCTTCTTCTAGACATGCTTTCTTCTAGTCTGCGCCAAGAACAATATCCTCTGATGATGTCATTTTTTTTCCCTCTGATGATATCCTCTAATTAATGATATCCTCTGATGTTTGCCTTTGATGACATCCTCTGATTCTTGCTTCTTATGGGATCCTTTGGTGATATCATCTAGTATCCTCTAATGACATCCTTTGGTGATATCCTCAAGTATCCTCTGGATGTATCCTCTGGTGATATCTTCTTGTCGTATCCTCTGGTGGAATTTTTATCTTCTAGTGACGTCATCCTCTAATGACATATTCTGCTTCTGATTTGTATCTTCTGGAGGTATCTTCTGGTTGTCTCTTCTGGATGTATCTTCTGATTTTTCATACTTCTTCTAAGTCAAAATATGATTTCCATAAAATACTTTTGTTAACATCAAAACATTAATTAAAAGAACCAACTTGGTTCCAACAATCACCCCATTTTTTATGATGACAAAACTTTGTATTTTTTATAACTATTTTTCTTTCTTTTGACTTTGACTCCCCCTAAGATTAAGCTCCAACTTTATTTTTCTCCCCTAAGTCTAATGCCCCAGATATTATCTTTATCAAATACATCTTCTCCCCCTTTGTCATCAGACAAAAAGGATTAAAGGAATAAAGGATATCATTTGAATTTTTTTTTCCATTTTTTTTTCATCTTCTACTACCCCTTTTTTTTTAATCAAAGTACACGAAAATAATAAAATACATATAACAGTAAAATAAGATAAAAACTTACTAAGCTACTGGTCAGGGATGAAGGTAAGGTTTAGGTTTTTCTTGATGAAGTCAAACCTATCTTCAGGTAATGGTTTGGTGAATATGTCAGCCCATTGATGGTCATGTTGGAACCAAGTTGGTTGTATGCTTAGAATTTTGATGTATACAAAAGTACTTTTATGTAATCTTATTTTTTACTTAGAATAATAATGAAAAATGCCACCAGAAGATGACGTCACCAGAGGCAGAAGATGACATCTCTAGAAGATAAAATCGAAAATCAGAAAAAGAGTCATAAACTTCCAGACGCAAACACTCGAGTTTTCAATGAGGTTAATTGTGAGTATCAGCTTTTCAGAAGCAAGTACCCTTGTTTTTCCTTCCCTTGTGTTAGATCTATATTGTTGAAGTAGAGTCTACAATCTGAAGAGTCAGAAGAAGTAGCAGGTGACTTAGCAATTAGATTCAAAGTGTTGAAATCCCTTCTGCAATCTGGGGTTGTCAGATTGGTAGGAGAAGAATTGACTTGTGAAGTCAACGTGTGGTTTTCCTCAAAAGTCTAGGATTGTTAGACTGTTTGGGAAGACTGACTTGGAGGGTCAGTAGTGCTGTTGTAATTCAGAGGTTTTGAATTAGTGGTAAAATCCTTCAAGGTGAAGGGACTGGATGTAGCCTAGTTAATGGTGAACCAGGATAAATCTTTGTGTTGATTATTTTACTTTATCCGCTGCTAATTCTGCTTGCTTATATATCAGATTTTAAATAATCATCAAAAACAGAAAAGGAATTCAAGTATTACAAACACAATTCAACCCCCCTTCTCGTGTTTGCACCTTCAATTGGCATTTGAGCTCGGTCTTAAGGCTGAGCACTTAACAGTGTTTGAGCAAAGGTCCAAGGGGGTTCAACATGTCAAAATCCAAAGAAGAATTTGGAGGCAACATCAACAGGCCACCACTGTTTGATGGAGATCACTTTGAATACTGGAAGGAAAGAATGAGAAGCTTCTTCATCTCCCAAGATCCTGATCTGTAGACCTTGGTAGTCAAAGGCTACACTGCACCCACTATACTAGAAGATGAAACTAGTCAAGAACTGGATGTAGCAGATATGAATCCCAACCAGAGGAAGTTATACAAGCTGCATCACAAGTCCAGAACCATCATAATCAATGTTATGACATTTAAAGAATTTGACAGATGCACCAACAAGGAAACAGCAAAAAGCATCTATGACAGTCTCGTTCTGACCTATGAAGGAAGTCAATAGGTTCAAGAGGCAAAAGCAAACATACTGGTCAAACAGTATGAGCTATTCAAGATGGAAGAGGATGAAGACATTGAAGCAATGTTCTGCAGATTCTAGATTCTGGTATCAGGTTTCAAAGTATTAAAGAAAAGCTACACCACTGCAGATCATGAAAAGAAGATCCTCATAGGCTTACCAGCCAAATGGAGACCAAAGCAGATTGCAAAGATGTGGAAAACAGAAAGAATAAAGCTCCCAGGAAAAATGGCAAATACTCCAATAGAGGAAAAGAAGAAGCTGACAAGGAAAACATCATCTGCTATGGATGCAATGAACCTGGACATATCAAGGCAGAATGTCCAAACATGGAGAAAGGAAATCATCACAAGAAAGGTTCCAGATTCAAGAAGAAGGGTCTGATGGCAGCATGGGATGCATCTGACTGAGAAGAGGAATCATCTGATGATGAAGAGGCAGAAACAACTATGATGGCTCACATCAAGTTTTCCTTTGGACTCCATAAAGGTACTAGCTCTAGAAGAAAAGCAGAAGGTAAGAAGAATGGACAAATCATCAGAGGAACTAGTATTGGCTCTGATGGCACATACCAACTCAAGTTCTAGATCCAACACAGACTCTAGAACTGATTCAGAAGATGAAAACAAAGAGGTATTCTCTTATCTTACTAAATCTGAATTAATTACTGCTCTTAATGACATTCTAAATGTCAACAACAAGATGTTGTTGGAACCAAGTTGGTTCTAAGTACTTAGGATTTTGATGTTTACAAAAGCACTCCATGTAATCTTATTTTGAACCATGAATTATTAAATCAAAAGCTGAAGTAATAAGAAGCAAAAGATCAAAGGGTTCCAGAGATTGAATCCTGAAGGTACTAGAAGATACTCTAGGATGTCAAAACACTACCAGAGGATATCTTTGCTGGTCCAGACCAGAGGGAAGCCTGCCAGAGGGAGAGTTGTTCCAGACCAGAAGATGTCATAAGTCATACTTAATCCAGAAGTTATTCTGACCAGAAGATGGCCTGGCAGTGAAATAATAAACACTTGATCTAGACTTAATCAGAGGATAAGTTAATGGGTCCAGAACAAGAAAATCAATCCAGATTTAACCCAGACCATAAGATAGCATGAATCAGGGTATGAAACTAAGTTCAGACCAGAAGAAATAATTTCCAGACCTGATCTAGAATCAAAGGTAAAATGTCCAGACTGAAAATATTATTTGTCCAGAGTTAAATTCAGTTCAATCCAGACCAAGTCCAGATTTGGTCCAGATCAGAGGGAAGATATTCAGATCAATGGTTCAGATTTAAGTATTTGGCCCAGTGTTGGCCAAGATCAGAAGATCAGACAATGGCCCAGTGTTGGCCGAAATCAGAAGGTTAGAAAGTCTGGTCCAGCAGTGGCCGAGATCAGAGGATCAATGCAGATCAGTTTGCTGGACCAGGTTGGCCGAGATCAGATGATCAGAAGATCAGAAGGTGTGTTCCAGGGTTGGCCGAAAAAAGAGGATCACAACAGATCACTTAGTATGGTCCAGATGTGGACTAGCGCAAAAGATCAAACGGTCCAGATTTAATCATGAAGATAAAAGGTGGAGATTTAATTAAATTTGATCAAAGTATTAAAAAGATTTGTTACAAAAATAAAGTGAAGTCGTATGGAAGATCAGGAGCTGTTGGCGGGAAGAAACTAATGACATGATTGGCCAGTTATTTTTGAATGAAAATCTGAAGCATAAAAAAGATATGTTTTTTATTTAAGTGAAGTTCGATTGGTCAAGATATTTTTGCAAGAGAATCCAGCAAGATACAGCTCGAAATTAAGCTTGGAAGAGGCCCTAATCTACATCTATAAAAGGAGGCTCAAGGCAGAATACTTAGCATCGAAAATTACAAAAGAGTCATACACTTCGAAAGCAAACACTCAAGTTTTCAGTGAGGTTAATTGTGAGTTCCAACTTTCAAGAAGCAAGCACTCGTGTTATTTTCTTTCCCGTGTGTTAGATCTAAGTTGTTGAAGTAGAGTCTACAATCTGAGGGAGTCATAAGGGGTAGCAGATTACTTGGCAATTAGATTCAAGGCGTTGTAATTCCTTCTACAATCTGGGGTTGTCAGATTGGCAGGAGAAGACTTAACTTAGGAAGTCAAGGTGCTGTTTTCTTCAAGACTCTAGGATTGTTAGACTGTTTGAGAAGACTGACTTGGAGGGTTAGTGGAACTGTTGTAATTCAAGGTTTGAATTAGTGAAATCCTTTAAGGTGAAGGGACTGGACGTAGCCTCGTTAACGGTGAACCAGTATAAAAATTATGTGTTTTATTTTTACTTTATATCCGCTGCTAACTCTGTTTTTATTCATACATCAAGTTTTGTTTTAAAAGTGTAAAAACAGGAAAAGTATTCAAGTTAGTCAAACACAATTCAACCCCCCCTTCTCGTGTTTGCACCTTCAGATGTCTTTAAAACTGAAAACTCTTAGGGAAGAAAAGAAAATTCTAACCAAAGAAGTACAAATTTTAAAGAATCAGAATGTTGAGTTTGCAACTGAAAACACTAATTTTAAAAATGAAGTTTCCAGACTCAATTCTGAAAATCTAACTCTCAAAAGTAATAATTTGCTCTACTTCCAATACTGTTTGTGAATCTGATATGCATGAACAAGTTTTTCAAAACATTATTGCAAATGGTATGGAATGAAGTAAGTATGCTTCCATGATTTATGGAATCAGTAACAATGGTAAGAGAGGAATAGCTTTTACTGAATCTGTTGCTGAAATTAAATATGCTCATTCTAATGTTCTATGTATTATTTGTGCTAAAAAGGGTCATTCTAAATTGTCTTGTCCTATGATAAAATCCGGGAAAGACAAGAGACCTGTTAAGTCTAACAAACCTGGACTTAACCAGTTTTGGGTAACAAAGAACAAAATTGTTTATGTTGCAGATATTCTGAGCAACCAAACGGAAACACCAATCATGGTGCCTATTCAATGGATGCTGGCAATGCACAAACAGAAAAAGGTATATGTTCCAGTTTTCCACCAGACATAAGCAAAATAAGTCTAATGAAAGAAGGTCTGGTCAGTACAATTCACACCAGAATCAAAACCAGAACCAGAACCAATATCAGAATCAGAGGTTCAGTGTAACACCCCGAGTTTAAAACACAGCGCGAGTGTATTTTTTTTTTAAATAATTAATTAAAATAATTTTCCAATTCATCACTTCAAAAGAATCGAAACAAAAAGTTTCCTTTAATCCGTTTCTTAAAAATAGTACGTCGTGGATTAATCAATGAACGTAATTAAATAACTTCATCGTAATATCACTAAGTACTTAATTCTGGAAATTAATATTAAACATTAATACATTCCAAAATATCAGTGTCATATCTACCAACAGAAAATATCAGAGTGCATGGTTTAGCAAAAAGTAGTACAAATATTTTCAAAATAAAACAAAATACATTTCTAGCTCAAATCCTATACATCAAGTCTAACTGATCATGCACTAAAGCTACAGTAGCACGAATTTCCTCCGCATCCCATACAAGTCTCATCCGACTCCGCCGCTCGCCTCGATGTGACCTCCTCCTCCTCATCATATAGAGAGGGATCAGTCTCCTCCGAAGTCAGATCAATGCATAGTCTCGGTCGCTTTGGCGGTGCCGGAATCTCATAACAATCATCGGATATCCTAGACAGACCCAGAATATCAGCTGCTACTGGCTTCAGCTCTTCGTTCTTCTCTTCCGTCTCAGAATCATTTACATCTTCTCCAATCACCGGGTTAGGAGTCACCACTCCAACGGTGGCCTCCGTCTCAACCCCTTTAGCTGGCTCCTCAGCATCATCAAAAATTCTGTGCGCCTCCAATATCAAACGGGAAGGCACGGAAAAGTCAATCCTCGCATAGCTGTTCTCCACGTAGTGCACCACTCCATTGGTCCTACAGGTCCTCGTCAATCTTCCCGTGTATGTAGCCTTGCTTTAGGTGGGGTCGTAAACCCAAGCAGTAGGCACGGAACGATCAATGAAGTCGAGCGACGTTTCCGTCGTCTCGGGTCCCACGGGTGGCATGGGTTTGGGGGGCATCTGAGGGCAAAGCCCAATTTCCACAATATAATAGCAAGGGTCACCGACCGAAATTAACAAATAAGCACATAGCATATATCTCACAGCAACTCATACATCCATGACATATCGTATAATAATGATGAAAATAAAGATGCTCATTTTGAAATTTCGTGACATGTATGCCTTTTCAAAACAACAATCAATTAAAATGGAAAATATGTGGTAAGTACAGCCAACACTTCAGCAATCACAATCATTTATCAGAAAATCAGATTTCATAAAGTACTCACACACATCAATTTCCAACCATCATCATATAACCAAATTGTGACCCACCAATCAATCACCCCGATGCAATATGTATATGCTCATGTATACAATTTCTTGGAATCACCAAGGTGCAATCGCTCAACAGACCAGCACAATTTAAATATGTATGACTTTAACGGCCCTCAAGACCAGGGTGCAATCGCTCAACAGATCAGCACCAGTGCAGTCGCTCAACAGACCAGCACTTGTGCAGTCGCTCAACAGACCAGCACTCGTGCAGTCGCTCAACAGACCAGCACTCGTGCAGTCGCTCAACAGACCAGCACTCGTGCAGTCGCTCAATAGACCAGCACGTTTGACATATACCAAGGTACAATCGCTCAACAGATCAGTACCTAGTGCAGTCGCTCAACAGACCAGCACTCGTGCAATCGCTCAACAGATCAGCACGTGGTTACGCATTTCAGGGTACAGACGCTCAACAGTCTAGTACCAGTGCAGTCGCTCAACAGACCAGCACCTATATACCAAGGTACAATTGCTCAACATATCAGTACCTAGTGCAGTCGCTCAATAGACCAGCACTCGTGCAATCGCTCAACAGATCAGCACGTGGTTGCGCATTACTCTGTGGCCCATCGCAGTACCACTTGACTATGCAATGTATGAGTATGCAGTGTTTTCTCTTCACTGGAACAATATGCATTATCAGAAAAATTCAACCTTTCCATCATCTTTCAAAACATCTCAACACAATCAATATTATCATCACAATCATGATTAAACAGTCAAGTAATCATTAACACTTTGCATTATCTCAAAATTCCATTCTTACTTATCTTAAGTCTTTCCAATGTTTCCCAAACTCTTAAAATTCATAAAACAGTGTTTAAAACTGAGATTTCTGGAAAATACGAAGCTGTATTCGAATACAACTTCTCTGTATTCGAATACAGTAGCCAAAAACAGTGCAGAATTACACTCTGTATTCGAATACAGCCCTCTTGTATTCGAATGCAGAGGCTGTCCCAGTGTAAAAATCAGTATTTTTCCACTATATCAGTAAAGTCTCAAAAACTTCATCATCCCCACTTCAAACTATCACAAAAGTTCCATTTTAATTCATCATAAACCTTCCCAATACTCCCCAACACTTAGGGTTCATAAACAATGTTGAAAAACTTGGAATTTCTGAAAACCTGAATCTGTATTCGAATACAGATTCCTTGTATTCGAATACAGAAGCATTAAACTGCAATTTTAACATTCTGTATTCGAATACAGCATGCCTGTAGTCGAATACAGAAGACAAAACATTGAAAGTTCAGCATTTCCTCCCAGGTCATTAAAGGTTTCAAAAACATCATCCTCTCCTCTTCAAAACTATTTCAAAGACTCCATGTTAAATCATTTTAACCCTTCTCAATATTTCCCAACACTTTAAAATTCACATGACAGTGTTTAAAACATGATTTTCTGGAAAACTAGAATCTGTATTCGAATACAGCTTCCTTGTATTCGAATACAGAAGCTAAAAACTGAGTTTCTAGAAAAACCCGAATCTGCATTCGAATACAGATCCCTTGTATTCGAATACAGAAGCTAAAACTAGTGAGAATCTGCATTCTGTATTCGAATACCGCATGCCTGTAGTCGAATACAGATGCGAATACAGTGTTAAAATTTCACTTTTGTATTCGAATACGACATGGTCGTAGTCGAATACAGATGCTAAGTCAGAAGCAAAAATCCTTCCTCTGTATTCGAATACAGGGGCTCGTATTCGAATACAAGTTTGAAAACTTAAGTAAAACAGAAGCTTGACAGGTTGTATTCGAATACACACATGTTGTATTCGAATACACCTTCGAAAACCAGTGAAATTTTTCCTGAGACTACAACACATTTCAAACTATTTCTTTTAAAAAAAACAACCAAACATCAAAACAGTTTCAGCACTTTTCCAAAAAACGCTTTCATCATTTAAAATCCCTTTTCTTTTGAAAACATCAACATCACCAGAATCACTCAAAACAGAAACAGAATGATCAACATCAGAATCATCAGAAGTAGAAATAGAATGATCAACACCAGAATCATCCACAAATAGAAACATAATAGTCACCACCAGAATCATCAGAAGCAGAAATATAATGATCAACACCAGAATCATCAGAAACAGAAACAAAATGATCAACATCAGAATCATCCAGAACCAGAACATGCACCTCCAAAACAACATGCATGGTATTCTCCAGTATGCTTACACAACCAACACAACATGCAAAGCATATTCCAGCTTTCTCACACATGCAGAACAACAATGTTGTATTTCACAGATCATCAAACATCACATAATGAAATTTTCAGGTTTTAAAACAACATGCACACAGTTTTCTCAACATGCATTTTGATCAACTTCAAAATAACATGCAAGACATTTTTCAGCTTTTCCACACAACCAAAACAGACATGTTGTATAAGCAAAACAGCAACATCACATGTTATTTAAAACCTCAACAAAATGCATTTTCTTTCATCTTAAAAATGTCATGCAAAACAGTTTCTTTTTCAAAACAGAAACTCATATATAACCACACCTCAAACATACATTTACAGTCCTAGAATGCAACTAGAAAGTGGAAGGTGCCCTTACCCTTGTTGCGTTTTCTGCTTCTGCTCACGTTTCTGCTTTCGTTCCCGTTTGCGCGTCAAAAATCGGTGAAACTGTCGCTTGCGTTTGCTGCTACGAAACTGGGTTCTCTAGCTCCGTAATGATGTGGGGAAGAACTTTTGTACTGGGGGTTTTCTGTTTTGGTGCCAAGGTTTCCAATTAATGGCACTTTTGAGGAACTCCCTCTCTTTTCTTTTGAAATCGTGAACTGGAAGCAAAACAGAATGGGAGGGAAAAGGGGTACTGTTACATGCAGTATGGGTAGTGAGGGAGGAGGAATGGTGTTCTGATTTCACCATACTTCTCACTCCTATTTATAGGCTTGTGTGGGTGCCACCTTACCCGACACTTGTCTAATCCTCAGCACTTAACCAGTCTCGTCGCAATTAGCCGCTAATCCCTTAATTAACTGTCCGTTAATTTAATTACTCGTAATTAAATTAATTTATTCTTCATCCAATAATTTTAATTCATCTTCCAAAATAAATATTTATATATATATATATATTCACTCAAAACATACATATATTAAATATTTTACAAATATCCCCGAAATACACTTAAAATTAATTCCATAATTTTAATTAAAAATTAAGGGTCTTACATTCAGCCACAAACAGCAGAATCACACACATCAGCTTCAGTATTACCAGAAGAAGCAGAATTACCCTAATCACCATAAGTTCCAAAATCACCAGAGGAATATGGTGTATCAGCCGAAGCAGAATCAAGTGAACAGTTCAACCAGTCTGAACAAGCCAGCAACATAATTGGCTCTGAAGGCTCGTACAGAATCTGATTACAGCACTGAGTCTGACTCTGACTCTGACGGTGAAGTATCAGAAGAAAAAAGGTCTTATCTGCAACACAAAGCATGATATCTGGACAGTGGATGCTCCAAGCATATGACTGGAGATAAATCAATGTTCCAGAAGCTGACTCTGAAGAAAGGAGGCAAGGTTTACTTTGGAGGAAACTAGAAAGGTCAAATCATTGGTACAGGCACAGTTGGTAACAGTTTTTCTTCCTTATCTATTAAAAATGTTTTATTAGTTAAAGGTCTGAATCATAATCTGTTAAGCATTAGTCAGCTAAGTGATTGCAAGTATGATGTTGTATTTAATTAGAAAACCTGCAAGGCTGTTAGTCAAAAAGATGGATCTGTTTTGTTCACTGGTGTTAGGCAGAATAATGTCTATAAGATAGATCCGTTTAGTCTAGTTAAGCAGAAAGTTAAGTGTCTTTTATCTGTTAGGGAGGAAAATCTGATTTGGCACAAAAGGTTAGGCCATGCAAATCCTAGGCTAGTTTCTGAGTTAAGTAAACTTCAGCTAGTAATAGGTCTCCCCAAACTAAGTACCAAATCTGAGATTCTGTGTGAAGCATGTCAAAAAGGTAAATAGAAAAAAAGCTCTTTTAAACCTAAAAACTGTATTTCTATTTCCAAACCTCTTGAACAACTTCATTTAGATATTTTTGGTCCTGCTCAAACAGCATCCCTTAGTGGTAAGAAGTATGGGTTTGTCATAGTTGATGATTACTCAAGGTGGACTTGGGTAAAGTTTCTGAGAAACAAAGATGAATCCCATAAGGTATTTATTTCTTTCTGCAAGCAAGTTATGAATGAAAAAGGTTTTAAAATCATAACTATTAGAAGTGATCATGGAGGTGAGTTTGAGAATAGGTACTTTGAAGAATTTTGTCATGAGAATGATATCTCTCACAACTTATCATCCCCCAGAACACCTCAACAGAATGGAGTTGTTGAAAGGAAGAACAGGTCACTGCAGAAGATGGCTAGAACCATGCTGAATGACATGAATGTTGCTACCTACCTATGGGCAGAAGTTGTCAACACTGCATGCTACATCCAGAACAGAGTTTACATCAGGTCTATTCTAAACAAAACTCCATATGAACTATGGAAAGGTAAAAAACCTGATATTTCTTATTTCAAACAGTTTGGCTGCATTTGTTATATGTTAAACACTAAGGATAATCTTGCAAAATTTGATTCCAGATCTCAAAAGTTTATAGAGTGTTTAATAAAGAAACTAACACTGTGGAGGAGTCCATACACATTAAGTTTGATGACAAACAGCTTGACTCTGAAAAGTCAAAGCAAGATGAGGAAATTGCAGGTTTACCAAAGCACTAGAAGCAAGAGCAGATCAAACAACAGAACCAGAGAAAGAAAAGGATGAAAGCAAATTCGAAGATAATGTTGAACCTGAAGACAAGTCAGAAGGAAAGAGTGGGTGGAAGTACAAGTCTTCACATCCAGAAACACTGATTATTGGAAGCGCAACTGAACCATTGAAAACCAGATCATCACTTAAAGAAACAAGTTTGTTTGGTTTACTTTCTACCATTGAACCAACTACTATTGATGAAGCACTGGCAGAAGAAGGATGAATTCTTGCAATTCAAGAAGAGCTGAATGAGTTTGAAAGGAATGATGTTTGGGATCTGGTGTCCAGACCACACAAAAATATCATTGGAACCAAGTGGGTGTTCAGGAACAAACTCAATGAAAAAGGTGTAGTCAGGAATAAAGCTAGGCTTGTTGCATAAGGATACAGTCAGCAAGAAGGCATTGATTACACTGAGACTTTTGCTCTAGTGGCCAGGTTACAAGCAATTCGTATCCTACTCTCTTTTGCTGCAAATCATGATATTACTTTGTATCAAATGGATATCAAAAGTGCTTTCTTAAATGGTTATATAAGTGAAGAAGTCTATGTCAAATAGCCCCCAGGTTTTGAAAGTTCTGATTTTCCAAACCATGTTTTTAAACTTAAAAAATCTTTATATGGTTTAAAACAAGCACCTAGGGCATGGTATGACAGACTTATCAATTTCTTACTTAAAAATTAGTTTGATAGAGGCCAAATAGATAACACTTTGTTTAGAAAATCCATTAAAGATGATATTCTGATCATTCAAGTTTATATTGATGATATTATCTTTGGATCCACAAATGGCACTCTCTGCCAAGAATTTTCTGATTTGATGCAGCAAGAGTTTCAGATGAGCATGATGGGAGAACTTAAGTTCTTCCTAGGAATTCATATTCAGCAAGGCAAAACAGGTATACTCATTCACCAATCTAAGTACACTAAAGAACTTCTCTAAAAGTTCAAGATGAGCGATTGTAAGCCTATGGCCACCACCATGCACCCCACATGCTCACTTGAAAAAGATGAATCCGGCCAAAAGGAAGACCAGAAAACATACAGAGGTATGATTGGATCCCTTCTTTACCTAACTGCTTCTAGATCTGACATTTTGTTAAGTGTTTGTGTTTGTGCTTGTTTTCAAGCTGACCCTAGGGAATCCCACTTAACTACTGTCAAAAGAATCCTTAGATACCTTAAAGGAACCACACATCTTACCTTGCTCTACAAGAAAACCCCATCTTACAAACTAAGTGGTTTTTGTGATTCTGATTATGCTGGAGACAAATTAGAAAGAAAAAAAACAAATGGCAACTGTACGTTTCTAGGTGATAATCTGATTTCTTGGTCAAGCAAGAGACAAAGCACCATTGCCATGTCAACAGCAGAAGCTGAATACATATCAACAGCAAGATGCAGTTCACAGTTAATCTGGATGAAACATCATTTGGAAGACTACAACATCTTTTAAACCAACATCCCTTTGTTCTGTGACAATACTTCAGCCATAAACCTAACCAAGAACCCTATCCTACACTCTAGAGCCAAGCACATTGAAATCAAGCATCACTTTATCAGAGACCATGTTCAAAAGGGAACAATAAGCATCCTGTTTGTAAACACAGATCATCAATGGGCTGTTATCTTCACCAAACCATTGCCTGAAGATCGATTTGAGTTCCTAAAGAAGCATCTCAATTGTTTTCTCTATAAAAAAAAAAAACCTCTTTTTGGCTGATGACAAAAAGGGGGAGAGAAAATGAGAAAAAGTTGAAAAGGAGAGGAGAAAAGAAGAGTGAAATAAAAAAGGAGTTGAAAAGGAGAGTGAAAAAGAAAGAGTAAAATAAAGAAGGAGTTGAAAATGAGAGGAGAAAAGAAAGAGTGAAATAAAAAAGGAGTTGAAAAGGAGAAGTGATAAGAAAAAAAGAAAGAGTGACAAAAAAAAGAGTTGAAAAGGAGAGGAAAAATATGGGGCATTAGACTTAGGGGGAGAAGCTTGATCTGAGGGGGAGCATAACAAAATAAGTTATAAAAAATACAAGATTTTGTCATCAAAAAGGGGGAGATTGTTGGAACCAAGTTGGTTCTATACTTAGAATTTTGATGTTTACAAAAATACTTTTATGTAATCTTATTTTTGACTTAGAATAATAATGTAAAATGCCACCTAAAGATGACGTCACCAGAGGCAGAAGATGATGTCACCAAAAGATAAATCAAAAATCAGAAAAAGAGTCATAAACTTCCAGAGGCAAACACTCGAGTTTTCAGTGAGGTTAATTGTGAGTATCAGCTTTCCAGAAGCAAGTACTCTTGTTTTTCGTTCCCTTGTGTCGGATCTATATTGTTGAAGTAGAGTCTACAATCTGAAGAGTCAGAAGAAGTAGCAGGTGACTTAGCAATTAGATTCAAAGTGTTGAAATCCCTTCTGCAATCTGGAGTTGTCAGATTGGTAGGAGAAGACTTGACTTGTGAAGTCAAGGTGCTGTGCTCCTCAAAAGTCTAGGATTGTTAGACTGTTTGGGAAGACTGACTTGGAGGGTCAGTAGTGCTGTTGTAATTCAGAGGTTTTGAATTAGTGGAAAAATCCTTCAAGGTGAAGGGACGGGATGTAGCCTAATTAATGGTGAACCAGGATAAATCTTTGTGTTGAATATTTTACTTTATCCGCTGCTAATTATGCTTGCTTATATATCAGATTTTAAATAATCATCAAAAACAGAAAAAGAATTCAAGTATTACAAACACAATTCAACATCCTTCTCGTGTTTGCACCTTCAGGTCAGTGTCTACAAATTGAATGTTAAGTACCTCTTTTTGAACATAATCTCTGATGAAGTTGTGTTTGATCTCTATGTGTTTGGCTCTAGAATGTAGGATAGGGTTTTTGGTTAGGTTGATGGCTGAAGGGTTGTCACAGTATAAAGGGATGTTGGTCTCCATGATTTTGTAGTCTTCTAGATGATGTTTCATCCAAATGAGTTGAGAGCTGCATCTTGCTGCTGAAATGTATTCAGCTTCTGCTGTTGACATGGCAATGGTGCTTTGTCTCTTGCTTGACCAGGATATTAGATTGTCTCCCAAGAATACGCAGTTTCCACTTGTACTCTTTCTTTCGAGTTTATCTCCAGCATAATCAGAGTCATAGTATCCACTCAGTCTGTATGTAGGAGTTTTCTTGTAGAACAAAGTGAGGTTGGTAATGCTTTTTAGGTATATAAGGAATCTCTTAACGGCAGTTAAATGGGATTCCCTAGGGTCAGACTGAAATCGTGCACATGCACATACACTAAACATTATGTCAGATCTAGAAGTAGTGAGGTAAAAGAGAGACCCTATCATACCTCTGTAGGATTTTTGATCAACTTTTTGGCCTGAGTCATCCTTTTCAAGTGAGCAGGTAGGGTGCATTGGGGTAGCCATAGGTTTGCAGTCACTCATCTTAAACTTCTTGAGAAGCTCTTTTGTATATTTTGATTGATGAATGTATATACCTTTTGACATTGCTGAATTTGTATTCCTAGGAAGAACTTAAGTTCTCCCATCATGCTCATTTGAAATTCCTGTTGCATCAATTTAGAAAATTCTTGGCAGAGAGTGCCATTAGTAGATCCAAAGATAATATCATCAACAAAAACTTGAATAATCATAATATCATCTTTTATTGATTTTCTAAAAAGAGTATTGTCTACTTGTCCTCTTTCAAAGTCATTTTTAAGTAAGAAGTTACTAAGTCTATCATACCATGCCCTAGGTGCTTGTTTTAAACCATACAAAAAAATTTTAAGTTTAAAAACATGGTTTTGAAATTCAGAACTTTCAAAACCTGGGGGTTGTTTAACATAGACTTCTTCACTTATATAACCATTTAAAAATGCACTTTTAACATCCATTTGAAATAAAGAAATATTATTATTAGCAGCAAAGGAAAGTAGGATACGAATAGCTTCTAACCTAGCCACTGGAGCAAAAGTCTCAGTGTAGTCAATACCTCTTTTTTGACTGTAGCCTTGTGCAACAAGTCGTGCCTTGTTTCTGACAACTTCTCCTCTTTCATTTAGCTTGTTTCTGAAAATCCACTTGGTTCCAATAATGTTCTTTTCTGGTCTTGGAACAAGATCCCAAACATCATTCCTTTCAAATTCATTTAACTCTTCTTGTATGGCAAGAATCCATCCATCTTCCCTCAGTACTTCATCAACAGAAGTAGGCTCAATAGATGAGAGTAAGCCAAACAAACTGGTTTCTTTAAGTGATGATTTGGTCCGTAAGGGATCACTTGCACTCCCAATGATTAGAGTTTCGGCACGTGATGACTTGTACTTCCATCCACATCTTCCTTCTGACTTATCTTCAGATTCATCCTTTGAAGATTTGTCGAGTTCTTTTGTTTTGCTTTCATCCTCCACCTTTTCAAGTTCTCTTGGTTTGTCTGCATTAGCTTCCTTTGGTTCTGGTAAACCTGCACTATCATCATCTTGCTTTGACTTTTCAAGGTCAAGCTATTTGACATCAAATTTAACATGTATGGATTCCCCCACAATATTAGTTTCCCTGTTAAACACTTTATAGGCCTTGAATATTAGTTTCCCTATTAATTGCTTCTACCCAAAAATGTTTTGCAATATTCATATCATTTAGCATTGTTCTGGCCATTTCTTGGAGTGTTCTATTTTTTCTTTCTACAACTCCATTTTTTTGGGGTGTTCTAGGAGAAGAAAAGTTGTGAGAGATTTCATTCTCATCACAAAAACTTTCAAAGAATTTGTTCTCAAATTCTCCACCATGATCACTACTAATTGTTATAATTTTAAGACCTTTTTCATTCATTATTTGTTTGCAAAATGTGATAAACACTTTGTGGGATTCATCCTTACTTCTTAAAAAATTTACCCATGTCCACCTAGTGTAATCATCTACAATAACAAACCCATATTTCTTTCCACTTAGAGATGCTGTTTTTACTGGCCCAAATAGATCTATGTGTAATAGCTCAATGGGCTTTGAGGTAGATATTGAGTTTTTAGGTTGAAATAATTTTTTGTTTGTTTTCCCTTTTGACAAGCTCCACACATAATTTCAGTTTTGTAGCTGAGCTTAGATAGACCTCTCACCAGTTGAAGTTTATTTAGTTTTGAAACTAAGCTAAGGTTAGCATGACCTAATCTTTTATGCCAAATTAATTTCTCTTCATTTACTGACACTAGACACTTAACCTTTTGTTTCTCTAGACTAAATAGATTTATCTTGTAAATATTGTTTTGCCTATGACATGTGAAGAGTACTGGTCCATCTTTCTGACTAATAGCTTTGCATGTTTTTTGGTTAAATATAATATCATAATTACTATCACTTAATTGACTAATACTTAATAAATTATGCCTATGACCTTTAACTAGTAGTACATCTTTAATAGAGGAAGAAGTACCATTACCAATCGTGCCTCGACCAATGATTTGGCTTTTTTGCTTTCCTCCAAAACCCATTGTCCCTCCTTTGCACAAAGTTAGTTCTTGGAACATAGACTTTTCTCCTGTCATATGTCGCGAGCATCCACTGTCCCAGTACCATGATTGGTGTTGCAACTTGATTGCTGAGGCCATCTGAAACAAAGATAATTTTGTTTTTAGGTACCCAAATCTGGTTGGGTCTTGATTTGCTAGTCTTGAAAGGTTTCTTGTCTCTCCTTGATTTTATCATGCAACAAGACAATTTTGAGTGACCTTTCTTGGCACAAACAGCACACAAAACATCAGAGGAAATAGGTTTAGTTATAGTTATAGTTTCATCAAATCTTATGCCTCTTTTACCATTGTTACTAACTCTATAGATCATATAAGCATATTTTCTTCTTTCCATACCATTAACAATAAAATCTTGTAAAACTTGTTCATGCATATCAGAATTACATACAATATTTTTATTTGATGTTGAACAAAGATTACTTTTTAGAGTTAGGTTTTCAGACTTAAGCTTAACAATATTAGTTTTAAGAGTTGCATTTTCTGTATTACATTCTGCATTTTGATTCTTTAAAACATCAATTTCTTTGGTTAGAGTTTTATTTTCTTCCCTAAGTGTTTTCAGTTTTAAAGACAGTTTGTTATTGATATTTAAAATATCATTCATTGCAGTAATTAAATCAGATCGAGTGAGTTCAGAAAATACCTCTTTTACATCTTCTGATGATTCACTTCCAGAATTAGATTTTGTATCGGATCCAGCGGCAGAGCTTGTGTGAGCCATCAGAGCCAGTTATGTTTCTAATTCACTTCCAGAATCAGAGTTTGGGTTGGATCCAGAGGCAGAATGAATGTGTGCCATCAGAGCCAATTCTACTTCTTCTGATTTCCTTCTAGAGTTGGATCTAGAGGCAAAATGAGTGCGAACTGTCTGAGCCAATTCTGCTTCTTCTGATTTTCTTCCAAAGTTGGATCCAGAGGCAGAATGAGTGCGAACTGTCTGAGCCAATTCTGCTTCTTCTGATTCACTTCCAGAGTTAGATTTTATGTTGGATCCAGAGGTAGAATTGATGTGAGCCATCATGGCTAATTCTGCTTCTTCATCTTCAAAAGATTCATTAGAATCATCCCATGTTGCCATCAGATTCTTCTTCTTGGGTTTGGAGTCTTTCTTCTGGTTTTTCCCTTTCTCCAGATTTTTACATTTTGACTTGATGTGCCCAGGTTCATTGCATCCATAGCAGATGATACTCTTCTTGTCTTGTTCATCATTTCCTCTATTGGAATGCTTGGAATGCCTCTGGGAAACTTCTTCCTTCTATTTTGCCATATCTTCATAACCTTTTTAGTTATGAAGGCAATGTCTTCTTCTTCTGGTTTCTGATTCTGGTCCTCATAATCACTATCTTCTGATTCTGCTTCTGCTTCTAGAATCTTCTTCTGTTTGGATTTTAAGGCTAGGGTTTTGTTCTTCTTCTTGGGCTCATCTTCTTCCAGCTCTATTTCATGTGACTTGAGGGAGCTGATTAATTCTTCCAGCTTCAGAGTGTTCAAGTCCTTTGCTTCCTGAATGTTTGGTCTCCACTTGGTTGGCAGACTTCTAAGAATTTTCTTCACGTGGTCAGTAGTGGTATAGCTCTTCTTGAGTACTCTTCTTGGTCAGTAGTGGTATCCCGAAACCAGAGTCTGAAATCTAGAAAACATTGCTTTAATGTCTTCCTCTTCTTCCATCTTGAACAGCTCGTACTTCTTGACTAGAATGTTGGCCTTTGCTTCTTGGACTTGCTTGTTGCATTCGTAAGTCAGAATCAGACTATCATAGATGCTCTTTGTTGTTTCTTTGTTAGTGCACTTGTCGAACTCCTTGAATGTGATTGCATTGATCATGAACATTCTGGATTTGTGATGCATCTTGAACATCTTCATCTGGTCAGCATCCATATCTTTTCTGGGAATTTTAACACAATCAGCATCTTCTTGAGCAGTATACCCATCTTCCACCAAGTCCCAAAGTTTGGGATCTTGTGAATAAAAGAAACTCCTCAGCCTGTCCTTCCAGTACTCGAACCGTTCCCCATCAAATAGTGGTGGTTTGTTGATGTTTCCTCCAACAGCTTCATCATTGAATCCAGACATGTTAAACCCTTGGATCTTTCCTCAAACATTATAAAGTGTTCAGCCTTGAGACCGAGCTCTGATGCCAATCGAATGTGCAAACACGAGAAGGGGGGTTGAATTGTGTTTGTCAAACTTGAATTCTTTTTGTTGTTTTGTTGTTTTGTTGAATGTTGATGTGAATTACTCGATGAATAAATAATCAGACTTAGCAACGGATAATAACAGCATAAGAACACAACGATTTATCCTAGTTTACCATTAACTTGGCTACATCCATTCCCTTCAATCCAAAGGCTTTAATCCACTAATTCAAAACACTTTGAATTACAACAATGACCCTCCAAGTCAATCTTCCCAAACAGTATGACAACCCCAGACTTTTGAGGAACGATAACAACACCTTGACTCTACAAGTCAAGTCTTCTCCTACCAATCTGACAACCCCATATTGAAGAAGGAATCTACACCTCTAACGGGTTTGATTACAAGGGTTTGGAACTCTGCAAATATGCTTCTAGAAAGCTGACTGCTGCACTGAATTTCACTCTCGAAAAATCACTTAGAGAATATTTCTTTTGCACTCAAGTGTTTGTCTCTTTTGAACTCTCGGATGACTTTGAATTGAACCTTGAGTTCTTGTGTTTTTCGATGCCTAATGCTGCTGCCTGAAGCCTCCTTTTATAGCTGCAAATAGGGCTTTGTTCAAGCTTAAATTCGAGATAAATCTTGCTCAGATTTCCTTTGAAAATTTTGTTGGTCAATCCTGTTTCACTTAATTTCAAAACGTATCTTTTTAGCTTCATATTGCATTTGAAAATTCTATTGACCAATCATGTTTCTCTTAATTTCAGACCGTATCTTTTGGCTTCAGATTTCATTTGAATTTCCTTCAAGTCTTCAGTGAATTTTGAATCAAATCCCCTTAATACTTTGATCAAATTTCTATCAAAATTCAATCACAGTCTTCTTTGAATTTTAATCAAGTCTACACTGACCTGCACATGATTTAAATTTTAGACCGTATGATCTGCTGATCTGGACCAAGTCTGGACCATGTGATCTGATATGTACCATTATGTCTCATGATCTTCTGATATGGACCGTTGATCTTCTGATCTGGACCATTAATCTTCTGATCTAAACCAAGTCTGGACCAAGTCTTTTGTTCTGGACCATGCTATCTTCTGGTCTGGACCAAGTCTTAAGTTCTGGACCATGCTATCTTCTGGTCTGGACCAAGTTTCCTTCTGTACAAATTTTCCTTCTGGTCTAGACCAAGTCTCCTTCTGGACTCGCTTCCTTTTGGTCTGAGCCAAGAATAATATCCTCTGATGATGTCATCGTTTCTTCTCTCTGATGATATCCTCTGATGTTTGCCTTTAATGACATCCTCTTATTCTTGCTTTTGATGGGATCCTTTGGTGATATCCTCTGGTATCCTCTGATGACATCCTATGGTGATATCCTCTGGTATCCTCTGGTGATATCTTCTGGCCGTATCCCCTGGTGGCATTTTTACTTCTGGTGACGTCATCCTCTGATGACATATTCTGCTTCTGATTTGTATCTTCTGGAGGTATCTTTTGGTTGTATCTTCTGATTTTTCATACTTCTTCTAAGTCAAAATATGATTTTCATCAAATACTTTTGTTAACATCAAAACTTTAATTAAAAGAACCAACTTGGTTCCAACAAAGCATAATAGCAACAACTAGTTCAGTAAGAGTTCTATTTTTTCATTCAGCTTTTTCATTAGTTTTCGGCGAATATGGTACAACAGTTTAATGTATAATTCCACGCAATTTATAAAATTCATTAAATAAACTAGAATTATATTATATTCCTCTATCACTACGAAACCTCTAAATCTTTCCACTAAATTAATCTTCAATTTCAATTATAAAGATCTTAAACATGTCAAGCGCTTCACTTTTATTTTTCATTAGATATACAAAAGTATAGTCTGAACAATCATCAATAAAAGTGAAAAAATAACGTTTTTCATTTCTTGTTAACGTCTCATCAAGTCCACATATATCGGAGTGTATTAAATCTAAAGGCTCAGATTCTCTAACTACTAATTTATGTGAACTCTTTGTTATTTTAGCTTGACTACAAAAAATCAAATTTTTCAAAATCATTTAAAGATAACTTTGGAATTAGAACTAAGTTACTTAAGATTGAAATCACATGTTTGTTCTTGTGATAAAGTCTAACGTGCCAAATATTAAAATCACACAACATGTAAGTAGAATGAGACATTTTATTGATTTCAACATTCAATTTAAACATGCCATCAGTGGCGTACCCTTTCCCAACAAAAATACCATTTTTAGAATGGTGTACAAATTTGACCCTATAGACTGAGTAAACCCTACTTTATTAAGAAGAAAACCATATACCAGATTCTTCCTTACTTCTAGAGTGTGCATCACTTCCTTCAGAATTAAGGTCTTTTCATAGGTGAATATTAATTCTACATCTCTAATACCAGCAACATTACTGGTGTGGGAATCTCCCAACAACACTTTCTCATCTTCAACAGTAGTGTATGTTTTAAACATAGCACGATCATAACAAACATGGCGTGAGGCGCCAGTGTCTATCCATTATCCATCTGATCCACCAACAATGTTGATTTCAGTTATCATAGCAATGAATTGCTCTTCTGTGAAGTTAGCCTGCTGAGCAGGGTTTGGCTTGTTCCTACACTTGCATGCCATATGACCTTCTTTCCCACATCTAAAACAGAGAAATTGTGGGATAGAGTCATTCCTAGGAGGTGGTTGTTGCCTTATAATTTGAACCTTTGGAGGGTTCCCATTCTTATTGCTATTCTTTATAGTGCGATTCTGATTTCTTAAATTGTTTGTCGTTTGGCTTTAAAATAGTTCCAATGAATTTCTTTTTCTTGATATTTGAAACAAGTAGTATGTCATCCTTCTGGTCTTGCTTGCGGGATTCTTCCTCAATTCTTATATGGGTTATCAGACTTTCTAGTGAGAGCTCTTTTGTTTTATGCATAAGAGAATTTTTAAAAGATTTCCAAGCAGGAGGCAGTTTGTCAATATTAACAGCAATTTGAAACTGCTCATTTAAGGACATAACTTTAGAGATGATCTCATGAACTACTTTTTGTATTTCATGGGATTGAGCTTCTACTGATTTGTCATTCGGTCATCTGATATTTGAGGTAGCGTCTAACAGTATACCTTTTAGCTCCAGCTTCCTCGGTATCATATTTCTTCTTTAGAGCATCCCAAAGCTGTATAGCAATATTGTTGGAACTATAGTTAAAGGATGACACTCGTAATATGGTACCATGACAACTTGAAAGAAAGAAAAGAATACGAAGCAAAAAGGGAGAAACAGAGAAAAGTCTCGAATTTTTAGAAGTACTTTTGGTGTGTTTTTCCAACTAAGTAGAGTCTTTTATTTAATAGAGGAGCTCTGCAACTAAAGAAGAGAAAAATGTAAATGCACGCACTTAGTTTAAAATAAATATTTTTTAATTTTTTGTATACTAAAAAATAATACACCACTTAGCCTAAGCTCAGGCGCAGCGCAGCTTGACGGCGGCGCACGTGTGGTGGTCGATTTGCGTGCATTCTCATCCTTCACAAAATTGAGTACCCCTTAGGGTACACCCCAATTGTCATACCTCCACCTTATAAACTATGGATATTAGGGAAAATAATGGTTTGACAACATTATTATTACAACTATGGTTTGACATGATTTGCTTTTGATATTAAACGACAACATTCATATTAGGGAACATTTATCTTGGATTATATCATGGAAATGTCATCATTTAATTTTGAATTTATTTTAATTTTAAAAATAGATTGTTGAATATAAAGTAGGTTGTTATAGTTATTATTGTTGTTGATGTTGTTAATGAGAGAGACATAGGGTAAAACTGTGTATTTGAACTACACAACGAAGTCGATTTTATATAAAGTCAAGGCAATAAATAAATAAATATAGGAGATATTATTTCTATTTACATGATACGACGCAATATGTAATAAATACAAAGATGACAATGTATCATGGATGAGAAAGATGTAATAAATACAATGTCTTCTTATTCGATTTTTTCTCTTACAAAGTGACAATCTATCTCAATATGTTTGGTTCTCTCATAAAAATCGGATTAAAGGCAATGTGCAATGCTGCTTGATTATCACACATTAATGTCATTTGTGTTGCTTCTTCAAATTGAAGCTCTTTGAGTAACTATTTCAACCAAATGACCTCACAAGTCACTAATGTCATAGAACTTTATTCAGCTTTAGCAGGATCTTGCAACTACACTTTGTTTCTTACTCTTCTAGGATATTAAGTTTCCTCCAACAAGTACACAATACCCATAAGTGGATCGCCTATCAATGGGTGAGCCTTCCCAATCAGCATCTGAATAACCAACTATTTGAGTATGTCCTCTGTTTTCATAAATTAGACATTTTCCTATAGCACCTTTAACATATTTCAAGATTTGTATTACAACATCTCAATGTTCTTAACAAGGAGAGTATAAGAATTGGCTTACCACACTAACTGCAAAAGAAATGCCTAGACAGATGACTGTTAGGTAGTTTCAATTACCAACCAATTATTTATATCTCCCTGAATCTGAAAATGGCTCCCCATGATTATGTAGAAGTTTGACATTTGGATCCATAAGAGTATCAAATGGCTTGGTATTCAATAAACTTGTCTCTTATAGAATATCCATGACATATTTCCTTTGTGAAATTACTAAGTTGTCCTTAGATTAGACTACCTCGATATCCAAGAAGTAGAGGAGTTTGCCTAGATCTTTAGTTTGAAACTAATGAGATAGATTTTGTTTCAACTAGAGTATGCCCTGCTGATCATTACCAGTTATGACAATATCATCTACATAGACAATCAAGTAAATGCACCTTTGGGGTAAGTGGCGATAAAAAAATGATCAGCTTGACTTCGAATCGTACAAAATTATTGCACTATTGAGCTAAAATGTCAAACCAAGCTCAAGGAGATT
This sequence comes from Cicer cuneatum, assembly GCA_037974295.1. Lineage (NCBI taxonomy): Eukaryota > Viridiplantae > Streptophyta > Magnoliopsida > Fabales > Fabaceae > Cicer > Cicer cuneatum. The sequence goes on along the minus strand of JBBPBO010000001.1, from coordinate 28,852,460 downwards.
GTTTAAGACTATAGGAGATACCTTTTCTTCAAGGTCACCATGCAAAAATTCATTTTTAATGTCAAGTTGGTACAGAGACCAATGTATGATGGTTGCAACAGAGAGTAGACTAACAAAGACCATCTTAGCCACATGTGAGAAAATATCATTGTAATCGAGGCCAAAAACTTGAGTGTACCCTTTTGCCACCAAACGAGCTTTAAAATGATCAATTTATCCATTATGACAAACTTTCACAGTATAAAGCCAACGACATACCACTAAAGACTTTCCAGATGGTAAAGCAACCAATTCTCAGGTACCACTACTCTAAAGTACACACATATTTTCAATCATTGCTTGCCTCCACTCTGGGTGGGATAAAGCATCACTTGACAATTTAGGAAAAGAAACATAAGACATGGAAGACAAGAAAGTATAATGAGAAAGACGATGGTAAATCAAACCAATGTAATAAGGGGATGGGTTACGAGTATGATGCATATCTTTACAAATAGCAATAGGAATATCAAGGGTCAGATCCGATAATGGAGGAGGTGGCAGCAAAGGAGCATCTGGAATGACCTCGGTATCAAGAATGGGTGTAGGAACATGTACAGTCGATGGTGGTTGACAACGACGGTATGTTTGAAGAGGTTGTACAGTTGGAGGATCCATATGAGGAGTCTCAAGTGGGACAACAGTAGGGGCCACCAGAGGTATCTTAGGTGGGACATGCGTAATACGGTCTAGTGATAAAAGAGAAGGTGAAACAGACTCTTGTAGGTCCACATAAATGGTTGCATACAAAGAGTCGGGAAGCGGCTCATAGTATGTAACAGATTCGAAAAATATGACATCAGCTGATATGAGATATCGTCGAATAATAGGAGAATAACAACGATTTTTTTTGTTGGGACTGATGATAACCAAGAAAGACACATTTTAGTGATCAAGTTGAAATTTTATCAAAACCAAGAGTGAGACTGTGGGCAAACCATGTAGACCCAAAAACACAAGAAGGAAGTGGCGAAGAAGGGTATGAGGGAAGAGGATCGAGTGAGAGACTTTGTTATCAAGTAGATACAAAGGCATGAAATTTATAAGATAGCACGTCGTTAGAACAACTTCGCCCCAAAAATGAGATGGTACATTACCATGAAGAAAGAGAGTACGAATGGGTTTCAATAAGATACCGATTTTTGCGTTCGGCTACCCTATTTTGTTGAGGTATATAAGCACCAGATTTTTTATGAAAAATGCCATTAGAGGCCATAAAATTTTGAAATTTATGGGACAAATATTCACATGCATTATCACTGCACAAAGTGTGAATAAATACACCAAATTGAGTTTTAATTTCCTTATAAAATTGTTCAAAAATGGAAAATAATTCAAACCAATTTTTCTTTAAAAATAACACACAACGGGAAAAATTATCGATAAAAATAACAAAATATCTAGACTCAAGAGTGCAAATAGTACGAGAAGGACTCCAAACATCTGAGTAAACTAAAGCAAACAAGGATGAAGCTCATTTATTGGTAGATCATGGAAATGATTACTAGTGTGTATACATAACTGACACGACTCACAATGCAAGTTAAGATAATTTAGTTAGATTAGGTACTGACTAGTGAAGTTTGGGAAGACTCAGATGGGTTTGAGAGATAATAGAGGCCATTAGACTCACATCTGACACCAATTTGTCGTCCTGACTTTCGATCTTGCTAAGTAACATTGCAATTAGTAAATGTGACAACACAATCATAGGAACGAGTCAATCGACTGATAGAAATTAAATTAAATGGGCATCCAAGAACATAAAGGACAAATATAACTAACAGAGAAGGGAGGATTTGGACAGAGTCAATCCCTTAGGACTGTGTTTTGAAATCATTGGCTGAGACTATCCTAGGTAAATAACCAAAAGTAGTGAGAAATGAGAAAAGAGCCTTATTACTAGTAATGTGGTCAAATGCACCATAATCCAAAATCCATTACCTAAAGGAAGGTGAGAGGCAAATAGGTGAATTACCACTTTGGCAGCCGAAACAGCAAAACTGGAGTTCTGAAAATACTCTACCCACCGAAGAAAATCTTCATAAATAGCCATAATCAGTAAGCAGTTACCTAAAATTAAGGGCAAAACAGTAGCGGAAAAGGCAAAAAAAAGTTTTGATGAACAGTGTTGGCGCAATGAACAGTGCAACGACTAATTTGTAGAAAAATAAAACAACACCGATGAAGAAGAGGGTAAACTAGAACTGGGACATGGTTTACCGGGAATAAAATATCACTGAAGGACATTGTGTCTCCCGAGTAATCATGGTATATGGTTGTCTCTCAATAGACTCTGGATACTATGTTAAATGAGAGAAAATGAGAGAGAGACAGACAGTGAAATTGTGTCCGAACTCGTGTCACTTTTATATAAGTTCAAGGCAATAAATATTAAAATAAATATATGAGATACTATTCGTATTTACATGATAGGATGTGATGCGTAATAAATAGAAATATCATAATTATATTTTCAACAACAACAATAATAATAATAATAATAATATTATTATTATTATTATTATTATTATTATTATTATTATTTGTAATTTGTAATTTGTAAGTGAGACAAGTATTGAAGGAGACATGTAACGTCTTGTGATTAGAGGCTTGTGGTTGATTTTTGCTAATAATAAATCAATTTTAATTTGATATATATCATTATAATGTATTCTTTCTCTTTTTTTTATGTACTAAATATGATTCAATATAATGTGAGAATTAGTATTATATATGTTATAAATATAAATTGATTGAAAATTTTAACTTTGATGTGTGCATAATATATGTTTAATATATTACATGTAATTCAATTCATTCTTCATACATATATTAAATTTTTTTATGAGAATGCCTTATCTCTCATTCTTCATGAATTAAATATGATTTTTTAGTCATACATGTGATATGTGAGAATGAATATTATATATTAAACATACATATTTATTGTAAATTTTAACACATCACATTAAAGCATGTATGTTTTATCTTTCACATAATTGTTCTTTTAAAATGAACATATAAAATTATGCAACATTCCATAAATTATAAATTTTTTTAGTTTATAATTTCTCTCCGTCTATTCTTTTAAAACCTTATTGAAATTGTGAATGGATTTGACATAAAATGATGAAAATGGCAAAATATTTTTTAAAAAAATATTATTTGTATTATTTAAAAATATTATTTGATAATCTTTTAAAAATATTAAAATTTTGTAATATAATTTTATTTAAATTATAAAAAAAATAAAATATATTGTAGTTTTAATATATAATAAGTAGAGTATCCTATCAAATATTAAAAATTAAATTTCAAATTACTTAACCATAAATATTTATAAAAGAATTTTAAGTTATTTTTCTGTTTTTAAATATTGAAATTTTACGTTCCTATAATTATTATTGATTTACAATTTGAATATTGTCTCGTAACACCGTATATACTTTTATAAACATAATAATAATAATAATAATAATAATAATAATAATAATAATAATAATAATAATAATAATAATAATAATAATAATAAACTTGATGCTAAAGTTTCCTAATCATATGGTTATAATAACAAACATGATATTGAATTTTCCTAATCATATAGCTGCTGGAACTAATGAAGTACAATGCTGAAACTTAGCTGCTGGAACTAATGAAGTACAATGCTGAAACTGATCATCCACCTATGCCTTTTAACGAAATACCTCATGCGAAGTTGCTAATCATATGGGTGTTGGAGCTAATGAAGTACATGATGATGTTGAAGCTAATTTTCCATTCATGCCTCTTATTTCAAACACAGTTCCACAAAACAAAATTTAGTTAACAAGTCATTAGCATAAAACATCTCTATCCATTATATTATGTTAATAAAATTCAAAATTTACTATTATCTGTTTCTAAACAAAAGTTTTGGATAAATTTCAATCTTTACTATTTATGGACGAGTAATATGAGACGAGTAATATGAGATACTATTTATGGACGAATAATATGAGAGTATTCTTTACTATTTATGGATGAGTAATATGAGAGTATTTGTAAATGATATAAATAGAGAATTAAATATACACAATCACATAAAATATCTTACATAAATAAAGCAGATGAAAGAGATTTGAATATGTATGAAGCAAAAATAAAAATAATTACTACTTATAAAAAATATTATGTTTCTAATATTTTTCTTATTCAAATAATTTTAATTAAAAAAAATCAATATGTATATTACAAAAGTAAAAATAATCTTAATTAAAATAATATTGTTAATGGTTTAATAGGATATATTATTTTTTTGAGTTTTTTTAGTAGTTTTAATATGAGATATTATTGTGTTACTTTGTTTATATTTTCAATAATATGACGTAAAAAGCTGTCATTAATCCTTCGATAGATCACTCTATCAAACGGTGCAATATATGAGTATTGTTTTTTAAAGTGTTATTTAAAATAAAATAAAAAAACTTTCACACCCTACATTGTTCTTTACAAACCCCTCAAAAACTCATCAAATAAACCACTTTTTTATATAAAACCCCAAAACTATGAACATTAATCCAATTAAAAAAACCTCAAAATCCCTAGTTTAAAAAATCATCAAAATAATGAGAAATTAGATAAGCTATGAAGCTAGTCCATGTGTTGTGATAGCAAATTGTGACAATCACACTACAAAGTCTATATGAGTTGCACTATGACAAACGATGCACGAAACAGGTCACACTATAAAGAAAAATATTTAATTTGTAGTTAATTTAAAAAAAAAAACAAATTGTGGCTGAAAAAAAAACACTCACAAACAAAAACTATATGATTGAAAATATATTTTGTGTCTGTATATAACGCATTGGAGGGTTTAGGTCACCATAAAATATGACGATTGTTTTGTGAAGGTATTGACTACCATAAAGCTAACCGCGCAATAGTACTATTGTCTTTTCGTAATTTTGTGGTTGCTTTGGCTACATAATCTCTTCTCTCTATATATATCACACTTCCTCTCATTTCTTATTTCTATTTTTTCTCTACCTTATCTCTACAAATATTTTTTCTTATATTTTTCTCTAACTTTTCATTCTACTTTTTGAGTTTCGATAAGTCTTTATTTTATATTTTATTTTTTAATGTTATTTTTTTATTTGAAGTTATTTATTTAATTAATATTATTTAATTTTTATTTTGATAGTGGTATTATTGTGTTGATTGAGAAGAATTGTTATTTGTTCGTAAGCTTTAAGTCAGACACTACCATGCATCAAGTTAGTGAAGTAGTTGGAATATCACTAGAAGGGGGGTTGAATAGAGATATTTGATGTTTAAAAATTTCTTTTGAGTTTTAAAGCTTTATCCACTTCGAGAGGATGAAAATCAGAGGTTGGAAATTTAAAACTATGAGTATGAACAGATTGCTAAAACATAGAGAGAGATAGAGGTTAGAAAATGACACACACAACTTTATACTGGTTCACCAAATAAGGGCTACGTCCAGTCCTCACACACTTGTGAGATTTCACTAAAAAAACGATCAACCTCTCACAGAGGTTAGTTACAACTTGTGTGTTCTAGAGCCTCACCAAGCTTACAATATCTTCTCACGGATTTCAACTATTTCTAAGTGTAACTCACTTAGAAATTACAATATTGTTTGATGTTTGTGATGTATCTCTTTACTAAAACTTTCTAAAAAGTTGTTTCAAAGATCTAGTGGAGGACAATAGAAAGTATAGAGAGAAGATGAGAAAGCACTTGATAGCTCTTAGACTTTTTCTTTTTATGCTTTGTTGTTGTATGTTCAATGAAGAAGTGCACCAATCCTTTTATAGAGTTGTAAGATAGTCTATCCATGTGTTTTGAAGCTTCAAGTCCGTTGGGCACTTTAATCAAAAAGTCAAGGTCAATAATCTGAATTACAGAAATGCCACCCAGCTGTCTTTTGTCTTATTTGATCGCATGAGGATGCGAGTGCAGTTCATCCTCGTATGGCAGATGCAAGACTTTTGGAAGTCCGTGTCTTGGTTGTCCTTTCTCTTTCTCTTTCACCAAGGCATGTCAGGTTCTATTTTAGACTTTGTTTAGTTTAACCTTTATGTGTAGGTGAAAAGGTATAGCCATTTTTATCATAAGCCTATGTATTAGAGCTAGAGGTCCATTCTACTAAATTCCAAATATCTGCGCTCATCCTCTGCCTTCCTTTGTTGCTTCAGTTGACTTGTCTGTCTTCCAAACTTTAAATACTTAATTGACTTTGCACATGGAAGGAAAGTACAGACAACGTGATTCTGGATATTTTGGCTTGGGTTCATCTTCTGGTTCATCCTCTTATTTGAAACTTTGTTGATTTACATAGTTTTTATCTTATTTGAAGTATAACCTGTTTTCTAATTATAAAACACTCAAGAGCACAGATTAGATTTAACACGAGTCATAATCAATCAATTTTGTTATCATTAAAACCATATGAGAGAGATTTTGTCTCAACAATCTCCCCCTTCTTGATGATGACAAAATTCTTTTTAGATTATGATGGATATTGAGAGAATAGAATATAAGCTCCCCCTCAATATTATTAGAAATGTTTTAAACAATTTCTTTTTTTTTTAAATATTTTTCCAAAAAAAAACTTTTGAAATTTTTTGATAAGAAAAGGACAAATAATTATAAGGAATGAACAACAAAGTAATAACAAACATAAGTCAAAGTTATTACAGACCATAAGCTGAATGTTTTTAACAAAATAAAGAAATTGCAAATAAGACACATTTAACAATCTTCAAACGGTCTTCATAATCTTACTCCCCCTGAATTGAGGCAGCAACAAAAAGAAGAGATCAGACGAATGGAGAAAGATTAAGTAGAGGATGATGAATCATCTGAGGAGGTAGAAGGTTGAGATGCAGCATTCAGAGGTGGTTGAGCTTGTGGAACTGGAGGACGGTCTCCAGGGAGAATGGTAGGAATGAAGTGATTTGTGATCCAATTGAGAAGGAGGCCAAAATGAGTCAGTTGATGTTGAAAATTTGTGAAGCTTTCCAACATTTTCTTCTGGTCCTTACGAATCTTTTTCAGCATTTTCAAATGTTTCAGTTCTTTGTGCTCTTTCTTCGAGTGGTTGGAGCCATCTTCTTTGGGAGCATCAGAGGTTTCCAAGAAGGGGTAAGTGGAGTCAGCCTGCCTTGGTACCTCAGGAGGAGGTTTGGAGGACTCACCAGCAAGAGGATTAAAAGATGATGAACCAAAGGTGTGAGGAGTAAGAACAAACGAAGTACCTGTAGGCAATTCTTCAGGAGGCGGCATTGGAGATGATGAGTCAAGTGTGACTAGTTCAGCTATATCCATACCAGCAGGGTCTTTTTCATCAGGAATTCGAGGGGAGAACGTATGATGTTGCAGAATCAGATCATGATAGAGTTCGGCCCCATCCTCCATAAGTTGAAGAGGAGCATCTTCGGATGGTTCTGGAGTAGTAGTGCCATAGTTGAATGTAGATGGAATTATAGCCAGTGGTGAGGAATAGGTGGGACATGGAATGTCAGAATCTCGTGGAGGAGATGGAGTTCGTTCAGGATTTACCATAGGTTCCAGATTAGGAGATGAAGTCTCATCAGTAGGAGGATGGATTTTTTTAATGGAGGTGGTGAAGTGGCAGGAGTAGATTTTTTTAATTTTTTCGACTTTTTGGCTGGTGGAGTTTTGGATGATTTATGTTTTGGAGGAAAGGATGTTTTGGTGGAGGATTGTATATCCAGGGGTTTGAGTTTCATCTGTTTGATGTTACGCATGGAAAAACTGTTGTTGAAGAGGACAGAGGGTTCGTCCTCAAGAGGTAATTTAAAAAATTTAAAAATTTTGGTAAAGAGCATCCCATAGGGGGGCAGACCTTCCCAGAACAACAGCATTTAACATGAAATTGAAAATGATATTCCCCAAATGAAGAGGAGTACTTGTGGTGAGATGATGAATGAGGAGTAGGTCGAGTTCAGTAACCTTTTCAAAGTTGCCCGCTCTTGGAACAATAGAATGGACACAGATGTTGTGGAGAATTCTGCATAAAGGCTGAAGGTTAGAGGCCACTTGAGGCTTAGGCGAGTTAAGGAGTGTGTTTTGAAGCACTTCAGTTCTGGAGACATGGCACTGAGAGTACCATTTTTTAGAAAAGCATAGGGAGCCTTCATCTGGAATGTCCAGAATGTGACATAAGGAGATAGGTTAATCTCCATATGCACACCTTGAAGTACAATGCTGAACCCATAATCACCTTTGGACCCAGAAGCCGCAGCGCAGAACGCTCGCACAAGGCGAGGATATTGAGGTTCATTGATTTTTAAAACAGAAGTCCAGCCAAGTTGATCAAAAATATCTTCTATATTAAATCGTCCTTTCCTAATGACAGAGAAATCAATGAACTTCCCGTTTACAACCGATTTGTCAATCCATTTAGAAAGATACACTTTCTCTAAGGCAGGAGTTTCAAACAAAGAATCAGAGGAAGTAGATTTAGGTTTGGAAGAGTGTGTTTTAATGGATGATTTTTTAGGTGAGGGAGAGGACGTGTTACTGAGGGGTGGTTGTGGAATGGAGTCAACAGAAACAGTTTTCTCTGAATCATCAGAGTCAATAACATGAATCGTGTTATCCTGTTGAGTTGGTTTTTTGGATGAGAGGATTCCAGACATGATTCTGGAGGATCGTCGTACAGGAGCAGAAATGGAGTTCTTGGATGAAGAAGAGTGGGTTCGTTTTAGGTGAGGAGGAGTAGATGCAAGGTTAGGGATAGTGGCTGTATGAAGAGGAGGATGAATGGTAGTCATAGGTTCAGGTTGAAGGATTTCTTCATCCTCTTCGTTCGTACTTGAATACTTATCGTATTCATCTTCAGAGTGTTGTTCAACAACTTTTCGTTTTGCAGTGAACTTGGTGCGGGCCATGAGAAAATTTGCTAAGTTTTGAAAGAGAAGGAGGAAAGGATTTTTGAAAGACAAAGATGAAAGGATTTCACAAGAGAATTTTTACGATTTTATGAGATAGAAACAGAAGAGTTTTGAGGAGAGAGGTTACGGCAGTCGAGGATTGGACGTGAGGGAATGATGGGATAGGCTTGAGGCTAGGCAGCGCGTGACAGGAACAGTTACTTTTTCAGCCGTCAGCGGAAGCCAATGAGTTTGGCTGGAAAACTGCACGTAGAGGGAAGCGTGCTTTGGCATTTGTTGACTCTGGTACGTTTCACCAAAAAGATCAAACATTTTCATGTTTTGAAACTTTCATAATCAATTTGGGCAAATTAATATACATTTTGAACCACACAATTGGTTTTAAATAATAAGGAGTTTGAAAGGGACAAGCTTACGGCCTTATTTGGTGAAAGAACCTCTTGATACCTTTTAGACTCACAAGGATATTTCCAAAAACATAAATAATACTAGAAATAAACAGTAAGTTTTTAGATAAAATTAATGAATTTTGGACAGACTTATGACAGAGAGGTTTTCCAAAATATTTTTCAATCTGTCCTCCTGAAGAGGTTTGGTAAAAACATCAGCTAATTGTTTTTCAGTTTCAATGAAAATTAGCTCAATATCACTCTTCTGAACATGATCTCGTATGAAATGATGTTTGATTTCGATATGCTTGGAACGAGAATGTTGTATGGGATTTTTTGAAAGATTTATGGCACTTGTATTATCACAGAGGATGCGAATTTTTGCGTACCTTAGTGAATAGTCCTCCAATTGATTTCTTACCCAAAGTATTTGTGAACAGCATTAGGCAGCTGATACATATTCTGCTTCAGTAGTTAACAAAGCAATTGTGCTTTGTTTTTGGCATGACCAACTTATGAGAGACTCCCCAAGAAATTGACAAGTTCCACTTGTACTCTTTCATTCAACTTTATCTCCTGCATAGTCTGCATCATAGTATGCTAAGAGGTCAAGGTTTTAACTCTTTTTATACCAAATTCCAACATCAGTTGTACCAATTAGATATCTGAAGATTCTTTTAACAGCTATACGATGAGATTCCTTTGGAGAGGATTGAAATCTTGCACAAAGTCCAACAGCAAACACAATGCCCGGTCTGCTTGCAGTTAAGTATAGTAAGGATCCAATCATCCCTCGGTACTCCTTTTCTGATATGGAGGTTCCTTCATCATCTTTATGTAATATGGAGGATGGATGCATAGGAGTCCCCATGGGTTTTGCTGAATCCATGTTATATTTTTTTAGAAGATCTTTGGTGTATTTTTCTTGGGAAATAAAGATGCCAGACTTCATTTGTTTAATTTGTAACCCAAGGAAAAATTTTAAGTCTCCCATCATGCTCATCTCAAACTCGCTTTGCATGAGGTTAGAAAAATCTTCACACATTTTTTCATTTGTAGACCCAAAGATTATATCATCAACATATATTTGCACAATTAACAGATCCTCTTTAAGAGTTTTCTTAAACAGTGTGGTGTCAATCTGTCCTCTTGAAAAACCATTTTCTTTTAAAAATGAGCTTAACCTCTCATACCAAGCTCGCTGAGCTTGTTTTAATCCATAAAGAGCCTTAGAGAGTTTGAAAACATGATTAGGTTTTTTCTCATCTACAAAGCCAGGAGGTTGGTGAACATATACTTCCTCATTTAAGAAACCATTCAGAAAGGCACTTTTGACATCCATTTGAAATAGTTTGATGCCTTTATGAGTGGCATAAGCTAGGAGGATTCTAATAGCTTCAAGTCTAGCAACCGGAGCAAATGTTTCATCGTAATCAATTCCTTCTTGTTGGTTGTACCCTTGAGCCACTAGTCTTGCTTTATTTCTAATGATCTCTTCGTCTTCATTTAATTTGTTTCTAAAAATCCATTTTGTTCCAATGATGGATTTATCCAGAGGATGGGTACAAGATCCCATACTTTATTTCTTTCAAACTGTGAAAGTTCCTCCATCATTGCTTCAACCCATGATTTGTCACAAATTGCTTGATCAATATTTTTTGGTTCAACTTGTGATATCATGGCCATGTTATTTGTAAAAGACTGTCTGGTTCTCACACCATCTGCCGTATCTCCAATAACCAGATCAAGAGGATGATGCGTTGCTACCTTCCATCCTCTTGGAGGCTGCTGTGAAGATGGATCAGAATCATCCTCTTCATTTGGATTGTGTACTTTTGAGGATGAATGTTCATCTTCTTCTATTCTATCCATATTTTCTGGACACATGTCATCAAACTCATCAAAAATAACATGCATGGGTTCCTCCACAGTTTGAGTCTTAAGATTATATATTCTATAACCTTTTGCAATGTGGAGTATCCTAAAAATATACCTTTATCAGATTTTGGATCAAACTTTCCCAAGTTGTTGTTATTATTTAGTATGTAGCAATAACAGCCAACATTATGAAAATATGAAATATTTGGTTTTCTACCTTTCCAAAGTTCGTAAGGAGTTTTATTCAAAAAATTTCTGATGGACACACGGTTTAAGACATAGCAAGCTGTGTTAATGGCTTCAGCCCAGAAGTATTTTTCAATGTTGGCTTCGTTCATAATAGTTCTAGCCATTTCTTGTAGAGTTCTATTTTTCCTTTCAACAACTCCATTTTGTTGAGGAGTTCTTGGACAAGAAAAATTATGAGAGATACCGTTTTCATCAAAAATTATTTTAAATGATTCATTTTCAAACTCACCTCCATGGTCACTTCTCACAGAAATAATCTTAGTCGTTTTTTCATTTTGAATTCTTTTACAAAAATATTGAAATGCATCAAAGACTTCATGTTTGTGCTTTAAAAATAAAACCCATGTAAATCGTGAGAAGTCATCAACTATCACAAATCTTTATCTTTTTCCACTAAGACTTGGAGTTTAAATGGGACCAAAGAGGTCAATATGAAGAAGTTCAAGAGGATGATTTGTTGAAACAATATTTTTTGAGTGAAAACTACTTTTGACTTGTTTTCCTTTGGCACAAGCTTCACACACTTTGTCTTTTTCAAAGTTAATTTTTGGAAGACCTTTGACTAGTTCTAATTTTGATAGTTTGGAAATGGTGTTTAAACTTGTGTGCCCAGCTCGTTTGTGCTAAATCCATTTATCTTTTTCAAGAGAAATAAAACAAAATTCAGTAGGCAAATCATCAAGATACAATACATATAAATTCTTTTTACGCACACCAGAAAAGAAAACTCTACCCAAGGATGAATGTTTAACCTCGCATAGAGTGGGTTTAAAGATAACTTCAAATCCACTATCACACAGTTGGCTAATGCTCAGTAAGTTATGTTTTAAACCATCTACATACTGAACATTTTCAATTTTTGCAGAATTATTTTTACCAATAATACCAGTACCTTTTATTTGAGCTTTGTCATTGTTTCCAAATGTGACTGATCCTCCATCTTTTGTTTCTAGTGAAATGAAACAATGTTTATCCCCTGTCATATGCCTTGAGCAGCCACTGTCCAAGAACCATGGCTTTCTTTTGTTGATCAGAGGATCTGCCTGTGTCAGAATTTAGGAGTGACTTAGGTACCCATATGGAATTGGGTCCTTGGTAGTTAGTCTGTCCTCTTGTAAGGATTTTCTTTTTATGGTAGCAAACTGAATCATGGTGTCCATACTTATCACAAAATGAACATTTCCTTTTGTTAATTTCAGCCCTTTTCTTAGCATGACAAATTTTGATAGTATGTCCATGTTTTTTGCAAAAGGTGCATTTGGGTCTGTCCTCTTGTTTATTTGGTAAAAAGAAGTTTTCATATAATTTTTGCTTTTGAGAACTTTTAAATCCAATACCAGCTTTGTCAAAAATTCCAGATTGAGATCCCATAATTTTTTGGAATGTTTCAGTGGATTTAACAAATTTGGTAATGTCCTTTTTGAGTTCTTCTACCTTTTCTTTTAGAACACTATTTTCAGTATCCTCTTCTGGAGGATGAACGTTGACAATCTTCTTGTTCAGAACTTTTTGTTGTTCTGATAGTTTTCTATGAGATGCCTGCAAGTCTAGAATGATTTTTTTATCTTTATCATTCTTAGCTTGAAGTTCCTCATTTAACTTCTTTATTTCATAAAGTTGGTTCTTAAGAAAACCACATTTATGAGATAAAGTGTTTAAGTCATTTAAGAGATTGTCAAATTCAATTTCTAGTTTTTCACAACAGGGACATAGATCAGTAATGGTTACCTCATCAGTATCTGAGTTTGCCATAAGGCAGAGGTTAGCTTCTTCTTCCTTGTCTTGCTCGGAGGATGATCCATCGCTGTCATCCCAGGTGGCCATCATAGTTTTATTTTTATTTTGAAATCTTCTTGTGTTTCTTTTGTTTATAGGACATTCAGTTTTGTAATGTCCCACTTTGTTGCATCCAAAACAGGTAATCTGACTTTTGTCAGTTTTTTCTTTTTGAGGAGACCTTTTTTCTTGTCCTCTTCTCATGATCATCCTCTGAATTCTTCTAGAAATCAGAGCGAGTTCATCCTCCTCATCAGATAGAGGATATTCTGAGTTTTCCCTTTTTATGATGTCTTCATTTTTCTTGGAGGAAGTACTTTCAGTTTGGCTAGATTTTAACGCAATCATTTTTCCCTTTTTGGTTGGTTTATCAGCAAGCAGCAACGGTTCATGAGCTCTAAGAGTTCCAACCAGATCTTCTAACCTCAAGGTGGCCAAGTTTCTTGCTTCTGTGATGGCCGTCACCATTGGTCTCCATTCTTTTGGTAGACTCAGAATTTTCCTTATCCTCTCTTGTACAGAATATTCCTTTCCAAGAGATCTTAAGTTATTTAAAATGATTGTTAGCCTTGAAAACATTTCATCAATGGTTTCTTCTTCCTTCATTTTGAATAATTCGAATTCTCTAACACCCATGTCAATCCTTGCCTCTTTAACATGACTTGATCCTTCATGATGGATTTTCAGAGTGTCCCATAGTTCTTTAGCACTTTGGCACTCTTCAACTCTGTCATATTCTTCCCTGCTCAAAGCACACGTTAGAAATAAATGAGCTTTAGAGTTTAAAAGTACCTTAGCATTTTCTTCGGCTGTCCATTATGCTTGAGGTTTTTCATCGGAGGATGAATATGTGTTGTTGATTCTGATGACGTGATTTCCATTCTCAACCACAGACCACATGTTGTTGTCTTGTGATATGAGGAACAGTCTCATCCTCCCTTTCCAGTGATAGTAATCTGTGCCATCGAAGTAGGGAGGTCTACTGGATGATCCTCCTTTAGGAATATACTTGGCTTTTGACATTTTTCTTTTGATCTTTTTCTCTTACACTGTTAGGTGTAGTTTTCTAGAGAACCTTGCTCTGATGCCAATTAAAGTAGCTGGAATATCACTAGAAGGGGGGTTGAATAGAGATATTTGATGTTTAAAAATTTCTTTTGAGTTTTAAAGCTTTATCCTCTTCGAGAGGATGAAAATCATAGGTTGGAAATTTAAAACTATGAGTATGAACAGATTGCTAAAAGATAGAGAGAGATAGAGGTTAGAAAATGACACACACAACTTTATACTGGTTCAACAAATAAGGGCTACGTCCAGTCCTCACACACTTGTGAGATTTCACTAAAAAAACGATCAACCTCTCACAGAGGTTAGTTACAACTTGTGTGTTCTAGAGCCTCACCAAGCTTACAATATCTTCTCACGGATTTCAACTATTTCTAAGTGTAACTCACTTAGAAATTACAATATTGTTTGATGTTTGTGATGTATCTCTTTACTAACACTTTCTAAAAAGATGTTTCAAAGATCTAGTGGAGGACAATAGAAAGTATAGAGAGAGGATGAGAAAGCACTTGATAGCTCTTAGACTTTTTCTTTTTATGCTTTGTTGTTGTGTGTTCAAGGAAGAAGTGCACCAATCCTTTTATAGAGTTGTAAGATAGTCTATCCATGTGTTTTGAAGCTTCAAGTCCGTTGGGCACTTTAATCAAAAAGTCAATGTTAGTAATCTTAATTACAGAAATGCCATCCAGCTGTCTTTTGTCTTATTTGATCGCAGGAGGATGCGAGTGCAGTTCATCCTCATATGGCAGATGCAAGCCTTTTGGAAGTCCGTGTCTTGGCTGTCCTTTCTCTTTCTCTTTCACCAAGGCATGCCAGGTTCTATTTTAGGCTTTGTTTAGTTTAACCTTTATGTGTAGGTGAAAAGGTATAACCATTTTTATCATAAGCCTATGTATTAAAGCTAGAGGTACATTCTACTAAATTCCAAATATCTGCGCTCATCCTCTACCTTCCTTTGTTGCTTCAGTTGACTTGTTTGTCTTCCAAACTTTAAATACTGAATTGACTTTGCACATGGAAGGAAAGTACAGACAACGTGATTCTGGATAGTTTGGCTTGAGTTCATCTTCTGGTTCATCCTCTGGTTCATCCTCTTATTTGAAACTTTGTTGATTTACATAGTTTTTATCTTATTTGAAGTATAACCTATTTTCTAATTATAAAACACTCAAGAGCACAGATTAGATTTAACACGAGTCATAATCAATCAATTTTGTTATCATTAAAACCATATGAGAGAGATTTTGTCTCAACAGTTAGCATGTAATGCATTTTAAATATAGATTAGTAATTTATATAATTATTATTAAAAAAGATATATGGTTATAAATTATTTTTAGAGCGTTAATATTTTATTTTAGAATGTAGAATATATTATTTTTAAAATTGGTTATAATATTATTTTTAAACTTTAATGTTAGTAATTTTTGTTATAAAAAAGTACTTGTAAAATATTTAAATTGTAAAATTTATACTCAAATTAAAATGTAGTTACTTTTTAAAATATTGATGAAGTGTTATTTATTTTATTGTAATTATGGCTCTGTCAACTAGTGGTGGTGTTCTTGAAGATGAAATGCAATTTCAAACCACGTCCTCTCCAACACTAAGTAATAATATTTTTTAGGGACTTTTGTCATCTCATAATATTTCATCGAATAATGATGGAGGGACTGGAGCTAATGATCAGATGAATTATTTTGGGTTTGTATGAATATATAATACATTATTATTTAATTTTTTTTGTATGATATAATTTATTAATTTTGAAATATTTTATTTTGTTTGATAGTAATAATTTAGTTAATGTTAAAATTATATTTTTATATATAACATTTATTTAAATTTTTTTTTTCAATTTTTAAATTATATTAATATTAATTTTTTATATATAATATATTTTTTTAATATTAATTTTGAATTTTATAATATATTATGACTGCAAGAAGGTTGTGGGTTTTTACAAAGGTGACGCAGTGGAACAGTGAGTTTTTTTAGTATCGGTTTTTCAATTTCATAGAAAGTGAAAAAATAAAGTAATAAGCAGGTAGAACGGAAATATACGCAGCAGTGTAGTAAGCCCAAAAGTACAGTTGTATTGTTTACTTTACTTAAAAAAATATTTAAAATGATAAATTAACAATTTTTAAGTGTTCCTTAAACTAACATATAAAACATTGTTTTCTTTCCATCATGCAACACTATTAGAAAAACCCATTTTAGCTGCCATATTTAGCGTCGGCCACGACTCCGACGCTAGTTAGCGTAGGTTTAACGTCGGCATAGCCGACGCTAATGTAATAACATTATTTTTTAATTTTTTTAATTAGCGTCGGCTAGGCTGACGCTAAATAAAATGAAACAGACGCTAGTTTATTTTTTAAATTTTTTTATTTTTATTTTCATAGGTAGTGTCGGATGGGCCGACGCTAAATTGTAAATTGTTTAAAATTAAAATTTTTAATAGCGGGTGAACTGTGAAGTGAAAATTAAATAAAACAAATATCAATTAACTCTCACCAATTGCTATCGAACTCTCAAAAATACTCAGCATTTCAAAAATCCCTTTGCACCAAACCCTATCGAACTCTCAAATCTCTCAACTCTGTAGTGAACCCTCTCAACTATGTAGTTGAACCATTGCCGTCCAAGCTCTCAACTGTGAAGGGAACCCTTGCCGTCGAAGCTCTCGAGCCCTGTGAACCCTCGCCGTCGAAGCTCTCGAACCATGTGAACTCTCACCGTTGAAGCTCTCGAACCCTGTGAACCCTCGCCGACGAAGCTCAGCCTCTCGCCGCCGTGAAGCTCAGCCAATCTGAACCCTAGCTAGCTCTCGAACCCACTGTTAACCGTCGCCGTCAAGGTAAGCCACTCGAACTGTTCTCTTCTTAATCTCAGAACATCCTTGCAAGCTTAATCTCTATGGCTCTATCTCACTCTCTGTGGCTCTCTTAAAAAAAAACTAAAAACCTAAAACCTAAGGTTCACAACAATGTGAATGTACTGCATATTGTTACAAAGTAGAAATCAAACCAATATGTAAAACAACATTGATCCTTGAAAACTATTCAGCCATGCAGAAAATCGAGAAAAATGATAATTTTATTTGCCGACATTATCAAATGCAACTATCTTATTGGTGATTTTGGTATAGAAACATACCAAAATAACAACTAGATGATTCTGATGCAAAATAATACCTTCGACAAATTATATTCTGTTTGTTTCCTTTAATTTGTTGCTTTCATTGTTTAATGACATTCACTGCTCTTCTGTTCTGTACTTTTCTTCTTTCTCATAATAGATTTTTTTTAAAAAAAATGACTTCAAATGTTGCTGAAAAAATTGTGAAGACTATGGGCAGGGAAAACAGTAGCTAAAAATATGTGTGTATCCTGCCATGGTGAATGTGAAGTAAGGACAAAGAAGATACACCCTATAAAATCTTCATAAAATTGGCACAAAAAGTGTTGCTTCAATTGAATAATGAATAAATTGTGCCATAGAAAGTTTTATTCAAAAGAATGATCTATTGGTACTGTTGGCATCCTGATAATGCAGAAATAACCAAAAGGATAATTGTCATTCAAAACAGAAACAACTTAAAAAGAAAAGAGGGATTAGTACATGATACATTCAATGCTTTGTTGTGAATTGTTCAGTTTCAATAACTTTTCCTTTCCAGTATGGAATAAGCCTTCTAGACAGAATGAAAACATATAGTATTGTGCATGAAATTTTCTCAAGATTCCTTGTAATCAGTTCATAATAATTTACATATTATCATCGTTAACTTGGTTGATAAGCACGTTTAAAGGGAAAAACTAACAACTAAAAAGCATTATCTAACTAGAAAGGATAAAAGAACATAGATATACCTTAACTCCAACTGTTGAAATTCTTTAGCCAAAGTTCTCCTTAGATATTCAGTGTCAGAAAAAACCCCAAACTGAACTAATTCTCTAACTCTTTCCGCTGTCTCCCTGAAGATTATGGCAAAGTCGTATTTCAAATGAGAACAAAAATTCATACCAACACAAATCCTCTATTATAAATCAAGTCAATATATCTACATTGCATTCCATCAATTACTGTAAATTCATGTCATGGGTATACATCCTTCATACATTTGTTCTTTTAGATTTTGGACTGTATTTTATTAAAATTTGGGAAGATTTACAGGTTGGAATCATCCTTTTTTATATTGGATACCTACTTTATGTCACAAAGACCTGGTTTGATTGGAAAATTAAAAATCAATATGATATAACTTCTTTGACTGGATTATATAACTTCAAATTGCCACTTAATTCAAATCTCAATTCCTTGAGTCATGTGTTAAGTGTCAATAACATCCTAAGCTATATAATAATTGTACAAGCTATGGTTGAGCCAACAGCACAACAAAGATATGACGAGAATGTACAATTGATGACAATACATTTGGATAAATATCAAATGGATAGAGATTAGACAAAAAAACTTACAAATTAATTTCAACATCATAATCTGTTTCTGATATTTCCAGCAGTTGCTTAACTGGATCTTGTTCATACAGAAACTTCAGAAATATCATAAGTTGACTGCCAAAACCAAAAGTGAAGTAAGAGAAATAACATCCTTTACAATCCAACAAATAAGGAATGTTTAGACAAACCTGTTATAGGGAAGAAGCTGGTCGCTTGGTTCTAACATGAGTAATTTTATACACTTTAATAGCCAGTTGAAGAAGTTTGAATACTGGTTGAGGATATGTGAGAAACCAAACAAAAAAAATTATCAAACAGAACAGGCTTTTGCAAGAATGTAGACATCGACATCTTTTCTTGAAATTTTGTTAAGAAAATTTGTTAATGAGGATCTGATCAGTTTAGATGTAAATTTGTAATAGTCTGTTCAGGAATTGGTTTCAATCTAATTGTTAAATGTTACAATTTTTCAGTTTAAATCAAATGAATCATTGAAATCAAATGATGTCTACATTCTTGCAAAAGCTTAAATCTGTTCAGTTTTTAAGGTTGCTGCTTCTACCAATCTGTTCAGGAATTGGTTTATAGATACTTTAATATAGTATAATAATCTATAAAATTTAAATTAACTTCACCTATGTTTGTGTAGCCTAAAAAACCTTTATCTAAGCAGCTTGGCCTTGGACTGTTTCTTAATCTAACTTTGCTGTAAAAAGAAATAACTCTGATGGCACCATTGAAAGGAAGAACACTGGTCATATCTCCAACTGATAATAGGTTTATGGCATGTTCTTATTGGATTCTTGTTGTTTCTTAGCTTCTTGTTCCTTGTTGAAACTAACCTGATTGTTGTAAAATGTCTTTATTAAATTTCAGGTAGATTCTTTTATTTTGTTTTTGGTTTCTCATTCTGTTAGGAACCCATAATTGGATTCCAAAGAAATACTGTAACGCTTTTTATATAAACTATATGAAATAACAAGAGAGCTAGCTCTCCTACACTGGTTATAAAACCAATCAAACTAAGATTTTGCAAAAGATTCTTTCTAAAGGGGTGGCAGCCATGAGTTCCAGATTAATAACAGAAACACCAAAACAGTTAGACTTTTACAACTACTAACAACATAGAAACACAACTACTAACAAAATCTTATTATCCCTATTTCTATATCGTAACACATTCCCATTTGCAGCAACAAATAAAGTATCAAAATAAAAAAGGAAGCATAAAACAGATGGTGTGACATCATCACATCCTGCTAATGTTTTGATAATGCTGATAATGTTTTTAGGCAAGTCTGGCTGTATTTATCATTGCATTTTGTTCAATGTCATGTACAAATTGCCATGTTGCAGTTTCTAGCCGTATTCATGATTTTGCTTTATGTTCGATGTCATGTAAAACCAGTATGAATGCATAATATTTATGAATGCAGAACCAGTATGAATGCAGAATTTTTATGAATGCAGAATTTTTATGAATGCAGAACCAGTATGAATGCAGAATATTGTGTTATATGAATGCAGAATTTTTATGAATGCAGAATATTGTGTTATATCTTGTTTTGATTAGCTTATTAGTTATATTATATTTCTTCGTCAATGTATGATATGTATTTTATCCTTCCTAGACCTAGTTGTTCACTTTTTATTATGAATTTACGGTTCCTATTATCTTTTTCACTTTTTAGGCCTTGGAGCTTTCTGGAACCTTGCAAAAGTTGAGCCGAGGTCAATTGTTGCTATTTTCTTCCTTGGAACCTTGATATAAGTTACTGCCATACTGCTATTAAATCCCATAGAATTTTATTTGTAATTTTATTTGCTATTAAATCCCATTTTTAATCCCATAGAATTTTATTTAGAATAGCTATGTGTAAGTGATATTTTTTCAAACTTATTTAGTGATTGACAAGTTAAGTTTTTGTCTTATAGTAAATGGATCGTACTTGGATGTACAATAGGGTACATGCAAATAGACATGGATTGAAAAAGGAGTATATTAGTGGTGTTAAAGATTTTGTGAAGAGGGCTTTGAAACAACTGATTTGTATATCTGAGGGAGGGATAAGGTGTCCGTGTGTAAAATGCAAGTGTATCAAGATATCTACAGCAACTACTGTTAGACTTCACTTGTACCGAGATGGATTTCAACCAGATTATTGGATTTGGACTGAACACGGAGAAGTGAAGCCAATGGTTGAAACAACGAGTGGTTCGACTAGTAGTAGGAATGTGCGTCATGACGACCAATTTAATGCAATGGATGAAATGGTGTTTGATGCTTTTAGGCCTTATCGAGATGTCCTTGATGTGAACGCTAACATGGGAAATGAGACATTTGCTGAGGATGAGTTGCCTAACGAAGATGCAAAACGGTTTTATGACAAGTTGATATCCACCAACAAACCCATCTACGATGGGGCTACCCAATCAATACTATCAATATGTGTTCAACTTCTGGCAATTAGGTCTAATTGGCATGTTCCACAAAAAGGTATAGATTTTGTTGCACAAATGCTTAAAAGTGTATGTCTAGTGCAAACATGCTTGCCCGATAACTATTACCAAGCAACACAATTGGTTTCAAAGTTAGGTTTGAAGGTTGAGAAGATTGACTGTTGTAAGAAAGGATGTATGTTATATTACAAGGATGATAGCAAGTTATCTGAGTGCAAATTTTGTCATTCTCCTAGGTTCATTCCACGTAGGACTGGTATGGGAAAGTACAAAGATGTTCCAACAAAAAGAATGTTTTATTTCCCTATCATTCCTAGATTACAAAGATTGTATACATCAACTGAGTCTGCAGCTGAAATGAGATGGCATCACGAGAATAAAAAGTGTTCAAACATCCTTCGCCATCCGTCAGATGGAAAAGCATGGAAACATTTTGACGATGTATATCCTGACTTTGCTAGTGACCCCAGAAATGTAAGGTTGGGTCTATGTGCCGATGGATTTACTCCTTACATTCAAGCGTCTGCTTCTCCATACTCTTGTTGGCCAGTTATAGTCACACCATATAATCTTCCCCTAGAAATGTGCATGACCAAACCATACTTATTTTTGACTTGTCTCATACCTGGACCTTCTAATCCCAAACAAAATATAGATGTCTACTTGCAACCATTGATTGATGATTTGCAACAACTGTGGTCCAACGGCATTTTGACCTATGATATATCCACAAAACAAAACTTCATCATGAAAGCATGCTTGATGTGGACAATTAATGATTTTTCTGCCTATGGTATGTTATCTGGATGGGGAACCCAAGGTAAATTGGCATGTCCTCATTGTATGGAAGACACAAAAGCTTTCACTTTGAAATATGGTGGTAAGAATTGTTGGTTTGATTGTCATCGTCGATTCTTGCCAGCTAATCACTCTTTCAGAATAAGTAAAAGAAGTTTTACAAAAAATAGGGATGAGAAAGACGGTCAACCTTACATTTACACAGGGTAAGATGTATGGGAGGTGGTGAGTAAATTTCCAAAAGTGACTGAAATTGGTTGGAAAAAGAAATTGAATGGGTATGGAGTGGGTCATAATTGGAAAAAACGAAGTATTTTTTGGGATCTTCCATATTGGAAGGATAACTTGTTAAGGCACAACCTGGATGTGATGCATATCGAGAAAAATTTATTCGATAATATATTTAACACTGTTATGAATATTAAAGGTAAAACAAAGGATAATGAAAAGGCGAGAAAAGATTTGTCTATATTATGCTTTCGCGGGGACTTGGAGATGCAAGTCTTATCTAACGCAAAGATGGGTAAACCAAAGGCAAATTACACTTTAACAGCATCAGATGCCAAGTTGGTTTGTAAATGGCTTAAAGAATTGAGAATGCCTTATGGTTATGCTTCAAACATTGCTAGGTGTGTCGATGTTGAAAAGGGTACGATACATGGGATGAAGAGCCATGACTGTCATGTTTTCATGGAATGTTTACTTCCAACTGCATTTCATTCCTTGCCATAATTTGTTTGGAAACCATTGACGGAGCTAAGTCGATTCTTCAAGGATCTTTGTTGCAATACACTAAAGTTGGACGACTTAGTTAAGTTGAATGATAACATTTCAGTTATCATATGCAAGTTAGAAAGGATTTTTCCACCAGGTTTCTTTGACTCAATGGAGCATCTTTCAATCCATCTTGCCAATGAAGCAATGTTAGGTGGTCCAGTACATTACCGGTGGATGTATCCATTTGAAAGGTAATTGTTGTGGTTGATTTTTAAATGGATTACATGTTTATTATATAACTTACTTAATAGACTTTTAATTATTCAACGTGTAGATGTATAGGAGTCTCAAAGAGCGCAGTGACAAACAAGACTAGGGTTGAAGGCTCTATATGCGCTGACTATATACAACACGAGACAACCTATTTTTGTTCTCATTATTTCAACTCATTTAATTTGTTGCCAACGACAAATGTAAGTAATAATAGTCATTTAGAATGTGATGATCTCCAACCTTCACTATCCATCTTGGTGAAACGTGGTCGACCTAGTGGGAAGCCTGGAACTCATTATCTAACAGATAACGAATGGAAATCTGCTCATGTACACGTCTTGATTAATTGTGATGAAATTAAACCATATCTTGAGTAAGTGTTCATCACAACGCTTGAAACATTATATTGATGCAAATCATAATAAATATTTACTTATGAATTATGTGATTGTTGACAGCATATTTTTGGAGAATCACTCAATCAACGAAGAAGACACATCTAGTCGTATACATGCAGAGTTTCCCATATGGCTGAAAGCATATGTAAATAACGAGGCAAATGAAGTGACCAACAAAGACATAATAGCACTATCTCGTGGTCCTTCGTCAATGGCAGTATCCTGGAACATTTACTTTGTTAACGGGTACAAGTTTCACACTAAGGATTACAGCAATAATAAAAAGACAATCAATTGTGGGGTGCATGTAAAGGGTCTTACTGAAGGAGGAGAAGATGATTATTATGGCACAATCAATTATATCTTAGAACTAGATTACTTTGGTCTGAAAGACAAGGTTGCATTATTTTATTGTGAATGGTTTGACCCTACAAAAAACAGGGGTACAAAGATTCATCCACAATATCAAATTGTCGATATTAAGATGGATAAACGTTATCGTTTTTATGATCCTTTCATTCTTGTGCAAAAAGTAAGACAAGTGTATTATGTCCCTTATCTAGAAATGTGTAGAGATAAGTGTGGATGGTTTGTGGCAATTACCACAAAACCAAGGGGTCATGTGGAGATTGACAACATAGAGGATGAAATGCCTTATCAGTCTGATGGGATGTCAAATGTTCTACCAATTGCAGAAATTGAATCAATATCTTGTTTACGTGACAACTCACAAGTGAATGTGTTCGAAGAGATTTTTGACTGTAGATTGTGGTGAAAGGAGAAAGGATAATGATCAAAGATATTATAATAGTATTTTGTATTGTACAATATTAGAGTTTATTTTATGTATTTTGTATTGCAATGTTCATGTTGTACTTAAGCAACTTGCTGAATTCTGATAAATTATTTACATATTGTCTTGTATGAAATTTTCCTTTCTGAAGTTCTTAATGAATTGTTTACATTGTTTAAACTTTTCCTTTCTAAAGTCCTTTCTGGATTATTCCTTTATGAAGCTCTTGTATAAATTGTTTACATATTGTTTACATGTTGTACCCTTTTCTAATTAAATGCCATTTTTTGACTTTATGACAACAGATGAATAACAAAGGTGGCAGTGATAAAGGAAAGGTCCATCCTACTCGGTGTAAACCAAAGATGATACGACCAGGTAAACTTAATGAGCAGCGGGATGTCATACGTCGCAATTTGTCTACCATTAGGCCACTTCATAGATCGTCTCCAGCCCCGTCTCAACCTCCTGCATCGGGCGATATTGTAGCATCTACTAATACTGTAACACCTGCATTGACTAATACTGTAACACCTCCATGCCACCCGACACCATCTCCCATCCATGCTAAAACCCTTGAGGTATTTGTGTTTATGCCGACTCCAGGTTTAAATATTCAGACTATGAATGTCTCTTCACAACATTCCCCACGTGAGACTTTGGTTGAGAAGTATGTGCCAGAAACTTCTAATGATCATGAGGATAGGGTTGAAATTGGGGACCACAACAAAGAGAGTGAGGATGTGGGTCACCAGAACGTTCCTCATCTCGTGTCTGTGACAGATGATAATGGAAAAGTCATTATACAACCTTATGGTAAAGGGTAAGTTACATTATCGCTTATTTTCTTCAGCATCAATCAACAAAATGCCATGAATTATACTAGAATCATAAGTGTAGACTCATTTTATTTACTTAATACTCTGTTTCTTTAATACATTAATGCAGACTCAGTCCCAGCAACGCAGTTGCAGATGTCATTAGGTATGCCATACAAAAACAGTTTCGTGAGCCTATCTATGGTTGGAGTGCAACCACTGACATTATTAGACAAGATTGGTTTGAAAAATTTATGGTAAGCATTTGAATATAATTATATGTTCAATTCGTCTTTGTAGCATATATAGGGACAATTATGTTATCTGTTTTGTTGATAGTAGTTACTACATATATACTTTTTTTTATTCCCAGGAGAAGGTGTCGTGGGATCCTCGTGATAATGACGTTGTGAAACATGTGTTTGAACAGAAGGCCGCTAAAAGACTATCTGATATGCTTACAAAGGAGAAGAAGAAAGGGACTCGACCTAATTGGATAGGTGAGGAAATTTTTTTATGGGTATTAATTATTTCTTTTGTGCATGGTCCAAAAGGCTACAAGTTGTAACAAAAAAAAGAGGTAAACTTAATAGCTAATGCCTTTTCCGTAAACTTAAACACAATCCATCATGTACAAGTTATAACTTACAATTCAAGTTCTAGATTTGGAAAATAAGTTGAATATGTGCTGTATTTGATTTGTGTCTTGTGTTTTGTTTTTATATATATATGAAGCAAGCACTTTTGAGAGTCGTTGTTGCACTGTATGTTTATTATTATGAATGGTTGTGGTAAACTTAATAGCTAATAGCTAATGAATTTAAAGTAGTAATAATAATTATAAACAAAATTTTCCTCTCGCTGCTGCAGCAACCTAGTTCTTTATCGATGCTAATTTTCCTCTCACTGCTGCAGCAACCTAGTCCTATATTATTATTATTCCAAACAGTTTTAAAATTTCTTACTGAAACTAATAGTTCCTTTATTATTATTGTTATGCTAATAGTTCAAAATTAATGAATACTAAAGCACACTATACCTAATTGGATAGGTGAGGAAGCTTGGACTGGTCTTCAATCATATTGGAAAGGTGCATCATTCAATAACATCTCCAGTCAAAATAAGATCAATCGAGCTTCAGCAAGAGGTTGAGCTGTCCACACCTCAGGCTGCAAGGCTCATATTGATGTTGCACTTGAGCTCGTAAGTATTAAATTGACATTTACCTAAAATTAATTCAATTTAATGTTATGATATCTACTTGTGAGTTGTGATCCAATAGTCTTGATTTTATTTTAATTGTGGTCCAGTAATCTTGATTTTATTTGTAGAGCAATAACCTTCAAAGAGATTTACTTCCCGATGAGTTATTTTTGACAACCCATAAGAGGAAAAATGGCGCTTGGGTTGATAGTCGCGCAGAATCTACTTATGTATGTTCTTTATTTATCTAAATTCTTTATGCAAATTCTTTATATTCTTTATTATACATGTATTAGTGTAGATGGTATATTACGTTATTAATTTTTTCCATTGATCAGGGAATATTTAAAAAAAAATGGAGGAAGTACAAACACAGCTTGGCGACACATGTGTAGATGGCACTAAAGAGTTTGATGGATCGACAATACTTAAATTATGGACACAATCTGCAGGGGGTCGCACTCGTGGTCGAGTTTATGGTACGGGAGACTTATCTCATAACATCCGTCATGGGAGTACATCAATTACACAACAATCCCAGAATCCTTCTAATTCTATGACTCGGATGTCTTTACAAGCGAAGAGGACAGCTAGAATTAGAGCTGAACAAATTGCTCAGGATGCAGTGGCCTAAGCTCAAGTGGCTACCAAAGTCGCCGAAGAGGCTAAGGAGCGTTCAAAGAAGTTAGAGAATGATTTTGATGCATTAAAACAATTTTTTGTAGATACAATTGACGCTTTGCAGCGTCAATCAGCTGGTGAATCATCTTATGCGAGTCATCCTCCTTCGCATCCTCATTACGATGATAATTTGGACGACGTGTCACTAGAAGAACTTTGATCTGATATTTAGTTATGCTTACTTTTGTAGTCCTTGGTTGACAATTATGCAATAGGTGACATTGTTAGGTTGTTATTTGATATTATGTCAATATTTTGGATTATGATAACAAATGATATTTTATGTTGCCTTTTTTATGTTGTTAATGCAAGGGCATTTTTGAAGTACTATTTATTATGTTGTTAATGTTGTTAATGCAAGGGGATTTTTATGTTGACTTTATTTTTTTTATAAAATTTTTAAATATTATTTGAGCAGGTGCTAAAAAAACAAAAAAAAAATTAAATAAATTTCAACTTAGCGTCGGCTTCCTCCGACGCTACACTAGTGCTAACTTTTCAATTTTGACTTTAGCGTCGGCGTCATCCGACGCTACAAAACAAAAAAAATTGACTTTTATTTGACTATAGCGTCGGCTATCCGACGCTACCTGTTTTTTTAAAAATGACGTGACAAAAGGTTTTTTTAGCGTCGGATGGGTTTTTTATTTACTAGTGTCGGATTAGCGTCGGCCTGGCCGACGCTAATATACCATCCTACGCTATATGGCTGACGCTATGCAATAGCTTCGACCGTTTTAGCCTAGGCCCGACTCCGACGCTAATCCGACGCTAAAAAGGCGTTAGCATCGGCTTTTGGGGTGTTAGCGTCGGCTTTTGGCCGACGCTAAATCCTGTTTTTCTAGTAGTGCAAGAGCAACTTTTTACCGTTGCATAAAAATTAAAATGTTTAATACATACATCAACGATTAAAAAAAACTGTTTGTTGCTAGGAATTAAATGTTAGACCTCTTGCATGTAACTCCTTCTATGTTTTTGGTTAAATTATTAGACCACTCCTTCGAGAACACTTAAATTTGTTATTTGATATTGTGTTACAAAGAGAGGAAAATAAAGTGGTAGATAGAAAAAACCTAATAGTCGATCATTAAAAACCAAAGTAAACACAATCGCATCCAAAATAAGAAGGTAGAACAACGCCAAAGTTATAAGAAAAAAAAATACATTATATCCTTAATTGGACTACAACCCACCAAACGTCTCTTATTTGACCTTAGTCTATTCCGTCGCAAAGTCAAAGTACTCGCCCCCACATAACACTAAACACACGTATTTTGGTATCAAGCTCGCCCCTCAATCAATCATAGTTGCTCAATGTCAATTAGACAGTGATCTGCATTTCACATCAGAGAACTTGTAATAGCGTAGCCAACTCCAACATCTCTTATGTTTGAGGAACTACTCTATAAAAGGCTACACCTTCACAGACAAAATACATATTATTTGTTACCTCACGCTTCCGCCAACTTTTAATGACTTGGATGTTGGAGTACTTGCAGGTACACCATCGGGAGCATAACCACTATCGGGAGCAGAACCACAAAATAATTACGAGACAATTCAAGATAGAACAAAGTTCTAGATATCGTGTTAACAATATGAATCAATAAAAAAAGAGGAGAAAAATATGAATAACATCAAGAGGTTAGGGTTCCAATCAAAATGACAAAAGTTATGTAAATAAAAGTTACAAAGATAATATATAGTAAAATATAAAAGACTAAATTGCCAACTTAAAATTATAAAAAGTCCAATAATGTAAACTCAATAGACTATTATCTACAGAACCTCAATATTCATACTTTAATTTGAACTTTGAGTCATGCATATTTTGCAATAAAAACTTTAAAATAATCAAATTAAAAAGAAAAAACATTAATATTTAAATTAAAAATATTTATAGATAATTTAAAGATCTACCTATCGTAAAAGAAACATGCATTTACATACACTAAATAATTTTTGAGAATTAATTTGAGATTAAACAGTTTAAGTTGCACAATAATAACGTCAATTTTTTATTAAAAAAAATTAGCTTTAAATTAAGTAACATCAATACTTTTAATCAAATGTATATCGATTTTTAAAATATATCAACCTCGATAAGAGACAAATACTTCGATTACATTTATTTATTTATTTATCTTAAATTATTAACTGTGTATCAATAATTTATAGACTTTAAAAAATCTTAACCATTAATTTGATATTAAAAACTGTGACATAGTAAATTCACCAATTAAAACTTTATCATATTTACAAAACGATGTCGTCACTACTAACAAGCCTACAAGTTACAACAGATAAGTTCAAAACCAAAAATAGCAAATTCAAACACGCTTCCAAACAAGACTACTACATTTATCTACCCAACACAGGTAATATAGTAGAGTAGTGAGATACAGTAGTTACAAACAGTTATTCTACGCGCCACGTCATCATCCTTCTAACAACTATTCAAAATTTGGGACCCACACGTGTCATCAACTGAATTCACACGGCACGAAAGCAAATCGTATTGGCACTATTTGATTTCAGACTCACCTACTCCCCATGACTCGGACCGCCTCCCAGACACGAACCGGTTCATTGAACCCAAACCGGTCGGTTCACTGTAAACCGATTCGGTTCGGCTCGCCGTACTTCCACCCCGCTCTTTTCTCCCACTGCTCCTCTTCTTTGTTGACGAAGAATCCCGTGGAAGTTCGGTTTTCTGAACCGATTTTCCTCTCCGGTGGCTTCGGAAAATTGCGCAAACGCTTTCAAAGAAACCGGTTTTTTTTCTTTGACTACGGATAGATTTTTGTCTAACGACGGCGGCGGAGACGCCAGAGGTTGTGGAAGAGATCGATCTCTGACGAGTTCTCAACCTACGATTCCGATCACGCTTGGATCTCACTCTACCTATGCAAGAAACCTTCGGAGACGAAGGTTCGATCACACCGGAATCGGATTTTCCTCCGATCGACGCGCTCCGTTTCGGAAACAACCTAGCATTTCCCTGCCGGTGATTGCGGCGGCAGTATTTCGCTTCAGCAAACGAAGTTTTCTGTGATTTTGGCAAACCGATCATTGTGGCTTTGGACTTCTTCACGTTCTTGGAGAATCGTTGAGAATTGGAAGCTGAATTAGGGTTTAGGTTTGTGGAAATTGAGCTTCCTTTGGTTGATTCGTTTCGTTCGTAGATTGCATTTCTGTCCCACCAATCGTACTCTGCATCGTTGGAGAGCCAAAATGATTCCGGCGGCGAGTCGGGATGATGATGAACCTCCGATTCTTCCGTTGGTTCACTTGCTATTTTCCGGTCCGTGGAAACACCGGAGAGCGCGGAAACTAGCGTTTCAAAATCCAGCTGTGGCATAGTGTAGTTGGTGTTGAAAAACTTAAGTTGGAATGAAGAGAGAGAATATGAATTAGAAATATTGAATGTTTGTTGAGTGTTGTTGGTGATGTGGTAGTGGCTATTGTGTTGTATTTATACGAAGGAATTAATACGAAATGGAATATTTGATTAATTTAATTCTAACGTAGCTCTTTTTTCTTCTAGAGAAAAGAGAGAGAGAGAATGAAAAAGTTATTTGGACTTTGCTCGTCAAAAGAAGACGAAAGCAATGTCAAAAACAAAAAAGGCAATACAAAGAAATCCACTCATATGTGACGTAGGCCGTTGGTTCGCAATTTGCATGTTTTTAAATCATTTCTTCAAATTGGCAATTCCTACTTCTATCTAATTAATTAATTTATAGGTCTTAGGATATGTGTTGAGGTCCTTTATGGGTTGGTTGAGTTCAGCAAGTTATTATAACGATATGGATATGTGTTGAGGTCTTATTATAATGATGTATGAGGCAAAAGAAGATGATGTATAAGAAAGTTAGTGTTCAACGTTGGTTTCCTTTAAGGATTATCCAAGTTACTAGGTGAAATGCTTAATTATGGGTTTAACAATTGAGATGAAAACAAAAACAAATTATATTTAGATAAGAGAATAAAATATTAATAATAAATAATGAATTCTACAAAAAAATTAATATTACAAAATTTTAAAATAAATTTTTACAATTTCAAATTCTTTAATAATTAAGATATTTAAAATTGAGCATTTAAGAAATAATCTCAAAACGAAATGTGATGTATATATTATGTCTACTTATTTTTTATCAACTAACTTAATTTAAGGAAATGACTTTTTTTTAAAGAATGTTGAACTTCTCATCTCTCGACGATGTCATCGGTCTCAGTCTCTAGAAAAAAAATACTTTAATGAGATACTAAACCGCACACAATTTTAGAAACAAGTATTGTTCTCTCAACCAGCGCACTAATCGAAAAAATCGACCATGACACATGCATTCTTCCGAAAGTACTTTAGAAATATAAATAATTTTTCTATAATAACCATCACTTTCAATAATTAATTTAAACTCATTCACTTAAAATCAACAATAAATGTACATCTATAATAATAAGATAAATCAAATACACATGTTTATTTTACAGAAAATAAATTAATCAATAAAACAATATCCCATTATTATATGGAGATGTAATACTTCCGCGAAGTGTGTATTATCTTATCATGTGGAACATCATTTCTCTAGTATGGGGTACAAGATTCATCTGTGTGGAGTTTAAAACTCATCTCATGGAGATATAATATTCATCTATATGAAACACATAGCTCATTTGAGTAAACAATTGTGAGATAAGATTCATCCATATAGAAAATAAGCTCATCTCAAACACATACAATGAAAATAATTTATTTTTTTACAAACATTTTCATAAAATCATATTTAAATATACAATAACAACAATCATTAAAAAACACATAATAAAACAACCTTTCAAAGAATGCATATTCAAACTATCATAAAAATGATAATTCAATAAACAAAATAGTAAATAAATCAATTTCATAATTTAAGATTGTATTTCATAAAATCCTGATTTTCATATAATTAGGTTTTTGATAAAATATATTTTTGTAATAATTACTCTTCAAAATATCTAACTCTTTTTTCTTTCTAAATTTCCAAAATAAATATACCATAAAAGATTTAAAGAATGTGATTACTATTAAAACTGAAAAATACTTCTTTAATTAATTTACTAGTCGATGTCCAAAAATATAATTTTCTCTAGATCTCTGAATGAATGACAGTGTAGATTATTTTATTTGAGAATGTATGTATATTCAGTCCAAGAGGATTATGTTTTATTTGAATAATAATAATAATAATAATAATAATAATAATAATAATAATAATAAGTTGTAGCCCAATCCACTTCTATATACCTACATCATGAGACACTTTCTTCTCCCTAAGGGCTTTTGAGACCAAATAGAGAGCATCATCAATAATTTTTGGTGGGCCAACAAAGGACTTTAAGAGAAAACATTTTGAAAGCTTATTAGCTAAGCGGGGCTCGAGGCTTAACAATAATCCTAATTCGCTGGTAGATATCATTTTGAAAGCTTAGTACCATCCGGTTTTTTCAATGTTTCCTTGGCCATAACTCGAGTTTCACTTGGAGGAGTATCATGCACGCTAGATATATGCATCCTTAAAAGAGGTTGCTATTGGAAGAATGGTAATGGCCAAAATACTCACATTCCTGTATATAATTTCATTGTTAACATGTTGTGGGCTACTTCCATTCCATCAAAAGTGTATGTGGTTGGAAATTGCTACAAGGGAGGTTAGCAAACTTGTACATTTTATTTTTATGGAATTGAATCTCATAATCATAGTTTTTTCATGCAAATTATCAACAAATATTTGGAAGTGTATTTTTAATTGGCTTGATTGACATCCTATAGGTTGGGTAGTAAAGTGGCGGAAAATTTCTTTTGTTTAATTCTTTGAAGAAAGGGAAAAGGGAAATTCTCGCCCAGTGATGGAAAATAAGATTAGCTACTATTTAGTGCATTTGGTTGGAAAGGAACAGTGCTTTATTCAATGAAAAAGTAGAAAATCCTTAACATGTTTTCGACGAAATCAAGAGGGTGTCTTGGGTTTCGTTCATTAATTAGGAGAGTAAAAACAAAAACTTTGTCTTTGCAAATAGTTGGATTTCTATGTTGTCTTTAAAGTATTTATGATGTTTTCTCTGTACCCGGTGTAGAGTACTCATCTTTATAATGAGTTTTGAATGCTTGTTATACTCTCGTTAATATATTTTGTTTATAAAAATTATATAACTTGTGAGTTTAATGTTATAGAAGAGATCGATTATTTAATTGTGAGAAAAAAAAAACAACAAATATTCCATTTATATATTTGTTATAGATTATTATTACAAAACATTTTCTTGAATATATAAATATATTTTTAGTTTTTGCATGTTTTCAACTATTAGGTGTTTTTGTTTAACGAAAAGATTTTCTATTTTTATTTTTTAAAATTTACGTTTATTTTTATAAGAAGTTTTTTTGAAGTAATTAAATTATTGTTTATAGAGATAAAATCAAATATTAGTTCATAAATATATATATATATATATATGTCTAATAATAATAATAATAATAATAATAATAATAATAATAATAATAATAAAAACAGTTTTTTTACGTTTTTAATATTTATAAAAATTTAAACAGTTGTTAATTTTATAAATCTCATATTTGTTAGATATTTTTATTTTTTAAAATTTACGTTTATTTTTATAAGAAGTTTTTTTGAAGTAATTAAATTATTGTTTATAGAGATAAAATCAAATATTAGTTCATAAATATATATATATATATATGTCTGATAATAATAATAATAATAATAATAATAATAATAATAATAATAATAATAATAATAATAATAATAATAAAAACAGTTTTTTTACGTTTTTAATATTTATAAAAATTTAAACAGTTGTTAGTTTTATAAATCTCATATTTGTTTTACTAACAAATAAAATTAATGGAACCGTTATTTTGTAAAAGAAGGTGTGTAAGACATATATACCTGCGGGGGATTTATGAATATTTTGGAGGGTGGATGGTGGGCCAGACCGATGTTGTATCATACCAACACACTTAGACTACTAGATTAGTACCGGTACTGT
Source organism: Cicer cuneatum (assembly GCA_037974295.1). Classification (NCBI taxonomy): domain Eukaryota; kingdom Viridiplantae; phylum Streptophyta; class Magnoliopsida; order Fabales; family Fabaceae; genus Cicer; species Cicer cuneatum. The sequence continues at coordinate 28,818,462 of JBBPBO010000001.1, read as the reverse complement.
GGTTGTATTAAATGCTTCAATTCTATGAAGAAAAAAAAACTTCAATTCAATATACAATCTCTCATTTTGAATATAAACAACTAAATTGAGGATTAGAAGTCAAAATGTAAGTAAAACTTAATTACTATTAATTAATATTTTACTTTTTAACAATCTTATTTCTTCTCATAAAAAAATCTCATTTATCTCTAAGAAATAAGTTTTTATGAAAGAAAATTTAGAAAATATATATTTTTACACTAAAAAGATAATTGAGATTATCTATTATTGTTAATAGTTGTGAAATGTGGCTCATTAAAAAGATAAATAATCTCATTTATCTTTTTCACACCATAAGGATAAATGAGACTATTTGTTATTATTTTTCACAACTACTTTTTTGAAGGATTTTTCACAACTGTTAATAATGACATATATTCTCATTTAAGATTGTTAATTAACATTTTTTTTAACTAATATCATATAATTTTAGTTGTCTTTTTGATGTGAAAAAGAGAATAAAAAATAAATGAGATTATCTGTTATTAAAATGTTAACTAAAACAATTTATTAAATGATAGTATCATTTATTTATTATTATATGTTTAGTGTATATCACTATTTTGAGTTTTAAAATTATAAGCATAGATATTTTAAAATTTTAAATTTACAAAATATCAAACTTCTCCATCAGATAATACATAATCTTATTTTTAACCTCTAGTCTATTGAATTTCTAAATCTATCCCTACGAGAAAGTAACTAGAGGAACTATATATTTTTATTTATTTTTGTTTTCAGAAGGCATTAGGAGCGAACTAGGATATTGGCATGTGGATAAAAACAAGAAAACAGCTTTGTCACGATGGATATATATTATAAACCAGGTCGACCTTGATGTGGGACATGCTACTGATACTAGTTCTGGAAGTATTGAAGTCAAAGTATACGCTTAGAGTTACTCATATGCATGAGCATTCTCCTACAATTAGTTATAAATTATTAGTAGTATATACTACTATAAGTAGTAAACTAGTCATTCAACCGTCATAATAATCCAACAATTTAATCATTTAATATATATTAAAAATATATATAAATAAATAAAATATTACTTTTATCATATTATTTTTATTAAATATTAATATATTATCAATACTATAAATATGTAATAAAAAATATTATATTAAAAATATGTAAATAATATTATTTAAATAATACAATTAAAAACTGAAATGATAATTTAGTTTAGAGCAAATTTTTTATATAAAGAATCAATTGTTATAGGAGAGGAGGAATTATACTTTTTTTTAAAGATTCTACCTTTCACTCACCCAAACGGAAGTAACTCTAAGCAGAATAGAAGCCGCCAACACTATTGAACCACGTGTCTTATCCTCAAAGACTGATCGGTTACCGCGTTCACATATTGAAGCTTCCTCAACATGCAGCTTCTAGATTCTACATGAACTTAATCATTGAAATTAAGTTGTTGAAAACCATGGTAAAGTTTAATAAAAGATAAATAAATCATATAAAAATTGATTATTTAAGACGAATGAATTAAGGTTGATTATAATGAGTGTGAGATGTGTACTCTATACAGTGATTCTAATTAAAATAATATATATTAATTAATATTTGTAATTAATATTAATAAATGTATAACTACTTATAACTAACTTCGAATAATATTTAATAGTCTCTACAAATAAAAAGTGTTAAGTCTCTAAAAATATAATATAAGAAAAAGGAAATAAAATGTAACTAATTAATTATATTACAAGAAAAAAGATACTAATTGTAATTATATAGGTTAATAGAAAAGATTATATGAAATAGTAGCAATTGAAGTACTTAACTCAGAGAATTTTTTTATCCAATTTTAAACTTTTCTAACTTAGTTTGTTTTAATAAGAATAAAAATATTCAATCTCAGTGACCTTTAAATACTAAATTTGACAAAAAAATGTTTTTACAAATATAACAAACAAAACTTAAACGTAAAGAGAATTAAAAATATTTAATTATTATATGGTAAAAGTATATAGAGATCTAAAATATTTAATTATCATAAAGTAAAACAATACATAATAAAACCAATAATTTTAAATAGATATCATCACATTTTAAGGTACATGAGAAACTTTAATAAATATTTAACATCATAAACCATTTAAAAAGATGTTAGCATATATACTTAGCTACTTCAGTGCATAAGTAGCTTAACCCATGAAAAGAAGTCATAATACTATTATTAAAACTCCGTGTTCTGACCTTTAACTAAAACAGGGTTCACTCAAAATAAATATTTCATAAATCATATATCCAAAAATAAAGAAAGCTTGATTTAGAAGTCCAACATTGTTAACAATATTGTATTACCGGCTTTGACTTTCTCGCTCAAGATTTCAAAGGCAAAGAAATCTTTATCCAAACCTCAATTTCTTCTGAGCTGAGTCAAACACATCAACTATAAAGAAGAAACTTGTCTCAATGAAGAATGATATGAGCTAGACTGGAGAGAATGATCGAACTAGTAATATTACGATCAATGATTCGTTTTTAAGATGATGCGTGATACCTACAAACACTCTAATGTTTAAATAAATGTCTATTTGAAGAGGGTGAGAGCTAAATTAGATGAAAAAGTGTACCTTTCATAGTGCCAGAGCTATTGTATGTATAGGTAGAAGCTCATATCTGTTGCGGACAAATACATTAAGTTTAGCAAATATTGTGTTTATATCCACAACATTTTTAGTTTTTGACTGTTAGGGTTAGGGTTGACTGTTGCTTTTGAGTAACGTTGCGAGTCAAATTGACCTAGGCATGCATAGATGGGTTATGAGGAACTGGACCTTTCTAGAACAGTAGTCCCCAAGTCGGTGTCAAGGACATATGAGGCAATGACTTAGAATATTGAGATGAAAATTGTCACAAAGTACGCAATAGTCGTAAAAGATGGTCGACATCGAGAGGACTCTGTGTTGTAAAAGATGATCCAGATCATGAGAACCCAGTGGTTGACAACGTGTTCAACATTCGTTGGTCTTTGAGTGGTAGTTGGCTCTCTTGAATTTTTTCTTATCAATGTGGTCTTTTAGGTTAAATGCTTTTAGCCTATAACCGCATTCGACATTAGAGATATATTTCATGTGAAGTTTTCTTTTCTTCGAGTTCGTTCAAGGTTGAATCATATGTCGGATGACTTGTTTTCGGCATTTGAGGAGTCGACTAGAAATGTGGCTACACGAAGTCGTCATACTTTTTCATATTTTTGTGAGTTCTTATTGACAATTGCAAATTATCTTCTCAAATTCTAGTTGAAAGGGTGTCAATAGGAAAAACCTTGGGGTGTCTTTTGAAACGATATGAGACGACACATGATGGTTTTCTAAGTTTCACTTGTAGCCTATGACTATAGGCACTCAAGGGTTCTATGCCCTTTCACTTCTAGTTTGCATGATTTCAAGGTGTGATCACAACTGTTAGATGTGATCCCTTGAATCCCTATATTGTCCCTTGGAGTTGGTATAAGTAGGGGCCATTTAAATTTGGAGGGACATTCAAACCATCTCTTTTGTACAGTCTTGTTTTTGCAAGGAAGGCTTTCCTATTTGTTCTATCTTGCCCATATATTAACATTCAAAGATTCACATTCAAAGCGTGTACTCTAATTCAACTCAGTTCATCATCATATTTCGATAAGTTGTGTTTGTGTTTTAGAGTTTTACGCATTTCTAATTTTCTGTTTTCCGTAGTATGTTTTTCTTTCATTTTGTTGTTGTTCATGGGTTTCATGATGGCTGTTGGTGTTATCACTGTGGTGGGAACTTTTGCCCATCGATGAGAGTAGTTCTATAGCGGCAGATATTTCAATCACCATTGTGGGTGACCATAAAAAATGTAGCTTTTTAGAATAAATGGTTGTAGGATAGTGGGTTTACTATATTTTCTAATATAGTGGCGGCTAACGACATCCATACTGCTCTGTCAGACCATTCTTTTTGGTGTGGTAGTTTCATTTTGCCTTTTCATGTCTAGAATGATGGTGGAAGGGTGAATTTGTTCATCGAATTCAATTTCTTCTTTTTCCTTTCAGGTTGACATGGTGAGAGAGGCGTCCACACTATATGGTTTGGTATTCACACATGACGAGGAGAGTTTCGAATGGGTCACCAAAGAACAACTGGAAGTGGCGTCCACTTTTTAATTAAATATAAACTATTAATTAAATTAAATCATATTTAATTCAATTAATTTTCAACCTTAATTTATTTAATGAAATCATATTCAATTAAATAATTATAAATATGTTAATGTATTAAATCATATTTAATATGATTAACATCAAATTAAATCAAATCTTATTAGTTAATCATTTGTTCTACTTTTAATACTCTACGTTGGGACCCTTATAGATTATCACTCAAATGTTAATAATATTCAATATTATATATATTTTATAAAATATAGATATTATAAACAATGATTGACATCTAGCAATGCAACATTTCTACTTACATGAGAAAATCGGCGATACGACTTATTTAGTGCAGTAATTGTCCATTCGTCCAAATGTTTAATTGAATGGAAATCATAATATGTGTCATCCTTGCAATATTCAATTCTTTAATTTTCAATTCCAAAGTAGACACGTAAATCAATGGATCCAATATCACATATTGGTCCATTCTAGCATAGTCATGCATTCCCACAGTCTCACTCTATCAAGTGGTCCAAGACATAACTCATATTATGTAGGAGGGATAAATCATATCTACATCACACACACATCTCCACATGGTTTATTACAGGCCCAATACCCTACCTTTATGATTATCTTGTTACAAACAACGTTTAATAACCTTAATGCCTTCAACTCCCCATGTAGGGATCATAGTGACTTCAAGTCGAAGGACTATTCCCCATGGTCACATGAGAATCGCTAATGACACTTACAAACAATTATATAACATTCTCATGGCGGATCAATCTAGTATAAATATTACTACTGATATTTATACCTATTTGATGACTTGATATCTCATATCCATGATCTGTGCGATATAGTCATAACTCTACTCACATAATAGTCTCGATATGTTATTTTCGTTATAATTAACAATAATACTTTGAATACAGTTAATTTAAGAATAGTGTTCCTAATGATAAATAGGGCATCACAATCAAGTCACATTTGATGTTCTATTAAATGAACTATCTATTATAAAGACTTTATTATATTATACAGTTAATAACATAATAAATGATGTTTTATACAAATAACCAAAATTAGATATATGATTTAAATTCATGATACCAATAATAATATATGTAAAATAGATTGACGGTAGAGCTTACACCAACAATCTCCCATTAGCACTAAAGCCAACCAAGCATCAACATAACACTCATCGATCTAATGTGAGTATCATACTACTACTTAGCAAAAGACTATTTTAGCATATTGTATAGTGTAGTCGTTCTACACATGTTCACTTCTCTCTTTTCGGTCATCTATTGAATTAGATATAAGCAACTAAGTAAATGTTTGGATCATTGGTAAGATCAGGATTAATTACCTTAGACAATTACTTCATCATCATCACAACGAGATCAATGAAGTTTGTAAAGGAAAAAATTATATCACATTCAAAAGAACTTCCTCATTCAAACACTATTCTAATCACATTAAAAGCAGAGATATACTCGACTTAGAAAAGAGTTCAAAATTATCCCTTATTTGGAACTCTTCCAGCTCAAAGTATCACAATATATGAAAAACATAATCTAAATTGTGATTTTAAATTACTTTAATCGGTTTGGAAGTAGTGTCAATGTAACACCTTACAATGTTCTCGTGATTACAATTTAGTGATCTTCACTAAAATTAAATCGGTACCCTTTTATTATGCTCCAAACATAGAGATATACAGTCTAATACATATAATGATCAACATAATAATTCCAATTTCCATAACAAATGAAATCATTCTCATGTAGTATTTCTCAAGTGATGAGATAGAACATTGTCTCATAGACAACTCATTATGATATTATCATATGTACATAGACAAAATCAAACAACTCCATAGATCTATCTCTATAGATCCTGAATTGTAACACTTAGAAAATGTTGCCTAAGTCTTTTATCGATAAACATTATCCAACTATGCTTTTACGCTTCATAGGGATATGTTTATTTGATAAGCCGTCCATTTTTTCACTTTTAAAACCAAAATCAATAATGCTCCCACTAACCTCTATGTGTACATAAGCTCACAATAGAATGTTTGAAGGATTTTAAGCATCTTAAATGAGAAGAAAGTCTCACCATAGTCTATACCATAGATTCTGATGAAACATTTCTTAGGACAAATGCCTCAAGGGTATTCAATATACCATCCATTCTAGTCTTCAATTGAAGAATCATTAGCACCCTATATCTATCGGGGCGACTCCATCAATGTCCAACGTTATTGGTTCACATGGATTCCCACACATATTTTGTGACGACAAAACTTATCGTATCAATCTAGATCTTGAGATTTAACCCATTTAAGGAATACATAAGTTTGCACGATAAACTCTTTATTAGTTTCCTAAAATAAGCTTGACAACTCAAATCTTCATAAATGTCGTTTTTGGTCTTTCAACTCATTTCATATCTCATATGGAATCTTTATAGTATCATATGGAACATGATATCTAGTTAATACACAATTGTATAAAAATCCATATTTCAGATAGAGTTATTATATTTGACTTACTCATAATAAATTAGACCATGTTTAACAAGGTTTGATTTAGAAAGTCATTAAACTTCTAGCTTAAGTCTTTACCATCACGATCCAATCACGTGATTTCAATACTCTTGTCAATATGATTTTCTACTTCATTCTTCAACTCTTTGAATACTTCAAAAGTCCCTTAGTTTATGTTTCATAAGATACATAAACCTTCATTTACTATAATCAATAGTAAATGCAACGAACTCAAGAAATCTACCTTTTACAAACTCGTTTAGTGGCCCATATACATCCCATGTATCATGACAAAAGATCATTGACTATTTCATCATTATTGATAATCAGAGCTTACTCATTCTTTCAATAGGTATAATCATAAACGTCAAATAATTTCCAATTGAATGAGATCAATAGTTTATTTCAATGACACTTGAAATATGTTTCTTACTTATATGGCCTAAACAATAATGTCAAGGTATATAAGAATCAAATATCTGGATTTGAACTTATTTTTGTGTATGTCATAGATGGCCAGCTTGATATCAACAATACATGGTTCATGTCTTTCAAGATCTACAACATTGAAAACTTTGGTTGAACAAATGGAACAACAATTGTCCTTTTATTACAATGAAACATCATTTTTTATCATCTCAAGAAATGGAAGTGATGTTTCTAACAAGATTTAGTAAATAATAATATTTATTAAGGTTCAAAGTAAGTCCAAAAGTCAAAGTCAAATCTCCGATTGTTTATATAGCAATAATGGTTACAAATAGCATATATAGATTGACTTTTGACTTTAATCAACATTCTACTCATTTAAACATCCTATCTTATACACTTGATGTACGAAAAATGTTGATTTTCTTTGACAAAAATTTGAAGAGAAAGTCTAGCTTTCTTTCTTCCACTTATGCTCTTTTTGGCTTATGAGATAACTCTTCCAATATTTAGTTCAACCATTTTGAAACTAACACATTCCTTTGTAACTCATCTTGCCAACCTAAATGCAAGAGTACATGATATGAATTTATTCTTGCTCATGTGTTGTTCACTTTAAGTAAGTTTCAAGACCATTAATATAGTCTTCTTATTGTTTCAATAACAATCCAACAACTCTTGTCAGACCTAATCAATGGTCAACTCTTGACCAATAAGAAATTCAAATTTAACTTGGTTTTCAATGTATTCAATAATATGAAGTACATAGTGAAGTAGCAAAATTGATTTACAAGGAAGGGGGGTTTGAATTGTAAATCTCCCTTTTTAAAATTTCCTGAAAAACTTCAGTTTTAAACTCAAGAAAGTTCTTGGTTAAGGAAGCAGAAAAATGGAGAACGTTCTTGGTTTTATCAGAAAACGGAGAACGTTCAGATTAGTGTGTAAAACAGAAAAAACGGTTTTGTATTTTAATCTTAAAAACAATCAAACTTGATAAGGAGATTAAAGATAAGAAATACCACACACAGATGTATCTTGGTTCACCCAACTTGGGCTACGTCCAGTCCCCACAATTGTGAGATTTTCCACTAAGTGTTTAAAACAAGAACCTTCTTGGTTTTACAGCACCTAGCCTAGATCAACCTTGATCTTTGTTTACAGAACTTAATCTAATTCCACCTGGTATCAGATTAATCAAATCACCTATCTGTCTTGATAGGATTTCTTACAATCTACCTCAAACTATATTAAACTCTTATAGTTTGAGTTTTACAATAATAATGAGATTGTTTAGAATCTGAAATGTCTCAACTCTTGTTTGAGATTTCGATTCTTTTACAGATAAATCAGTATGAATATATCAGAGTAAGAAGAATTTAACTACAACTGATTCTGTAAATGATTTGCAGAATTTCAAGTATGTGAATGTGACTGATTTGGAGAAACTTGTTAGCACTTGAACTTCTATGTTTTCCTTGAGTTGTGGCCTTCCTTTTATAGGCTTGAGAGCATTTAATGAAGGCCAATATAGCCGTTGTTAATGCCTTTATCTGACTTGACCAGAGGCATTATTTTTAATTAAAAGTAATCCACTTTTGACTCTTTTTATTTTCTGTTTAGGCTGAGCTGTATTTTGCGTTTTGAATCAAACTTTCTTGAATATTTAATGATCCTCTAATGCTTCTGATAAGAGATAATATTGCTAGTTTGAACTGAAGCTTTGAACCATTCAAAACAGATTGAAAACGATCATGAAAGCTTGATGTAAGAAGCTTGTACTGAAGCTTTTAAAACTGACTGGAGATTGATGATCATTCTGGACTTTTTGTACTTTAGGTATCCTTGGAGGCTGATAATCAATCTGGACGTTTCTGTGGCCATATTGGAAACTGACTTTGACTTCAAGATTGTTTTAACAGTCTTGACAGTCATTTCCAAAACTGTCTGGACAGGCTTGTTTGAAGAGTCTTTTTCTTTTGCAATTCGAATGTCCTCTTTGATTTGAATAGATCCTATGTGTTCTCTACCATGTAGTGATCATATTCATGTAACTTCCAGAGCCAACAACTTTAATTAAGTGATGGAGAAAGTTGGGTCTTTATGCTGTCACAGTCTGGCGAACATTCTCCGTTTTCCAGAATGTGAAGAATGTTCTCTGCTGTTGTTTTCTTTGATTCTTTTGAAACCTATCTTTGAATTAACACACTCAAAAGCACAGGTTAAATTAACAATATACTTAGAATCATAATTAACAATCTTTTAATTAACCTTTGTTTATTTTCATCAAAACTTTAAAATTGAGAGTTTGTCTTAACAATCTCCCTCTTTTTTATGATGACAAACATGTTAATTTAGATTTTAATTTTGATTCTAATTTTGAAAGAGCTTGAAAGCTCCCCCTCAATTTGTGCAGTGATTTAAATTTAACAGAAGATAAATCATGCAATTTCAAAAGATAAATCAATTCAGCAAATGGATTCATAAAGACATTTCATTAGATATCAAAGACAATTACATTGTGAGATTAAGTTAGAAAATATACAGAAGCACCAAATACAAAAGGACTTCTATCTAATTAAGGACTAAAACTTAATCTAAAATCTTCAAATTAATTCTCCCCCTTTGTCACAACAAAAAGGTAGGAGAAAAAGATCCTAAGATGCCAAGGATGGTGAAGATCCTTCTGAAGATGAGGGCTTCGCAGGATTAGCAACAGGTTGAGGAGATGGAGAAAGATGAATAGGAGGAGGAACAAGTCCAAGCTTTGGAGCAAGTTGTTCTTTTATCCATGTGCGCAGGAGGGTGGACTCTAAATCCTGCTGAGTTTGGCGTGCCATAATAGTTTGTAGGGCAGCCATGATCTCAGAGTTCGTAGGTTCCTTTGGTGGAGGAGGAGGAGGCATAGCAGAAGCAGGATGAGTAGAAGTTGGAGGAGTGGAGGCAGAAGGTGAGGGATTGGATTTCTGATTAATGGATGGTCCAGGAGTATCAGAAAAAGTCAAGAATTGACTTATCCCAAAGAGAGAAGGATTGGTTTTCTGTGGGGAAATGAAGAGGGGTGACATAGAGGAGACGTGCTGATGTGGTAGGAGAGTGCACATGTCGTCTATGGGTGAATGGATGTGGTGGAGAAAGTCTGTGGAGGACAGGGTTGTAGTTGGGGGAAAAACGGAGAAAGTGTGAGGAAGGTTTGTTTGAACAGGAGAACTTTCTCTGTTTTCAACAGAACATTCTTGAGCAGTTTCTGCTGCTTCAGGAAGGTCTGGTGAGGGCTGTGGTGAGGCTGGGATTGGAGCAGGATCAGCAATTCTTTTCCTTGAGGAGCGTTTCCTTTTTAGTGAAGGTGGAAAGGATGAAGGAGCACTTGCCTCAGACGTAGCTTTCTTCATATGAGAAATGTTTTTTGAAGAAAACTTGGAGATTTTGATCAAGCTTTTCTCATTACTGAGAGGGATTTGAAAATGCCTGAATATCTTGGTCAAAATCATCCCATAAGGGACAGTATTCTTCCTGTAATCCTTGTTGGCTGCAGTAATCATATGATTGCTGATTATGTGTGGAAGGTTTAGGCGCTTGCAGTTTAAAAGGTGATGGATTACAAGGGCATCATTATCAGAGACATACTCATGACTTCCACAGGGGGGAAGTATGGTGTAATGACTGATGCTATTGAAAATTTTGGGAAGGGGTTTGAGGAAGGTTGAGAGTTGTTGTGTAGACCCTTCTAGGAACAGATCAGAGAGTACCTCTGTCTTGTTCAGATTTAAAGCAGTATACCATTTTTCTCCATAAATGGCAGGCCCTTCAGTGGGAAGATTCAGAATTGTGGCCAGAGTTTCAGGGGTGAGGATGATTTCAATCCCTTTAACTTTGGAGATAATCAGGGACTTTTCAGAGAAAGTCTTTGCTTGGCAGTAGAATGCCATGATTACATCTGGGTAATAGCATTCTGATGTCTGAAGGAAGGAAGTCCAGCCTAAAACATCAGTGTGATGTTTTATAGCATTTCCATCAACGACCAGATTGTCAAACATGACAACCCGTCCCACTCCAATAGGACGATCAGCCCATTTCTCTTTGAAAATTTTAGTTGCAGAGAGGGGAATCAGAGGTATAGTTTGGAGGGTCAGATGGAGAATGTTGGGGAGCAGAAGGAGTAGTGTGGGGGCAGAAGAAACAGTGTGGGGGGCAGAAGGAGTAGAAGGGGGCAGAAGGAATAATGGGGGGTCAGAAGGAATAGTGTAGGGGACAGAAGAAACATTTGGAGGGGCTGAAGGAGTGGTAAGGGGGGCAGAAGGAGATGGCTTCTTTTTGAGCTGTTTTGGTCCCCTAGTTTTACTTCTCTGGGAAATCTTCAGATTCTTCCTAGCTATGTATTGAGAGAGGGTTACAGCAGATTTTTTCTTCATGGTTTTAGAGGGGGGTTGAGATGGTTTGGATGGGGAGGCGATTTCATTTAACTTATTTCTCTTCTGATTGGGAGGAGTTGTAAATGAAGGTTCAGGAGTTTGCTGCTGTGTTTGGGATATTTTTTGTTGAGAGGTTGCTGGAACACTGGAAAGAGGGACATCCATTTCTTCCTCATCAGAGTCAGAAATTATAAACACGGAAGCATAAGTTTTTTTAGGGTTCGAAGTCCCCATTCTAGAAAGAATTCGCATAGACATTCGTTTTGGGGGTTTAGTGGTGTTTCTCAAGTGAGGAGGAACTTGAGCAGTGTTGGGTACAAATTTAGGGTGAGAAGGAGGAAAAATCGTTGCGAGTGGTTTAATAGGAAGAGGGATAGGGCTTGATTCCCGTGAAGACGAGGATGAGGATTCTGATGAAGAAAATGGCATTTTGATGGGAGAGGGTCTGGGTGGTGGGGAAGGTGAACGATAGTGAAATGGAGAAGAAGGTGGTGGTGATGGTGATTTAGTACGTGTATTTTTACGAGCACTGGATTTAGTTCTGGCCATTTTGAGTTTTTTCAGAAAGGCAGAAAGATTTAGAAGAAGACGAAGGGAAGGATTCTAAAGGGTTTGTGAGAAACTGCAAAGACATAATTGCCTTTTTAGAGAGAATAGATAATGATGAGTGAAACCTAGGGAAGGGGGTTTTGAAAAGATGTAACGCCATTACTTTGAAAGGGTGTCAGGGCGTTTTTGGAGGCAGGGGACAAGAGCATTAAATGCCAAAACTCTCATTTTCCTTTTTGCATGCGCAGAGAGGAAGTAACACGCAGAGGAGAAAGTTGATTTAAAAACGGAGAAAGTTGCCTGAAACACGGAGATTGATAAACGTTCTCTGTTTTTTGCAAAAGCAATTTTAATGAGATTTCACTAGATTTCTCATGATTTTCAGTCTTTCCTTTATTGAATTAAAACTCTCCTCAACAAGAGGCTTTGTAAATACATCAGCAAGCTCATTTTGGGTATCAACCAAGATTAATTCAATGTTTTTCTTGCTAACATGATCTCGAATGAAATGATGCTTGATTTCAATGTGCTTAGATCTAGAATGCTGAATTGGATTTTTAGACAAATTTATGGCACTGGTATTATGACAGTAAATTGGAACATTAGAATAACTTACAGAGAAGTCTTCAAGTTGATTCTTTATCCAAATTACTTGGGAGCAACAATTTGCAGCTGATACGTATTCAGCTTCAGTAGTTGATAGTGCAATTGTGTTTTGCTTCCTACATGACCAGCTGATTAAAGCTTCTCCCAGGAACTGGCATGAGCCACTTGTGCTTTTTCTTTCAGTTTTACCCCCAACATAATCAGCGTCGCAGTAAGCTACAAGATCAAAATGTGAACCTTTTCTATACCAAAGGCCAAGATCAGTAGTACCAACAAGATATCTAAAAATTCTTTTTACAGCAGTTAAATGAGATTCTTTGGGTGCAGATTGAAATCTAGCACATAATCCTACTGCAAATACAATATCAGGCCTACTTGCAGTTAGATATAACAAAGAACCAATCATTCCTCTATACTCTTTTTCATAGACAGATTTTCCATTTTCATCTTTGTCCAATGAAGAAGATGGATACATGGGAGTAGTCATGATTTTGGCTTCATTCATTTTATATTTTGTTAAAAGATCTTTTGTATATTTTTCTTGACAAATGAAAATGCCATCATCATGCTGCTTAATTTGTAAACCAAGAAAGTATCTCAACTCCCCCATCATGCTCATTTCAAATTCACTTTGCATAAGATTTGAAAAGGCATCACACATTTTTTCATTGGTGGAACCAAAGATTATATCATCAACATACACTTGCACTATGAGTAAATCATTTTTATCATTTTTCTTAAAGAGTGTAGTGTCAATGTTTCCTCTGGAAAAACCATTTTTGATTAAAAAAGAACTTAATCTTTCATACCAAGCTCTTGGTGCTTGTTTCAGACCATATAGAGCTTTGGTAAGTCTATAAACATGGTCTGGTTTTGATTGATCTTCAAAACCAGGGGGTTGTCGTACATAAACTTGCTCATTTAAAAAACCGTTTAAAAAAGCACTTTTTACATCCATTTGAAAAAGTTTTATGAGTTTATGAGATGCATATGCAAGAAGGATTCGTATAGCCTCTAACCTTGCAACTGGTGCGAAAGTTTCATCATAGTCAATACCTTCTTGTTGATTGTAACCTTGAGCAACCAGTCTGGCTTTGTTACGAATGACCTTACCTTCTTCATCCAGTTTGTTTCTAAACACCCATCTTGTTCCTATGATGGTCTGGTTTTGAGGATCTGGGACAAGATTCCAGACTTCATTCTTTTCAAACTGATAAAGTTCTTCTTTCATCGCATTAATCCAAGATTGATCAACAATGGCTTCTTTGATTGACTTTGGTTCGAGTTGGGAGATCATTGCCATGTTGTTGTTGTCATCCTCTTTGAAAGACATTCTGGTTCGAATTCCATCAGCTGTATTTCCAATAATCTGATCCTGGGGATGATCACTGATTGTTTTCCAGCTTTTTGGAAGAGAATGGAGTGGAGACTGTTTATCAGTCTGGTTTTCCTAGGGAACATTCTGCTGCTGCTGTCCAGAATGTTCTTCTTCTTCATCATCTTTCTTGCTCATTTCCAGATCATCAAATTCATCAAATAATACATGTATACTAATTTCAACATCCTTTGTTTTGAGATTAAACACACGAAATCCTTTAGATTCGATTGAGTATCCCAAAAATATGGCTTTGTCTGATTTAGCATCAAACTTTCCAAGGTTTTCTTTGTTGTTCAAGATGTAACAATAACAACCAAAAATGTGAAAATATGAAATGTTTGGCTTTCTATTTTTCCAGATTTCATATGGTGTTTTGTTGATGATTTTTCTTATTGTCACACAGTTTAAAATGTAGCATGAAGTGTTTATGGCTTCAGCCCAAAAGTATTTTTCAACATTTGATTCTTCCAACATTGTTCTTGCCATTTCTTGCAATGTTCTATTCTTTCTTTCAACAACTCCGTTTGTTGAGGAGTTCTTGCACAAGATAGATTATGAGAAATGCCAAGATCTTCAAAAAAGTTTTTAAAAGAGGCATTTATGAATTCTCCTCCATGATCACTTCTTACAGAAATGATTTTGGAATCTTTTTCATTTTGAACCTTCTTACAAAAGTTTTTGAAAGCATCAAATGCATCATCTTTTTGTTTTAAAAATAAGACCCATGTATATCGAGAGTAATCATCAACAACAACAAAACCATATCTCATTCCACCTAGACTTGTTGTTTTAATAGGACCAAAAAGATCTATGTGAAGCAACTCAAGGACTCTATTTGAGGAAATAAACTCTTTTGGACGAAAGCTACTTTTAACTTGTTTTCCTTTAGCACAAGCTTCACATATTTTATCTTTATCAAAATTGATTTTTGGTAATCCTCTAACAAGTTCTAGTTTTGAAATCTTTGAAATAGTTTTCATACTGATGTGTCATGTCCTCTTATGCCAAATCCATTTATCTTTGTTTATGGACATGAAGCAGGATTCATCAGGTAATTCTTCAAGGTATAAAACATAAAGATTGTTTTTTCTTATACCTGAAAAAATGAGTTCGCCAGTTTTTTTTTAACTTCACAGAAGTTTGGTTTAAAGATAACCTCGAAGCCATTGTCACATAGTTGACTTATGCTTAAGAGATTATGTTTCAGACCTTCTACATATTGAACATCAGAAATTTGAGCTGAGTTTTTCTTACCAATGGTTCCTTTACCTTTGATTTGAGCTTGGTTGTTGTTACCAAAGGTTACATAACCTCCTTCTTTCTTTTCAAATGACAGGAAACAGCTTTTATCTCCTGTCATATGTCTTGAACAGCCACTGTCCAAGAACCATGGCTTTCTCTTGACAAGTTGAAATCCATTCTGCATAAGGTGTTACTTTAACTTTAGGTACCCACTTTGTCTTGGGTCCTTGAGAGTTAGTTTTAATCATTTCTTTCTTTTTAAAATGACATGTTGATTCTTGATGACCAAATTTGAGACAATAGGAACATTTAATAGTTGGTCTTGGTATTGTTTTTGAAATCTGAGTTTTCGAAGGTTGGAATCTTGATTGTGTAAAGATTCTGAATCGTTCTCCCTTTTTCAAACTTTCTAGAGAAGGTTCAGTTTTTCTTATTGAACTTTCTCCGTTTTGAGAATAGGCTGGAGAACGTTCTGGTTTTTTCAAAATTGGCTCTTTTCTTTCAAATATCTTTCTGCTCTTATTCTTCTCATCCCGTTTTTTGAAATAGCAAGCAAATTCCAAATGTCCAAGTTTTTTACAGTATGAACATTTTGTTTTGCATTTTTCGATCTTGCTTTCCAGAATAAAAAAGTTTTCATATATTTTGGTTTTTTGAGATTGATCAAAACCAAGACCAGCTTTATCAAATATTCCTATTTGTGATCCCATGATTTTCTGAAAAGTTTCAGTAGCTTTTATAAAATTAAGCAAATCAGTTTTCAATATTTCATTTTCAGATTTAAGGTGAACGTTCTCCATTTTAGCTGCAGAACGTTCTTGACCTTTCTGAATTTCACAACTTTGCTGTTTTGATCCTCTCAGTTCTTGAATGGTATTTTTTGAGAATCTCAATCATGGCCTGAGCCTTTTCTTTTTCTTCTTTTTCTTTAAAAACTTGTTCTTTTAAGGAACTACATTTTTGTATGAGAGTGTTCGAATCATTTAGCAAGTTGTCAAATTCTTTTCCCATTAATTCACACAGATAACAGGATTCAGAATTTATTACCTCGTTTTCTTCTGTATCTGCCATCAAACATATGTTGGCTTCTTCTTCTGTGTCTGATTCTTCTGAGTCATCCCATGTGGCCAGCATTGATTTCTTTTTGGAAGGAAATCGTTTTGGTGTTTTCTTATTCAAGGGACATTCAGATTTGTAATGTCCTAGTTTATTGCAACCAAAACATGTAATCTGGCTCTTATCAACTTCTGTTTTGGGATTTTTATTTGGAAATCCTTTTTTGATTTGATCTCTCCTTCTCATCATTCTTTGTATTTTTCTAGTGAGAAGAGCAATTTCTTCATCAGCATCTTCTTGTCCAGTTTCTTCTGGTTCTTCATCAGTTTGTAGTATGATGCTTTCTTGAGATGCCTTCAGAGCTACTGCTTTGCCTTTCTTGGCAGGTTTATCTTCTTGTAGCAGTATTTCATGTGCTCTTAAAGTTCCTATCAATTCTTCCAGGGGAAGTGTTTCAAAATTTTTGGCTTGGCTTATAGCTGTTACCATTGGTCTCCATACAATTGGAAGACATCTCATGATCTTTCTTACCCTGTCTTGTATTGAATAGGCTTTTCCAAGAGAACGCATTTCATTCACTATTGTTGTGAATCTTGCATACATCTCGTCAATGGTTTCTCCTTCGTGCATCTCAAATAATTCAAATTTTCTTATACCAATGTCTATTCTTGTTTCTTTGACATGGCTTGTGCCTTCATGGTGAGTTTGTAATGTGTCCCATACTTCTTTAGCAGTTTCACATTCGTCTACTCTTTCACTTTCTTCCCTGCTCAAAGCACACGATAAGAATAAATGAGCTTTAGAGTTTAGGAGTACCTTAGCTTTATCATCAGGAGTCCAGTCTGCTTCTTTCTTTTCTGTTGAAGCTGGATCTTCTTGATTCATTCTTGGAACATGATTTCCATTTATTATGATGTTCCACATGCCTGTGTCCTGTGATTTGAGAAACAATTGCATTTTGTTTTTCCAAAAGTAATAATCAGTACCATCAAAGAATGGTGGTCTGTTTGAGGATCCTCCCTCAACAATGTATTTTGCTTTAGACATTTTCTGGATCTTTTTCTCTAACAATGATTAGGTGTTCTTTTTAGAGACCTTGCTCTGATGCCAATTGAAGTAGCAAAATTGATTTACAAGGAAGGGGGGTTTGAATTGTAAATCTCCCTTTTTAAAATTTCCTGAAAAACTTCAGTTTTAAACTCAAGAAAGTTCTTGGTTAAGGAAGCAGAAAAATGGAGAACGTTCTTGGTTTTATCAGAAAACGGAGAACGTTCAGATTAGTGTGTAAAATAGAAAAACGGTTTTGTATTTTAATCTTAAAAACAATCAAACTTGATAAGGAGATTAAAGATAAGAAATACCACACACAGATGTATCCTGGTTCACCCAACTTGGGCTACGTCCAGTCCCCACAATTGTGAGATTTTCCACTAAGTGTTTAAAACAAGAACCTTCTTGGTTTTACAGCACCTAGCCTAGATCAACCTTGATCTTTGTTTACAGAACTTAATCTAATTCCACCTGGTATCAGATTAATCAAATCACCTATCTGTCTTGATAGGATTTCTTACAATCTACCTCAAACTATATTAAACTCTTATAGTTTGAGTTTTACAATAATAATGAGATTGTTTAGAATCTGAAATGTCTCAACTCTTGTTTGAGATTTCGATTCTTTTACAGATAAATTAGTATGAATATATCAGAGTAAGAAGAATTTAACTACAACTGATTCTGTAAATGATTTGAAGAATTTCAAGTATGTGAATGTGACTGATTTGGAGAAAATTGTTAGCACTTGAACTTCTATGTTTTCCTTGAGCTATGGCCTTCCTTTTATAGGCTTGAGAGCATTTAATGAAGGCCAATATAGCCGTTGTTAATGCCTTTATCTGACTTGACCAGAGGCATTATTTTTAATTAAATGTAATCCACTTTTGACTCTTTTTATTTTCTGTTTAGGCTGAGCTGGATTTTGCGTTTTGAATCAAACTTTCTTGAATATTTAATGATCCTCTAATACTTCTGATAAGAGATAATATTGCTAGTTTGAACTGAAGCTTTGAACCATTCAAAAGAGATTGAAAACGATCATGAAAGCTTGATGTAAGAAGCTTGTACTGAAGCTTTTAAAACTGACTGGAGATTGATGATCATTCTGGACTTTTTGTACTTTAGGTATCCTTGGAGGCTGATAATCAGTCTGGACGTTTCTGTGGCCATATTGGAAACTGACTTTGACTTCAAGATTGTTTTAACAGTCTTGACAGTCATTTCCAAAACTGTCTGGACAGGCTTGTTTGAAGAGTCTTTTTCTTTTGCAATTCGAATGTCCTCTTTGATTTGAATAGATCCTATGTGTTCTCTGCCATGTAGTGATCATATTCATGTAACTTCCAGAGCCAACAACTTTAATTAAGTGATGGAGAAAGTTGGGTCTTTATGCTGTCACAGTCTGGCGAACATTCTCCGTTTTCCAGAATGTGAAGAATGTTCTCTGCTGCTGTTTTCTTTGATTCTTTTGAAACCTATCTTTGAATTAACACACTCAAAAGCACAGGTTGAATTAACA
The DNA here is from genome assembly GCA_037974295.1 of Cicer cuneatum. Lineage (NCBI taxonomy): Eukaryota > Viridiplantae > Streptophyta > Magnoliopsida > Fabales > Fabaceae > Cicer > Cicer cuneatum. The sequence continues at coordinate 28,799,472 of JBBPBO010000001.1, read as the reverse complement.
ATATACTTAGAATCATAATTAACAATCTTTTAATTAACCTTTGTTTATTTTCATCAAAACTTTAAAATTGAGAGTTTGTCTTAACAATCTCCCCCTTTTTGATGATGACAAACATGTTAATTTAGATTTTAATTTTGATTCTAATTTTGAAAGAGCTTGAAAGCTCCCCCTCAATTTGTGCAGTGATTTAAATTTAACAGAAGATAAATCATGCAATTTCAAAAGATAAATCAATTCAGCAAATGGATTCATAAAGACATTTCATTAGATATCAAAGACAATTACATGATGTGATTGATCATATCATACAATTTCATGATCACAAGATTGAAGTATCCTACATTTAAGGAATCGATTCGATGTTTCTTACAAGCATCCTTTTTGTCCTTATAGGAGCAGGTTACTCAAGACTCAATTGTTCAAAAATATACATCTTTTCTCAAATTTTGAGGATCGTTCTCAAATTTCGATACCATTCTAGAAATTCATTTTTAGATATATCTTGTCCTTCTCAAGGACATTTCCCAGTTAATTTTTGGTCTAATTTCGTGATAATTTGAATTACGTAAACATGTAGAATTTAAATATCATGATTAAAACACATTTAACATGACTTTATTAAATATGCTCTCACTATTTTATTCAAATCAATGACCCTCGCCATTGATTCAGAAAATCTCATTGGAAGATTTTATAGTGAGACCAAGATCCAAATTTCACTTTATTTTGAGACAACTGAGTTGATTCACCAAAAACATGACTATTTAGGTATGAAACTCCTTTCCAATTACGTCACATGTAACTCTTGGATCAATTGGATGAACAACTCTTGTTCTAATTCATCTCATTAATTTAAAGCCCAACTAATTTGCCTATTATCTCATTTCAACCCTATTGAATTTGACTTAGTTAAAGTAGACTCAATGATTGACAGTTAGATCTTATCCCATCGTGCCTCACTGACATTGAATAGTGTGCCCAACTTTGGCATGACCCACACTATCTGATACTTGCCTTAACGAGTGCTATGCATCGAAAGTCATTAAACTTCAAATTTAATTTGATGGATTTTTTTTAATTAGTTTAGTGATCTCATCGGCTTTTGTATCTTTATACAAACTTTTTCCAAGCATCTATATGTACTCTTAAAATTTAAGGCATATATAAAAATTATATATAAAACAAGCTAGAATATATTTAAAACATCTTAAACATACATCTCATACATGCACAAACATAATGAAACATATAACAAACATTCCATGCATCACATACATAAAATAATATAAGATTAAGTAATATAGTTATGATCACCTAACGCGAAAGACAAAATTAAATTAAAAATGGCCGTGATACAGTAAACATGCACCATGTCACGAAAAATTTGCCTCATCAACATTTTTTAATTAAAAAATTGTAATTAAGGGTTTAATTACAAGGACGTAAATAAATAAAATTTACCAAGAATAAAAACAAAGTAATCTATATTTGCAAGAACCAAAAATATATATAATCCTAAAATAATTTACAAGTTTTCGGTCTTTGTTGGTTTTTCAAACCTCTTCACCGGTGTCCTTGTTTAGCGTTACATCTTGCCATCACGAGCAATTACAATTTACATACTATTTAAAATAAATAAATGAATAAGACAAATTGTTAAGACACGCACACTGTATTTTAAAATAAACCAAAACATCATGTCGTATTTAAAAAAAATAAAATATACGTCAAATATTCTAAGGTCAAAACTATATAACCTTAATATTTAAATAATTAAAATTAATTATTTAACAAATCTGAAAATATAATTTAATCGATTCTTTCAAAATCATAGTTGAATTAATATGCAATTTATTTTAAAGATATATATATATATATATATATATATATATTTAAAGAAAAATATTTATTGTTACGATGAAAAACATTAACAAAAAATAAATAGTTACATGTGTTATTGTTTAATTGGTTTGACTTTTTCAACCCAATACTTTAGTGTATCTTTAATTTTCTCACCTTAACATTTTAACATTTGAAATTTATTCGTTAAAAAATCAATCGTACTATATAACATTACTCATATTCAAACTATATATAAATGAATCATATTTCAAAGAGTAAGAAATAAGTAAGTCAGGGTCAAACCTTTTGAAACACCCGAAAATGAAATTGAAATGGCGAAGGTAGTGGCGATTAAAATGTTCTTTTTCTATTTATAGAGAATGAACACTAAAACACTGAGACTCCTATTTTTGACCTAACCCAAAATAAAGGTTAAAAGATTATATTTAATTAAAGTATTTTAATTAAGTACAAACTATTAATTAAATTAAATCACATTTAATTCAATTAATTGTCAACTCTCATTTATCTAATCAACTCATATGCCATAAAATAATTATAAATATGTTAATGTATTAAATCATATTTAATACGATTAATGTATAATTAAATCAAATTTTATTTAGTTTAATCATTTTCTACTGTTAATATTCTATGTATGTGACTCTTATAGGTTCTCACTGAAATGATAATAATATTTAATATTATATATATTTTATATAATATAAATATTATAAACAATTATTAGTATCTAGCAATGTATCATTTCTATCCAAATCATGAGAAAATCAGTAATATGATTTAAACCTTACCGCCACCACTATTTAGTGCAGTAATTGTTCTAAATGTCTAATTGAACGCAAGTCACAATATGTGTCATTCTTGCAATGTTCAATTTTTTATTTCTCAATCACAGAGTAGACGTGTAAATCAATGGATCCAATATCACATATGAAGGTGCAAACACGAGAAGGGGGGTTGAATTGTGTTTGTAATACTTGAATTCTTTTTCTATTTTTGATGATTATTTAAAATATGATATATAAGCAAGCAGAATTAGCAGCAGATAAAGTAAAATAATCAACACAAAGATTTATCCTGGTTCACCATTAACTATGCTACATCCAGTCCCTTCACCTTGAAGGATTTTTCCACTAATTCAAAACATCTAAATTACAACAGCATTACTGACCCTCCAAGTCAGTCTTCCCAAACAGTCTAACAATCCTAAACTTTTGAGGAACACAACACCTTGACTTCACAAGTCAAGTTTTCTCCTACCAATCTGACAACCCCAGATTGTAGAAGGGATTTCAACACCTTGAATCTAATTGCTAAGTCACCTGCTACTTCTTCTGACTCTTCAGATTGTAGACTCTACTTCAACAATATAGATCTGACACAAGGGAACGAAAAACAAGAGTACTTGCTTCTGGAAAGCTGATACTCACAATTAACCTCACTGAAACTCGAGTGTTTGCCTCTGGAAGTTTATGACTCTTTTACTGATTTTCGATGACAAAGTCTTCTGCCTTGAGCCTCCTTTTATAGATGAAAATTAAGGTTTCTTCCATGATCAAATTCGAGCTGTATCTTTCCAGATTCTCTTGCAAAAATAACTTGGCCAATCGGGTTTCACTTAAATAAAAACCGTATATTTTTGACTTCAGATTGCACTTGAAAATTCTGTTGACCAATCTTGTTTCTTTTAATTTCAAACCATATCTTTTTAAGCTTCAGATTGCATTCGAATTTATTCAAGTCTTCAGTGAATTTTTTTAATCAAATCCCCTTAATACTTTGATCAAATTTCTATCAAAATTTAATCAAGTCTTCTTCGAATTTTAAATCAAGTCTTCACTGATTTTCATCAAGATTAAAATCTGGACCGTTTGATCTTCTGATCTCGACCAGCTCTGGACTTATGTAATCTAATATGTGCCAATTCTGTGATCCTCTTATCTCAACCAACACTGGATCATATGATCTGATCTGAACTATTTTATGATCTTCTGATCTCGGCCAACATTGGGCCATGATATTTAAATCTGGACCATTGATCTGAACATTTTCCCTCTGATCTGGACCAAGTCTGGACTAAGTCTGGATTGAATCTGAATTAAATCTGGACTTTTAATCTAGACCATTGATCTTTTAATCTGGACATTTATCTTCTGATCTGGATCAAATTTGGATGGAGTTTGGATTGAATCTGAATTAAATATGGACTTATGATATTTTAATTTGGACATTAATCCTCTAATCTGGACCGAGTTTTATGTTCTGGACCATGCTATCTTCTGGTCTAGACCGAGTCATTTGTTCTGGACTAGTTATCTTCTGCTTTGGACCAAGTATGGATTAAGTCTGGACTGATTTTTATATTCACGACCAAGCTATCTTCTGGTCAGGATTAAGTCTGGACCAAGTCTGACTTATGTTTTTTTCTGGTCTGGATCAAGTCTCCCTCTGACAGGCTTCCTGCTGGTCTTGACCAGGTCTCCTTCTGGACTCTGCTTCCTTTTGATCTGGGCCAAGAAAGATATCATCTGATGATGTTATTTGTCCTTTGATTTTTTTCCTTTCATGACATCCTCTGATATCCTCTGGTGCCTTTCTCTAATTTTATCCTCTGGTGTTCTCATCTTATGCTTCTGATTTTATCTTCTGGTGACGTCATCTTCTGCCTCTGGTGACGTCATCTTCTGGTGGCATTTTTCATTATTATTCTAAGTCAAAAATAAGATTACATTCTAGTATGGCCATGCATTTCCACGATCTCATTTTATCGAGTGACCCAAGACATAACTCCTGTTATGTATGAGAGATGAATCATATCTACATCACTCGCATCCCTTCACATGGTTTATTGCAGGCCTAATAACCACCTTTATGATTATCTTGTTACAAACAACATTTGATGGTCTTAGAGCCTACAACTCCCCGTGTAAGGATCATAGAGTGACTTCAAGTTGAATGACTACTCATTATGATCGCATGAGAATCGCTAATGATACTTACACAACAATTATGTAACATTCTCTTAGTGTGTCAATCAAGTATAAATAATACTCCTAATATTTATACCTATGTGGTGACTTGATATCTCATATCCATGACCTATGAGATGTGATCATCAGTCTACTCACATAATAAGCTCGACTTCTTATTTTCGTCCTAATTAACAATAATACTTTGACTACAGATACTTTAAGAATAGCGTTCCTAATGTTAAATAGGGTCTCACGATGAAGTGATACTTAATATTTTATTAAACGAACTATCTATTCTAATAAATTTATTATATTATACGGTTAATAACATAATAAATGATGTCTTGTACATATAACCAAAATTAGATATATGATTTAAATTCATGATATGGATAATAATAATAATAATAATAATAATAATAATAATAATATATGTAAAATAGATTGGCATAGAGCTTACACCAACAAAATTTTGTTCAGAGATATGGGCTTCAGGATGCCCTTCATCAACTTCGAGAAGGTCATTTTGAAACACTTGAATCTGTGCCCCTATAAGGGTCATCCAAACTTGATGGCCTTCCAATGTGACTTCGCCATCCCTTTATTTTTTTCTATGTTTGGTCTCTTGTGTTATAGGGACGCCTCTTATGGAATAGGGTTTCCTTCAAACAGCCGAAAACGTTCTTCGCAACTTATGTGGATTCTCTTTACGACTTCAAGGACATACATTATATGGTCTGACCTTTGAATAAAATGGAAAAGGAAAGTGTTATAACTTGTCATTTATTGTTTGAAAGGATGGATCCACATCAATAGATGAACATGGGGGTGTTTTCAAAAACATCATCCCATTCTTCAAGGTGAATGACCTTCAAAGTTAAATACTTGATGGTTGAGGAGTCCTTTAATTGAAGCGCTGTTTAGTGTTTCATGGAGAGCTTCAAAAAAATTTCATAGTCGATAAAGATAGAAACATCTCCTTTGAGAAGAGGTTCATTGAGACCAGGCAGTCTATGGTGAACTATATGCAGAGTTCGACCCATGAGTCTATACTTCATAGAATCTTGTACAATGTAATTAAGCATTTCTTCAGTGTTAGGGAATAACCTGGATTTGACTGGTTCCTGAGTGTTGCGATTGTCGAATATAGCATTAATGTTATATCTATTTATGGAGGCTTTTCTAGAGATTTAAGGATTTGGAAATTCCTCACCCTTGTTGTGAAAGGTCCTTAGGTTTCTTGGTCCATCTCTATGTCAAAAGATGATAGAGAACATAAACATTGTCATGACCTTGGCCATCGATGATGTCGACAAAAGTTTCTTGGAATGGATTATCTTGGTGAACATCGATGACTAATTGGAGCAAGTGGTCTCCTCATTGGGCGAAAATGACAATCGAGAGTGGGATACCTTTTAGTGTTTGTCTTTCGAGAAAGTGAGTCATGGCGGCGATGTCATACTAACCTTTTAGACCTTTTAGGGGAGTTCCTTTCCACCAAGCGTCAATGGTTGAGATGACTCATTGTTGGTTCTCCATTCGTCGCATGAAGATGTTTGGTTTCTCATTCATTTGTGATTGTTTGTGTACCAACCCAAGAAGGTCCTCTAGTGTGGATCTTCTTATCTAAATGACTTGTGAAGGGGACATTATGGCGTCGTCCACTTGTTTATGCATGGTGGGTTGGGTGGTGGTGTCATGGTTTTTTCTAACAATGTTGCATTTGTTTTTTACCATCAAAGAGTTTCTGAGTATTGGGAAATCAACTTCCTAAATATGGTGTCAATTATCTGAATTAGACAAAAGAGGATGGGAGAAATGGTATCACGATCAGTGCTTCATTCCCAAAATGGATGTGGGACCTGCAAACACTCTAACGCTTAAGTATGTGTCTATTTGAGGAGAGTGAAAGCTAAATTAGATGGAAAAAAAGTGTCTTTCATGGTGTTAGAGCTTCTGTACTTATAATTAGGAGCTCAGGTATGTTAAGGACAAAGACATTAAGTTTAGATAATATTACATCGAGATCCACGACATTGTTGGTTTCTGACCATTAGGATTGGTCGCTGCTCATGAGTACTATTATGAATCAAATTGAGTTGGGCTTGCATAGATGCGTTTTGACAAACTAGGCCTTGGGCCAACTCGGAACAAAGATCAATAATGAATATTCATTGTTGTTTAGCTTGAAACGAGAAATAGAAGACAGAGAGAAAAGAAAATGATTAATTGAATTCTAGTTCTTTATTTTGTGAACTTTAAGTGCTTCATTAAATTTCAGTTGTTACTTTGGCATTTATTTTGTGCTTTGTTGCATTCCCTTGAAAGTATAAATGAAATCACATTTTTTTCTCCTTTAATATGCGAGATTTGATCCATTTTATGTTGGAAAATATCCGGTGATTGTTAATCCATTAATTTTATGTTAGAAATCTGGTCATTATTTCATTCCTATTAGGAGTACATTCCATTGATATTGACCTTGGGGATAACTAAATGTTATTAAGGCAAAAGATTCTTCTATGAGTCTTATTTGATAAAATCCATACTTACAATCAAAATTGCGAAACCAATTCATATTTTTAACTCTTTCTATAATTATATATTTCCTTATAAAAAAACAAGCATGTCCCTCGATTGCATAATTTATTTGTATACAATTTATACCATTCTAATTTTTCCTCTTTTAATTTTATTATGATTTTCAATATAAAATGTTGGTGCTGACTGTTCACACATTTGTTTAATATCATTGGCAAATGCATCTCTATCCTGGTTTGCATTTAATTTCTTTTATTACATCTCATAATTTTAATTCGACTAATTCCATTTTTTTACTATTAATTTTTAGAACTAGTGGATTTTCACTACATACTTTTGTCTAATATTCCTTCAATATGTGTTGTAATTTTCTTCTAGGCTCTAAATTTACCAATACATTGACATATTTTTTCAAAAAATTATCTCTATTTTTTCACCATGTTTTAGTTTGTCGAACTCTTTTTATTAGTAAGTTATTTGCGAATAATGAATATTAAGAATCTCAATGATTCTTTTAATTTTCTTTCCCTAATATATGAAGCCTTTATTTTCTTTTAGATAAAACATTGTTAGTAGTTAAGAGGAGAGGAAATTGTCACCAAGGATCAAACCTTGGACCTCCTTCATGATATTCCTTTGAAGTAACAATCGTTACCACTGGAGAATTCATTGAAATATGGTCTAAGTATTTACAAAAGGATGCATAACCACAAATGGAGGCGAATAGAGTGAAGATGCAAAAACACGAGAAGGGAGGTTGAATTGAATTTTGTCTTATTAAAAACATCTTTTCAAAATTCTAATTTGGGATACTTAGAATAGATAAACAGATCAGATGCAATAATAAAATAAAGTATCCGGGCAGAGAAAAAAACATCATAATTTATATTGGTTCACTACCAACTTGGTAGCTTCGTCCAGTCCCTACGCAGAAGGATTTATCCATTAATTCATACTTGAGCTATAGCATCTGACCCTACAAGTCAGTCTTCTCAACTTCCAACATAAAATCTACAGACCGTTGAGGCACTACTGTTGGAACCAAGTTGGTTCTAAGTACTTAGGATTTTGATGTTTACAAATACACTCCATGAAATCTTATTTTGAACCTTGAATTATTACATTAAATACCACCAGAAGATGAAGTTTGCAGAGGCAGAAGATGAAGACACCAGATAATGCATCCAGAAGGATGCATCCTAGAATTACCAGAGGATATCTTTGCTGGCCCAGATCAGAAGGAAGCAAAGTCAGAAGGAGACCTGGACCAGACCAGAAGGAAGCCTGCCAGAGGGAGACTTGATCCAGACCAGAAGGAATCAAATGTCAGATTTATTCCAGAAGTTATTCTGACCAGAAGATGGCCTGGTAGTGAAATAATAAACAAACCAGACTTGATCCAGACTTAATCAGAGGATAAGTTAATGGGTCCAGAACAAGAGAATCAATCGAGATTTCACCCAGACCAGAAGATAGCATGGTTCAGGGTATGAAACTAAGTCCAAATCAGAAGAAATGATCTCCAAATTTGATCCAGAACTGATTCAAAACAAAAGGTAAAATGTCCAGATTGAAATATTATTTGTCCAGATTTAATTTCAGTTTAATCCAGACCAAGTCCAGAATTGGTCCAGATTAGAAGGAAGATATTCAGATCAATGGTCCAGATTTAAGTATATGGAGCAGTGTTGGCCGAGATCAGAAGATCAGACCATGGCCCAGTGTTAGCCGAAATCAGAAGCTCAAAATGTGTGGTCCAGCATTGGCCGAGATCAGAGGATCACAATAGATCAGTTTGCTAGACCAGGTTGGCCAAGATCAGAAGATTAGAAAGTGTGGTCCAGGGCTGGCCGAAATAAGAGGATCACAGCAGATCACTTAGTAAGGTCTAGATGTGGACTAGCGCAGAAGATCAAACGGTCTAGATTTAATCATAAGGATTAATGGTGGAGATTTAATTAAATTTGATCAAAGTATTAAAAGGATTTGTTACAAAAATAAAGTGAAGTCTTGTGGAATTCAGAAGCTGTTGGCGGGAAGAAACTAAAGACATGATTGGCCAGTTATTTTTGAAAGCAAATCTGAAGCTTAAAAAGATTTGTTTTTTATTTAAGTGAAGCCCGATTGGTCAAGATATTTTTGCAAGAGAATCCAGCAAGATACAGCTCGAAATTAAGCTTGGAAGAAGCCCTAATCTGCATCTATAAAAGGAGGCTCAAGGCAGAATACTTAGCATCGAAAATCACAAAAGAGTCATACACTTCCAAAGCAAACACTCAAGTTTTCAGTGAGGTTAATTGTTAGTTCCAACTTTCTAGAAGCAAGCACTCGTGTTATTTTCTTTCCCTTGTCTGAGATCTAAGTTGTTGAAGTAGAGTCTACAATTTGAGGGAGTCAGAAGGGGTAGCATATTACTTGGCAATTAGATTTAAGGCGTTGTAATTCCTTCTACAATCTGGGGTTGTCAGATTGGTAGGAGAAGACTTGACTTAAGAAGTCAAGGTGCTGTATTCCTCAAGAGTCTAGGATTGTTAGACTGTTTGAGAATACTGACTTGGAGGGTCAGTGGAACTGTTGTAATTCAAGGTTTGAATTAGTGAAATCTTTCAAGGTGAAGAGACTGGACGTAGCCTCGTTAACGGTGAACCAGTATAAAATTCTGTGTTTTTATTTTTACTTTATATCCGCTGCTAACTCTGTTTTTATTCGTACATCAAGTTTTGCTTTAAAAGTACAAAAAACAGAAAAAGTATTCAAGTTAGTCAAACACAATTCAACCCCCCTTCTCGTGTTTGCACCTTCAACTACAACACTTTGGCCCTACAAGTCAAGTCTTTTTAACTTCCAACTTGAAAACCTACAAGTTGTTGAGGCATAATAGCCACTACAGGGTTGTGTTACAAAGGGGTGAAACTGAATTATGTTTTGCTTCTTCAAAGCAAATTGATTACAATGAACTTCACACAAAACAGAGCACTATGGACTAAGTAATACAATATATGAATGAGTGCATTTGCTTAACTAAAACCATGAAACTAAATACATAGAGAATTTTGCGTTCGTAAGGTATTTTGAGTTGTTGTGTTTTTTTTTCTTCAGTATTGATCCCTTTTTATAGCATGAATTAGGGTTTCTATATTATCCCAAAAAAATTCTAAACGTATCTTCCTTGCACGAGACCAATAGAGATGTTCATAGAAAATAAACCTTGATAGATATGGTTTGGGTATATGATTGTTGAAGATTGATTAATTCCAAAACGAATCTTCAACCAAATCTTCTAGAATGATTATGTGCGAGAATTTCCAGATAGCGCTTGAAGATAATTCTCCTTGAATCTTATGAGTCTCCCTTCCTTGTGCAAGATCAAGAGAGATCTTCACAAAAATAAACCTTAATAGATATGGTTTGGGAATATGACCATTGAAGCTTGATTATTTCCAAAATGAATCTTCAACAAAATCTTCTAGAATGATTCTGTGCGAGAATGTCCAAATAGCGTTTGAAAATAATTCTCCTTGAATTTTCTTTCATACACTTGTTTAAGAGCAGTCGGAACCAATCAAAATATGTTCTAGGACCATCAAAATTATGAAACAACTCAGTCTACATCAACGCGTTGACTTTCCATCAAATTTGTTGACTTTCTTCATCAGAACATAACTTGATCATCAGAGTTAGATGTTGTGTTGCTTGGTTCAAGTAGTTAGAGGCAAAGGCATAACTTAGAGTTAGTGGCATGGGCAATGGCACCTTGTTACATTTTCAGAGCATGTTCCGTATCAGAGGTAACATCTTAGAGCAAGTTTCAGTCTGCAGAGCGGGTGAAACTTGAGCTTCAAAGGCAACTCAAATAAAAGCTTCTGAGTTACTGTAGTAGACATTTCACAAGAATGCTTCAAACTACAGAGGCATGCTTAAGTGTTTAGAGGCAGATGCACATAACTTTTAGAAGCACACTAGGTAGACGCTTCAAAGGAAAATCTTTAGGGGCAAATGTACGCACACAACAACGCTTGTAATAACCAAGTCTGAATGTTGCGTTGACTTCCTTTGACTTCACTTGACTATAATATATTCGTTTCCTATGATATCTTTTTACGTAAGCACTATAAAGTATAACACTTTTTACATATAAGCGCTATAACTTACTAAATGACACTCCTTCAAATCTGCCCCTAATATTAATATAATTTTGTTTCATGATATTTATATAATTTAATTTTTTTAATTATAATTATTTTTATTTATTAGATTCGGAAAAAAAATAGGAGGAAGTTAATAAAATAGAATTAAATGGCTAATTTATCTATAAAATATGAGAGAGTTGTTACAATAATATAAATTTATCTATAAAATATGAGAGAGTTGTTAAAATAACATAACACATTATTTGTTTTGACACATCTACTCCACGGTATTTTTTTTCTTTAAATAATCCAATTGTTAAAATAAAAAGAAAAAAAATTAAGACGGGTAGATGGTCGCATCCCCGGGATGCGACCTCCTAGTGAGTAAAAAAAATATCCTTTAGTAGATCGCATCCCCATCCTCCTAAAGGTGAAAAAAAAAGTAAAACATTTTGATATATATTTTTTAAAGTAAGACATCTTAGTGACTTTAAAAAAAAGTGATATTTAAATAAATTATCCTAAAGTTTTATGAACTATGTTAAAATATTTTATAATAAAAGACCGAAGAAGTAATAGAGACTAAAAAAATAAGATGAAAATAATCTCATATGCATTTTGTAGAGGAATTATATTCACTTATAAGAAAAGTGAATTACTAACAAATATATTAAAATATATTAATTATCAATAAATGATTATTTGATTTTAACGTAATCAACATGTTTTTTTAATAAAAAAATGTTTTAAAATATTTTTAAAAAAATAAATATATTATTGTCATTTAATTACGACTATAATTTCTGTTATGATCTGTAATAGATATAAAAAAAAGCCTTAATTTCACTTTTAGTTAAAGTATCATAATAGAGTAATTTCGGACCTACTATTCTTTTTTGAGTAATTTTAGTCCACATGTTTTATCCCTTTTGCAACGAAGGCTTCCTGATTTTTCCTCCAATTGGCTTATTTTAAATTCCACAATATCGTGATTAAAAAGTTTTAGCCCTCACTTTAATTAAGCCATTAAACATCTTGAATGTTTGCAATTTAAAATTATGTAACCATAATCGCATAGTTGCAATACTTGAGGAAGTGTTAGAATAGTATCTTTTGCTTTATATAAAAAAAAGAATAATATCTTTTATCATTGAAAATAAAAACTAAGTTTTAAGAACAATATCTTTATTACCAAAGGAAAGAAAATAAAATATTAATGACCGAAGCTAAAAATAATGTGAGAACAAAAATTATACTATTGCTATACAAACATTATTATATAATTAAGAAAATTAACTAGTGCAAGGTTAAGCATCATTGATCTTCTGAGAGAGAACTATGGTTTCATCCTTGTAGTATATACTATTGAAATGAACGACAAAGAGCTTTAAGATTTGAGCTTCTTAAGCACCTAAGGAGTGATTAACTTAGTTATAATCACTTAAATAATAAAAACTTGTAAATATTAGATCGAATTTTCCACCGATGTGCTATCACACGACTACTCTTGACTATTAATTTGAGTTTAAATAATATAAATTAGATGTACACTAAAATAATCTCGACTATTAATTTGAGTTCGAATAATACAAATATATATACTAAAACAAAAACAATCGTAAATACGTCACAGTTGTAAAAGAAAATTCGTTTATGTGGAGATAATCTATAAGTGATTGGGGTGCCAAAGCCACTTAATAGTGTTTCCCAAAAAATGGAATGGAATTAATAAGAAAAAATGAGAGAAGAAAAAAAGAGGTGGAGTGAGATCACGTGATGGTCACGTGGATAGATATAAATCGTGTCGAAGCAGAATGGTTCACACGTATTTCGTTTACAAGTAATACGTAGCCGCCTCGCACGTGCGAGTGCCGTCAATCAAACTTATAATTGATTCATTCGTTCATATAAATCCACGTGCTTTCTTTCACATTCTTCTCTTGTTGACACACTTTCTCTCCCAAATTCCTCTTTCTCTCCACAACTGAACTCGGCTTCCTCACTCACAATTCCTCACAATGTCGGGCAAAAAGAGGAGGAAGTTGAAACTGTAAGTCACTTCTCTCTCTCTAATCTAATTCCCAATTTTCAATCCTAATTCACTTTTTTTAATTATTTAATTAGTCAATTAATTACAGTAATTATGTGAAAAAAGTTGGATCTCTATGTGGAATTGTGCTTTTTGTTTTGTTACTGTATAATTATTGACTCTGAACTCTTGATTTCGGAAAATAGGTACAATTTGGTGGTTAATTTTGAAATCGAGTAGTTTGTATCACATTTACTGCATTAGGGTTTATGGATCAAATTTGAGTCAGGTGTTTTTCAACTTTGTTCAAGACTGCGATGCATGCTTTTTTAATTTAATTATCTACTAGTGCTGTGTTTAATTTTATGCATCTGCTACAATTGTGCTTAATTATAAAGAATAATTAATTAATGTGTGTTTTTTTATGTGTGTGTGTGTTCTTTTAAACGTTTGACTATCTGTTTGATATAATTCTTAGTTTAATTGTAGGTTTTTCCGTTTTTATAAGGATATGATTTCATTTTATTTTATTTTACACTAGTTGGGTAGTGGAAGAAATGGGATTAGGGTATGTATGTATTGGGATAAAGACTTGTTAAAGTTACTAAGTTCTAGTAATGTTTTTTACCCTTGCTATTGCATTTTAAAAGTATTCAAGTGGACTTGTTCGGCAGAATTCTTACATGCATTTTTAATTATTTAGGTTAAGTGATACAATTGCTAACAGCAGAAGAGGAGTAACAGAGGTGAAAAATAATAATTTGGAGCTGCAAACTTGGTCTGATCTTCCGGCGGAACTATTGGAAATAATCATGTCTCGTTTAGCCCTAGACGATAATGTCCGGGCTTCTGTTGTTTGCAAGAGTTGGCATTCTGTTGCCAATGCTGTACGTGTTGTCAACCAATCGCCATGGTTAATGTATTTTCCAAAATTCGGTCAGTGGTATGAGTTCTATGACCCTGTGCAGCGGAAGACCTATTCCGTTGAGTTTCCAGAGTTGAATGGATCTAGAGTTTGTTATACAAAAGATGGTTGGTTACTGCTATACCGGCCAAGAACTGACCGAGTCTTCTTCTTTAATCCCTTTACTCGGGAGATTATCAAAATGCCAAGATTTGAGATGACATACCAGATAGTTGCTTTCTCTTGTGCTCCAACATCACCTGACTGTGTTCTGTTCACTGTTAAACATGTTAGTCCTACTGTTGTGGCCATCAGCACATGTCACCCTGGGGCAACCGAATGGACCACTGTTAATTTCCAAAACCGCTTGCCCTTTGTCAGTAGCATATGGAATAAGCTTGTGTTTTGTAATGGACTCTTTTATTGCCTGAGTCTAACGGGTTGGCTAGGGGTGTTTGATCCATCTGAACGTACTTGGAGTGTTCTATCAGTACCTCCACCCAAATGCCCCGAGAATTTTTTCGCCAAAAATTGGTGGAAAGGGAAATTTATGACCGAGCAAGAGGGAGATGTTATAGTAATATATACATGTTCTAGTGAAAACCCGATTATTTTCAAGTTAGATCAGTCACTAATGGAATGGGAAGAGCTAAAAACACTAGATGGAGCAACTCTATTTGCTAGTTTCTTGTCTTCTCATTCAAGGACTGATCTCCCAGGAATAATGAGGAACAACATCTACTTCTCTAAAGTTCGTTTTTATGGAAAGCGTTGCATATCATTCTCTCTTGATGACTATAGATACTATCCTCGTAAGCAGTGGCATGACTGGGGTGAACAAGACCCTTTTGAAAGCATATGGATTGAACCACCAAAGGACTTCTCCGGCTTCACATGAAGAATTTTAGTGAAACAAATGAACATTCCCAAATCATTAATGTGTAGAGGTATTTGTTATTACTCAGTTTTTTAACTTCTGAATATATGCTTTAAACTAATGCATAATAAGCTAGTTTGTGTTTGTGCTTTGCTAAATATTATGTATAATTGAACTGTACATCAACGTTGTTGATGTTTTATTATTTGATTTGATTATCAATGCAATGTAATCCAGGATTCATAGTTCATTCGTTCTTATCAATGTTATGTTATACTAGGATTTAAACTAGATCCACTCACACTGTAAACAATTTGTATATTATCATCTAATTATTCATTGACATCTCATTAAAAGAGTTTGATATGATAAGAGCTATATAATAAGTCAACTTTTGTATTAATGTGTCAAACATGATTGAATTGATAATATATTAAACTGTTAATACCAAAGTTAAAATCAGCCATATGTTTCATTTACAATTCTAAAGGGTTTTGTAAATGGTTACATGTGTGTAAATATTTTACAGCATCTCCCATTTCAGTTTTGATCATAACTCGATATAAAAATAATGCTTTGCATTTACTGCACCTTTATACATAAAAGTTCTTGTAAATGCTATTCACTATTTTTAAAATGGCATGCTGTCGATGTTTGAAATAAGCCATGGTCATCATCAGCTTTGCGATTTGTGTGAACTTAATCTTACAAGAATAGTTACAATTACAACATACTTTACGTGTGCTGAATTATTTGTATATAGTTTTAAACAAGTTCATCCATTCACATTAAGCAACCAACTTCATAAAAGCTCTGCCTATAATTCCATATAATGCCTAAAATTGTGTTATGGTTTGTCAAGGTTGTAAGGTGTAAGTTTACTCCGTAACTTTATTAGTAGGGTGGGGAAGAAAAGAAGAATAACTATTAGGGTAAAAGGTC
The DNA here is from genome assembly GCA_037974295.1 of Cicer cuneatum. Taxonomy (NCBI): domain Eukaryota; kingdom Viridiplantae; phylum Streptophyta; class Magnoliopsida; order Fabales; family Fabaceae; genus Cicer; species Cicer cuneatum. Next base: position 28,783,214 of record JBBPBO010000001.1, on the reverse strand, counting down.
ATCAAGCAAAATTATTTTATTCTTGATTTTTGTTGTAGGAAGATGGTTGAATCTCAAGTCTCAACATAGGTTGTTTGGGCATGTGTGAAGGAGACACTTAGATTCCGTAGTAAGTACCTAATCATTAGAGGCAGAGGAAAGTAAAGTAAAACTATAGGAGAAAAAGAAACTATTAGGGAAGACTTGGTAGTCAATGTTTTGCTACAATTATGATTTTTGATACGATATTTTAGTTGTTGCTTTATCCCTATTATAGCTTACTCCACCTAGTAGGATAAGACTAGTAGGATAAGACTTGGTTGTTGTTGATGCTGCAGGCTGTTTAGTTTTTTACTTTTCTATTTTGGGAGAGATAAGAGAGTGGGGGCTAGGGTTACAATGGCACAGGATTGATCCTGAGATTTTTGGTGACCTCATAAGTAAAACCCATCAAAAAAATTTCTATCCGAGATCAAACTATTCCTGATTGATAAAATCAAGAATTTTACTTTTAATTTAGAATCATAAGAATAATAGTTAAAGAAAAGATAAATAAAAAATACAATTTAATACATCATTGTTTAAATTTAACAAAAAAGTCAAATTTAAATATTACATAAATCAATTATGTATGTTTTACATTACTTTTGATATTACTTTAATATGTATCATGAGAATGTATTATTTCTATTTTTTTATGTGTTAAATATGACTCTTTTAAGTCATCAATCTAAGAATGAATATTTGTAAATTCTAACTTTGTTCATGTGTGCATTATATATGTCTTATATTAAGTTTAATTCAATTCACTCTTCATACATATATATTAATTTTTTTTTAAGAAATGTTAAAAGATTATTTTTTACAATCATTTTAATTTGACATGTATCATGAGAATGAATTATCTTTCATTCTTTATAAATTAAATATGAGTCTTGTATCAGGCATGTCATGGAAGGACGAATATTATATATATTAGACATACATAGTGACTATTAATTCTAGTATTTTTTTTGTTTATTATCTTTCACCTTATTACTTTTTCTAAATAGTCACATAGAGTTATGCAACATTTCATTTCTTTCTTTACAAATTATAAATTCTATCGGTTACCACTTTAAACTTATATGAGAAAGATCATCCATATTAATAATTTTCTAAGTCTCATCATCCATATTAATAATTATCTAAGTTTCTTATTTCGCTTAATTTATTCTTTCTTTTTTCTCTTTTTTTTTGCACACATGCATTGTTAATAAAATAAAATAAAAACTCAAACAAATATTTATACACACAATTAAACCTTTGCGCCAATGCAAAAGACTCATCCGTTTCCAATGCAGCGATATAGTGCTTCCACGCAAAATAGTTCGAGTTCAAACTAAGAGTACTGATTACTTATAATTTTATCGACATTTATTTTGGACATTATATCTTTGTATTTGTATAGATTGTTACAATTTTAGCAAAAAGTGCACGTAGTCCACATAGTCTTACATGCATTAGTGTAGTGATGTGTGAGTTTGTATTCTCCATTTTGCAAATAACCCTTGACACGTGGTCCACATATATTCTCCCTTTTGCAGATAACCCTTGAATATGTAGTCATATTTTGATGGACACCTTTTTTAATCCTAGTTTTCTAATAATTAATCTTTATTTTTTTCTAAGATCTAATATTAGTTTTAAAACACTTGTTAGCACATACTTAAAATATATGCTAACCCATAATCTTTTCCTTCTCTAATTTCTTTATGACAAAAGTGTAGTTCTTAGTTTTTATCAGATATTGTCTTTTTCTAGATCAAGAAAGGTTGAATATTTAGTGATTTTTTATTTTGACCTTATTTTAAAATGTAATTTAATTATCGTTATGTCTTTTTCTATAAAAAAAAAAATTATGTCATTTTTTTGTTTAGAATTCAATGATTGGAACAAATATTCAATGAATGGATGGAAGGACATTCGTATGAATTAAAACTGTTTAATGATGTATGATACTTCCAATTTAACCCACATGCTTATCATATGAAAAAAAATTTATTTACACTTTAACTAGAAATTGTTTTTATACTATATAACCATTTAATTATTAAAAAGAAATGTACTTCATACAAATATTTTACAATAACATGCGGGAAAATTAGTCCTTGATAAAATATTCGATCTTTTTATTCTTTAGGAAAAATAAATTGGGACACGCTAATATTTTTGTCAACTGTTTTTCTAATTGATTTATTTATTTATTTTTGAATTATGATTTTTTATTCATTTTTGAACTATGACTGAATTATGTAGCTATCCACTTGTTATTTAAGGGTCCACGAAAAGGAAATGAAATCATTGTGAAAAAGAAAAAAAAATCTTAATTTGAAAATGAAAATACAAAAACAAAAAAGTGACAGTAAAAATATCTCGTAAAAATCTCTAGAAAATTATTGTTGTGTTAGACGTTACTTACTCTTTGTTGTAACCAAAACAATTGTGTTAGTGATATTTAGAGTTTTTATTTTCACTACTTTCAGTGATTTTTGTTTCCACCCCTTTATTTTCACTCTTAACCGAAAGTTGGCATGGTTTCTTTTTTTTTTTTCTTTTTCTATTTTTATTTTTTTATTTGATTTTTAAATGAGGGGCTAAATTATGGTCAAATATTTTTGTTAAAGGCCATGTACGATATTCACAAATAGTATTAATGACTTAACGGTACACTTAATTAATTTTCAAAACATATTCGAATTATTTTTGTCAAAACATATTCGAATTATTTTTGTCTTGGATTAAAAAGAGTCTCATTTTTTTTTTCTTTTTCGTCGTCGTCCCCCAGACCAAAATGTACTTTTACTTTCCATATTACATATATAGTATACTAATATAAGATTAAAGGAATTGCATCAAAAGTGTAAAACAACTTATAGCGTGGTTTTCATAAAAAATAAATAAATAAACGTTACGTAATTGTCTAATTATAATAATTCAATTTGCTATTATATAATGCAGTTTTTAAATTATACAATTTTTAAACGAAAAATATTTACTTAATGTTTTGTTGAAGTGATAAATTATTATTACAACAATGATTTATGTACTACCTTAAAAAAAGAATTGACAATAAATTTTTAATTTTTATACATTTATTCAACACCTCATTTATCTATTTCTTTCATTTTTAATTATATTATGAACTTACCACATTTATCATATCATTTTTGTTTATCTCTCTCCCAAGGTGTATACACTTTATGGAGTGTACACCAAATATTTTTCTTAGGTTTAATTTTTTTTTTGTCATTTATCTTTTATCAAATATTTGTTTTGGTCCTTTTATTGTTTTCTTAATTCATTTTCGTCCTTTATCTTTTTATATATAATGAATGTAAGATTATGGTCATGAACTATTGAAGTATAATTTTGAAGTATAACTTTTATACAAAGACTTGAAAAAATATAGAGAATTCTGATAAATGTGGTTCATTTCAAAGAATTTATATTTATTTCACAACATTCAAGAAAACTTTTTTCAAATACAAACCTATAATTGATTTAAATTGATGTTTCTTTTTGAAATAATATTGAGTGCGTTTGTTTGAACTTAAATAAAAATAATTTTTGTTTTAAATAATTTAGATATTATATTTTAGAGATTTTTTTAAAAATGATTTTTTAACTCCCGTTTGTTTCCTATTATAAAAATGAGTTTTTTTAAAAAATAATTTTTAACTTGTTTATATACAATTTTGTAAAAGTGATTCTTTTAAACTACAAAATTATCGTAAAATACATGAAAATGTTCTCATTAATTGAATTATTCTCACGACCTTCTTTAAATTGAGATACCGATCCTTCAAAAGGTGGCTGGTTTTCATATGATTTGTAAAGAGTAAATCCATCCACTAGATAAACGACGACGAGAGAAGTTGAGTGCGTGAAATAGAAAACGCGGCCAAGGGCAATTTTGAAATTTTGAAAAGATTAAAGTAATTATATAATTTTCTCTCAATTCGTGGGTTAAGTTATGTGTTTTTCAATTTTATGTCATTTTTCTTTATCATCTATAGTAGAAGTTAAATATGAGAAACTACTATTTTTAACTTTTTATTTTTAGCCAAATTTTTGTTCAATAATGTGAAACAAACACTATTCAAATAATAAAAAATAATTTTTAATTTAAAAAAATAATGTTTTTTTCACGCACTCATCATAACACATATTGACAATTATTATAACATATTTCAACGATCGTACTATAATTTTTATTGTGATTTTAAAAATGACTAAAAGATATTACCTATAAAAAATAAAAGGCTAAATAGCATCCGTGGTCCCTTAACTTAATTTCAGTTAATGTTTTAGTCCTTTATCTTTTTTTTTTTTTTCCGATTTGGTCCTTTAT
>JBBPBO010000001.1:28578596-28778597 GCA_037974295.1 Cicer cuneatum | reverse complement strand
AAAAATTCAAAAAACTCATCAAAATTTTCAACAAAAACCCATAAAATTAATTATATTCTTTAATATAATACAAATTTCATCAAATTCGTAACTCAAATCTTCAAATAAACCCATGCAAAAATTTCATTCTTTATTTGATATTGTTAGAAATGGAAATATGAGTTTATTTGAAGATTTGAGTTTCGAATTTGATGAAATTTGTATTATATTGAAGAAACAAATAATTTTATGGGTTTTGGTTGAAAATTTTGATAAATATTTTGAATTTTTGTAAAAAAAAAAGGATAATATTGTTGACATTTTAAAACATAAAGGATCAAATTGTTACTTAAAATTAAAAAAAGGACTAAATCGGGAAAAAAAAAAAGATAAAGGACTAAAACGTTCACTGAAATTAAGTTAAGGGACCACGGGTGCTATTTAGCCAAAATAAAATTAATAAATATTAAATAAAAATTAAATGATCAAAATTTATATTTAAGTTTTTTTCATATTATGTTGGAACAAATGTGTGAATTTAAAAATTGTTGAAGTCCCACATTGTTAAACTCTTATTTTGAATAGTTTTAATCACTATATAAATATTCTCAAAATTTTGTTGAAGTCCCACATTGGTTAGAAAACATATGTGGGTTAGCTTCCATCATTATATAAAGAGTGTCAATTTATTGTGAAAGACACACCAAAGTTGGATGCAGTTCCCAACTTTTTCTTTTCTCCCTCTTATATTCTGCTCGGCTAATTTACGAGCCACTTCTCCCCTTTCTTTCTGTCCCTTCGATATTTTAGAGCGGTATTGTACCGTAGTCCCTTTGATATTTTAAAGCGGTTGTTATACCGTAGTCCCTTCGATATTTTAGAGCGGTTGTTATACAGTAATTTTGAGTTATGAGTGGTTATAGTACCATATTGCGAGGCTTTAATCGCCTTATTAAGAGTGACTTTAACCGTCATATTGAGAGTGGATTTAATAGAACTCCGATACAGTGAATCTGGGCTGTTTTATCCTGGGGACGGCGTGGTTGATAGTCTGCCTTGCACAATTTGGGCAGTGCCGCGAAACGTCTTAAAGAGAGCGACCTAGTCCGCGACTCAACCCAGTAATATCTTCGATGGCACAAATTGTGATTTTTAAACAGTTTTTTCAAACTCAAACAACAACAATTTTAAGACGTTTTTTTTTTGCCATGTCAACCGAAGATATTACTGGATATGTTTCTTTGAGGCAAACAGAAAATGATAAGAAAGCTGGAGAATTAACCCATGGGAGGGTAATTATTACCTATAAAAGAATAATTATGTTCTTAATAGACTTGCTGGTGATCTGTATGAATACTACAATTCCAACAATAGTGCTAGACAGGTATGAGATGCTATTAAGAAGGGGAAGTTGGAGCTAAAAAAATCTGTTGTAGCTTGAAATGCTATAAATATGATACCGAGGAACTTCGAGCTAAAAAGTGTGTTGTAGCCGCTACCTCAAGTATCAGATTACTGATGACAAATACGTGGAGAAATTCAGAAGATAGCACAAGAGATCATCTTAAGGTATGATTTTAGATGAATTTCAAATTGATTGTTATTATCGACAAATTGCCTCTGTTTGGAAGGATTTTAAAAACAAACGAATTTTCTCTAAAGAGTATGATAACTTATCTCTAGAAAACAAAATGTTGAAATTAAGAATGTCTCCTTCTGTTTACATGTTGTGTGATCTTAATATTTGACATGCTAAACTTTGTCATGTGAACACATGTTAATTCAAACTTAAGTAACTCAGGTTTAATACCAATGTTATCTTTAAATGATTTTGAAAAAAAAAACATGTGATTTTTGTAGTCAAGCTAAAATAACAAAGAGTTCACATAAATCTGTAGTTAGATAATCTGAGTCTTTAGATTTATTACAATCTGATATATGTGAACTTGATGAGACGTTAATAAGAAATGAGTTATTTTATCAATTTTATTGACGATTGTTCTGACTATACTTTTGTATATCTAATGAAAAATAAAAGTGAAACGCTTGACATGTTTAGAATCTTTGTAATTGAAATTGAAAATCAATTTAGTAGAAAGATTAAGAGGTTTCGTAGTGATAGAGGAACAAAATATGATTCTAGTTTATTTAAGGAGTTTTATAAATCTCAAGGAATTATACATGAAACCACAGCACCTTATTCACTTGAAACGAATGGTAAAGCTGAAAGAAAGAATAGGACTCTGACTGAACTTGTTGTTGCTATTATGCTTAATTCTGGTGCTGCATCTCATTGGTGGGGGGAAATTATTTTGACTGTTTGCTATGTTTTGAATAGACTTCTAAAATCTATAAGCAAAACATCTCCTTATGAGATAATAAAGAAAAGACAACCAAACTTGTCATATCTTCGAACATGGGGCTGTCTGGCGTATGTCAGAATCCCCGATCTCAAGCGAATAAAACTCGCCAGTAGAGCCTATGAATGTGTATTCATTGGGTATGCAGTAAACAGTAAAGCGTATAGGTTCTATAACCTAAATGCAAAAGTGATCATAGAGTCAAATGATGTTGACTTCTATGAAAATAAATTCCTTTTCAAATCGAGAAATAGTGGGGGCAGCGAAGCAAGTCATACTCCCGTAACAGAAAGTGTTGAAAGCAACATACAAGGTGAATTGGAAACTCGAAGGAGTAAGAGAGTCAGAGTTGCTAAAGATTATGGACCAGAATATTTGGCCTATAATTTAGAAGAGGATCCTTCAAATCTCAAAGAAGCCTTGTCATCTTTGGATGCAGATCTTTGGCAAGAAGCTATAAACGATGAAATGGATTCCCTAGAATCTAACAAGACCTGGCATATAGTAGACTTGCCTCCTGGTTGCAAGCCGATAGGTTGTAAATAGATTTTGAAAAAGAAACTAAAACTTGATGGAACTATTGATAAATACAAGGCACGCCTTGTAGCCAAAGGTTTTAGGCAAAGAGAAAATATAGATTTCTTCGACACTTTTTCTCCAGTCACGAGAATAACATCCATTAGGGTACTCATTTCACTAGCAGCAATTCATAATTTGGTGATACACCAAATGGATGTTAAAACAGCTTTTTTAAATGGTGACTTGGAAGAAGAAATCTATATGGAACAACCTAAAGGTTTTGTAATTCATGGACAAGAAAACAAGGTTTGTAAGTTAGATAAATCTCTATATGGTCTTAAACAAGCTCCTAAGCAATGACATGAAAAGTTTGACAATTTGATTATATCGAATGAGTTTAAAGTGAATGAAAGTGACAAATGTATTTATTACAAATTTGAAAATGGCATTTGCACTATCATATGTCTCTATGTAGATGACTTACTCATATTTGGTTTAAACATTCATGCTGTAAATACTGTATGGTCTTAAACAAGCTCCTAAGCAATGGCATGAAAAGTTTGACAATTTGATTATATCGAATGAGTTTAAAGTGAATGAAAGTGACAAATGTATTTATTACAAATTTGAAAATGGCATTTGCACTATCATATGTCTCTATGTAGATGACTTACTCATATTTGGTTTAAACATCCATGCTGTAAATACTGTGAAATCATCGTTGAGTAACAACTTTGATATGAAAGACCTCGGAAAAGCGGATGTAATCTTAGGAATCAAGATTACTAGGTCAGAAAAGGGAATTTCTTTAGATCAATATCATTATGTTGAAAAGATCCTAAAGAAATATAAATACTTTGACTGTAAACCTGCTTGCACATCATATGATTCAAGTATGAAACTTTTTAAGAACACTGGTGAAAGGTGTTATAAAAACTGAATATGCGAGCATCATTGGCAGCCTCAGGTATGCCACTGATTGTACTAGACCCAACATTGCCTACGTTGTGGGACTATTGTGCAGGTTTACCAGTAGACCTAGTATGGAGCATTGGCACGCTATCGAAAGAGTCATGAGATACCTTAAAAGGACCATGAATCTATGATTACATTATCAAAGATTTCCTGCCGTACTTGAAGGATACAGTGATGCTGATTGGAACACCTTGTCAGATGTTTCCAAAGCAACCAATGGCTATAATTTTAGAATAACCGATGGTGATGTATCTTGGAAATCAAAGAACAGTCGATATTGGCTCAGTCCACTATGGTGTCTGAAATGATAGCACTAGCTACTGCTAGTGAAGAAACGAGCTGGTTGAGATGCTTGCTAGCTGAGATCCCTTTGTGGAAAAAACCTATGCCAGTTGTGTTGATCCACTGCGATAGTACCGCGACTATTGCAAAAATTGAGAATCGTTATTATAACGGTAAGAGACGACAAATACGTCGTAAGCACAACACAATTAGAGAATTACTTACTAAAGGAGCTGTAATAGTGGATCATATACGCACTGACGATATTTTAGCAGATCCTTTGACGAAAGGATTGGCTAGAGAGAAAGTCATAAATACATCCAAAAGGATGGGACTATTGCCTATAGATAGATGAGTCACTTATGATGGGAACCCGACCTAAAAGACTGGAGATCCCAAGAATTATGTTCAATGGGTAATAACAAGTCATAGTGATATGAGATGAACATGTTATTATATTTAACAGAAGCATGATTCCTGAAGCGATGGAAGGCTGAGATAATAGAAACTCTTAATGAGATCTATACTCTATGTGGAGGGAGTACCTAGCTACAGAAGTACTCTTGATAGACTCACCTTTGTGAATGTGGAAATGAGGCCGTTTCCTATGGAACTTCGAGGCAAAAATTCCTAGAGCGTTCACTATACTGGGATAGACGTGCAGGGCCATAAATGCACGGGCTTTTTAGAATACACCCAATGAAAAGGTTGTGTGTGGGTTTGATGTCCGAGATAGAGTTCAAGACTACGAGTTACTCTTGTTAAATCAGAATCTTACTCGCTATGTAAATGTTCAAGTTGGAACAAATGTGTGAATTTAAAAATTGTTGAAGTCCCACATTGTTAAACTCTCATTTTGAATAGTTTTAATCACTATATAAATATTCTCAAAATTTTGTTGAAGTCCCACATTGGTTAGAAAACATATGTGGGTTAGCTTCCATCATTATATAAAGAGTGTCAATTTATTGTGAAAGACACACCAAAGTTGGATGCAGTTCCCAACTTTTTCTTTTCTCCCTCTTATATTCTGCTCGGCTAATTTACGAGCCACTTCTCCCCTTTCTTTCTGTCCCTTCGATATTTTAGAGCGGTATTGTACCGTAGTCCCTTCGATATTACCGTAGTCCCTTCGATATTTTAAAGCGGTTGTTATACCGCATTCTCTTCGAGCGGTATTGTACCGTCGTCCCTTCGATATTTTAAAGCGGTTGTTATACCGTAGTCCCTTCGATATTTTAGAGCGGTTGTTATGCCGTAGTTCCGTGCATGATGCAGTCCTTTAGAGTGTAGTAATTTTGAGTTATAAGTGGTTATAGTATCATATTGCGAGTCTTTAATAGCCTTATTAAGAGTGACTTTAACCGTCATATTGAGAGTGGATTTAATAGCCATATTGAGGGTGTAATTCTAGAACGGTTTTCTACAATGCAGTAGAACTCCGATACAGTGAATCTGGGCTGGGCAGGTCTGCGTTGCACAATTTGGACAGTGCTGCGAAACATCTTAAAGAGAACGACCTAGTCCGCGACTCAACCCAGTAATATCTTCTATAGCACAAATTGTGATTTTTTAAAGAGTTTTTTCAAACTCAAAAAACATCATATTATTATTAACCGTGAGTAGTGCATCTCATTTAAATTCATATAGTATATACCATTAATATCTATCATATTCATATCACCCCCACTTAGAGCAATGTTCCAAATAAAAAAACGCATCACAATACCATCCCCATTCCAATTTCCATTTCCTCGAGAAACAGAATGCCAATCTCATATTCACTCTCACTCTCATCATCCATTCTCCCAAAGCCAAACCCAAACCTCCGTCCTATCCAATTCCAAACCAAATTCCGAACCCAAAACAACCGCCACTTCCCGAACCTCAGAATCCAAAGCTCCACCCTAACCACCCACACCTTACAGTTTCTAAAACCGTACCTAATATCACAGCACAAACCAATCCTCTCCGGTTGGCTCTGCAGCGCTATCTCTGTCTACTCACTATCTAACCTTCTCTCGAAATTCTCCGCCATCACCACCGCCACCACAGTCGACGCCACACAGGGATTCGCGCTCGGAGGTTTGGTTATTGTTCGATTGATTGCAAATTACGTGCAGCATGCGCTTCTATGGGAAGCTTCACTCAACGCGGTTTACGATGTTCGTGTTCACGTTTTCGATCGCGTTGTGCAAAGGGAACTTGGTTTTTTCGAAGCTAACGACGCCGTTTCGAGCGGTGATATTGCTTATCGAATCACCGCTGAAGCTTCTGATCTTGCCACTACCTTATACGCTCTTCTTAATGTGAGTATTATTATTATTTTTTGATAACATTAATGTGCACATCCATTTTACATTAGCTCCATAAACTTTAGTGGTAAAGGGGCTTTTTATTGTTTTTCTTCTTGTTCTCTCTCATTTTATTTCCATTTTTATATTTTTTTCACACATTGTGTGAATCATAGTGAGATTTAATTGGTATGAATTGTCAAACTATAAAAAATTCTTTTTTTTTTCTTCATAAAACTATAAAAATATTCTAAACATGCTTCTAACTATATCTCATTACCTATTAAACTCAAAATATTACTAGAGAGCACTTGGATGAACCAGAGGTCCTAGATTCTCATAAAAAAGATTAAACTCTAAACATTATAGCAACTTTTTAGTTATTATTTAAATTTTTTTTTTAAATAATTATTTTCATGAAAATATCTTTCTAAGAAAAATTATAAGTATTAGTCAAATAATGAGAAAATATAAGTATAGGTTTTACTAGTTACCCACAAATATTTTTCAAAGTAAAATGAAGCAAACACGTTAGTTTCTGAGAATAAACTATTTCATCTAATTCCTATTTTTGAAAATATTAGTCCAATTAATCTCTTGACATTGGAATTATATATTAAGAAAGACTCATATAGTTAATATTTGTAAAAATTGAGGATTAAAATATATTTCCAATATTCTCAGAAATTAAAGTGACCTACCATTAAAAAAAAATTAGTAAATTTTTTAGAGTTTATGATATAATTTTTTTTTCCCCAGTTACAAGTCACAACTGTGAGTTGATTCGTTTGGTAAAAAATTGAGGGTAGCGGATAAACTAGTTGGTAGAGAATAAATATATAGTGCATAAGCTAATGGATTGAATTTAATGTGTTTGATAAAATTAAAGTTGAACTATACAGTAAATATAAAATGACATAAAAATATATTTTGTTATTAATATTTTTACTTAAAGTAGCGTATCAAAAAACGCTATAAACTCCTTAAAGAATATTATAAACTCGGGATAGAAGATTACTCATGTTCATTTTTTCTCATGTTAGTTCCTAAACCTTTACCTAATATATGAATGAGAGTATGTGTTTAAAACTGAGCGATAGGGGATTGAATTGGTGAGGATTAAAAACATGTCTCCTTTCTGTTTCTGCTTGTCGTTTTGAGAACATTGCACATTGCACAATAATTCCATTTATGTTGTAGTATTTATTTGCATGATGTTTTTACTTTTTAGTTCATATGGTTGGTCACTTTATATCTGTTTTTTTAATCATTGGCCCTTGTTTCTGACAGATCATAGTACCTAGTACTCTGCAATTGTCTGCAATGATAGTGCATATGTTGGCTATAAGTCCTGCCCTTTCTTTGATTTCAGCCACGGTGAGTCAGATGATTATGCTTTTTTTCTTACTGCTAGATTGGTCTTTCAGCAAGGGTATATTAAATTACGCGCCCTGCTTTTGCAAATTGCAGGTTATTCCTTGTATGGTTCTAGTTGTTGCCTTTCTTGGTCAAGAACTTGGCAAGATATCTAAAAAGTCACATATTAGCATTGCTGCTCTCTCAGCATATCTAAATGAGGTAAACATGCATGTGCGGTGCTCCTTCTTCATTGTACTTTCAAAATAAATCTTGGAACCTTGCATTATTTGCACAGTTTGTTAATCTTTGTCTACATTATTTGTTTTTTTCCCCTAAAAAATTAGATGCTGCCTGCGATTCTCTTTGTGAAAACGAACAATGCAGAGTTGCTTGAGAGTGCCAGGTTTAAGAAACTAGCCCTGACGGACTATTCTGCAAAGCTGAACAAGAAAAGGATGAAAGCACTCATTCCCCAGGTTATACAAGCTATTTATTTTGGAATCCTTTCCATACTTTGTGCATGTTCAGTGGTGATTTCAAGAGGTTCATTTGATCGCCGTAGCTTGGTTTCATTCGTGACTTCATTGCTTTTCTTGATTGAGCCTATTCAGGTATTGTTAATCATGGTTCAGCTTTTCAGGAGCTGTCTTTGGTTATCAATCTGAAAATAAAGAATCACGCAGGATATAGGAAAAGCTTACAATGAATGGAGGGAGGGAGAACCAGCTATTGAACGCTTGTTTGCTATGACTAGGTTAAAAAATAAGGTAAATGACCACATGCTTAAGAGACACTATATGACATTGGATCTGCATATGCTTGTTTAATTTTCATCGTCCTTTTCCTTTTTTTATATTTACTTTTAAGTTTGACCAAATATTTTTGTTTGAAATTGATGAAGTTTTGATAATTAGAAAAAAGCCTAGGATGGTTGTTGAGCATATAGTATCCTGTTCTGCTATATTACAATTATCTGTCAAGGTAACTAGTTGAAGTGCAATAATATATCAATTTTTTCTCAATAATAGATGGTTGAGAAATCAGATGCTGTTGATTTGGACCATGTTACGGGGGACCTCAAACTCTGTGATGTCTCCTTTAAATATAATGATGACTTGCCTCTTATCTTAAATGGTTTGAATCTTCACATTCGGAGTGGAGAGATAGTCGCGATTGTTGGTCCGTCTGGGGGAGGGAAAACAACGCTTTCAAAACTTTTGCTTCGGCTATATGATCCTATATCTGGTGAGTGATTTAAAATAAAGATGAATACTTAATTTTATCATATGTGGCTCAGCATGGAGATAGTGATTTATCTACAAATACATTTTTTATACCAACTGGTTTTACTTTTACACTCACATGTCATCTTTCTTATTAATAGCTTTTATTCATATTCTTATATCTGCAGGTTCTATACTGATTGATAACGAAGACATCGAAAACATTCGCGTGCAGAGTTTACGAAGACATGTTGGTGTAGTTTCTCAAGATATAGTAAGTGTTTGCATTGCATAAATGTTTTATTTGTCTGATATATTTTATATTTTGGGCACTTGATTGCTAGCAATAGCATGAATAGTTTATTTTTTCTACTGGTAACTTTGTATTCCTTTGAAAATTTATACTTCATGCTAGTTCCCCATGGTTACTCTAACAGTGTTTACATCAATCTAAAAAATACTAATGTTATATGTACCGCAGACACTTTTTTCAGGTACAGTTGCTGAAAACATTGGTTATAGGGATCTGACAACAAAAATTGACATGAAGAGAGTGAAGTGTGTAGCTCAATCTGCTTATGCAGACGAGTTTATTAGAAAACTTCCTGAAGGTTACGAAACCAATATTGGACCAAGGGGATCAACTTTAAGTGGAGGCCAGAGGCAAAGGTAAATTTTCAAATTCAAATTTTATTCTGTTCTATAAATCATGAATGAACACAGCTAATTTGGTTTTTCTGTTTGAAACAGCATTTGGAAGGTATGATTAATGTAACAAACAAATTTGATTCTCCGGATATTTATGTAATACCATTAAAATTTGATCTGTTAATTCTTTTCTCAAAATTATTACAGGCTGGCTATCGCAAGGGCTTTCTATCAAAATTCTTCTATATTAATTCTGGATGAGGCAACTTCTGCCTTAGATAGTAAATCTGAGTTATTAGTGAGACAAGCTGTGGAGCGTTTAATGGAAAATCGCACGGTACAGAAACTAACCTTTTCTGTTCTTTCGCATGTGACATCTAACATTTTTTTGCTTTATATTCATTTTATCTGCATATGCTTACAGAAACTTAGGCATCACCATCAGCTAGCTAAATACTTTTTGTGCATGCTGTTTATCTTATTCCCATTTTTTGGTGAAGTTTCTCTTATTTCTTTGATGCATTCAGATCCTAGTTTGCATCACAGGACCAGTAATGTTAGGGTTTAACATTGAGTTTCCAGAGCTACTTTGCCATTTGATTATATTTGCATCTCAATTTGTTGCTTGTATTTTACTGAGACCTTAAGTAATTCATAGTTTTGCAGTCTGTTGTTAATTTGTATACCCTTTTCTTCCCTATGAAGCTTCAAACATTCTTCCTATGTTCATAGGTGCTTGTGATCTCCCATCGCTTGCAGACCATTATGATGGCTAAACGAATATTTCTTTTGGATAATGGAAAGCTAGAAGAGCTGCCTAGATCAACTATGCTGAACGGTCACATGGATTCATTGCTATCATCTGGGCGGGGGAAGGATTCTCTCCATTGACATTATGGTCGTGTGAAATCTAGACCCTAAAAAAAAAAAAGGTCTAGAGGGCTCTATAATACAGAAAAAGGAGATAATAGTGTTTGAATGGTGGAGCTTGGTTCGATGTGTTTGAATGGTGGAGCTTGGTTCGATGGAGAAAACACGATAGATTTTCAATAGAGAGAATTCATTCCTCATTTGGGCTCTTGTTTGAATATGTTTTACACCGGTGAATTCATTTGTTTGCATATTTATTACGAGACCGATAGTATATATTCACATATAGTTTCAAAACTATGTATAGTCTTTCTGTGTGCATGTGATTATGTATGTACACCTATTCGCTCCATTTTCCTTGTATTTTTGGAAAATCTATTGTACATTCTTCTTAATCATGTAATAATTTCCGCAAAGTGTCATGTTCTTCTAAATCATATTCCTTACATTCTTCAAACTTTCCAATTGCTTATATTATCTCTAATTCCCCAGCAGTTGAGGTAAAATTTATAAGTTCGAAATACACTTAATGTATACAATGGTTGAAAGCTTATAGCGGATGGTCACATTGAAAAGAAAAATGAATCTAGCTTTTGTATCATAACCAAAGAAACATAGTATAATTTCCTCCTAAAAAAAAGGAACACGGGATAAATTTAACTTAACACTAAGATATGAATCATCAGGGTACATTGTGAGAAGTACACAAGAGACAAGACTATCATGTCATATATAGTATTGAGATTTGAGGGTACATAGTGAAAAACGTATATGTTTGTCATTTAAAAAAAAAAACATATTAAATAGTATGAGGTGGTGGGGACTTATTTGAGAACCCAAAACTAGAAATTATACGAACTAATAAATACAAATTTAAAACAAATATAGAAGAGAATATATCTATAAATGTTGTGTTGAGGAATGTGGGATATCATTTCTCTTTTAATTTCTTCGTTATGGCAAATGCTGCTCCTACCAAAGCCACAACTATGCCTGAAATTATGATCGCTGATTTAAGTTTTTCCACACATTCATTCTTTTCTATTTCCTTTTTCTTCTGTTTGGCTGCAGCTTGCTCCTTCATCAATAATTAAGCACCATAGACCAGAACAAAAGAAAAAAAGTAAATATTATTAGTTCTTCAAATTCCATCTAAATAAAATAAAGAAAAAAGAATTGAAAAATGCATGCAGGTACCTTAATTTCCTTGGTGGCAGCAACCTCAGAAGATATAGGATCAACTTGAACTTGAGTATTATTCCCAGGATTCAATTCCCCAGCAAGATCTGCTGATGGAAACGTTTGGTCTGAGTTCTCAGCTGGGCTTGCCATATTTTCTTCTAGCTTTCAAACAATGATACTCTAATTAACTAATTGTGGGAGAGAAAAGACAAGAGAAATTAAGATAATGATTACTCAAAACATTAAAAAAAGGTTGTTAACTTTCAATTGACACGTGCTAGTGTTCCGAATTATGAGGTTGTTATAGCTTTCTTGTTCTCAAATTTGCCGATATACTTGTTCAGACTTGCCCAACTTTCGGTATATGTACATTAGTCTTCTATAAAAATAAATCAACCAAAATAGAAAACATGTGTATTAATAGACCTTGTTTTAGTAATCAAATATGATGTGTTCTTATCTTACAAGTGGCAAATTACAAGTATAAATTTAGCTTTAGCTAAGTCAGCTTTGGTGCAAGTTGAAACCAAATTCTTACATATAAGACATTTACTTACGCAATGGTCTTAAGACACA
Source organism: Cicer cuneatum (assembly GCA_037974295.1). Classification (NCBI taxonomy): domain Eukaryota; kingdom Viridiplantae; phylum Streptophyta; class Magnoliopsida; order Fabales; family Fabaceae; genus Cicer; species Cicer cuneatum. The sequence continues at coordinate 28,766,330 of JBBPBO010000001.1, read as the reverse complement.
TGCAGTGCCAAGTACTTGAGTGTCTATTTACTTGAGTGCCAAGTACTTGAGGGAATCCAAACTTAGTTCATGTTTATCCCAAAATTATCTTATTTTTAATAAATAGATATACACATTATAATATATTTTCTTTATAATATACACACATTATAATATTTAAATATATATAATTAATTTATATACATCGTCAATGTAAACAGTTTTTACATTGTCAATCAATGTAAAATATTTGACATTTGATTGACTATTTATAAAGTCACCCACATGATTGATCGATATTGATCGTGATTTATCGATTGTGTAAAACTTTTTACATAGTACATACAAATTAAACTCATATATATATTACTTGTTTCACATAATATAATATATAATCAATAGTCCTTAAGTCCTAGCTCAACTAACAAATGACGATATTGTTAGGTTGGATATTATGTCTTGAGTTCGACCTCGACAGTTATATGTGAGTTTTTTGTGGTAATTATATCATATCATCTATAAAAAAATAATATATAATCAATAATCTTAACAATAATCTTAACCTGCATGGGAATGCACATAAATTTGAGGTTTGTGAAGAACTAGTTCCTCAGAAATTATTGGACACAAAAAAGGTTATTTTGTTTTGACTAATCTCCATTGAGAACAAGTAAAAATTTGAAGTTTGCGAGGAATTAGTTCCTCAAAAATTATTTGACATGGAAAAAGTTGCTTTGCTCCGATGAAACTACATGGGGACGCACAAAAATTTGAAGTTTGTGAGGAACTAGTTTCTCATAAGTTATTGGACATAGGAAAAACTATTTTGCTCTAAGTGACTTGCATTGGGAATGTGTAGAAATCTAAATGCAATAATTTGAATTTTGTGAGTAACAAATGTCCTCGGAAATAATTTGACTAGTCAAATTTGACCGTCGCAACAAAAGGCTATATATATGCATCTTCATTTTCATTATTCCTACACTTTATTTTCTTAGTCTTTTTTTAATCATAATTTTTTATCTCTATAAATTTTGTTGTTTACCTCTTTTCTTTGTCAATCTTCAACAAAAAGTCACTTAGTGTCATCTGCTCTCTTGCGATTGATATTTCCATTTCGAGAGTATTTTTCATCTACATTTAGCTGATTACTTTTTCAAATTTAATTATTCATATAATAGAGTATGATTTAATTATTCGTATAATATGCATGAATATGTGTTAGTGTTAAAAATACATGAATAAATAGAATTTTTCTAATGTAAAAAAAAATATAGAGTTTTAGTAAAAAAAATAAGTAGAGTTTTTATTTTATTTTTACAGTATACAAATTAATTAGTCGAGTTAGTATTAATAGAAAGAATGAGTTTTGTTATATTTGTATTTAATAAATATGCATAAATATTGAATAAATATGGTAATATATGAATAAGTAGAGTTAATTTATAATAAAAGAATTAGTTGAGAGAGATTAATTTAAGAAACATATAAGTAAATAAAGTTAATGTTATAAAAGTTGTTCTAATTTTAGTGTTAGTAAATATAAAATTTAGTTTTGTTATAATTTTATTGATTAATATATGCATGCATGAATATATTGATAAAAAATATTAGATGAATATTTTTTAATATAGTGATAATAATATTATAATATGGTTACGAAAAAAAATATTTATTAATAAATTTGAGTTACATATAAGTATTGATTTTAAATAATATTTGTAAGTGTAAATATGAAGAAAAAAGTTGTTGCAATAAATACTACTATTTTTTAGTGCTATGTGTTAGTAATTCATTTATTGTAACTTTAGATATATGTTTTTATTTGTTTTCAGACTTTTAATGCTTTTAAGTATATGTATATTTTAAATATGTGTTAGTGAGTTCAAAACATGTGGTAGTAAATATTAGAAAAAAGTTATTGTGGAAAATATGATAGCAAATTTTCAAACACATGTTGGAACTTGGAATGAATTTTTATTTTTATCCTTGCATTTCAATTATATGCAGGTGTAAATAATAATATTTGAATATTGATAATTTTAATTTTATCATATTAGATTTGGATAATTTTATTTTTTTGTTAACAATAGATAATTTTATTTTACTATGAAAGGATTTTAAAATATTTTGTTTTGTGAGGATATTTTTATTGGAAGTTTTTTTAATTTATTAATTACCCAGAACTATAGTTGCTCGCAAATATATATACGAGAAGGCTATCACAAACTTTTTTTTTAATACAAATTTTTGTAAGGACATTATTCCTTGAAAATGTTTCTGGAAAGAAGTCAATTTCAATTTAGACACGCTTAATGAGATATTTTACGTTCCTCAAATATATTTGTTGGAATATAATGTGTGAATTTAAAAATTGTTGAAGTCCACATTGAAAAACTCTCATTTTGAGTAGTTTTAATCACTATATAAATATTGTCAAAATTTTGTTGAAGTTCCACATTGGTTAGAAAACATATGTGAGTTTGCTTCCATCACTATATAAAGAGTGTCAATTTATTGTGAAAAGCACACCAAAGTTAGATGCATTTCCCAACTTTTTCTTTTCTCCCTCTTATATTATGCTCGATTGTTACCGAGCCACTTCTCCCCTTTCTTTCTGTCCCTTCGATATTTTAAAGTGGTTGTTATACCGTAGTCCACCCTTCGATATTTTAGAGCAGTTGTTATGCCATAGTTTCATCGAGTTTTGGGTGGTCCTAATACCACTATCCTTTTAGAGCGGTTTTATACTGTATTCCCGTCGATTTTTTGAGTGGTCATAATACATTATCCTTTTAAAGTGTTTTTTATGCCGCATGCCGTAGTCCTTTAGAGTGTAGTCATTTTGATTTATGAGTGGTCATAGTACCATATTGTGAGGCGTTAATCGCCTTATTAAGAGTGACTTTAACCGTCTTCATATTGAGAGTTGCTTTAACAACCATATTGAGGGTGTAATTCTAGAACGGTTTTCTATTGTGCAGTGGAACCTCGATACAGTGAATCTGAGTTGTTTTATCCTGGGGACGTCATGGTTGATAGTCTGCCTTGCACAATTTGGGCAGTGCTGCGAAACGTCTTAAAGAGAGCGACTTAGTCCGCGACTCAACCTAGTAATATCTTCGGTGGCACAAATTGTGATTTTTAAACAGTTTTTCAAACTCAAAATACAACAATATTTATACAACAAATATGTCTAATTCAAATTAGTGTTCAACCACGTTCAACAAGACACTATTTGAAGACTTTGTTTTTCGCAAACTTTTCTGCCAAAATCAAGTCAAATTGATGGTAGTTCTGTTGGAAAAAATAAATGCATTTTCGAATACTAGTTCCTATGACATCTGTTTTTCGAAAAATATTTGCGATCATCATTTTTTTCTGAGTAGACCGTGTTTCTTGACAAATTTCTCCGAATTATGGTTTTGTGATGAAATTTAGTGTATTTCATAGAATTGCAAATTTGGTTTTTTCTTGTAGCATGGAGGAATTTGGTATTGTTTTTGTGAAGATATGCCTCAAATCATCAACAATTAGAGTTAGTTATTTTTAATGTTTGTTATAACTGAATTTGGCCAATTTGATTATGAAAAATAGTTATAGTTAGTTAAGCAACCTGTTTTAGAATACTATAAATAGTTGTGAATGCAGTTGTTGTTGTAAGTGTGTGAAAAAGAGATCTATGCAATTATAAATAAGATATTAAGAGACTAAGGGAGAGAGAAGATAGAGAGATTGTAAGTGGAGAGTTTGTATTGTTGTACTCTCAACAGTGATAGATACAAGGGCACTACAATTGAAGAAGATCTTAATCTTGCAAAATTCAATACTCATAGTGAATTGCTTTGCTTCCTTGCCCGTGACGTAGATATCAAGTAATTGAGACTGAACACGTATATCTTGATGTTATTCTTATCTTATCTTATCTTTCTTTAATTTCTTTTTACATTGATTCTTCAAAATTGCATTTATGCAGAAACGAAGAATATTCTTCATTTCAGTTTTGAAGAAATATCTCTTGTAAGTTCAGAGGCGTACCTAAGAGGGGGGGGGGTGAATTAGGTGTTTACAAATTTTCTGGTTTTTAGAGACTTAGTGGATTATTTTTCTGATTAGGATTAGTGAAGTAAAATGTAAATGACAAAAAAATAAAGAACACAAAGAATTTATCCTAGTTCCCCTTATAACCAAGGGTACGTCCAGTCCTCTTGCACACCACAAGAGATTTTCCACTAATGTTAGAATAAGTACAAGTCAAACTCTAAGACATCTATTACAAACTTCTAACGCTCTCCCTAAGATAGCACACCACTATTTTAGTTTACAATACTTGAATGATTTTACACTAATGATTTTGATTGAACTTAAGTGAATATACAGTTGATATGCTTTCTTTGTACAATGATAACAATCCAATACTATTGTACTTCAAGTGCAGTACAGATCCTTTGCAATGATATGACAATGTAACAATATGCACTTGAAATATGAAAGTTTGACTTTTAATGGATGTTTAAATTTTTCAAAGAAAGTTCTGAAGTTGTTATAAAATTTGTTAAGTTAAACTTGAGCCTAGGAGGTATTTATACTCCTAAGGAATCACTTCAGATTAATGGCAATCTTCTCAAGAAGTTTGGTGAACATATACAATGATCCAAAATCAACCAGACTTGAAAAATCACATTGTTTCGCAGTTGTATCTGACTACAACCTATGTGTAGTCGAATACACCTCTGTAACGTTCATATTTCTCAAACAATTTTAAGCATGTATTCAAATACGAATCCTTGTAGTCGAATACAAATGAGTGAATTTTACCACTTACTTGATTTTGTATTCGGCTACAACATGCTGTAGTCGAATACAAAAATGCTATTTTAGCTACTGACTTGGTATTTGTATTCGGCTACGACATCCTGTAGTCGAATACAAAAATGCTATTTTAGCTACTTACTCAAGTTTGTATTTGGCTACAACATCCTGTAGTCGAATACAGATGTGCAGTTTTTGCTACTGACTTCATATGTATTCGGCTACATATATATGTAGTCGAATACAACTTTAACTTTTGTCAAAAACTTAATTTTCAATCATTGTTCATGCATTTTGACACTTTGAAAATTCTTTTGATGCATATGTAAAAAGTATAAGGTTCTCCTGTGCATTTGAAATATATTAGATTGCATCATATACCTTAAACTCTAAGTCTTCTAGCATATTGACAATAGTTGACTTGATTGTTGACTTCCTTTTGAATTTGAAACTTGATCAATTTGCTTGGTCTTTGTCTTCATAAAAAACATAAGTAGTCTTGCATATTTACATTCTCTCGCTTTTTGATGATGACAAAACCTTGTTGTTGTTGAAACTTCAAAGATTTGATCTTGTTGATTTTTCTCCCCCTTAATGCATGCTTACTCCCTTTTGAACTTGAGTTCATGCCATCATGTGTTGAAAGTTTGAAAACCTACAAATTCTTTAACAACAACAACATACCAATTTTCTTTCCCTTTTGACATGAGTAAAAAGGAAGAAAACAACAGAAAAATATTCCAAGTATACAAAGTATATAGGGAATAAAAATAGATCACAAGGTAGGGAATATAACATCAAAAGCATAGTTTAAAAATGAAACATGTATAAGTCATACATCAACAATTATTACAAACCACTTGCATAAAGTTTTAATATACATAAATTTTTTAATTTTGAGTCGAATTTTTACCGAAAAACATATTTAAGAACATATTCATGTAGTGAAAACACTTATACATTCACCAACGATTTAGTTTAGCAAAACATCAAGTGAAGATAAAGATTTAAGAATTTAAAATGGAATGACTTACAAAGCATCAATACCTTGTATTAGAGATCATTTTCATTTAGAATGCCAGGTTCTCTTCGTATCTTATAGAATGAATCTTTAGGCAAAGGCTTTGTGAAGATATCTGCTAGTTGATTATGTGTATCTACAAACGTAACTTCAACATTGCCTTTGAGCACATGATCTCGCAGAAAATGATGGCGTATGTCTATATGTTTGGTTCGAGAGTGCATGACTGGGTTCTTTGTGACATTGATAGCGCTTGTATTGTCACATCTTATGGGGATGCATCCGAGGTCAAGTCCATAGTCACATAATTGCTGTTTGAGCCATAAAATATGTGCACATCAACTCCCTGTTGCTATATATTATGCTTCAGTAGTACTTAGAGCCACCCATGCTTGCTTTTTACAAGACCATGACACTAATGCATTACCTAAGATATGACAAGTGCCGTTTCTGATCTGTTTTACATCCTGCATAGTCAAATCAGAATAACCAACAAGATTGCATATACTACCTTTTGGATACCATAAGCCAACATTGGTTGATCATTTCAAATACTTCATTGTTGGCTGTACTGCTACAAGATGTGATTATTTAGGATCTGCCTGAAACCTTGCACATAAGAAGACATTGAACATAATATCTGGTTGACTGGCCGTTAGATATAAAAGAGAACCAATCATACCTCGATACTTTGATATGCTATTGATTTACCAGATTCATCTTTATCTACATAAGTTCTGGAGCCCATAGGAGTTGCACTTTATTTACTGTTTTCCATCTCAAATCTTTTTAACAGTTCCTTACAGTACTTTGCTTGAATAATGAAAATGCCATTTTTGAGTTGCTTGATTTGATGTCCAAGGAAATAATTTAACTTACCCATCATGGACATTTCAAATTCTCCTTGCATCATCAATGAGAATTCTTGACATAATCCATTATTGGTTGATCCAAATATGATATCGTCAACATAGATTTGAACAAGTAAAGCTTGCTCATTAATCCTTTTAATGAACAAAGTTGTATCTACCTTACCCTTTTCAAATTCTTTTTCTCATAAAAAGTTACTTAGCCTATCCTACTAAGCTCTTGGAGCTTGTTTCAAACCATAAAAAGCTTTCTTTAATTTGAATATATGTGATGGATTCTGGAAATCTTCAAAGCCGAGTGGCTGTTTGACGTAGACCTCCTTATTGATGTAACCATTTAGGAAAACACTCTTGACATCCATCTGAAATAATTCAAAATTCATAGAACAAGCATAAGCAAATAATAAACGGATTGCTTCTAAATTTGCTACTAGAGCAAATGTTTCATCAAAGTCGATCCCTTATTCTTGGTTGTATCCTTGAGTGACCAACCTTGCCCTGTTTCGAAAAACTATACCATTTTCATCTAGTTATTCTTAAACACCCATTTGGTATCAATGATGTGTTTATTGCCAGGATTTGGAACAAGTTCCCAAACCTTGTTTCTTTCAAACTGGTTTAGTTCTTCTTGCATGGCATGTATCCATTGATCATTCTTAAGGGCTTCACCTACCTTAGAAGGTTCTATCTGAGAGACGAATGCCATATTCAAACAAGCTTATTTGAGATTTAGCCTTGTAGTAACTCCTTTGTTGATATCACCTATAATGTTATCAATGGGGTGATCACAATGGGTTCTCCATTCTCAAGGGAAATCATTGTGTTGATCTTGTTGTTCTATATTGAGTTCATTCCTTTGAATTGATTGATCAACTTGATTGTCCTTGCTTATATCATCACTTATAAAAGCATCATCATCATCATCATCACAAGAAACAATTTTATCTTCTTTTGAGGGGTTAGATTCATCAAATGATACATGCATAGATTCTTGGACTAATAAAGTTCTTTTATTGAAAATTCTAAAAGCTTTACTTGATAAGGAATAACCAGTAAAAATACCTTCATCGGCTTTTTCATCGAATTTACCAAGATTTTCCTTACCATTATTCAGCACAAAGCATTTACATCCAAATATGTGAAAGTGAGAGATGTTTGGCTTTCTACCTTTACAGAGTTCATATGGAGTCTTCTTTAGGATTGGCCGAATCATTAGCCGGTTGGATACATAACAAGCTGTACTTACAGCATCTGCCCAAAAGTATTTCGGTAAACTTGAGTCGCTTAGCATAGTCGTTGCAAGTTCTACCAATAATATGTTCTTTCTCTCAACAACTCCATTTTGTTGAGGTGTTCTTGGTGCAGAAAAGTTATGGAAGATTCCATTTTCTTCACAATATTCTACAAAAGAAGCATTTTGAAATTCTCTTCCATGATCACTTCTTATTGATACAATTTTGGTTGCTTGTTCATTTTGGACTAGTTTGGCATAATTTTTAAATGCTTTAAAAGCTTCATTTTTATTTGCCAAAAATAAGGTCCAAGTGAACCTTGAGAAATCATCAACAATTACTAGTCCATATGAATTTCCACCAAGACTTTTAGTTCTTGATGGACCAAACAAGTTCATATGTATCAATTGAAGTGGTCTTGAAGTTGATACAATATTTTTGGATTTGAAGGAAACCTTAGTTTACTTACCCTAAGCATCACACAACTTATCTTTAATAAATCTAATCTTTGGTAAGCCTACAACAAGTTCATGCTTGACTAACTTATTTAAATGATCCATATAGATATGTGCAAATCTTTTATGCCAAAGCCATGCATCATTGTTGTCGCTTACCATAAGACATTTCATTCTTAAAGATAAATCATCAACATTAAATATAAAAATATTTTTAAAACGCTTACCAACAAATTGGATTTCACTTGATACCTCATTTTAGATTATGCATTCATCCTTGTTGAAAGCTATTTTGTAACCCTTGTCACAAAGCTGGCTAATGCTAATAAGGTTGTGCTTTAATCCTTCAACATATAAAACATCTTCAATTGAAGGAGATGGAGCAGCACCAATTTTTCCAATGCCCAAAATTTTACCCTTGTTGTTATGTCCATACATCACATAGCCTTTTGATTCAAGAGTAAGTGCTGAAAATTTTGTTTTGTCACCGGTCATGTGTTTTGAACATCCACTATCCAAGTACCATATATTAAAGGTACTTTTTATGCATACCTACAAAACAGGATCATAGTTTGTTAGGTACCCAAAGTTCTTTAGGTCCTTGAGTATTAGTACCTTTGTTGACCCACACATAATCCTCATTTGGACACCAATATTCCTAAAATGACAAGCATTAGGTGTGTGGCCATTTAGATGACAATAAAAGCATGTAGAAATAGATTTATTTCTATATTTAGGAATAAGATATTTCTTTTGAACAAAATTCATTTTAGAATAATGTGAAGGTGCAAACACGAGAAGGGGAGTTGAATTGTGTTTGTACTACTTGAATTGTTTTTCTGTTTTTGATGATTATTTGAAATCTGAAATATAATCAAGTAGAGTTAGCAGCGGATAAAGTAAAATAAACAACACACGGATTTATCCTGGTTCACCATTAACTAGGCTACATCCAGTCCCTTCAACTTGAAGGATTTTTCCACTAATTCAAAACCTTTGAATTACAACAGTACTACTGACCCTCTAAGTCAGTCTTCCCAAACAGTCTAACAATCCTAGACTTTTGAGGAACACATCACCTTGACTTCTCAAGTCAAGTCTTCTCCTACCAATCTGACAACCCCAGATTGCAGAAGGAATTACAACACCTTGAATCTAATTGCTAAGTCACTTGCTACTTCTTCTGACTCTTCAGATTGTAGACTCTACTTCAGCAATATAGATTTAACACAAGGGGTACGAAAACAAGAGTGCTTGCTTCTGGAAAGCTGGTACTCACAATTAACCTCACTGAAAACTCGAGTGTTTGCTTTTGGAAGTTTATGACTCTTTTACTGATTTTCGATGCAAAGTCTTCTGTCTGGAGCCTCCTTTTCTAGATGAAAATTAGGGTTTCTTCCATGATCAAATTCGAGCTGTATCTGTCCAGAATCTCTTGCAAAAATAACTTGGCCAATCCTGTTTCACTTAAATAAAAATCGTATCTTTTTAGCTTTAGATTACATTTGAAAATTCTGTTGACCAATCTTGTTTCTTTTAATTTCAAACCATATCTTTTTAAGCTTCAGATTGCATTCGAATTTCTTCAAGTCTTCAGTAATTTTTGAATCAAATCCCCTTAATACTTTGATCAAATTTCTATCAAAATTAAATCAAGTCTTCTTCGAATTTTCATCAAGTCCTTACTGATTTGCATCATGATAAAAATTCTGGACCGTATGATCTTCTGATCTCGACCAATTCTGGACTTATGTAATTTGATCTGCCCCAATTCAGCGATCCTCTAAACTCGGCCAACGCTGGACCATATGATCTGATCTTCTGATCTTGACCAACACTAGACCATATGATCTCGGCCAACACTGGGCCATATGATCTGATTTTCTGATCTCGGCCAACACTGGGCCATGATACTTAAATCTGGACCATTGATCTGACCATTTTCCCTCTGATATGGACCAAGTCTGGACTGAGTCTGGATTGAATATGAATTAAATCTGGACTTATGATATTTTAATATGGACATTTATCCTAGACAACATTTCTTCCGTTATGGACTGAGTCTTATGTTCTGGACCATGTTATCTTCTGGTCTGGACCAAGTCATTTGTTCTGGACCAGTTATCTTCTGCTCTAGACCAAGTCTGGACTGATTCTTATATTCATGACTAAGCTATCTTCTTGTCAGGATTAAGTCTGAACCAAGTCTGACTTATGATTCCTTCTGGTCTGGACCAAGTCTCCCTCTGGCAGGCTTCCTTCTAGTCTGGACCAAGTCTCCTTCTGGACTCTGCTTCCTTCTGATCTGGGCCAAGAAAGATATCTTCCGATGATGTTATTTGACCTTTGATGACATCCTCTGATATCCTCTGGAAGTGTATCCTCTGGTGCCTTCAGGATGCATCCTCTGGTACCATCTGGATGCATTATCTGGCCTAACTTTCTGGTGACATTTCTATCCTCTGGTTGCTTCCTCTGGATGTATCCTCTGGTGGTGTCATCCTCTAATTTTGCATAGCTTCTGATTTGTTCTTCTAAGTCAAAATACTATTTACATAAAATACTTTTGTTAACATAAAAAATTCTAAGTATAGAACCAACTTGGTTCCAACATAATGATGATCATTTTCTACAACTATAACTTTCTCTTTGTTGGATTAATCACTAGCTTTAACAAAGATGGTTTTACTGATACTTGGTTTATCAAATTTTGAATAACCAAGGCCACTCTTGTCATTGGAATATCTTTGGATTTTAAGAATATTTTCCAATCCAATTTGTCTTTTTTCATATCTTTCAATGACTCTATTTAGTTGGACAATTCTAAAAGAAAGAGAATCACACTTATTACATGTAGAATTCTATTTTAATTTTTCAAAGTCTTTTTCCATAGTGTCAATTTTTTCTTTAAGAGATGAAATTTGTTTCTTTTGTGTTGACACCGTTTTGCACATAATTTTACACTCCATAAGTAATTCTTCTATTGCATTTTAAGCATCATCATTATAAAAAGAATCTTTACTAACCTCTTCTTCTTCGTCGGATTGATGTGAAGCCATTAAGGCAACATTTGCATTTTCGTCACTCTTCGAATTTGAGGATGAACTGAATTCGTTGTCTTCCCATGCTATATAGGCCTTTTTGAATTCTTTCTTTTTATGTAAGTCTAGAATAGGTTCTCTGGGCTGCATACAAAATAGTTCATATTCTTGGGATAAGGTATTAAGTTTAGAACGTTTTACCTCAATAGTTCCTTCATGGGTTACTTCAAGAGTATCCCAGATTTCTTTGGCAGTTTTGCAATGAGATATGTGGAAGAACTTATCCATTCCAAGTGCTGATTGTAACATGTTTTTGGCCTTTTTGTCAAACAGCACATTCCTTTTGTCATCATCTATCCATGAGGCTTTTATCTTTATTTGCTCTTCATTGTTGATGACTGTCTTTGGAACATAAGGGCCATTTTCTATCGCATCCCAAATATCATCTCCTTGTGCCTCAAGATTTGCTTGCATGAGTATCTTCCAGAATCATAGTGTTCTCCAACAAAGCAGGGTGGTTCGTTGCTACTACCACCATATCTAAAAATTGGATGTGCGGAAGTCGTGAATAAGGATCGAGGAGCAAGTTACCTGAACCTTCTCTGATACCAATTGTAAGTTCAGAGGCACACCTAAGTAGGGGGTGAATTAGGTGTTTAGAAATTTTCTGGTTTTTAGAGACATAGTGGATTATTTTTTTGACTATGATTGGTGAAGTAAAATGTGAATGGCAGAAAAATAAAGAACACAAAGAATTTATCCTAGCTCCCCTTATAACCAATGGTACGTCCAGTCCTCTTGCACACCATAAGAGATTTTCTGCTAATGTTAGAATAAGTTCAAGTCTAACTCTAAGACTTCTATTACAAACTTTTAACACTCTCCCTAAGATAGCACACCACTATCTTAGTTTACAATACTTGAAGAAAGTACACCACTTTCTTCAATAATAACTTGAATGATTTTGATTAAACTTAAGTGAATATACAGTTGATAAGCTTTCTTTGTACAATGATAACAATCCAATACTATTGTACTTCAAGTGCAGCAGAAAATCTTTGCAGTAATATGACAATGTAACAATATGCACTTGAAATATGAAAGTTTGACTTTTAATGGATCTTTAAATTTTTCAAAGAAAGTTCTGAAGTTGTTAAGTTAAACTTGAGTGTAAGAGGTATTTATACTCCTAAGGCATCGCTTCAGATCAATGACAATCTTCTAAAGAAATTTGATGAACATAGACAATGATCCATAATCAATCAGACTTGAAAAATCAAATTGTTTCGCAGTTGTATTTGGCTACATCCTATGGAGATACATGTATACTTGGTATATTTTCATTTGTTAAAAAAATAAATACATGTATATTAGTTTTAAAGTGAGATATATTAATTTTTTTTTTAAATAAGGATATGGATGAGAAATAATCTTTTTTTGTTCGACAAACCCTTACGGTTTGGCTATCAATTCTATCGAACTTAGGGTTACTAAAACTAAATGAACAATAATTCTTGATCTTAGGGTTACTGAAACAAAATAAACGATAATTTTTTATCTTATGGTTTTAGAAACTAAATGAATGATGATTCTTGATCTTATGGTTACAAAAACTGAATGAACGGTCAACTTCTTGATCGAATCTTGATGAACATATGGCCCACTTAATTTCAGCGCTAGTTTGAATTTGATATTTCTATGGATTTATTTATCTTTTTGTTGTGAAAACCCTACTCTATTTCAAAACTGTCTTCTTGTAGATAGATTACCCCCAAAGTTTTTGACTAATTCTTCTATTGGCTGTTCCTAACAAATACAATGACGTGTTGGTTCTTGATTGTTCAAGATTGTAAGATTTTGTGATTCTTATTCTACATCGATGTTCTTGACCCTAAATGAAATGAGTTTAATTGATATGCATTGATAGTGAATTTTTTTTTTTTTTATCATTCAATGAGAGTTATTTATTTTTCCATGTCATGTCCTTAAGGTGGGTGAAGTGGGAAGAATGTGCATATCCTCTTTTCTCAAATGAAATCTTAAGTATGAATTTTGTATTATTTTGTAGTACAGAATATAGATGGTAATTTTGAGATTTGAAATTGGGATGGTGGGATATTGACCCCTAAATGAAATTACTATTTGAATGAAAAATATGTACCGTGTTCGGATATCTTACTCTCATAGTCTCATTAGAATGAAAAAAGAAATTCAAATGAGGAAATATAGAGAAAACAAAAGGTAGTGAAAGAGAATTAGAAAAATAAAAATAAAATAAATGAGATCAAATGAGAAGATTAGTATGTCGGTGTTGGTCCAAATTATTCTTAGCACCCTACTAAAGTATTGTGGTTGTTAGAGTTTGCACACTAATGACACTATATATTGTCGTTGAGCTTCTTATAGCTGAATCTTGAGGTTTTGTTATAAGATTTCTCTGCTTTCAAATTACTTGAAGTGGTATACTCTTATTGACATAATGTCATAGGTGCAAGCTCTTTCTCAACAATTTGTTATTTACCATAAATGTAATCACTATATGAATTTGTATTTCATAGTGTGAAGTGTAGACGATGTCCTTGAGACTTGATCGCCCTTCCAAAAATTGAGATGGCAACCCTAAAAAATTCACAATGTGAATTTTGTATATATAATGTAAAATGTAGACGGTGTCTTTGAAGCTTAATGATCCTTTAAAAATTGAGATGGTAAAATTGTAGTTATTGACTCTAAATGAAATTGCTGACTTTTGCACTCATCGTGTGAAATGTGGACTATGTATGTTCTTGAGATGTCCCTTTCAAAAATTGAGATGGTATAATTGGCGGTTATTTATTTTAAATTTAATCGCAATATGAACTTTGTGTTCATAGCATGTAATGTGGACTATGTCCTTGAGACTAGAGGACCCTTCCAAAATTCGGGATGGAATACATTATGGTTGTTAACTCTAAATAAATCATTTATATGGATTTTGTATTGATAATGTGAAATGGAGATGGTGTTCTTGTGACTTAAAGATCCTTTCCGTAATTGAGATGGTAAAATTGGTAGTTATTGACCCTTATAATAAATTTTTCACTTATAGTGTGAAATGTGGACAATGTTTTTGAGACTTGATGTCCCTTTCAAAAATCGAGATGGTATAATTGATGGTTATTTACCTTTAATATAATTGGTACATGAACTTTGTTTTCACAACGTGATATGCGGATGATGTCCTTAAGACTTGACGACCTTTTCGAAAATTAGGATGATATACTTGATGGTTGTTGACCCTTAATGAAGTCGATCATCCTGTAAATTTTGTATTGATAGTGTAAAATATGGATGAGGTTCTTCAGATTTGACGACCGTTCAAAAATCTTGAGGGTAGAATCATCGGTTATTCACACTATATGGAATTGCTACACGAACTTGATATTCATGGCAAGAAATGTGGAAAATGTCCTAGAGACTTGATGACGGCCCTTTAAAAAATTAGGATGATATATTGGATTGTCATTAACTCTTAGCCAAATCATATATGAATTTTGTATTGATAGTATGAAATGTGGACGGTTCTTGAGACTTAATACTGAGATGATATAATTGACAGCTAAATGTAATTAATTCATAACATGAATGTGGATGGTGATCTTGAGACTTGATGAACATTGTTGCTACAACAATATGTATCTTTGAAACTTGATGAACCTTTCTGTTGTTACAATATGGATCTTTATCTTTATGTGAAAAAAGGTGGTGTATTGTGTCTTTATGACTCATTGCGACATTAACTCTAGTTCTAACTATACTTGAGACAAGGTGCTTGTGCATTATTTATCTGAAGTTCAATTGTTATTAGTTATATAAAATTGGGATGATATACTGGACGGTTATTGGCCTTAAATGAAATAACTAAAAGTTTTTAATCATAGCATAAACTATGGAAATGTCCTTGTTATGATGACAATATTAATCTTTATTGGAAACCTATATAAAATGCTTAAAGTGATTCTATCATAGTCGAGGGAGTTAAATAAGGTCATCAATGCTCAAGCATACCATCTAAAATCTATATTGGATCAAGATTGTAAGTTTTGATAATCACTTCTTGTGTTTGCTACAATCTACTAATTTTTGCACTATGCTCGCATATATGGCAGTAATTTGAAGGTGCAAACACGAGAAGGGGGGGTTGACTTGTGTCTGTACTACTTGAATTCTTTTTCTGTTTTTGATGATTATTTGAAATCTGAAATATAATCAAGTAGAGTTAGCAGCGGATAAAAAAAAATAACACAAGGATTTATCCTGGTTCACCATTAACTAGGCTACATCCAGTCCCTTCACCTCGAAGGATTTTTCCACTAATTCAAAACCTTTGAATTATAACAACACTACTCACCCTCCAAGTCAGTCTTCCCAAACAGTCTAACAATCCTAGACTTTTGAGGAACACAACACCTTGACTTCACAAGTCAAGTCTTCTCCTACCAATCTGACAACCCCAGATTGCAGAAGGAATTACAACACCTTGAATCTAATTGCTAATTCACCTGCTACTTCTTCTGACTCTTCAGATTGTAGACTCTACTTCAACAATATAGATTTAACAGAAGGGAATAAAAAACACGAGTACTTTCTTCTGGAAAGCTGAAACTCACAATTAACCTCACTGAAAACTCGAGTGTTTGCTTCTGGAAGTTTATGACTCTTTTACAGATTTTCGATACTAAGTCTTCTGCCTTGAGCCTCCTTTTATAGATGAATAATTAGGGTTTCTTTCATGCTTAAGTTCGAGTTGTATCTTGCCAGATACTCTTGCAAAAATACCTTGGCCAATCGGGTTTCACTTAAATAAAAAACATATCTTTTTAGCTCCAGATTTGCTTTCAAAAATAACTTTGGCCAATCCTGTTCTTAGTTAATTCTAGACCAAATCTTTCTTCCCGCCAATAGCTTTTGAATTCCCACAAGACTTCAATTTATTTTTGTATCAAATCCTTTTAATACTTTGATCAAATTTAATCAAGTCTCCACTAATTATCATCATGATTAAATCTGGACTGTTTGATCTTATGCTCTCGTCCACATCTGGACTATACAAACTGATCTGCTGTGACCCTCTGATCTCGGCGAACACTGGACCACACGTTCTGATCTTAGCCAATCACTGGAACATATTATCTGATCTGTTGTGATCCTCTGAATTCATCCAACACTGGACCACATGTTCTGATCTTCAGATCTCGGCCAACAATGGGCCATGATGCTTAAATCTGGACCATTGATCTGAATATATTCCCTCTGATCTGGACCAATTTTGGACTGGGTCTGGATTGAACTGAAATTAAATCTAGACTTATGATATTTTAGTCTGGACAATTACCTTCTGATCTGGATCAGGTCTGGATTAAATATGGACAATCATTTCTTCTAGTCTGGACTTAGTTTCATACTCTGAACCATGCTATCTTCTGGTCTAGGCCAAATCTGAAGGTGCAAACACGAGAAGGGGGGGTTGAATTGTGTTTGACTAACTTGAATACTTTTTCTGTTTTTGCAGTTTTAAAAAAAAAAACTTGATGTATGAATAAAACAGAGTTAGCAGCGGATATAAAATAAAAATAAAACACAGAATTTTATACTGGTTCACCGTTAACGAGGCTACGTCCAGTCCCTTCACCTTGAAGGATTTCACTAATTCAAAACCTTGAATTACAACCACTCCACTGACCCTCCAAGTCAGTCTTCTCAAACAGTCTAACAATCCTAGACTTTTGAGGAATGCAGCACATTGACTTCTCAAGTCAAGTATTCTCCTACCAATCTGACAACCCCAAATTGTAGAAGGAATTACAATGCCTTGTATCTAATTTCTAAGTAATCTGCTACCCCTTCTGACTCCCTCAAATTGTAGACTCTACTTCAATAACTTAGAACTAACATAAGGGAAAGAAAATAACACGAGTGCTTGCTTCTGGAAAGCTGGAACTCACAATTAACCTCACTGAAAACTTGAGTGTTTGCTTTTGGAAGTGTATGACTC
This sequence comes from Cicer cuneatum, assembly GCA_037974295.1. Classification (NCBI taxonomy): domain Eukaryota; kingdom Viridiplantae; phylum Streptophyta; class Magnoliopsida; order Fabales; family Fabaceae; genus Cicer; species Cicer cuneatum. The sequence continues at coordinate 28,748,887 of JBBPBO010000001.1, read as the reverse complement.
TTTTATGATTTTCGATGCTAAGTATTCTGCCTTGAGCCTCCTTTTATAGATGCGAATTAGGGTCTCTTCCAAGCTTAATTTCGAGCTGTATCTTGTTGGATTCTCTTGCAAAAATATCTTGACCAATCGGGCTTCACTTAAATAAAAAACATATCTTTTTAAGGTTTAGATTTTGTTTCAAAAATAACTGGCCAATCATGTCTTTAGTTTCTTCCCGCCAACAGCTCCTGAACTTCCATACGACTTCACTTTATTTTTGTAACAAATCCTTTTAATTCTTTGATCAAATTTAATTAAATCTCCACTGTTAATCCTCATGATTAAATCTGGACCTTTTGATCTTCTACGCTAGTCCACATCTGGACCATACTAAGTGATCTGCTGTGATCCTCTGATTTCGGCCAACTCTGGACCACACTTTCTGATCTTCTGATCTCGGCACACCTGGTCTAGCAAACTGATCTGCTATGATCCTCTGATCTTGGCCAATGCTGGACCACATATTCTGATCTTCTGATTTCGGCCAACACTGGGCCATGGTCTGATCTTTTGATCTCGGCCAACACTGGGCCAGAAACTTAAATCTGAACCATTGATCTTGATATCTTCCCTCTGATTTGGACCAATTCTGAACTGGGTCTAGATTGATTTGAAATTAAGTCTGGGCAAATAATATTTCAGTCTGGACATTTTACCTTCTATTTTGGATCAGTTCTAGATCAAATCTGGAGATCATTTCTTCTGGTCTGGACTTAGTTTCATACTCTGAACCATGCTATCTTCTGGTCTGGGTCAAATCTGGATTAATTCCTTTGTTCTGGACCCATTAATTTACCCTCTGATTAAGTCTGGATCAAGTCTGGGTTGTTTATTATTTCACTGTCAGGCCATCTTCTGGTCAGAATAACTTCTGGATTAAGTTTGACTTATGACTCCTACTGGTCTGGATCAAATCTCGCTCTGGCAGGCTTCCTTCTGGTCTGGTCCAAGCCTCCTTCTGACTTTGCTTCCTTCTGGAGTATCTTCTGGTACCTTCAGGATTCAATCTCTAGAACCCTTTGATTTTCTGCTTCTCATTACTTCAGCTTCTGGTGGCATTTACTTTAATAATTCAAGGTACAAAATAAGATTACATGGAGTGCTTTTGTAAACATCAAAATCCTAAGTACTTAGAACCAACTTGGTTCCAACAATCTCCCCGTTTTTTATGATGACAAAACGTTAACTTATTTTGCTAGCTTGTAACTCGAAGACTGAATTACTCCCCCTCAGACCAATCTCTCCCCCTAAGTCTGATACTGACTTTTTCTTCTCCTTTTCCACTCCTTCTCTTTTCACTCTTTCTTTTCTTCTCTTCTCCTCTCCTTTTCAACTCCTTCTTTATTCGCTCTTTCTTTTCTCTCTTCACATTGCCTTTCCTTTTCAATTCCTTCTCTTTTCACTCTTTCTTTTTCTCTCTCCGTGTTTCCTCTCCTTTTCAACTTCTTCTCTTTTTCACTCTTTCTTTTTCTCTTTTTATTTTTCTCTCTCCCTGTTTCTTTTCCTTTTCAACTCCTTCTCTATTCATCTCTTTCTTTTTCGCTCCTCCTTTCTTTTTATCTCTCCTTTTCTACTTATTTCTCCTTTTTCTCTTTCTCCCCCTTTTTGTCATCAGCCAAAAAGAGGTCCTACTATTTTTGTAATTTTTTGTTTTTCTCTTTACAGATTACAGAAGGTAAAAATAGAAAATTAAAAAGCATAACATAAAATTACAAGAAAATTAACAAAAACTGCTAAGATGACTACTTGAGCTAGTCAGATATGGAGATAATGCTGAGATGCTTCTTGATGAACTCGAACCTATCTTCAGGTAGTGCTTTGGTGAAGATATCAGCCCATTGATGATCAGTGTCCACAAATTGGATGCTTAAAGTCCCTTTTTGAACATGGTCCCTAGTGAAAAGGTGTTTTATTTCATTGTGTTTGGCTCTAGAGTGTAAGATAGGGTTCTTGGTTAGGTTTATGGCTGAAGTGTTATCACAGAACAAAGGGATATTGGTTTCAAAGATGTTGTAATCTTCAAGTTGGTGTTTTATCCAGATTAACTGTGAACTGCATCCTACTACTGATATATACTCAGCTTCAGCTGTTGACATGGCAATGGTGCTTCCTCTTTTGCTTGACCAAGGGATCAAATTATCACCTAAGAAAGTGCAGTTGCCACTTTTTCTTTTCCTTTCCAGCTTGTCTCCAGCATAGTCGGAATCACAAAAACCTTTTAGTTTGTAGGTGGGGGTTTTCTTGTATAACAGGGTAAGGTTAGTGGTTCCTTTAAGGTATCTCAAAATTCGTTTGACAGCAGTTAAATGGGATTCCCTAGGGTCAGCTTGAAAACGGGCACAGCCACAAACACTAAACAAGATGTCAGGTCTAGAAGCAGGTAAATAAAGAAGGGATCCAATCATACCTCTGTATGTTTTCTGGTCTACCTTTTTGCTGGTTTCATCTTTCTCAAGCGAGCAGGTTGGGTGCATGGGGGTGGCCATAGGCTTACATTCACTCATTTTGAACTTTTTAAGAAGTTCTTTAGTGTATTTAGATTGGTGAATGTGTATACCTGATTTACCTTGGTGAATCTGAATTCCCAAGAAGAACTTAAGTTCTCCCATCATGCTCATTTGGAACTCTTTCTGCATTAGGTCAGAAAACTCTTTGCACAAAGTGCCATTAGTCGATCCAAAGATGATATCGTCAACGTAAACTTGAATAATTAAAATATCATTTTAATGGATTTCCTAAATAGAGTATTATCAATCTGGCCTCTATCAAATTCATTATTAAGCAGAAAGGTACTAAGTCTGTCATACCATGCCCTTGGTGCTTGTTTTAAACCATATAAATATTTTAATTTTAAAAACATGGTTTGAAAAATCAGAATTTTCAAGTCTAGGGGGCTGTTTGACATAGAGTTTTTCACTGATATAGCCATTTAAGAATGTACTTTTAACATCCATTTGATACCGAACTATATCATGATTAGCAGCAAATGATAAAAGAATTCTAATTGCTTCAAACCTGGCCACTGGAGCAAAAGTCTCAGTGTAATCTATACCTTCCTGTTGACTGTATCTTGAGCTACTAATCTGGCTTTGTTCCTTACCACTTCACCTTTTTCATTGAGTTTATTCCTGAACACCCACTTGGTTCCAATAATATTTTTGTTTGGTCTGTATATCAGATCCCAAACATCATTCCTTTGGAATTCATTCAACTCTTCTTACATTGCAAGTATTTAACCTTCCTCTGCCAAAGCTTCATCAACATTGGTTGGTCTGCATCAACTTCTGATTCTGGTAAATCTGTAACAGCTTATGATTCTGATAAATCAGCTACTGGTTCTGGTAAATCTGTAACAGCTTTTGATTCTGATAAATCAGCTTCTGGTTCTGGTAAATCTGTAACAGCTTCTGATTCTGGTAAATATCCAGATTTCTCTTCTGACTTATCTTGGCTGTTTCTGACTTGATCAGATTTATCTTTTTAAGATTTTTCATGTGTTGCTGACTTGCTTGTATCCTCTACCTTTTCAGGTACTTCTGTTTCTTCTGCTTCTGCTTCTGCTCCCTTTGGTTTTGGTGAACCTGCACTATCTTTATCTTGCTTTGATTTGTCAAGATCAAGCAGTTTGTCATATAACATAATATAGATCAAATAATTTAAAAATGAACTCAATACAGCCAAACAATTAATTATGCTTCTGGTGGTTTCTGCTTGTTTTTGAAACCACTGGAATGTTGTTTTTGCTGAAGTGTTCAATTCGTGTGAATCACCTGATTCCTCTGACAGTTTGAAAACCTGCAGAATACTTCTCTAGCTTTGATTTGTTAAGATCAAGCTTCTTGTTATCACAGTAAACATAAATATCAAAAAATAATAGTATTTACAGCAAGATGTAACCTCTACGTCAACAGTTTCAGTTGTACTATGAAAATCCTCTTGCTTCTGATTTTCAGATTCCTAATCTGTATGTTCTGTGATTACATGGTTTGGATGAGGGGATTTGAATTCCCTTCCAGGTTTGTAGTCTTGATGAATCTCACTGGAGTGTTTGAAGAACTCTCCTGATTGTGATTCCTCTCTTTCTGCTTTGGCTGATACACCATGTTCCTCTGGTGATTCTGGAACTTATGGTGATACATTGCAGACCCGTCACATGTGATCGAACCAGATACAATTCAGCTGAAGGATAACCTGTCATTTGAAGTATTCCCTGTAAGGATTGAAGACAGGAAGATTAAACAGTTGAGGAACAAGGAAGTTCCACTAGTCAAAGTGATTTGGAATTCGACTACTAGAGACGCGACTTAGGAACTGGAGAGTAAGATGAGGGAACAATATCCTCAGTTGTTTATTAACATGTAGTTTCGAGGACGAAACTAATTTAAGGGGGGTAGTAATGTAATACCCTTAAATTTAAGTATTAATTTATGGAATTAATATTAAGTGTATTTTGGGGATTTTGTAAAATATTTAATATATGTATGTTTTGAGTGAATATATATATATATATATATATATATATATATAAATATTTATTTTGAAAGATAAATTAAGATTATTGGATTAAGAAAAAAATTAATTTAATTATGAGTAATTAAATTAACGGATAGTTAATTAAGGGATTAATGGCTAATTGCAACGAAATTGGTTAAGTGCTGAGGATCAGACTAGTGTCGGTTGAGGTGGCACCCACACAAGCCTATATATAGGAGTGAGAAGGATGGTGAAATCAGAACACCATTCCTCCTCCCTCACTGCCCATATTGCATGTAACAGTACCCCTTTTCCCTCCCATTCTGTTCTGCTTCCAGTTCACGATTCAAAAGAAAAGAGAGGGAGTTCCTTAAAGGTGCCATTAATTGGAAACCTAGGCACCAAACCAGAAAACCCCCAGTACAAAAGTTGTTCCCCACATCATTACGGAGCTAGAGAACCCAATTTCGTAGCAGCAAACGCAAGCGGCAGTTTATCCGGTTTTTGACGCGCAAACGGGAACGAAAGCAGAGACGTGAGCAGAAGCAGAAAATGCAACAAGGGTAAGGGCACCTTCCACTTTCTAGTTGTATTCTAGGACTGTAAATGTATGTTTGAGGTATGGTTATATTTGAGTTTCTGTTTTGAAAAAAGAAACTGTTTTGCATGACATTTTTAAGATGAAAGAAAATGCATTCTCTTGAGGTTTTAAATAATCTGTGATGTTGTTGTTTTGCTTATACAACATGTCTGTTTTGGTTGTTTGGAAAGCTGAAAAATGTCTTGCGTGTTATTTTGAAGTTGATCAAAATGCATTTTGAGAAAACTGTATGCATGTTGTTTTAAAACCTGAAAATTTCATTGTGATGTTTAATGATCTGTGAAATACAACATTGTTGTTCTGCTTGTGTGAGAAAGCTGGAATATGCTTTGCATGTTGTGTTGGTTGTGTAAGCATAATGGAGAATACCATGCATGTTGTTTTGGAGGTGCATGTTCTGGTTCTAGATGATTTTGATGTTGATCATTATGTTTCTGTTTCTGGATGATTCTAATGTTGATCATTCTGTTTCTATTTTACGTAAGTTTTCAAACTTGTATTCGAATACGAGCCCCTGTATTCGAATACAGAGGGAGGATTTATGCTTCTGACTTAGCATCTATATTCGACTACGACCATGTCGTATTCGAATACAGAAGTGACATTTTAACACTATATTCGCATATGTATTCGACTACAGGCATGTTGTATTCGAATATAGAATGCAGATTCTCACTAGTTTCAACTTCTGTATTCGAATACAAGGGATCTGTATTCGAATACAGATTCAGGTTTTTCCAGAAACTCAGTTTTTAGCTTCTGTATTCGAATACAAGGAAGCTGTTGACAAGTTTTAAACACTGTCATGTGAATTTTAAAGTGTTGGGAAATATTGAGAAGGGTTAAAATGATTTAAAATGGAGTCTTTGAAATAGTTTTGAAGAGGAGAGGATGATGTTTTGGAAACCTTTAATGACCTGGGATGAAATGCTGAACTTTCAATGTTTTGTCTTCTGTATTCGACTACAGGCATGCTGTATTCGAATACAAAATGTTTAAATTGCAGCTTCAGGCTTCTGTATTCGAATACAAGGAATCTGTATTCGAATACAAGGAATCTGTATTCGAATACAGATTCAGGTTTTCAGAAATTCCAAAATTTTTGAACATTGTTTATGAAACCTAAGTGTTGGGGAGTATTGGGAAGGTTTATGATGAATTAAAATGGAACTTTTGTGATAGTTTGAAGTGGGGGTGATGAAGTTTTTTAGACTTTACTGATGTAGTGGAAAAATACTGATTTTTACACTGGGACAACCTCTGTATTCGAATACAAGAGGGCTGTATTCGAATACAGAGTGTAATTCTGCACTGTTTTTGGCTACTGTATTCGAATACAGAGAAGCTGTATTCGAATACAGCTTCGTATTTTCCAGAAATCTCAGTTTTAAACACTATTTTATGAATTTTAAGAGTTTGGGAAACATTGGAAAGACTTAAGATAAGTAAGAATGGAATTTTGAGATAATGCAAAGTGTTAATGATTACTTAACTGTTTAATCATGATTGTGATGATGATAATATTGATTGTGTTGAGATGTTTTGAAAGATGATGGAAAGGTTGAATTTTCCTAATAATGCATACTGTTTCAGTGAAGAGAAAACACTGCATATTCATACATTGCATAGTCAAGTGGTACCCGCGATGGGCCACAGAGTAATGCGCAACCACGTGCTGATCTGTTGAGCGATTGCACGAGTGCTAGTCTGTTGAGCGACTGCAGTAGGTATTGATCTGTTGAGCGATTGTACCTTGGTATATATGTGTTGGTCTGTTGAGCGACTGCATTGGTACTGGACTGTTGAGCGTCTGTACCCTGAAATACGCAACCACATGCTGATCTGTTGAGCGATTGTACGAGTGCTGGTCTGTTGAGCGACTGCACTAGGTACTGATCTGTTGAGCGATTGTACCTTGGTATATGTCAAACGTGCTGGTCTGTTGAGCAACTGCACGAGTGCTGGTTTGTTGAGCGACTGCACTGGTGCTGATCTGTTGAGCGATTGCACCCTAGTCTTGAGGGCCGTTAAAGTCATACATATTTAAATTGTGCTGGTCTGTTGAGCGACTGCACCTTGGTGATTCTAAGAAATTGTATACATGAGCATATACATATTGCACCGGGGTGATTGATCGGTGGGTCACGATTTGGTTATATGATGATGGTTGGAAATTGATGTGTGTGAGTACTTTATGAAATCTGATTTTCTGATAAATGATTGTGATTGCTGAAGTGTTGGCTGTACTTACCACATATTTTCCATTTTAATTGATTGTTGTTTTGAAAAGGCATACATGTTACGAAATTTCAAAATGAGCATCTTTATTTTCATCATTGTTATACGATATGCCATGGATGTATGTGTTGCTGTTAGATATATGATATGTGCTTATTTGTTAATTTCGGTCTATGACCCTTCCTATTATATTGTGGAAATTGGGCTTTGCCCTCAGATGCCCCCCAAACCCATGCCACCCGTGGGACCCGAGACGACGAAAACGTCGCTCGACTTCATTGATCGTTCCGTGCTACTGCTTGGGTTTACGACCCCATCTCAAGCAGGGCTACATACGCGGGGAGATTGAAGAGGACCTGTAGGACCAATGGAGTGGTGTACTACGTGGAGCACAACTATGCGAGGATTGACTTTCCTGTGCCTTCCTGTTTGATATTGGAGGCGCACGGAATTTTTGATGATGCTGAGGAGCCAGCTATAGGAGTTGAGACGGAGGCCACCATAGGAGTGGTGACTCCTAACCCGGTGATTGAGGGAGATGTGCATGATTCTGAGACGGAAGAGAAGAACGAAGAGCCGAAGCCAGTAGCAGCTGATATTCCGGGTCCATTAAGGATATCCGATGATTGTTATGAGATTCTGGCACCGCCGAAGCAACCGAGACTATGCATTGATCTGACTTCGGAGGAGACTGATCCCTCTCTATATGATGAGGAGGAGGAGGAGGCCACATCGAGGCAAGCGGCGGAGTCGGATGAGACTTGTTTGGGATGCGGAGGAAATCCGTGCTACTGTAGCTTTAGTGCATGATCTGTTAGACTTGATGTATAGGATTTGAGCTGGAAATGTAATTTGTTTATTTTGGAAATTATTGTACTACTTTCCGCTAAACTATGCACTCTGATATTTTCTGTTGGGATGATTATGACATTGTTATCTTTTGAAAATATATTAATATTTAGTGTTAAATTTCCAGAATTAAGTACTTAGTGATATTACGATGAAGTTATTTAATTACGTTCATCGATTAATCCACGACGTACTATTTTTTTAGAAACGGATTAAAGGAATCTTTTTATTTCGATTCTTTTGAAGTGATGAATTAGAATTTTTTTTTAATTAATTATTTAAAAATATATATATATATATATATATATATATATATATTCGCGCTGTGTTTTAAAATCAGGGTGTTACAAATGTGGTATCAGAGCATTTGGTTAAAATTTTGGGTTAAAGCTCTGATTAAAGTATTTGTTTTGAGTTATTAGCTGATCATGCATAGGAGCAATTAGTTAAAGTGTCAAGTCTTGTGTAAGTTGAGGTGTGACTGAAGTGATGATGGTTTGTAGGAAACAATGCCTCCACGAAGAGACGACACTGCAAGAGCCAATGTCAGCCAGGAAGATATGATGGCTGAAGCGATGAATAACATGGCTGCGTCTGTTGCTGCACAGACGGCTGCAAAGACTCAACGAGATCTGGAGAAGAGAGAAAGAGAGATTCGCGCTGCTGAATCTAGAGGACTAGAGCATTTTCGTCGCCATAATCCACCCAATTTCAAGGGTGATGAGGGTCCAGAAAGAGCGGACCAGTGGATTCAAGAGATGGAGAAAATCTTCGAGATGATTAATTGTCGGGCAGCGGTAAAAGTCAATTATGCCACGTATCTGCTGATAGGGGATGCAGAGTATTGGTGGAGAAGCACAAGACTACTGATGGGGTCAGCTCAAGAGGAGGTGAACTGGGAGTCGTTCAAAAAGAAGTTTTTGGACAAATACTTCCCGATGAGCACTAGGACCATGTTGGGTGACAATTTTCTGAAATTGCACCAGGGAAATATGACGGTGGGAGAATATGCGGCTAAGTTTAAATCCCTGTCAAGACATTTCAGATTTTTCCAAGAAGAAGTTGATGAACAGTTTATGTGTCATCACTTTCAAATTGAACTGAAGTATGAGATCCAAGATTCGGTTCTACCCTTGGGGATTCAACGTTTCCAAGTGGTAGTAGAAAAGTGTAGAGAGGTTGAAGAGATGAAGAACAGGAGGGCCAACAGAGGAGGGAACTTTAATTTTGGAGGGCCTAGTCGGATGCACTATCAGAACATAGAGAAAAGCAAGTGGCTAAGCCGTATAACCGGCCACAAAACAACAAGAGATGCCAGAATCGGTCGGGAAATCAGAATTTTGGACGGCAATTGGGACAAGGAGTCTGGTGTTATAGATGTGGGAAAGAAGGACACATTGTTACTGCTTGTACCACAAGGGATCTGATGTGCTTCAACTGCCAGAAGCCAGGACACGTGGCGAGGGATTGTCGGGCTCCGAAAGTGGAGCCAACAATGAACGCGACTAGGGCTACTCGTCCTACTGCTAGAGGTCGCGTCTATCACATGGGTGCTGAAGCTGGGAGTCAAGCCCCAAATTTAATCCAGCAAGATTGTGAGATTGCAGGTAACACCATAACTGCACTTTTTGATTCGGGGGCAACCCACTCTTTCATTGCTATGGACTGTGTGAATCGTTTGAAGTTATTTGTGTCTGCTTTGCCTTTTGATTTGGTTGTATCCACACCTGCTAAGACCTTAACCGTAAACTCTGCATGTTTACACTGTACTGTAACAATTCAGAATAGGGATTTCTTGGTTAATTTAATCTGTCTACCCCTACAATCACTCGAGATCATTCTCGGCATGGATTGGATGACATATAATTACGTAGTCTTGGATTGCGCTCGAAAATTAGTTCTTTTCCCCGAACCTGGAGTCGTTCGGTATTTGGCTGCTAACAAACTCGAAGTATCTCTAAGAGAAGGAACTCAGGAATTCTTATCATTGGCTAACGTGGAGACCAAGATAGATATGAACATAGAAGATGTGGTGTTAGCCAAAGAATATCCAGACGTATTTCCATCAGAAATTCCAGGATTACCCCCGGTGAGAGAGGTGGAGTTCTTCATTGATTTGCACCTAGGAACTGGACCTATTTCAATTGCGCCGTACCGGATGTCGCCATTGGAATTAAGCGAGCTTAAGGGTCAAATTGAAGGTTTGTTGGAGAAAGGATTTATTAGACCAAGTGTGTCGCAATGGGGAGTTCTGGTGTTGTTGGTTAAGAAGAAGGATAGAAGTTCACGCTTATGTTATGGATTATCGGCAACTTAACAAGGTAACTATTAAGAATCGTTATCCTTTACCACGCATCGATGATTTGATGGACCAATTGAGAGGAGCCGCGGTGTTTTCAAAGATTGATTTGAAATCAGGATACCATCAGATTCGAGTAAGAGAAGGAGATATTCAAAAGACTGCTTTCAGGACTCGTTACGGACACTATGAATATCTCGTTATGCCTTTTGGAGTTACGAATGCACCAGCGATTTTTATGGACTATTAGAATAGGATCTTTAGCCCATTCTTGGATAAGTTCGTGGTGGTATTCATCGACGATATTTTAATTTATTCAAAAGATGAAGAAGAACATAAAGAGCACCTACGCCAAGTTCTTGAAGTCTTACGCGAGAAGCAACTGTATGCCAATTTGTCGAAGTGCGAGTTTTGGCTAAAGAAAGTGAACTTCTTGGGACATGTGATAACAAAAGAAGGAATCACTGTGGATCCAGCAAAGATTGAGACAATTCTTGCCTGGAAACAGCCTCAGACTATCACAGACACACGTAGTTTTGTCGGACTAGCAGGATACTACTGGAGATTTATTGAAAGATTTGCTAAGATTGTAGCTCCTTTGACACAACTCACCAGAAAGAATCAGCCGTTTGCATGGACGGAGAAGTGTGAGGAAAGTTTTCAGTTGCTTAAGGAAAAGTTGACAACCTCACTAGTGTTGGTTTTGCCACAGCCGGAGGAACCATATGAAGTTTACTGTGATGCATCTCACCAAGGTTTGGGATGTGTTTTGATGCAACATAAGAAAGCTGTAGCCTACGCCTCAAGGCAGTTGAAAACTCACGAACGGAACTATCCTACTCATGATTTAGAGCTTGCTACAGTAGTATTTGCATTAAAGGTCTGGAGACACTACCTTTATGGATGCACGTTCACAGTGTTCAGTGACCATAAGAGTTTGAAGTATCTATTCGATCAGAAGGAATTGAACATGCGTCAGAGGAGATGGATGGAGACTCTCAAGGATTTTGACTTTTCATTGCAGTACCACCCTGGAAAGGCCAATGTGGTGGTTGATGCATTGAGTCGGAAGAGTGTGTCAATCTCTTCAATGATAATGGCCAGACAACAAGAGTTGTGGAAAACATTTAGAGATCTACATTTGGACGTAAAGTTTGCACCAGGAATTTTAAAGTGTGAGATGATAACAATTTCGAGTGGTTTGCTTGAGGAGATTGCGAACTTGCAAGATGACGCATTGATCCAAGAAAAGAGGAATCTGATAGCACAAGGACAGACAACTGAGTTCAGGGTCGGACCAGATAATATTCTGAGATGTAATGGAAGAGTTTGTGTACCGGAAGTTGCAGATATGAGAAGAATGATTTTGGAAGAAGCTCATAAGAATAAATTGAGTATTCATCCTGGAGCGACCAAGATGTACCAGGACTTAAGGCAGAATTTCTAGTGGCCAGGAATGAAGAGGGATGTAGCGGAGTACGTATCGGCTTGTTTAACTTGTCAGAAAGCGAAAGTGGAACATCAACGACCTGCTGGAATGTTGCAACCTCTGGATATACCGAAATGGAAGTGGGACAGCATCTCCATGGATTTTATAACAGGACTGCTCAAGACAAGGAAAAAGAATGATTCAATTTGGGTAATAGTGGATCGATTGACAAAGTCCGCACATTTCTTACCGGTAAGGACCACTTACAAAGTAGATAAGCTGACGGAAATCTACATCGCTGAGATTGTGAGGTTACACGGAGTTCCATCGAGTATAGTATCGGACAGTGATCCAAAATTCACATCTCATTTTTGGGGAGCGCTGCATGAAGCGTTGGGAACGAAATTGAAATTGAGCTCCGCTTACCATCCACAAACAGACGGACAGACTGAGAGAACAAATCAGTCCTTGGAAGATCTGTTAAGAGCATGTGTGTTGGATGACAGAGGAAACTGGGATGAGGTGTTGCCATTGATTGAGTTCACCTACAACAATAGCTTCCACGCAAGTATTGGAATGGCACCCTATGAGGCTTTGTATAGACGCAAGTGTCAGACGCCTTTATGCTGGTATAAGGACGGAGAAAGTATGATTGTTGGACCGGAGATGGTGGAACAGACTACAGAGAAAATCAAGAGGATACAAGAGAAAATGAAGATTTCACAGGATCGTCAGAAGAGTTATGCGGACAAGCGTCGCAGACCTTTGGAATTCGAGCAGGGTGATCATGTATTTCTAAGGGTCACGCCTATCACCGGTGTTGGCAGAGCTATTAAGTCAAGAAAGTTGACTCTGAAATTTATTGGACCATACCAGATCACATCACGAATTGGACCATTGGCTTATCGGATCGCTTTACCTCCTATACTGTCCAATATTCATGACGTATTTCATGTGTCGTAGTTAAGGAAATACATTGCAGACCCGTCATATGTGATCGAACCAGATACAATTCAGCTGAAGGATAACCTGTCATTTGAAGTATTCCCTGTAAGGATTGAAGACAGGAAGATTAAACAGTTGAGGAACAAGGAAGTCCCACTAGTCAAAGTGATTTGGAATCCGACTACTGGAGACGCGACTTGGGAACTGGAGAGTAAGATAAGGGAACAATATCCTAAGTTGTTTATTAACATGTAGTTTCGAGGACGAAACTAATTTAAGGGGGTAGTAATGTAAGACCCTTAAATTTAAGTATTAATTTATAGAATTAATATTAAGTGTATTTTGGGGATTTTGTAAAATATTTAATATATGTATGTTTCGAGTGAATATATATATATATATATATATATATATATATATTTATTTTGAAAATTAAATTAACAGACAGTTAATTAAGGGATTAGTGGCTAATTGCGACGAGATTGGTTAAGTGCTGAGGATCAGACAAGTGTCGGGTGAGGTGGCACCCACACAAGCCTATATATAGGAGTGAGAAGGATGGTGAAATCAGAACACCATTCCTCCTCCCTCACTGCCCATACTACATGTAACAGTACCCCTTTTCCCTCCCATTTTGTTCTGCTTCCAGTTCACGATTCAAAAGAAAAGAGAGGGAGTTCCTCAAAAGTGCCATTAATTGGAAACCTAGGCACCAAACCAGAAAACCCCCCGTACAAAAGTTGTTCCCCACATCATTACGGAGCTAGAGAACCCAGTTTCGTAGCAGCAAACGCAAGCGGCAGTTTCACCGATTTTTGACGCGCAAATGGGAACGAAAGCAGAAACGTGAGCAGAAGCAGAAAACGCAACAAGGGTAAGGACACCTTCCACTTTCTAGTTGCATTCTAGGACTGTAAATGTATGTTTGAGGTGTGGTTATATTTGAGTTTCTGTTTTGAAAAAAGAAACTGTTTTGCATGACATTTTTAAGATGAAAGAAAATGCATTCTCTTGAGGTTTTAAATAATCTGTGATGTTGCTGTTTTGCTTATACAACACGTCTGTTTTGGTTGTGTGGAAAAAATGAAAAATGTCTTGCATGTTATTTTGAAGTTGATCAAAATGCATGTTGAGAAAACTGTGTGCATGTTGTTTTAAAACCTGAAAATTTCATTCTGTGATGTTTGATGATATGTGAAATACAACATTGTTGTTCTACTTGTTGGAGAAAGCTGGAATATGCTTTGCATGTTTTGTTGGTTGTGTAAGCATACTGGAGAATACCATGCATGTTGTTTTGGAGGTGCATGTTCTGGTTCTGGATGATTCTGATGTTGATCATTCTATTTCTGTTTCTGGATGATTCTGATGTTGATCATTCTATTTCTACTTCTGATGATTCTGGTGATGTTAATGTTTTCAAAAGAAAAGGGATTTTAAATGATGAAAGTGTTTTCTGGAAAACTGTTGAATCTGTTTTGATGTTTGGTTGTTTTTTTTTAAAAGAAACAGTTTGAAATGTGTTGAAGTCTCAGGAAAAATTTCACTGGTTTTCGAAGGTGTATTTGAATACAACCTGTCAAGCTTCTGTTTTACGTAAGTTTTCAAACTTGTATTCGAATACGAGTCCCTGTATTCGAATACAGAGGGAGGATTTTTGCTTCTGACTTAGCATATGTATTCGACTACGACCATGTCGTATTCGAATACATAAGTGAAATTTTAACACTGTATTCGCATCTGTATTCGACTACAGGCATGCTGTATTCGAATACAGAATGCAGATTCTCACTAGTTTCAGCTTCTGTATTCGAATACAAGGGATCTGTATTCGAATACAGATTCGGGTTTTTCCAGAAACTCAATTTTTAGCTTCTGTATTCAAATACAAGGAAGCTGTAATCGAATACAGATTCGTGTTTTCCAGAAAATCAAGTTTTAAACACTGTCATGTGAATTTTAAAGTGTTGGGAAATATTGAAAAGGGTTAAAATGATTTAAAATGGAGTCTTTGAAATAGTTTTGAAGAGGAGAGGATGATGTTTTGGAAACATTTAATGACCTGGGAGGAAATGATGAACTTTCAATGTTTTGTCTTCTGTATTCGACTACAGGCATGTTGTATTCGAATACAGAATGTTAAAATTGCAGCTTCATGCTTCTGTATTCGAATACAAGGAATCTATATTCGAATACAGATTCGGGTTTTCAGAAATTCCAAGTTTTTCAACATTGTTTATGAACCCTAAGTGTTGGGGAGTATTGGGAAGGTTTATGATGAATTAAAATGGAACTTTTGTGATAGTTTGAAGTGGGGGTGATGAAGTTTTTGAGACTTTACTGATGTAGTGGAAAAACACTGATTTTTACACTGGGACGGCCTCTGTATTCGAATACAAGAAGGCTGTATTCGAATACATAGTGTAATTCTGCACTGTTTTAGGCTACTTTATTCGAATACAGAGAAGCTGTATTCGAATACAGCTTCGTATTTTCCAGAAATCTTAATTTTAAACACTGTTTTATGAATTTTAAGAGTTTGGGAAACATTGGAAAGACTTAAGATAAGTAAGAATGGAATTTTGAGATAATGCAAAGTGTTAATGATTACTTGACTATTTAATCATGATTGTGATGATGATAATATTGATTGTGTTGAGATGTTTTGAAAGATGATGGAAAGGTTGAATTTTCCTAATAGTGCATACTGTTTTAGTGAAGAGAAAACACTGCATATTCATACATTGCATAGTCAAGTGGTACCCGCGATGGGCCACAGAGTAATGCGCAACCACGTGATGATCTGTTAAGCGATTGCACGAGTGCTGGTCTGTTGAGCGATTGTACCTTGGTATATAGGTGTTGGTCTGTTGAGCGACTGAACTGGTACTGGACTGTTGAGCGTCTGTACCCTGAAATGTGCAACCACGTGCTGATCTGTTGAGCGATTGCACGAGTGCTAGTCTGTTGAGCGACTGCACTAGGTACTGATCTGTTGAACGATTGTACCTTGGTATATGTCAAATGTGCTGGTCTGTTGAGCGACTGCACGAGTGCTGGTCTGTTGAGCGACTGCACTGGTGCTGATCTGTTGAGCGATTGCACCCTGGTCTTGAGGGCCGTTAAAGTCATACATATTTAAATTGTGCTAGTCTGTTGAGCGACTGCACCTTGGTGATTCCAAGAAATTTTATACATGAGCATATACATATTGCATCAGGGTGATTGATCGGTGGGTCACGATTTGGTTATATGATGATGGTTGGAAATTGATGTGTGTGAGTACTTTATGAAATCTGATTTTCTGATAAATGATTGTGATTGCTGAAGTGTTGGCTGTACTTACCACATATTTTCCATTTTAATTGATTGTTGTTTTGAAAAGGCATACATGTTACGAAATTTCAAAATGAGCATCTTTATTTTCATCATTGTTATACGATATGCCATGGATGTATGTGTTGGTGTGAGATATATGTTATGTGCTTATTTGTTAATTTCGGTCGGTGACCCTTGCTATTATATTGTGGAAATTGGGCTTTGCCCTTAGATGTCCCCCAAACCCATGCCACCCGTGGGACCTGAGACGACGGAAACGTCGCTCGACTTCATTGATCGTTTTGTGCCTACTGCTTGGGTTTACGACCCCACCTCAAGCAGGGCTACATACACGGGGAGATTGAAGAGGACTTGTAGGACCAATGGAGTGGTGTACTACGTGGAGCACAGCTATGCGAGGATTGACTTTCCTGTGCCTTCCCGTTTGATATTAGAGGCGCACGGAATTTTTTATGATGCTGAGGAGCCAGCTAGAGGGGTTGAGACGGAGGCCACCGTAGGAGTGGTGACTCCTAACCCAGTGATTGGAGAAGATGTGCATGATTCTGAGACGGAAGAGAAGAACGAAGAGCCGAAGCCAGTAGCAGCTGATATTCCGGGTCTGTCCAGGATATCCGATGATTGTTATGAGATTCCGGCACCGCCGAAGTGACCGAGGCTATGCATTGATATGACTTCGGAGGAGACTGATCCCTCTCTATATGATGAGGAGAAGGAGGAGGAGGTCACATCGAGGCGAGCAGCGAAGTCGGATGAGACTTGTTTGGGATGCGGAGGAAATCCGTGCTACTGTAGCTTTAGTGCATGATCAGTTAGACTTTATGTATTGGATTTGAGCTGGAAATGTAATTTGTTTATTTTGGAAATTATTGTACTACTTTCTGCTAAACTATGCACTCTGATATTTTCTGTTGGGATGATTATGACATTGTTATCTTTTGAAAATATATTAATATTTAGTGTTAAATTTCCAGAATTAAGTACTTAGTGATATTACGATGAAGTTATTTAATTACGTTCATCGATTAATCCACGATGTACTATTTTTTTAGAAACGGATTAAAGGAAACTTTTTATTTCGATTCTTTTGAAGTGATGAATTAGAAAAAAAATTTAATTAATTATTTTAAAAAAAAAATACACTCGCGCTGTGTTTTAAACTCGAGGTGTTACACCCTTCACCTTTAAGGATTTCACTAATTCAAACCTTGAATTACAACAACTCCACTGACCCTCTTAGTCAGTCTTCTCAAACATTCTAACAATCCTAGACTTTTGAGGAATGCAGCACCTTGACTTCTCAAGTCAAGTCTTCTCCTACCAATCTGACAACCCCAGATTGTAGAAGGAATTACAACGCCTTGTATCTAATTGCTAAGTAATCTTCTACCCCTTCTGACTCCCTTAGATTGTAGACTCTACTTCAACAACTTAGATCTAACACAAGGGAAAGAAAATAACACGAGTGCTTGCTTCTGGAAAGCAGGAACTCACAATTAACCTCACTGAAAACTTGAGTGTTTGCTTTTGGAAGTGTATGACTCTTTTGTGATTTTCGATGCTAAGTATTCTGCATTGAGCCTCCTTTTATAGATGCGAATCAGGGTCTCTTCCAAGCTTAATTTCGAGCTGTATCTTGCTGGATTCTCTTGCAAAAATATCTTGACCAATCGGGCTTCACTTAAATAAAAAACATATCTTTTTAAGCTTCAGATTTTCTTTCAAAAATAACTGGCCAATCATGTCTTTAGTTTCTTCCTGCCAACAGCTCCTGAACTTCCATAAAACTTCACTTTATTTTTGTAACAAATCCTTTTAATACTTTGATCAAATTTAATTAAATCTCCACCGTTAATCCTCATGATTAAATCTGGACCATTTGATCTTCTGCGCTAGTCCACATCTGGACCATACTAAGTGATATGCTGTGATCCTCTGATTTCGGCCAACCCTGAACCATACTTTCTGATCTTCTGATCTCGGCCAACCTGGTCTAGCAAACTGATGTGTTGTGATCCTCTGATCTCAGCCAATGCTAGACCACACATTCTGATCTTCTGATTTCGGCCAACACTAGGCCATGGTCTGATCTTCTGATCTCGGCCAACACTGGGCCATAAACTTAAATCTGAACCATTGATCTTGATATCATCCCTCTGATTTGGACCAATTCTGAACTGGGTCTGAATTGAACTGAAATTAAGTCTGGGCAAATAATATTTCAGTCTGGACATTTTACCTTTTGTTTTGGATCAGTTCGGGATCAAATCTGGAGATCATTTCTTCTGGTCTGGACTTAGTTTCATACCCTGAACCATGCTATATTCTGGTCTGGGTCAAATCTGGATTAATTCCTTTGTTCTGGACCCATTAATATACCCTCTGATTAAGTTTGGATCAAGTCTGGGCTGTTTATTATTTCACTGCCAGGCTATCTTCTGGTCAGAATAACTTCTGGATTAAGTCTGACTTATGACTCCTACTGGTTTGGATCAAATCTCCCTCTGGCAGGCTTCCTTCTGGTCTGATCCAGGTCTCCTTCTGACTTTGCTTCCTTCTGATATGGGCCAACAAAGATATCTTCTGGTGATGTTTTGACATCCTGGAGTATCTTCTGGTACCTTCAGGATTCAATCTCTGGAACCCTTTGATTTTCTGCTTCTGATTACTTCAGCTTCTGGTGGCATTTACTTTAATAATTCAAGGTACAAAATAAGATTACATGGAGTGCTTTTGTAAACATCAAAATCCTAAGTACTTAGAACCAACTTGGTTCCAACAAAATGTGTGTGTTCATCCTTACAACATGTTAGCGTCAATAATGCTTTTCATCAAACATCTGCCATTTATTGTTAACTGAAACAATCATGCCTTAACCTCAATACTATTTTGGCTACTATGGGTATGGAAATGCAAAAAAAAAAAATATGATAAATATTGGGATAATGATGCAAATTTAAACCAACTCCTTTTTTTTGGTGTTATCTTTGACCCTAGATATAAGAAGCATTATATATAATGGATTTTTGCTGGAATGTCTTATGAAAAACCAAACTTTGCCATTGATTTGTCGAAATCAGTTAATGAAAATTTATCTAAGATGTTTAATTGGTATAAGCAAGTTGTTGAGCAACAAAACAGATTTGGTCTGTCATCATATGGACATTCAGATGATGTTTCTCAAAGTCAAACTACCCCGTCTATTGAAATTATGTCTCAATTTGGAAGGATGAATACTTTTAAGTAACATTTGTAGGAAAAAGACTCGATTGATAGGAATAATGAATTTGAAAGTTATTTGTTTGAGGCAAATCATAAAGAGGATGACAAATTTGACCTTCTTTTGTGGTGGAAACTCAATTCTGCCCATTTTCCCATCTTGTAAAAAATGGTTAGAGATTTGATGGCTACTCTAGTTTCAACTATTGCCTCTGAAAGTGCATTAAGCACTAGTGGGAAAGTATTGGAGCCTTTTAGGAGCTCTCTTAACCCAACAATGACATATGCTTTAATTTGTGCTCTTCCTCTTTCCAATTCAAAAACCTCAATTTGAGTGAAGAATTTGAGTTACCAGAGATTGTCATAACATGTGACATTTTTTGCTCACAATTACTAAATAAAATATTAAAAATGTATTACAACTTTATAAGTAACTCTTTTTCAATGAACTGCAGATTTTCATGGAGGATCAACAAGTTATGGAGGAACGTTCGTAGTTATAGCAACAAGAGCAACAATTCAATCACAACCACTTGGTAGTGTTTGAGTATGTTTTAATTACCAATTGTGTACTAATGAAATGTTTCATTTAATTGCATACAATTTTGAAACTATATTATTTTTTGAACTCCAATATGATACTCATTTAGAGTTGGGCCAACACATACCTTCACCATTTTTTGAGTTACTAATATGATGAAATGTTTTGGAGATGTTTTGAAATACATGACTGCAGGACAAAGATTTGGTTGGTTCACTTTGATTTTATGTTTTGATCTTTTATTTATTGCATGATTTTTAATATTACAAAACTCTATTTGACTTTATTCATTTTTAACATCACTATTATGATTGCTAAACTTCATCTTGCTTTTATGTTGTGTTGTTACACTAGATAATGTTTTTCACCCACCAGTTTAACATATATCTGGATGAGGTTTATGACCCACAAGTTTGCTCAAAGATGTTTTTCACTCTTGAGCCAGAAAGATGTTCTCCTTGAAAACATTTGTAGTGTTATGGTTTTAATTACGCCACCTAATATGATATCTTCTTTTGTGCAGAAAGTTCATTTTGCATTTGAAAGCTGGCCATTCAGTATTACAGCCCCTTATTAATTTGTTTCCAATTTAAATTTTTAGCTTTTGGGGTTGTAATTTAAAATATTTATAATTTTATTTGTATGTCATTTAGGTGTAATGGTTGTGTTGTGACCTTAAATGATGCATATCATGTTTGTTGCCAACAAGTTGTTGTTTTCCTTGCTGAGACACTTATTTATGAGGATGATTTAATTCCCTCAATTTGGTGTATATTATGATTGTTGCCAGCAAGTTGATGTTTTCCTTACTTAGACTATGTGAATTTATAATTAATGTTTACCTTACTCAGACTATGTTTCCCTTAATCTGGATCCAAAGAAAATTGCACTCTGAAATTCTCTAGGTTTTGACCAGACAAAAAATGGATGCGTGAATCTACAGAAAACAAAAACGTAGGAATTGCTAGGACCGACGACGATGGTATAATTGGAAATTATTGACCAGAAATGAAATCAATAATCATTATGAATTTTGTACTCTTAGTCTTAAATAGGATAATGGTCTTGAGACTTGATGTCGCTTTCAAAATTGAGATTGTATAATTGGCTTTCAAACATTGATTGGCAGTTATTTACCCTAAAATGTAATTGTTATATGAATCGTCTTCATAGTGTGAAATGCGGACGATGTTCTTGAGACTTGACGACCCTTACAAAAATCAAGATGGTATTCTTGATGGTTGTTGACCCTAAATGAAATCACTATGTAAAATTTTAATGATAATGTAAAATGTGGACGGTGTTTTTGAGACTTGATGCCCATTTCAAAAATCGAGATGGTATAATTGGTGGTTATTTAGAGAAGGGGCTCTGATGCCAATTGAAATGACAGTGTTGATCACAAGAAATGGGAGGTTTGAATTGTGATGACTAAAAAAATTTCTGCAATGTATTTTAAAACTCAAGATTGATCTTGGTTTGGTAAGTAACAAAACGAGATCGCTCTTTGTTAGAAGTAAATAGAAACTTTAGTTATTAGTGATGTGCACGTGATAATTAAAATGAAGACGAGAGAAAGGAAATTCATACAATGATGTAGTCTGGTTCACCCAACGTGGGCTACGTCCATTCCTCGCAATCTTGTGAGCTTTTTCACTAATATGGTCAAAACAAGATTGTTCCTATTTTTCTCAAAAATGATCAACCTTGATCTATTATAACAGATTGTCTTTCACCTTGAAAGATATGTCACATATTACACTTATCCAACACTTGGAAGTGTACTTACACTTATCCTTTTTACACACAAGGATTTTACAATTTTCCTCAGACTATCTCTAACTCTATAGTGTTTGAGTTTCGCAAGTGATTTGAGATGAATTTGATTTGATCAGCAGTTACTCAACACTTATTTGAGTTTTTGTTTTGAGCAATCAGATTCTGGAGCTTGATCTTTGAGTCTAATAACACAAAATTGAAGCTTTGTTGATTTTTTTTTTACCTTACGATACTCAAGAATGATGTGTTTAATGGAGATTGATTGCACTTGAATCTGATGATATTTCCCTTGCCTTAGAGTTCATTTTATATGAATTTTTAGGATCTTTGCCAGCTCATATAGCCGTTTGAAAACAGGCTGTAAAGGCTATGAGTTTATAGGCATGTGACATAATTAAACGAAGACTGTTCCTACTGATCTTCAGAACATTCTTTGTTTCCTGTTTTGGAATTTTTCTTATTTCTATCAGTTCTTCTACTTCTGATTTGTGCTTCAGACTTTCATCACATCTTTTAGTGATGTTATTTCTCATTTTGTTCAGTCTTGTGCTTGTTTATTTCAGTGTCTCTTGATCTCTTGGAAATTTAAGCTTTCCTCGTGGAGCTTTGATGATCGAAACGTGTTTGTTGATTCTGATCTCAGCTTGCTTTGCATGTTACTGAATTATGATTTGTTATGTGTTTTCTTTTATAGAGGTCTGATCATGTCTGGTTTATTTGAGTGATTTTATCTTTGAATGGTTCAAGATCGTTCTTGACAGAGATGCAACAGTCTTGGTTTAGGTTGTTTCTTGATTTTGTTACGGCAATAGATTCTTATTTTTATTCTTCTCTTTAACTTGTTGTATTTGAAACATATCTTAGATTACAAAACACTCAAGAAAATACATTTTACTTTATGATTAGAATCATAATTAACCGATTGATTAACTTAATTTTGTTCATCATTAAAATACTAAAATGATATTTTTGTCTTAATTTTTGAATATATTTATATAAAAATAATTCTGAATATAAAAAAAGAAACTTTTATAAGAATAAGGTCTTTTTTTTAAGGAAAAGATAATGTATTATTATTAAACATAAAAAACGGACGGAAATATTTTCACAAAAAATAAAAACAGTTGAGTTTTTGTTTTCGGGTCGTAAAATCCCGTTTTTAACGGAGAAAAAAAACCCGAGTTTAGTGTTGGGTTCATAATCATTACAAAAAGTATATATATAAAGTCCTCAATTCTGGCATCGCACAATCGCAGTCTACGTCGGTGATTCGTTCCCGCCACGAGCAAAGAAGATCTTTTTCCACCTTACTCTTAATTCTTTCAATCTTTTAACCTAAAAATAAAAAGATTACATTTACCGAAACAAAATGAACGATCAACTTCTTGATCGAAGTCGAGAGATTTGGCAGGTACGAAAGGAAAGGGTTTTAGGGTTTCGATCAGAATCTGGAATTTCTCGCGGAACTTTCTTTTATAGGTTTCAATTGGTTTCGGCCCCAATTTCTTGCGCTCCGTTGGGATCGGAAAAGTTTTGGATTTGTGGATTTTTGAGGTTTCAGAGGAATGAGGATCGACGGGGTGAATTAGACCAATTCTTTTGTTTTCCGTTCATAACAGCTACAGTAACGTCACGTTTCGGTTCATGATTGTTCAGCCACGCTTCGGTTCTTGATTGTTCAATCTTGCAAGATTTTGTGATTCTTATTCTTCATCGGATGTTTGAGCCTTCATAATCCAAAATACTTGCAACAAGAATTCTTCCAACCCATATCGAAAATTTGGTATGATATACTTTACCCTAAATGAAATCATATATGTGAATTTTGTATTCTTTTGTAATATAGAGTGCATATGGTGAAAGAGAATTGGAAAAGTATAAATATAAATGAGATCAAATGAAAATATTAGTTGCTATTATTCTGAATTGGTTGTCATTGACCCTAAATGAAACCTCTACAAATTTACACTTACAGTGTGAAATGTGGACAATATTTTTGAGAATTGACGTCCCTTTCAAAAATGGAGATGGTATAATAGAAGGTTATTTACCCTAAATGCTATGAACTTTGTGTTCATAGCGTGAAATGTGGATGATGTCCTTGAGACTTGATGGCCATTTCAAAAATCAGGATGGTATTGGAATACTTGATAGTTGTTGACCCTAAATGAAATCACAATGTGAATTATGTATTAACAATGTAAACTGTGTTCATGAGACTTAACGACCCTTTCAAACATTGAGACGGTAAAATCGATAGTTATTGACCCTAAATGAATTCACTATGAATTTTGCACTCAGTGTGAAATGTGGACAATATTATGAGACTTGACATCCCTTTCAAAAATCAAGATGATATAATTGGCGGTTATTTACCCTAAATATTATCGCTATATGAACTTTGTGTTCATAGCGTGAAATGTTGATGATGTTCGTGAGACTTGACGGTCCTTCCAAAAATCAGAATGGTATCTGAGGGTTGTTGACCCTAAATGAAATCACTAACTGAATTTTGTATTGATAGTGTAAAATGTGGATGGTGTTCTTGGGATGGTATACTTGATGGTTAATGGCCCTAAATGCAATCTAAATGCAATCACTATATACTTGACGGTTAATGGCCCTAAATGCAATCACTATATGGATTTTGTATTCATAATGGGAAGTATACAATGTTCTTGAGAATTGATAGACCTTTGTGCGATAACAATATGAAATGAATCTTTATCTTTGATGAAAAATAGTATGGGGTGCCTAGTTCCTTGATGAGTCGGTGATTCTAATTGCAAGTATTATATTTGAGATGGTATGCTTGAGCATTGATGACCCTAATTCGATTGCTCTACGAATAACATTGTATATCAGCTAAATATATGAAGATCGAAAAGCAAGAACAATTTCATATTTTCTTTGAGACAGCTCAAAAATTGGAAATCTATATGGAATGCTTGAAGTGATTTTATCATAGAATAGAATATTTAACACTGGATCAATATTCAAAGTTGTCACCATCACTTCTTGTGTCTGCCGCAATCTGTGTGTTCAAAATTGTCTATATTATGTCCATTGATATGCCAGTAACTATGAGGTGAGAAGGTAGAGCAATAATTATGGGATATGGATTTATATAATTTTGCAAATGAAGATGGGTTGTTGCCAATTGATACTAAGTTTTTTATTCCTAGCTTGATGATGCAGATTTAAGGGTGTGCCTAATGGTTTTTGTAGATTGCTATTTTGATCATAACCAATTGCGAACTTTAGATGTTAACATTGTTACCGGAGTTCCTTATGAATGAGAGGATTCTTAAACACCTTTGCTTGTATTGGATATTTTTTCTCAAGTATTTTTATAATCATGGAAGCTTTTATTTTTTATGAGGTTGCAATTTTGCCACTTAAGTTAACTATAATCTAACACATTTTTGTTGTGAGAGAGTTAAGTACCCAATTATATGGGTTACTTATTGTTGTGTAAAATATATGGGTTATTTTTAGTATGATTTATCATATCTGATATTCCAATTATAAATTGCCAACCTTAAACTTGAACGTTATTCCAAGTTAATTGTCTTTTGTTAATTTTGCTCTGAAGATACCATTGGCTTTCAATCTGGTTTGTGCCAATTGATGTAAAGTTCTTTTTTAATTTCCTATCTGATGATGCAGATTTAAGTTTTGAGTTGAACATTTGCACTGTCTGTGGGAACGATGTCATTCTCGTTTTAGTCTCTCACAATTATGGCGAATCTTGGAAGCAATTTCTCTAATTCAGAGGATCCAAAAAAGAACTCACTTTAATGTGATCTACATTTTTTTCAAGAGCTAAATTTAGCTATTGATCTCAATTTTCATGAAGATCTCTCAACAAATCTCAAAAAACGTGGAAGTGCCGTAACTGCTTATGCATTGATGTTATCACATGATGATGAACATCCTTCTTGTCGTTTTAAGATCCATCGTGGTTTAGGGCCAAAACAGCCTCAAGGTCGATGTCGTTGCTCCATGTAAGAGATATATGCTCAAATTTTGTTTTAGTTACACTCTACTATATGCATTGTACTGTAACAGTTTCACTGCACCTTAAGCAGTTATGCTCAATTTAGAATTCAATTAGAGTAAGGCGACATGTGTCATATGAAGGTGCAAACACGAGAAGGGGGGGTTGAATTATGTTTGACTAACTTGAATACTTTTTAGTTTTAAAACAAAACTTGTTATGTATGAATTAAAACAGAGTTAGCAGCGGATTAAAATTAAATAAAAACTCAGAATTTTATACTGGTTCACCGTTAACTAGGCTACGTCAAGTCCCTTCACTTTGAAGGATTTCACTAATTCAAAAACCTTGAATTACAAAGTGCCATTGACCCTCCAAGTCAGTCTTCTCAAAAAGTCTAACAACCCTAGACTTTTGAGGAAAAGAACTTTGAATCTAATTGCTAAGTAATCTGCTACTACTTCTGACTCCCTCAGATTGTAGACTCTACTTCAACAACTTAAACTTAACACAAAGGAAGAAAAAACTTAGAGTACTTGCTTTTGGAAAACAGATACTCACAATTGACCTCACTGAAAACTCAAGTATTTTGCTTTTGGAAGTGTATGACTCTCAAGTATTTTTTATGCTAAGTCTTCTGCCTTGAGCCTCCTTTTATAGATGAAGATTAGGGTCTCTTCCATGATTAAATTTGAGCTGTATCTTGTCAGATTCTCTTGCAAAAATAATTTGGCCAATCGGGTTTCACTTAAATAAAAAACATATCTTTTTAGCTCCAGATTTGCATTCAAAAATAACTTTGGCCAATCATGTTCTTGATTAATTCTGGACCAAATCTTTCTTCCCGCCAATAGCTTCTGAATTCCCACAAGACTTGAATTTATTTTTGTATCAAATCCTCTTAATACTTT
The DNA here is from genome assembly GCA_037974295.1 of Cicer cuneatum. Taxonomy (NCBI): domain Eukaryota; kingdom Viridiplantae; phylum Streptophyta; class Magnoliopsida; order Fabales; family Fabaceae; genus Cicer; species Cicer cuneatum. The sequence continues at coordinate 28,722,225 of JBBPBO010000001.1, read as the reverse complement.
GATCAAATTTCTATTAAAATTTAATCAAGTCTTATGCGAATTTAATCAAGTCTCAGCTGATTATATCATGATTAAATCTGGACCATTTGATCTTCTGATCTCGACCACATTTGGACTTGTGTAATCTGACCTGCGCCACTTATGTGATCCTCTGATCTCGGCCAACACTGGATCATATGAACTAATCTGGATATTTTATGATCTTCTGACCTCGGCCAATACTGGGCCATGATACTTAAGTCTGGACCATTTTACATTTATCCTCTGAAATTTATCATTTAATCTGGACATGAATTTTACCTTTTGATCTGGATATTTATCCTCTGATCTAGACATGCTATCTTCTGGTTTGGATTGAATCTGAATTAAATCTAGACTTATGATATTTTAATTTGGACATTTATCCTCTGATCTGGATTCAAGTCTGAATTAAATCTGGACAATCATTTCTTCTGATCTGGACTTAGTTTTATACTCTGAATAGGGGTGGGAATAGGCCAGGCCAGGCTTTGAAAGGCCTGAGTCTGGCCTATGATTGATTTTTTAGGCCTAAGTCTGGCCTACGGCCTATCATAGGCTTTTTTTTCGGCCTGACCTAACTTTTTTAAAAATTTGGCCTGGCTTGAAAGCCTATTTAAAAGCCTTAATCACATTAAAATATTTTAATGTTATATTTTACATTTTTTTAAAGAGGCTAAATTAGACAGTTTTATATAAAGAAAACTAATAAAATTATAATCAAATATAATATAATAAAATAATATTAAAATAGCCTAATTGATAGGCTTTAAAATAGGAAACAACAATATTAATAAATAAAATTAATAAATAATAAAAAATATATATATATATACTTTAAAATATGAAACTATGATATTAATAAATAATAATAAAAAATAACATTAATAAATAATATATATATATAGGCCGGCTTGTCAGGCCTAATAGGCTTTTATATAAGCCTTAACCTGACCTATTTAAAAAAATAGGCTTTAACAATAGCCTGTACCTAGCCTTCTAATTAAACAGGCCAGGCCAGGCCAAAAGTAAGCCAAGTCATAGACCCTGTCAGACGGCCTAGCCTATTCCCATCCGTAACTCTTAACCATGCTATCTTCTAGTCTGGACCAAGTCACTTGTTCTGGACCAGTTATCTTCTGCTCTGATTAAGTCTGGACTGATTCTTATAATTACTACCACGCTATCTTCTGGTCAGAATTAATTCTTGACCAAGTCTGACTTATGATTCCTTCTGGTCTGGTATAAGTTTCCTCTGGCAGGCTTCCTTCTGGTCTGGTCCAGGTCTCCTTCTGGACTCTGCTTCCTTCTGATCTAGGCCAAGAAAGATATCATCTGATGATGTTTTGACATCCTCTAATATCCTCTGGAGGTGTATCCTCTGGTCTGATTTTATCCTCTGGTAACTCATCTTCTGCCTCTGGTGACTTCATCTTCTAGTGGCATTTTATATAATAATTCTAAGTACAAAATAAGATTACATGGAATGCTTTTGTAAACATCAAAATCCTAAGTACTTAGAACCAACTTGGTTCCAACATCATACTCTCATTGGTTAGAATGAATCTTGCACTGCAAGATATGTAACTGTACATGACTCAGGCTATATAAGCCTTGAGTCACTGTCCTTGTAACTAACTCAATTCATTTTCAATACAATCAGATTCAGTTAATGTTTTCTCTCTTCCCCTAACAAGCTATCAACATGCCATAGACGAATCCTCTTTAGAACTCCTCCTTGAGAAAGAGGATTGAGAAAGATGAATCCTCTCATCACTGAGATCACCGCAGTACCGTGGAGGAGGAGTTAATTCCTTTGCTGCTGCCAAAACGCTCACCAGAACCTAGTCCCGGCTGGTGCCATTGTCATTTGTGTTTCCTTTCTCTCAACAATGCCTCATGGCTCTATGTCCCGATTCGATTCTGTTCTTGTAGTTGAATTAAGTCGTCCATGGGGATGACGTTCCGTGAAGTCCATCAAAGCTTCCCTCTATTACGCTGGCTCAGCATACACAGGTTCAGGCTCAAGCTCAGGCAGGTGTTTCAGAGCCGTTGGCGGACTCACGGCTGTCACATTGAATTCCTCAGTATTGTTGCATGGCAGTAGTGCTAATTTTCAGGGAGAAATTAATCAAGTCATATATGCATATATGAGGATAAACTTTATGGGGACAAAAAAAAAATCAACATCAATGCTGCAGATTCTAAGGTGGATAAAGAAAAGAAAGAAAGAAAGAAAAAAATGCAACGGGGCATATACACATTCAGCAAGCCGAGAATAAAAACAAGTCTATCTTAGACGCTATGAAGACACACGAAACGAATGAGATATGCGTGTGTCACGGGTTGTTTTGTATTCATCTATGATGTGCATCTTGGCATTGCCACTGTCAAAGAGAGGTATGAATCCTTTTATTGTGGTATTGAATAACTTTCATCTTAACCATGCTTTTATCCATCAGAGCTGGTTGGTTTCTATTTGTACATGGAAATCAATAAAATCCATATCTAAGAATTTGAGCCTTCACGTGTTTGTGAATATTCTAGTCCAAATAAGCAAGAGCACGGCTTCAATAACAACACTGGGTGTGCATGTTGTCATCACAACACAGTTCAGAACCAGAACAAGTTGGTTCCTCCAAATATTTTAAGGGAGATCACCTCTTTCATCGACATCGGCACAACAACTTGGATTCTTTCACCTCTAAATCAATGTTGCCGCAACAAACTGGTCCTTACTGGATACGATGAAACTCTTTTCTGATTTGTCTCCAAGACGAAACAGCCCCACGCCATTGTCTAGCCCTGTGACCGATTCGAGGCTGATCTGAAGTAATGTGTTTGAGTGAATTGTTATCTGTTAATGTTTCAATTTTGCAGATTTGATAAAGCTATATCAACACTTCCACTTATTCACTACACTGTCAAAATGAGAGTTGTTTTGATGAAGCAACTGATCTGAAGGACTAAAAAACCATTGACATCCAGCTTGAGAAGCTATGAAGCTTCATCAATTCTTGAACATACTGTTGGACATATTGAGATGAGAAAACAACACCTCATTCCACCACCAAGGATCACTGATGTCATTTTTTTGCAGAAAGAGTGATTGATCCATTGGAACAAATTGGCTTTACTATCAAGCTGAATGTGACTGAGCTCGACAAGTGCTTCGAAGCGCCAACCTAGCATCATTGTCAGTTCAGGATCTATTAAGGCCATGATTCTGCCAAGCAAGTAAGTCTCATAAGAAGGTGTCATACGCCACTTTAAGGAAACTACTTGATAGCTTGATCATCTTTTGGCTTAACTTCCCTTGAAAAATTTAGAAAATATTTGAAGGCACTGTAAAAAATTATTATATGTTGCACACATTTATAAAACAACCAGCAAATTATTGATTTTAGAGGAAAGCTTCAGTCCAATCCATAATCAACATAGGACACTTGAACCGGTAACCTCAACTTTCACAATAAATACAACAATCATGATTATACTCCAAGGGATCAAAACCACTACACGACTTCGATGCGGCGTCGCCAACAACAAATGGCAACTTAGGCCAAGCCCCTCGGCATACTTCTTAAACTCGTGAAGCGAAGTTCGCTGAGCTATGAATAAAAATCAAACGAACAACAACCTCGACTGAGAGCCAAAGTGAAGCTTTGTTTAAATCAATTCCCAAAGTCCGAGATGACATCCCAATGCTTTCAAGAGGAAAAATCGCCATCAGATTAATATAAGCAGTCCTTTCAAATGGAAACTGGAAGAAAATAAACAAGTTCTTCAATTTTCAAGTGAAGGCCAATATGACATGGCAATAAGTGCTTCTTAACCACTTATGAACTATCAAGAAGGCTTGCACTAAGAAAACCAGCGTTTTATGCTTGAAGTTTTAAATAACGAGCAATGATTTACATGGTGGTCACATGCATTCTTGACAGTGGGATGCAATTTTAAGTCCCTTCATATTAAGCAGCAAGCACATTCTGTGCTCATTTTGGAGATCCTAACAATCTGTAGAAAGAAGCCACATGGTTAAGTAGTCAAGTCACAACACTGATACTATCACCATCTCTTTTTCCATTTTCAATTTCATCAAACAGTGGGGTCATAGTGGGAAGTGCCACGGGTTGACTCACGTTCAACAAGGCTTTGAGTGTCTAAAGCAATTGGTGATAGTAAATACAAGGCAACTGAGAAGGTAAAATTGGTGATTATTGACCCTAAATGAAATTACTATGAATTTTGTATTCATAGTGTGAAATGTGGAACAGTGTTTTTGAGACTTGATATCCCTTTCAAAAATCGAGATGGTATAATCGGCAGTTATTTACCCTAAATATAGTTGTTATATGAACTTTGTGTTCATAGTGTGAAATGTGGGCGACGTCCTTGAGACTCGACGCCCCTTTTGAAAATTGGGATGACTTGATGGTTGTTGACCCTAAATGAAATTACAATGTAAATTTTGTATAGATAGTGTAAAATGTGGACAGAGTTCTTGATACTTAATGACCCCTTCACTAATTCTTGAACATATTGAGATGAGAAAGCTACACCTCATTCCACCACCAAGGATCACTGATATCAGTTTTGCGGAAAGTTTGCTTGACCCATTGGAATGAATTGGCTTTACTATAATTTCTATGGAGCTAAATGTGGCTGTGGTCGCTGCAAATTAAGTGCCCTCTCTTTCTATGGAGCTGAATGTGACTGAGGTTGCTGCAAATAAAGTGTCCTCTCTGAGTTGCACGTAGGATTTTTTACGACAACTTACTACTAGAGCAAATAATATTACTAAAAATAATCCTGTTTCTACTCCACTATAGTGTTAAGTACAACACCAAAAATAGAGCTCTAATTTGAACCAACAACGTAGTATCTTTCAAGAGAATCTAAACTTCCAAAACCATCCTGTAGTTCTTGAAGGTATAGAAACTGTCCTCCACTTAAACATTACATCTTTAACTACATTATCATCATGCACGTACTAGCAAGTGTTAAATAATCATCAAAGTTGCAATGACAACCCATATTAGCATCTCACTTTACATAAACACTTGCATCTAGTTTGTACTTTTCTTTCTTGTGCAGGAGCATAATCATCCCTTAAGGTCTCTATATGAAGACAAGAGAGCCATATACTCTACCTAGATGAATTTATATCCGACCATACAGCTTGAGTCAAAACGTCTTGGACAACATGCAAATACATCAATTAGAAAATTTGTATATACGATATGCTAATGACTTTTCCAGCTAGAGTTTGTGCACGATGCTGTTATGCAGGAGTTCATTATTACTTAAGTTAACAAAGCAAAACAATTCTACATAACTATCTTGATTTCAGTAAGTCAAATTCTCCTTTTGAGCTTCTACAATCGGTTGAGAGAGGATCTCGACACTTCGACAATGGACCTTACAAAGGTCAAATTAATACACATTTTTATCATGCATTGTGTGCCTTATGTTAATTTCAGGGACAAAAAACACCACTCTATGAGGTTACTCTGAGAACAAGGAACACAACTAAACTCAAAACATACTACAGGTGAAAAATTATTATTACTTCTAAAATGCCACAAGCTTGATCATAGCATCACAAATTAGCTCGTTTCACAATAAAAGAGGAAGTCTTTGACGACTTCGTAATTTCTATTCCTTTCACGACAAAGGGGGGAAGTCTACGACTACTTCATAATCCTACCTCTTTCACAGCAAAGAAGGAAGCCTGCACGATTTCACAATTCTACTCTTTTCATGACGAACGGGGTAGTCTACGATGACTTCACAGTCTTACGCAACTTCACAATCTGACTTCTTTCTCAACAAAGAAGAAGGTTTGCTCGACCTAATACTAGTGCACAACATCTAAATGACTTCTTCACAACAAAGAAGGAGGTCTACTTGGTCCGCCGCAACGACTTCTTTTGCTACTCAGAAGAAGCCTATATGGCTCAACCATCTTTTCAGGCTTGTATGAAAACTCAAGTAGACAAATTTCACCACAGAGAAGAAACCAATTCAACCTAAGCTAGCTCCCCCAACATATAAGATTATATGCCCTGCTTACACGATTACAATTACTCAACGAGCTTTTTCTATTTTTCAACAAGCAGGAGTGCACGCGCCTACTCGAATATGATTAGCCAGTTATGCCTGCCTGACTCTAAAGATACCACCCTACTTTGGGAACAAAGAATTTCCTATAGATCTAACCTCAACAACAAGGCCTTGTGCGACCTTATTAGTCATGGTCTCCCTCACTCTAGACAATGACTTGGGGGCAACTGTTCTAGGTTGGCATAAGGCCCAATTTATTCGGACTAACATACACATGACCAACGTTGTGCAGTCCATAACTGCACTCGAAGATAACCTTAGAGTTGCAGCCCCCTAATCCCAGCAGTTAGGAGAAAACAAAGGGAAGAATCACAACAAGATATTCATTGAACATAAATATTTTTTTCCTCAACGAAATCATTTCTCACATTATAAATAAAGCTTTTCAAACACATCAAAAGGTAAAATTTATTACAACAATATATTTTTCTACATGTCTTCCTTACAACATGTACAACACTCGTCAAAAAAGACAACTCGAGTCCCACACCTAACTCTTTAGTACAGATAAAAAGGACCTTGACCCTTCACAAAAAAGTTCAGTTGCGATGGCGAGGTCAAGTTGGTTCACATCCCTCTATTGTATTACTATTTTTAAAGTCATTTAATTGAATATATACTGACACATGTTCATTACACAATATGACAATAATCATTCTTCATATATAGAGCAAAATTGCACATTTCAATTAATGGCATGATAATACGCCAAAAACAATAATGCTTATAAGTCGACTCTTCATGCTAGGATAAACAATTGACTTGCGGACATCTGTTTTTTGGACTAGACTTCTGGATTGGCCTAAGCCCAATACCACCTTATCTTATGCTATATAAACCATGTCTCAAGACCTAACAAGGTATGCTATCTCATATACCCCTAACTCACCTCAATCGTATTGACTTGAGTATCATAATGTGTGCAGGTACACCTCACCAACGGTTGAAGTAGCAAAATTGATTTACAAGGAAGGCGGATTTGAATTGTAAATCTCCCTTTTTAAAATTTCCTGAAAAACTTCAGATTTGAACTCAAGAAAGTTCTTGGTTAAGGAAGTAGAAAAACGGAGAACATTCTTGGTTTATCAGAAAACCGAGAACGTTCTTGGTTTATCAGAAAACGTAGAACGTTCTTGGTTTATCAGAAAACGGAGAACGTTCAAATTAGTTTGTAAAACAGAAAAACAGTTTTGTATTTTTAATCTTGAAAAGCAATCAAACTGAATAAAGAGATAAAGGATAAGAAATACCACACACAGATGTATCCTGGTTCACCCAACTTGGGCTACGTCTAGTCCTCACAATTGTGAGATTTTCCACTAAGTGTTTAAAACAAGAACCTTCTTGGTTTTACAGCACCTAGCCTAGATCAACCTTGATCTTTGTTTACAGAACTTAATCTAATTCCACCCAGAAAGAGATTAATCAAATCACCTATCAACCTTGATAGGATTTCTTACAATCTACACCAAACTATACTTAACTCTTATAGTTTGAGTTTTACAATAATGAAGAGATTGTTTTGTTAGAATCTGAGATGTCTCAACTCTTGTTTGAGATTCGATTCTTTACAAAGAACTCAGTATAAATGTATCAGAGTAAAACGAATTTAACCAAACTGATTCTTGTAAGTGATTTGGAGAATTTCAAGTATGTAAATGTGAATGATTTTGAGAGACTTGTTAGCACTTGAACTTCTACGTTTTCCTTGAGTTGTGGCCTTCCTTTTATAGGCTTGAGAGCATTATATGGAGGTCAATAGAGATGTTGGTAGTGCCCTTGTCAGGCTTGACCAGAGGCATTATTTCTGAATAAAAATAATCCAAATTTTGACTATTTTTATTTTCTATTTAGATTGGGTTGTGTGTTGCGTTTTAGATCAGACTTTCTTGAGTAATTAATGATCCTCTAATGCTTCTGATAAGTGATATATTGCTGGCTTGAACTAGAGCTTTGGATCAATTAAAACAAATTGAAAACGATCACAAAACGTTGCAGAAAACTGTAGTGTAGTTGCTGGAGATTGATGATCAATCTAGAGCTTTAGCTTTTGGATTTCCTGGAGATTGATAATCAATCTGGACTGATTTCTGAACATACTGGAAGATGTCTTGATGCATTGTACATTGTCAAGATTGTTTAATAGTCTTGACAGCAGAACTGGAGAATGTTCAGTTTCTGCTTGAGCAGCTTGATTCATGGCCTTTTTTCTTTGTGATTCGAATGGTTTCTTTTGATTGTAATTGATCACATTTGTTCCTTCTCATGTACTCTTAATACTGATGTAAATTCTAGAGGCAATAACTTCAATTAAGTGATGGAGAAAGATTGGTCTTTATGTTGTCACGGTTTGGCAAACATTCTCCGTTTTCCATAATATGTCAAGAATGTTCTCTGCCTTTGTTTATGCTGTTTTCTTTGATTCTTTTGAAACCTATCTTTGAATTAACACACTCAAAAGCACAGGTTAAATTAACAATACATTTAGAATCTTAATTAACAATCTTTAGTTAACCTTTTTTTATTTTCATCAAAACTTTAAAAATGAGAGTTTGTCTTAACAATATCCCCCTTTTTGATGATGACAAACATGTTAATTTAGATTTTAATTTTGATTCTAATTTTGAAAGAGCTTGAAAGCTCCCCCTCAATTTGTGCAGTGGTTTAATTTTGATAGAAGATAAATCATGTAAATTCAAGAGATAAATCAATTCAAATTCATAATAAAGACTTTTCATTAGATGATATCAATTGATAATTATACAGTGAGATTAAGTCAGAAGATATACAGAAGTATCATATACAAAAGGACTTCTATCTAATTTAAAAAGCTTAAACTTAATCTAAAATCTTCAAATTAATTCTCCCCCTTTGTCATAACAAAAAGGAAGGAGAAAAAGATCCTAAGATGCCAACGATGGTGAAGATCCTTCTGAAGAAGAGGACTTGGTAGGATCAGCAACAGGTTGAGGAGAAGGAGAAGGATGAACAGGAGGAGGAACCAGTCCAAGCTTTGGAGCAAGTTGTTCTATCATCCATGTGCGCAGGAGAGTGGACTCTAAATCTTGCTGAGTCTGACGTGCCATAATGGTTTGAAGGGTAGCCATGATCTCAGAATTTGTAGGTTCTTTTGGTGGTGGAGGAGGATGAGGCATAGCAGAAGTAGGATGAGTGGAAGTTGGAGGAGTGGAGGTAGAATGTGAGGGATTGGAGATGGATTTCTGGTTAATGGAGGGTCCAGGTGTATCAGAAAAAGTCAAGAATTGAGCCCATTTTTCTTTGAATAGTTTAGATGTAGAGGAGGGAATCAGAGGAATGTTGTTGGTGTTGTGGAGATGAGAGTTTTGAGGGGCAGAAGGAGAATTTTGGGGGGCAGAAGGAGATGGTTCACATAATGGAGAATGTTCAGGTATTGGTGAACGTTCTAGAGAACGTTCTTGAGTTTTTTCAACAGAAGGAGAAGACTTCTGTCTGGTCTATTTTGGAGCCCTTGATTTGCTTCTCTGAGAGTTTTTTAATTTCTTTTTAGCAAGAAATTGAGAGAGGGTTATGGTGGATTTCTTCTTCATGGTTTTTGAAGGGGGTTGAGATGGTTTTGATGGAGAGAAGATTTCATTTATATTCTTCCTCTTCTGGTTAGGAGGAGTTGTAAATGAAGGTTCAGAAGACATAGTTTGCCTCTGTGTTGGGGGTGTCTGAGTTGTTTGCTGAGAGGTTTCTAGAGGGGCATTGGATGGAGGAACATTAGTTTCTTCCTCATCAGAGTCAGAGATTATGAACATGGGAGAATCAGTATTTTTAGGTTTTGATGTCCCTATTCCAGCAAGAATTCTCATAGACCTTCGTTGAGTTTTTGTGGGTCTTGTTGTATTTCTCAAGTGTGGTGGAACTTGAGCAGTGTTTGGTACAGATTGAGAGTGAGAAGGAGGGAAAACAGTTGCGAGTGGTCTAAGAGGGAGAGGGATAGGACTTGATTCCCTTGATGATGAAGATTCTGATGATGAGAAGGGCATTTTAATGGGAGATTGTCTGGGTGGTGGAAAAGGTGAACGATTGTGGAACGGAGAAGAAGGTGGTGGTGATGGTGATTCAACATATGCATTTTTACGAGCACAGGATTTTGTTCTTGCCATTGAAGTTTTTTCAGAGAGGAAGATGAAGTGAAGGATTTGAAGGGTTTGTGAGAAACTTCAGAGGCAGTATTGCTTATTTAGAAAGGAATAAATAATGATGAGTGAAACCTAGGGAAGGATGATTAAGAAGATGCAACACCTCACTTTGACAGTTTGTCAGGGTGTTTTTTGGAGGCAGGGGACAAGAGCATTAAATGCCAAGACTCCCCTTTTCCTTTTGCCTGCGCAGAGAAGAAGTGACACACAGAGGAGAAAGTTGTTTCTCAAACGGAGAAAGTTGACTGAAAAACAGAGATTGATAAACTTTCTCTGTTTTCTGCAGAAGCAGAATTTTAATGAGATTTCTCTGGATTTCTCATGATTTTCAGTCTTTCCTTAATTGAATTAAAACTATCCTCAACTAAAGGCTTTGTAAACATATCAGCAAGCTGATTTTGTGTATCAACAAAGATTAATTCAATGTTTTTCTTGCTTACATGATCACGAATAAAATGATGTTTTATTTTAATGTGTTTTGATCGTGAGTGCTGAATGGGATTTTTAGATAAATTGATTGCACTAGTATTATTACAATAAATTGGAATACTTGAGTAACTTACAGAGAAATCTTCAAGTTGATTTTTAATCCAAATTACTTGTGAGCAGCAGTTTGATGCTAAAACATATTCAGCTTCGGTGGTTGATAATGCTATTGTGTTTTGTTTCCTGCAAGACCAGCTTATCAATGCTTCACCCAAGAACTGACATGCTCCACTCGTGCTTTTACGTTCAATTTTATCTCCAGTGTAATCAGCATCGCAATAAGCTACAAGATCAAAATGTGAACCTTTTCTATACCAAAGGCCAAGATTAGTAGTACCAACAAGATATCTAAATATGCGTTTTACTGCTGTTAAATGTGATTCTTTGGGTGCAGAATGAAATCTAACACATAATCCTACTGCGAATACAATATCAGGCCTACTTGTAGTTAGATATAACAAAGAACCTATCATTCCTCGATACTCTTTTTCAGAGACAGATTTTGCATTTTCATCTTTGTCCAATGAAGAAGATGGATGCATGGGAGTAGTCATGATTTTGGCTTCATTCATTTTATATTTTGTTAAAAGGTCTTTTGTATACTTTTCTTGACAAATAAAAATGTCATCATAATGCTGCTTGATTTGTAAACCAAGAAAGTATCTCAACTCCCCCATCATGCTCATTTCAAATTCACTTTGCATAAGTTTTGAAAAGGCATCACACATTTTTTCATTGGTTGAACTAAAGATTATATCATCAACATACAATTGAACTATGAGTAAATCATTTTTATCATTTTTCTTGAAAAGTGTAGTGTCAATGTTTCCTCTGGAAAATCAGTTTTTGATTAAGAATGAACTTAATCTTTCATACCAAGCTCTTCGTGCTTGTTTCAGACAATAGAGAGCTTTGGTAAGTTTAAAAACATGGTTTGGTTTTGATTGATCCTCAAATCCAGGAGGTTGTTTCACATAAACTTGTTCATTTAAAAAGCCGTTTAAAAATGCACTTTTAACATCCATTTGAAATAATTTAACACGCTTATGAGATGCATATGCAAGAAGTATACGAATAGCTTCTAACCTTGCAACAGAGGCAAACGTTTCATCGTAATCAATACCTTCCTGTTGATTATATCCTTGCGCGACCAACCTTGCTTTTTTGCAAATAACCTTGCCTTCTTCATTGAGTTTTTTTTCTGAAAACCCATCTTGTACCAATGACAGTTTGATCTTTTGGATCAGGGACCAAAGTCCAGACTTCATTTTTCTCAAACTGAAGCAACTCTTCTTTCATGGCTTCTATCCAAGATTGATCTATTATTACTTCTTTAATGGATTTAGGTTCAATCTGTGATATCATTGCCATGCTGCATTCGTCATTCTTGAATGATCTTCTTGTTCGAATTTCATCAGCAGTTTCTCCAATTATTTGAGTTTGAGAATGTCCTTCAATTGTTCTCCAGCTTTTTGGTGGAGAATGAAACAGAGATTGTTTATCAATCTCGGTTTCCTGCATAATATTCTGTTGCTGCACACCAGTTTGAATCTCCTCTTCCTCATCCCTTTTACTTAGATCCAAATCATCAAACTCATCAAATAACACGTGCATACTGATTTCAACAACCTTGGTTCTCAGATTAAACACTCGATATCCCTTGGAGTCAGTTGCATATCCCAAAAATATTGTCTTGTCTGATTTTGCATCAAACTTTCCAAGGACATCTTTGTTGTTTAAAATATAACAATAACATCCAAAAATGTGAAAATATGAAATGTTTGGTTTTCTATTTCTCCAGATTTCATAAGAAGTTTTGTTAATGATTTTTCTAATAGATACACGATTTAAAATGTAGCAAGAAGTGTTAATGGCTTCTGTCCAAAAGTATCTTTCAACATTTGATTCTTCTAAGATTGTTCTTGCCATTTCTTGAAGTGTTCTATTTTTTCGTTCAACAACTCCATTCTGTTATGGAGTTCTTGCACAAGATAGATTGTGAGAAATGCCAAGTTCATCAAAGAAGTTTTTAAAAGAGGCATTTATGAATCCTCCATGATCACTTCTTACAGAAATGATGCTGGATTCTTTTTCATTATGTACCTTTTTGCAAAATATTTTAAATTCATCAAATGCATCATCCTTATTTTTTAAAAACAATACCCCAAGTGTATCTAGAGAAATCATCAACAATAACAAAACCATATTTCATTCCTCCTAGACTTGTTGTTTTGATTGGCCCAAAAAGATCTATGTGAAGTAATTCAAGAGTTCTGTTTGTAGTTATAAAATCTTTTGAATGAAAACTACTCTTGACTTGCTTTCCTTTTGCACAAGCTTCACAAATTCTATTTTTGTCAAAATTCAGTTTGGGCAATCCTCTAACAAGATCCAGTTTAGAGATTTTTGAAATTTTTTTCATACTTATATGTCCAGCTCTTTTATGCCATATCCATTTATCTTTATCGATTGACATAAAACAGGATTCATCTTGTAATTCATCAAGATATAGGACATATAGATTTTTCTTTCTATTTCCAGAAAATAACACCTCTCCAGAATCTATTTTTCTTACTTCACATACTCTTGGTTTGAAAATAACTTCAAAACCATGGTCACATAACTGACTTATACTTAGAAGATTATGTTTCAAAACCTTCAACGTATTGAACTTCAGCTATTTGAGCAGAGTTTGCCTTACCAATAGTTCATTTACCTTTGATCTTAGCTTGATTGTTGTTACCAAAAGTAACTGATCCTCCATCCTTTTTAATGAAGGACATGAAACAGTTTTTATCACCTGTCATGTGTCTTGAACAGCCACTGTCCAAGAACCAAGGCTTTCTCTTGGCACTTTGAAATCCAGCCTGCATAAGAGTTTACATTCACTTTAGGTACCCACTTCTTGGGTCCTTGAGAGTTAGTCATAATAATTTCTTTCTTTTTAAAATAACATGTTGACTCTTGATGACCAAATTTGAGACAATATGAGCATTTAACTGTTGGTCTTGGTATTGATTTTGAATTCTGAGTTTTGGAAGGTTTGAATCTTGATTTTGTAAAGGTTCTAGATCGTTCTCCTTTTTTCAAACTTTTTGGAGAAAGTTCAGTTTTTATTTTGGAACTTTCTCCGTTTTGAGAATAGTCTGGAGAATGTTCTCCCTTTTGCAGGTTTTTCCAAATTTGTTCTCTATTTGCAGAACTTTCTTTTCTTTTAAACATCCTTCTGCTCTTAATCTTTTCATCCCGTGTTTTGAAGTAGCAAGCAAATTCCAAATGTCCAAGTTTTTTACAATATTAACATTTGGTTTTACATTTTTCAATCTTGCTTTCCGGAATAAAAAAATATTCATACATTTTGGTTTTTTGAGTTTGATTGAACCCAAGACCAGCTTTATCAAATATTCCTATTTGTGATCCCATGATTTTTTGAAAAGTTTCAGTAGCTTTAATAAAATTTATCAAATCAGTTTTCAAATTTTCATTTTCAGATTTAAGGTGAACGTTCTCCGTTTTAGCTGCAGAACGTTCTTGACCTTTCTGATTTTCACAACTTTGCTGTTTTGATCCTTTCAGTTCTTGAATGGTATTCTTGAGAATATCAATCATAGCCTGAGCCTTTTCTTTTTCTTCTTTTTCTTTAAAAACTTGTTCTTTTAAAGAACTACATTTTTGTAAGAGAATGTTTGAATCATTTAGCAAGTTGTTGAATTCTTTTCCCATTAATTAACACAAAGAACAAGATTCAGAATTAATTACCTCGTTTTCTTCTGTATCTACCATCAAGCATATGTTGGCTTCTTCTCCTTCTTCTGTGTCTGATTCTTCTGAGTCATCCCATGTGGCCAACATTGATTTCTTTTTAAATGGAAATCATTTTGGTGTTTTCTTATTCAAGGGACATTCAGCTTTGTAATGTCCTAATTTATTACAACCAAAACATGTAATCTGGCTTTTATCTGTTTCTGTTTTGGGATTTTTATTTGGAAATCCCTTCTTGATTTGATCTCTCCTTCTCATCATTCTTTGTATTTTTCTGGTGAGAAGAGCAATTTCTTCATCAGCATCTTCTTGTCCAGTTTCTTCTGGTTCTTCATCAGTTTGTAATATGATGCTCTCTTGAGATGCCTTCAGAGCCATTGCTTTGCCTTTCTTGGCAGGTTTATCTTCTTGTAGCAGTATTTCATGTGCTCTTAAGGTTCCTATTAGTTCTTCCAGGGGAAGTGTTTCAAGATTCTTGGCTTGGCTTATAGCTGTTACCATTGGTCTCCATACAAGTGGAAGACACCTCATGATTTTTCTTACCCTGTCTTGTATTGAATAGGCTTTGCCAAGGGAACGCATTTCATTCACTATTGTTGTGAATCTTGTGTACATCTCATCAATGGTTTCTCCTTCTTGCATCTCAAATAATTCAAATTTTCTTATACCAATGTCTATTCTTGTTTCTTTGACATGGCTTGTGCCTTCATGGTGAGTTTGCAATGTGTCCCATACTTATTTAGCAGTTTCACATTCTTCTACTCTTTCACTTTCTTCCCTGCTCAAAGCACACAATAAGAATAAATAAGCTTTAGAATTTAGGAGTACCTTAGCTTTATCATCAGGAGTCCAGTCTGCTTCTTTCTTTTTTGATGAATTTGAATCTTCTTGATTTATTCTTGGAATATGATTTCCATTTATTATGATGTTCCACATGCCTGTGTCCTGTGATTTGAGAAACAATTGCATTTTGCCTTTCCAAAAGTAGTAATCAATACCATCAAAGAATGGTGGTCTGCTTGAGGATCCTCCCTCAACAATGTATTTTGCTTTGGACATTTTTATGGATCTTTTTCTCTAACACTTGTTAGGTGTTCTTTTTAGAGACCTTGCTCTGATGCCAATTGAAGTAGCAAAATTGATTTACAAGGAAGGGGGTTTGAATTGTAAATCTCTCCATTTAAAATTTCCTGAAAAACTTCAGATTTGAACTCAAGAAAGTTATTTGTTAAGGAAGCAGAAAAACGGAGAACGTTCTTGGCTTATCAGAAAACGGAGAACGTTCAGATTAGTTTGTAAAACCGAAAAACAGTTTTGTATTTTTAATCTTGAAAAGCAATCAAACTGAATAAAGAGATCAAGGATAAGAAATACCACACACAGATGTATCCTGGTTCACCCAACTTGGGCTATGTCCAGTCCTCACAATTGTGAGATTTTCCACTAAGTGTTTAAAACAAGAACCTTCTTGTTTTACAGCACCTAGCCTAGATCAACCTTGATCTTTGTTTACAGAACTTAATCTAATTCCACCCAGAAAGAGATTAATCAAATCACCTATCAACCTTCATAGGATTTCTTATAATCTACACCAAACTATACTTAATGATCCTCTAATGATCCTCTAATGCTTCTGATTAGTGATAATATTGCTGGCTTGAATTGGAGCTTTGGATCAATTAAAACAGATTGAAAACGATCACAAAATGTTGTTGCAGAAAACTGTAGTGTAGTTGCTGGAGATTGATGATCAATCTGGAGCTTTAGCTTTTGGATTTTATGGAGATTGATAATCAATCTGGACTGATTTATGAACATACTGGAAGCTGTCTTGATGCATTGTACATTGTCAAGATTGCTTATCAGTCTTGACAGCAGAACTGGAGAATGTTCAATTTCTGCTTGAGCAGCTTGATTCATGGCCTTTTTTCTTTGTGATTCGAATGGTTTCTTTTGATTGTAATTGATCACATTTGTTCCTTGTCATGTACTCTTAATACTGATGTAAATTCCAGAGGCAATAACTTCAATTAAGTGATGGAGAAAGATTGGTCTTTATGCTGTCACGGTCTGGCGAATATTCTCCGTTTTTCATAATATGTCAAGAATGTTCTCTGCCTTTGTTTATGCTGTTTTCTTTGATTCTTTTGAAACCTATCTTTGAATTAATACACTCAAAAGCACAGGTTAAATTAACAATACATTTAGAATCTTAATTAACAATCTTTAATTAACTTTTGTTTATTTTCATCAAAACTTTAAAAATGAGAGTTTGTCTTAACAACGGTTACCTACTCTGTCGTATCTTCTAACCGCACATCACCATTCACAAAGCCTTGTGAGATATCTCAGTTATGATCAAAACAATTATTATTAATTAATACATTGCTTTTTTCTTCCTGTTTTTCCTATCTCCAATACAATAATTATAATGGAGATGTAACATTATTTATTCTAAAAAATATCTTCGATTTATGAAATTACTTTTCATATTAAAATAAAAAATGTATAAAATAACTTTTGCATATAATCCATTTATTTTCTAAATTATTTTATTTGTTTCAATCTTTAAATATATTTTTTTCCTTTTTTTTTAATAAAAATATTTTTTTTTTATTTTGCTGAAAAAATATATTTTTCCTAAAAGTACAAGAAATTGTTTCATGTATATAAGTGGTGTTAAGCGTAAATAACGGTTGGAATTTTCTTTTGGGGTCTAAAAATAAAATTTTGGTTTTTTTTATTGGATTTTTTTCCATCTATATCCTTTTTTGAAAAACAATTAAATATACCCCACTTTTAAACTAATATGCTCGCAAGGTAGGGATGCGACCACCAGAAATAATTTTTTTTGCTTATTTCAGGAGATCAATGTATACTTAATATATTTTCATTTGTTAAAAAAAAAATAATACATGTATATTAGTTTTAAAGTGAGATATATTGAATTTTTTTTTTTTGAAAGGAGGATATATAAGCATGACAATTGAACACAAACTGTCCGCCCTGCATTTAACGGGGGAAAATTGTTTTTATTGGATGTGGGGATTTTCCCCATTTTTTAAAGTTACAAGCGGGTGCGGGGGCGAGTGTCGTCAAATTCGCCTCGCACCCACATCCACCCGACATAAATGCAATTACTTAAATACCTTTATATCTCTTAAAATGGTAACAAAACCCTAATTTTTTCAATCTTCCTTCTTTTTCCTTGCTGCCGTCTGCCACCGTCCACCTCCACCCTCGCTTTTTCTGTCCTAGCCGTCCTCCCTCCTCTCCGTGCGCCGTCTTCGTCATCCTTCGTGTGTCACCTCTGTTTTCTTATTCTCTTCGTCACTATAATTTTAAGGTTCGTTTTCAGGTTTTCTGCATTTTGATGTATTTTCATTTCTGTTTTTTGGTTCGATTTCATTTTCAGTTTCATTTCCGTTTTCAGATTTTTCTACATTTTCGTTTTGAGATTTTGTGTATAACAGTTCTACATCTATATATTTTGGGATTTTTTTGCATTTTCGTTATACAGATTTTGTGTATAACAGTTTTGAGATTTTTCTGCATTTTCAGGTTCATTGCTTAAATTTTGTATCTGTGCTTGCTGAGTTTTTATCTATAATACATATTTTCTTAATTTTAATTCTGATTTGGTGAGTTTTTATCTGTCTAAATTAGAAAATAGTAAGTTTAATGAATTTAATTTATTAATAAGAAAATACGTAGAATTTAGTCTGAGCAATGACTTATTGTTGGTAAATTATTGGTTCAATCCTCACAAGATTTTTCTCAATATTTTAGTCCCTAATAATGCCATTATTTTGGTCCTTTGACTACCATTCTATTAGAACTTTGAAGGTTGTCTAATAGGTTGAATGCTACTATTTTGATTATTGTAATTTTATAACTTAGGTTAAATGCTACTATTTAGTCAAATTACTAATTTTTTATGTTATGAATAAATAAATTTCAATTTTGGAGTGGGAGTGGGAGTAGGGCGGGGAAAGCTGTCCCCGTTGGGTGGGGGTGGATGTTAAAAAGTCACCCCCGACATGTGCGAGGGCGGTATTGGAGTTGCGGGTGCGGGTCGGTAACGCTTAAAACTGTCTCTATCCTCTCCCGTTGCCATCCCTAAGGATATAGATGAAAAATAATTTTTTTTTTGTTTGACAAACCCTTACGGTTTGGCTCTCAATTCTTTCAATCTTAGGGTTACTAAAACTAAATGAAAATAATTCTTTATCTTAAGGTTACTGAAACAAAATAAATGATAATTTTTAATCTTATGGTTTCAGAAAACTAAATGAAGGATAATTCTTGATCTTAGGATTACAAAAACTAAATGAATGGTCAACTTCTTGATCGAATCCTGATGAACATATGGCCCACTTAATTTCAGCAATAGTTTGAATTTGATATTTTTGTGGATTTATTTATCTTTTTGTTGTGAAAACCCTATTCTATTTCAAAACCATCTTCTTGTAGATAGATTGCCCCCAAAGTTTTGGGCTAATTCTTCTGTTTGTCGTTCCTAGCAACTACAGTAATGTGTCGGTTCCTTATTTTTCAAGATTGCAAGTTTGTGATTCTTATTATGCATCAGATGTTCGAGTCTTCATAATTCAAAATACTTGCAACATGGATTCTTCAACACATATTGAAAATTTGGTAGTAAAAGAGAATTGGAAAAATAAAAAAAAAAATTAATGAGATCAAATGAAAAGATTAGTGTGTTAGTATTGGTCCAAATTATTCCAAACACCCTAAAGTATTGTGGTTGTTAGAGTTTGCACACTAATGACACTATATATATTGTCGTTGAGCTTCTTATAGCTGAATCTTAAGGTTTTGTTATAAGATCTCTTTGCTTTCAAATTACTTGAAGTGGTCTACTCTTATTGACATAATGTCATTTGTGCAAGCTCTTTCTCAACAATTTGTTATTTACCATAAATGTAATCACTATATGAATTTATTACATTCATAGTGTGAAGTGTAGACGATGTCCTTGAGATTTGATCGCCATTCCAAAAATTGAGACAAATTTTGTATTGATAATGTGAAATGTTAGACGGATTTCTTGAAGCTTAATGATCCTTTAAAAATTGAGATGGTAAAATTGTAGTTATTGACCCTAAAGGAAATTGTTGACTTTTTCACACATCGTGTGAAATGTGGACTATGTTCTTGAGATGTCTGTTTCAAAAATTGAGATGGTATAATTGGCGGTTATTTATTCTAAATATAATCGCTATATGAACTTTGTGTTCATAGCATGTAACGTGGACTATGTCCTTAAGACTAGACAACCCTTCCAAAAATCGGGATGGAATACATTATGGTTGTTAACTCTAAATAAATCATTTATATAGATTTTGTATTGATAATGTGAAATATAGACGGTGTTCTTGTGACTTAAAGATCGTTTCCATAATTGAGATGGTAAAATTGGTAGTTATTGACCCTTATAAATTTTTCACTTATAGTGTGAAATGTGGACAATGTTTTTGAGACTTGATGTCCCTTTCAAAAATCGAGATGGTATAATCGATGGTTATTTACCTTTAATATAATTGGTACATGAACTTTGTTTTCACAACGTGATATGTGGATGATGTCCTTAAGACTTGACGACCTTTTCAAAAATTAGGATGATATACTTGATGGTTGTTGACCCTTAATGAAGTTGATCATCTTGTAAATTTTGTATTGATAGTGTAAAATGCGGATGAGGTTCTTCATATTTGACGACCGTTCAAAAATCTTGAGGGTAGAATCATCGGTTATTCACACTATATGGAATCGCTACATGAACTTGATATTCATAGCAAGAAATGTGGAAAGGGTACAAGAGACTTGATGACAGCCCTTTAAAAAATTAGGATGATATATTAGATTGTCATTAACTCTTAGTCAAATCATATATGAATTTTGTATTGATAGTATGAAATGTATCTCTGAAACTTGATGAACCTTGTTGTTATTACAATATGGATCTTTATCTTTATGTGAAATAGGGTGGTGTATTGTGTCTTTATGACTCATTGAGACATTGACTCTAGTTCCAACTATACTTGAGACATGGTGCTTGTGCATTATTTATCTAAAGTTTAATTGTTATTAGTTATATAAAATCGGGATGGTATACTCGTGGTTATTGG
Source organism: Cicer cuneatum (assembly GCA_037974295.1). Taxonomy (NCBI): domain Eukaryota; kingdom Viridiplantae; phylum Streptophyta; class Magnoliopsida; order Fabales; family Fabaceae; genus Cicer; species Cicer cuneatum. Next base: position 28,701,515 of record JBBPBO010000001.1, on the reverse strand, counting down.
CCTTAAATGAAATAACTAAAAAAGTTTTTATTCATAGCATAAACTATGGATAGTGTTCTTGAAATGTCCTTGTTGCGATGACAATATTAATCTTTATTGGAAACTTAAATGAGGTCATCAATGCTCAAGCATACCACCTAAAATCTGTACTGGATCAAGATTGTAAGTTTTGATAATCACTTCTTTAGTTTGCTGCAATCTACTCATTTTTGCACTATGTTCACTTATATGGCAGTAATTATGAGGTGAGAAGGTAGAGCAATAAATATAGGTTGTGGAGCTTCTTTTTTTTGCAACAGAAGATTGGTTGTTGCCAACAGAAAATAGTTTTCTGATATTTCTATTTTGATCCTAATCAATTGGATGGATTCTGCATCAACCAAATTTGATCATAATTTCAAAACAAGAAGTTTTTAGAGGATGAAATACTTAGGCCTTTTTATAGTGCTAATGTTGCTTTAAGACATATTAGGCTTCCAATGATTGAAGGGAGCAAAGTAGAAGAGGATCATTTGATTAATTTTTTGTCTCAAAGGAGATAAGAAAGTTCATTACTCCAAATGGGAATAGAGTTGGTAAGATTAATCTATATGGGTCTAACAAGTTTTACAACACAATAGGGCATTCATGTGTTTTGCACAAGAAACAGGTGTAAAAGTACATGGATTGTGACATTGGCTCCTACTGTGATGATGATTGGAATTTAGCTCAAAAGCTTATGCTTAATGTGTGATCCTTTTCCTAGTAGTTGTTTGACAAGGGTTTCAAAAGTTCACCAAAAACCTTAACCTATCAATGAGTTAGAGTCACTATGGAGATTACCAAATGAAAGAAACAAGGCACGACTTGTTGCACAAGGCTACAATCAGTAAGAAGGTATTGACTACACTAAGACATTTGCTCCAGTGGCTAGGTTAGAAGCTATTTGTATCTTACTTTCCTTTGCTGCTAATAATAACATTTCATTATTTCAAATGGATGTTAAAAGCTCATTTTTAAATGGTTATATAAGTGAAGAAGTCTATGTTAAACAACCCCCAGGTTTTGAAAGTTCTGAATTTCCAAACCATATTTTTAAACTTAAAAAATCTTTGTATGGTTTAAAACAATCACCTAGGGCATGGTATGATAGACTTAGTAATTTCTTACTTAAAAATAACTTTGAAAAAGGACAAGTAGACAATACATTTTTTAGAAAATCAATAGAAGATGATATTCTTATCATTCAAGTATATGTTGATGATATTATCTTTGGATCTACTAATGGCACTCTCTGCCAAGAATTTTCTAAATTGATGCAGCAGGAATTTCAAATGAGTATGATGGGAGAACTTAAGTTCTTCCTAGGGATTCAAATTATGCAAAGTCAAAAAGGTCTATACATTCATCAAATAAAATATACAAAAGAGCTTCTCAAGAAGTTTAAGATGAGTGATTGCGAACCTATGGCTACCCCAATGCACCCTACCAGCTCACTTGAAAAAGGATGACTAAGGCCAAAAATCCTACAGAGATACCTAAAAGGCACTACCAAACTCACCCTGTTCTACAAGAAAAATCCTACATATCAACTTAATGGATATTGTGACAACACTTCAACCATCAACCTAACCAAAAACCTTATCCTTCATTCTAGAGCCAAACACATAGAGATCAAACACCCCTTCATTAGAGATTATGTTCAAAAAGGGACACTCAACATCCAGTTTGTAGACATTGACCATCAATGGGCTGACATATTCACTAAACCACTACCTGAAGATAGGTTTGACTTCATCAAGAAAAACCTTAACCTTACCTTCATCCCTGACCAAATAGCTTAGTGAATTTTTTATTTGTTATATGTATTTTATTATTTTCTTGTAATTTTATATGTTCATGTTATTCAAAATGAAAAAATAAAATAAAATAAAATTCAGAGGATCTCTTTTATTCCTTCATTCATTTTTGTCTGATGACAAATGGGGACAAGATGTATTTGATAAAGTATCTGGGGCATTAGACTTAGGGGGAGAAACATAAAATGGAGCTTAGTCTTAGGGGAAGTCAAAGTCAAAAGAAAGAAAAAGTGTTATAAAAAATACAAAGTTTTATCATCATCAAAAAGAGGGAGATTGTTGGAACCAAGTTGGTTCTTTCAATTAAAGTTTTGATGTTAACAAAGGTATTTTATGAAATATATATTTTGACTTAGAAGAAGAAATCAGAGGATAACATCACCAGAAGCAGAATTCAGAGGATGACGTCACCAGAAGCAGAAATTAGAGGATGACGTCACCAGAGGATGACGTCAATAGAAGATACCTCCAGAAGATACAAATCAGAAGTAGAAGATGTCATTAGAGGATGACGTCACCAGAAGATACGGCCAGAAGATATCACCAGAGGATACCAGAGGATGTCATCAAAGGATGCCTCCAGACGATACCAGAAGATACCTCCAGAGGATACCAGAAGATACCTCCAGAGGGTACCAGAGGATATCACCAGAGGATCCCATCAGAAGCAAGAATCAGAGGATGTCATCAAAGGCAAACATCAGAGGATATCATCAATCAGAGGATATCATCAGAGGGAAGAAACAATGACATTATCAGAGGATATTATTCATGACCTAGATCAGAAGGAAGCATAGTCCAGAAGGAGACTTGGTCCAGACCAGAAGGAAACATGGTCCAGAAGAAGACTTGGTCCAGACCAGAAGAAAGCATGTTCAGAAGGAGACTTGGTCCATACCAGAAGGAAACATTGTCCAGAAGAAGACTTGGTAAGACCAGAAGGTAATCTTGTCCAGAAGGATACTTGGTCAGACCAAAAGAAAACAGAGTTCAGAAGATAACTCAGTCCAAAACATGAGACATGTTCCATCCTTGGTCCAAAACAGAAGACTTGGTCTAGACTTGGTCCAGACCAGAAGATAGCATGGTCTGGTACAGATCACATGGTTTAGATCAGAAGATCATAGGTCCAAATCAGAATATCACATAGTCCAGATCAGGAAATAAAATGGTACACATCAGATCACATGGTCCAGACTTAGTCTAGTAGATCATATGGTCCAGGTTTAAATCATGATACAGATCAGTGAAGACTTAATTAAAATTCGAAGAAGACTTGATTGATTTTTGATAGAAATTTGATCAAAGTATTAAGGAGATTTGATTCAAAAATTACTGAAGACTTGAAGGAAATTCAAATGAAATCTGAAGCAAGAAGATATGGTTCAAAATTAAAGTAAAACAGGATTGGCCAACACAATTTTCAAAGGAAATCTGAGCAAGATTCATCTCGAAATTAAGCTTGGCAAAGCCCATATTTCAGCTATAAAAGGAGGCTTCAGGCCGCAGCAGTAGGCATCTCAAAGTAGAAGAACTCAAGCCTAAAATCCAGATTCATCTTAGAGTTCAAAGAGATCGAAAAACATAAGAACTCAAGCTTCAATTCAAAGTTATTCGAGAGTTAGAAAGAGAGAAACACTTGAGTGCAAAAGAAATATTCTCTAAGTGATTTTTCGAGAGTGAGAAACAGTGCAACAATCATCTTTCCAGAAGCATCTATACAAAGAGTAAAAACCGTGCAACAATCAGCTTTCCAGAAGCAACATTGCAGAGTTCCAAACCCCTGTAATCTAACCCCGATAGTGGTGTAGATTCCTTCTTCAATCTGGGGTTGTCAGATTGGTAGGAGAAGACTTGACTTGTAGGGTCAAGGTGTTGTTATTCCTCAAAAGTCTGGGGTTGTCAAGCTGTTTGAGAAGACTAGCTTGGAGGATCAGGTGTTGTAATTCAAAGTGTTTTGAATTAGTGGATTAAAGCCTTCGGAGTGAAGGGACTGGATGTAGCCAAGTTAATGGTGAACCAGGATAAATTATTGTGTTCTTATGTTGTTATTATCCGCTGCTTAATTGGATTATTTATTCAACAAGTAACTTAAATCAACATTCATCAAAAACAACAAAAAGAATTCGAGTTTGGCAAACACAATTCAACCCCCCATTCTCATGTTTGCACCTTCAGAAAGGTTAGCTCTCTCAAAATTGAACTCTAGGGTCCTTTGAATCTTGTTCTTCCCCTGTTTCACGTTTTTGATTTTAGTGTTAGGGTTTTCAATTTTGAACTTATACTAATTTGTTTGTGTTTTTTCTTTTTATTTTAAATAAATTGGACAACACTTGAAGTTAAAGGTTTGGAGACTAACATAGCAACACCATTTTGAAGGTTCATTCTATAATTTTTGATTTGATGCTTTATTTTTTAGTACAGTTTGTATTATTAATGTATTAGGGTTTTAATTTTCTTTTTTGTTCTAAGTTCTAACTTGTTTATATTTGTCTTTTTCTTTATTTACGCACCCTGAACCTGATTATCTTGAAAGGTTAGTTTTTAATTTTTTTTGTGCTTTAATGATTTTTAATTCCATAATGTTATATAAAATTATTATTTTTTATTAGTGATTAAGGATTTCTTTTTATATGATGTTATGAAAAATCATTTTCTAAGATTTTATAGGTCTTCAACTTGCTATTTTATGGTTGCTTCTAACTCTAGTTAGGATTAAGGATTTCAACTTGCTCTTTTATAGTTGCTTCTAATTTTAATTAGGATTAAGGATTTTGTCTGCAATTCTTATTGTTTTATGTCTAAAATAGGTCTTTTATTTTTTTTTTTTTTATGATTTAGGGTTTAACTTTTAAGTTTAACAAGTCTGTATATTTTTTAAGATCTATAAATACTTTTTCAACATGCTTGTTTAAGGTTACTTCTATTTAGGAATTAGGTTTTGGTTTTCTATTTTTCAACTGAAATTTTATCTCTAACTCTATCTTTTTTTTTAAGATTGGTCTTTTCTTTTTTATTTTATAATGTATGGTTTAGATTCTAATTATAACAACTGTCTAATTTTTTGAAGAACTATTAATATTGAAACAACCTTAAAAATTATTTTCTAAGGTTTTATTGCTTTCTGATTGTGATATTTTAAAATTAGGGTATGGTTTATGAGTTTAATAAGACTAATTTCTTTTAATAAAAATGTCTTATTAAACTCAAACTATAAACCCTACAAAAAAAGAATGAATTTGTAGTAGCAAAAAAATTTACCTTTTTTTAATAAAAAATTTATTCTTTTAAATTTCTTACTTTCTATATTTCAATTTTTTTAAATTTTGCTAATGCAAGAATTAACTTCTAATGAGTTCATTTCTGTTTTACTTTTCTATTTTTTAATAAAACTTGGTTTTCTTGTATGTATTTTTTGAAATGAGCGAGGAACAAGGTGCTGGAATTGAAAGGAACAACCTGTTGCAACATGGATCAAAATTCTTGAACTATGTTTTGTATTTACATTTTAAAGTTCATGTGATGTTATTTGATACTTGATCATTGATGCGTGTGTAATACATGTTATGCATAAGAGTTTTATGTTATATTTATGAGTCTTAATTATTATTTAAAGTTATTGGTACATCTTCATCGGTTACTCTTTTATTTTTGCTTGTGTCTATTTATTCTATTTATTCTAGTATATATTGGTCTCATTCAAATTTATTGTTATTGTATAATAACAAGCCATCATTGTGCTAATTTGTTGCCTTATCATTAACCACACTTTATTGCAAAAGGTTGACACATATGCTATTTATTCAGAACTTGTGTACATCTAAAAGAATGAAAATTGAATAAATACATTTACCTTTTTATCTCTTTGTAAATGTCTTATGCAATGTTTATGTGTCTTAATTTGATTTATATCTTAAGTTTTGTTTAAGTGTTTTTAACACGTTAGACTCCAAGTGTTTAAGTGTCTTATTTTGACATTGAGGATTCTCTTAAATGATATGGTTAAGTGTTTACTTGTCTTAATTTGATATGTATGTTTTATAGTCGAATGTCTTATGTTATGTTTGTGTATAAAATGATATGTTTAAGTATTTGATGCTATGTTTAAGTTTTCTATTTTAATATGAATGTTATATTTATTTGTTATATAAATAAGAATACATATATTAAATGCTTATATTAAATTATTAGTGTAGTGGCAGCAATTAATTGTAACTTAATTTAAGTGTTATTAGGATTCAGATCAAATTCTATGTTTTTTCTTTTCTATTTTCTTTTTTATAAAGCTAATTTGAATTGAAAAGAGGATCATAAAGAACTTTCTTAAATGATATAGTAAGTTTTTAAGTGTCTTATTTTGATATTTATGTTTTATAGTCAAATGTCTTATCTTATGTTTGTGTTTGAAATGATATGTCTAAGTATTTGATGCTATTTTTAATTGTCATATGCTTATATGAACATTATATTTAAGTGTTATAAAACTAAAAATACCTATTTAATTACTTAAATTAAATTATTAGTGTAGTTGACAACAATTGATTGTATCTTCATTCCTTTAGTGATGAATGAACCTAGTCCACAATCGTCTACTAACCAGACTGAATATTTAACTCATCTCATTGAACAACCAACAACTGCAACTAATGTTGTTGAGGCTGGTCGTCCCCCTACTGCAAAGAAGAAGAGGAAAGAAAATGCTAATGGTTCGAAGAAATCATCTCGTGCTTGGGATTATTTCAATCCTTTTCCTACAAGTGACTATCTCGAGCCTACCGCAACCTACAAACACTGTCATGCTAAATTCTTATGTCATTCAAATACTCATGGTACTTCCAATATCCTTAGTCACATTGATATATGTGTCAATAATCCTTTAGTCTTACTTAGAGATCCAAATCAAACTACTACAACATTTACTAGTGGGGAAAGTGGTAGTTTAGGTGCAACAAGAACAAAGTTCAATGTTGAAGCATGTAGGAAAGCTTTGGCTATGTTTGTCATTTTATATGAACAATCATTTAGGACTCTGGAAGGTGAATGATTTAAAAACATTTGTAGGCAGTTGCAGCCCCAATTCTCTATCCCTTTAAGGCGTACGGTTGCAAGAGATTGCTTACAAATATTTTTTGATGAAAAAGCTAAGTTGAAGGCTTTGTTTAGATCTAATTGTAGTAGAGTTGCTCTCAGTACTAATTTTTGGACTTATGTCCATAATCTCAACTATTTGACCATTACAGCTCATTTTATAGATAATAATTGGAAGTACCAGAAGTGTATTATTAGCTTATCTGTAATACCCAATCATAAAGATGACACAATTGGAAGGAAAACTGAGTTGTTGTTTGATTTTCTTTTGAAAAACTAATTTTTTAGATTTTAAAAATTTAAAAAGAAAAATCTGTTTGAGAGACATATTTTTTAATTCTATATTAAATTTTGTAGTTTTTGTAAGTAAAAAACTAGAGCAGGTTTACATGTTTTGATTTTTAGTTTTGCTTTTTACATTTAACAAACATAAGAAATAGAAAGAAAAAAAAACACGTTATTTTTATTAATGGAAAATTTGTAATTATTTAATAAATATCATCATTTTTCTTCGTGTTTTCTCTATATCATGGGTAAAAGTACTATAAGGACTATCACCATGTATCCACTCTACCCATTCATAAAAAAACTCTGAGATGCTAATTAATAATTTAATATAGAAAAAATACATATGGATGTTATTTATATTTCATAAAAATAATAATTTGATTATTTATGTTTTTTTATCACAAATATTTTTTAAGTTTAGTTTAGTTTTTAATTAGGTCCATTGAATTTTTACTTTCTCGATTTAGTCATTTAAATTACATCATTTTTACATTATTAGTCATTGGTCTTACCTTAAACAACTATTAGTGCAATTGAAAACACTTTATCATTAAAAATTCTACCAATGTTGCCACAATAAGTCCTTCGTCGTTTAGAAAACAACCCTCAAATTTTATAAACAGTTTATATTTATTGACTTTTTTACAACCATTTAAACACATATATAACCTCTAAAAATTTGATAATAAATGCATATTACATAATCAATATTATTAACTTCATTGATTTGTAAAGTAGCTTGAATAGTTAACTTATTCCGCTATTTGGATGAGATCTTAGTAGTAATTCAAGAAAATAATCAAATTTAATGGGCTACATACATATATGTTAATGGTAAAAATATTGTTATATTTTAACATTTCAAGGAATATGTTTGTATAAAAATTTCGAATAAAAAGTCCATGGTAAACATCAATATTCAAATTAAAAAAATCCCTAAAAATATTGTACCATCATACAAAAAATATAATAAACATTGTGCATTTTTACCATAGTAGTATATTTTAATTATGGGTGGATACTAAAATAGACCAAATTCATAGACATTTCGTGTTTTAAAGTTAACCAAAAATTGTTATGAAAATCAATGACACTCTTCGAACCATTTTTTTAGTTTTTATGAAAATCAATGATTCGATCGAAATTATTTTGATAAAATAAAAGAAAACAAATGTCTCAAAACTCAATTCGTCAAATCAAACACCAAATTAGTCACTGTCTCAGACGTAAATACAAGAAGAACTGTTATGCTATATTCTGAAGAGTATCTCCAATCTTCATTAGTATTTCTAGTGATTTTTAAGCACAATCCACAGTGATAACAAAACAGATGATGTGTGCCTAGAGCACATTTTGAAGCGCTTAGAACACGCATACCGATTTTTATTATGGTTGGGGTGCGTTTGAGCGCATCTACCTTATGAAATAGTGCATCTGAGGAAAAAATTTATATGATATTTTACATTTTATCGTTAAATATAATAAAATAGATTTTAAAAATTGTTAGATTACCATATAGATTTGTTTTATTCTTATCTTAAAAATAGTTTTGAAAAATATAGATTGCCAAACAATTTTTCTCTTTTTCTTATCTCTAAAATAATTTTCAAAAATTAGATAGTCAAACATATTTTTCTTTTAATTCTCTTCTTGAAAACTAATATGGAAAATTATCTATAAAATGATTATCAAAAACTAAAAAACAAAAGGGTTTTAATCATTTCTTAAGTATATTTTTATATTTAACTACTTTAATAATAAATAAATTTATTTGTCAAAAATTAGTAAAAATAGAAAGAAAAAAAATTATCACTTGATTGATAAATCTAATCATCTTTTTTGTCACTTTCGATCTCTAAAGTAACTACAAAGACAATTTTATTAGCAACTTATATTGTCAAAATCAGACTCGTAAACAAATTGAACGATATTTTTTTTTGCAAATAATTTAGTTGTTTTACGTTGAAAATGACATTTTTAGTTTATTTAGGCATACAAAATCAATAATTGATTAATTTAACTATTCAAAGCGTCACTAAGCTTAACTTTCTTAAATAACTATCGTCAATTTTATTCATTTGTGGTGCTAATTTTATTTATGAGTTGGAATGGAGCTAAACTGGTAAAGGTGTTGGATTGACGGTTCTAGCCTTGGTTGGCGACGGAAACACCACAACAATGTTATGTTATTCTTGACTTGTAGTGAAATATAATTTCTTGATGTTTTCAGTAAATTAGATTTTCTTTTATTTCTTAATTACGATAGACCTACTTTTGTTTTTCAAAACCAACTCAAAAAGACCATTTTTTAAAAGTCAGTCCAAAAATAGCAACAAAAAAAAACTATTATTTGAGTCATCCCAAATTTGTTCATAATAACTTTTTACAAAAAATTATATTTTTTAGTTGTAGTGGATCAACCCATAACCCGTTGGGCCAACCCAGTTCAAACTCATTTTTAATGTGTGCTAAACGGCTCGAACCAAAAAGACTTGTTCATTTTTTAGTCTCCTTTTTTAAGGTCCGACCTATACTGATATGTGGACCAAACGGCCCAACCAATTTGGTCCGACCCATTTTGACAACTCTTGTTACACTTCACAACTATCTAATCTATGTGAAAGGTTGAGATTGTTCTAGTGTATGAGTAATACGAATCATCCGATCTTAAATTAATGATTGAAATTGATTACTATGAGTAACCGCATGATAATATAAGTGTAGGGAATTCATATATCAATTTTTTCATGCCTTATCGTAAGTTTCAAAATATACTTACAAAAGTTGAGTGATGTGGCAAATAATAAATTTTGAAATAATTTTACATCGATGATTTGGATCCAAAATGTTTATAATATAATTCTTTCAAATTTCAATTACTTTTTCTAAAAATAAAAGAGATTGTTTCATGTAGCGGCATAATAGTCAATTTGATTTGACTTTTTAAAGGAAAAATTTCAAACCAATAAAAAAATAGTTTGTTTTTGTTCAGTTTTTGCAATATTTTGCCATTTAAATTGAACCAAATTGATCAAAATCATGTTTGTTAGATTCAGTTTAATAGTTGACATTTTAAAAAAAAATTGGCAAAATTTAACTTCTTTCATAACACTAGATTAATAAACTACAATGAAAATAGTAATATATATATATATAATGATATATAAAGATTAATAATGTGGTTGAGACTTCGGAAGATCAATTTTAAATGACGTGAAATTGAACATGAACCAATAGAAGTTAAGTTTGATTGACTGATTCGTTTTGAACTTGAACATGCAAAAAATTAAATTACTTTAATTGGTTTAAACTAGATCTCGAGGTTCATCGGCTCATGTTTGATTCTAGGGGTATTCGTGAGTATAAGTCAATTTGTGAATTCGACCACCCAAACTAACCCAACTCTCATTTTAATCTAATTCATTCAAATTCATGTTCAATCCATTTAAACCCAAAAAGTGTTTGATTCGGGTAGCAAATTTATCGTTTTAAACATGGAAACTCAACTATTTTATTGTTGAAATTTAGTTGTTAGGCGAGTGATGTATAGTTGTTATCAATTTAATTGTTTCGTGTGTTATATTGTTGTTGTTGATGTATTTAAAGTATTGAATAATGTGCTAGAATTTTATAATTTTTTTAAGATGTTCAAGTATTTAGAGTATTTTTATTTAATTACAATTATAAAAAATAACAAACAAAAAATTATATGACCACAAACCCAACCCATTGCTAAATGAATTAGTTTGATTTGAGTTTGATGTTGACGTAACAAGTTACGTCAAATCCAAATTAATCAATTTGAGTATTGAGTTTGATCCAATCTGATTGTTTTAATCTTAAAATTAAAATTTACATTTATTTTTTTATCAAGTCTCTTTCAAATAGGATCACGTTCGGGCAACTTAGTTTGAGTGCATAAATTCAAATTCATAAAAATGATACATGACTTTGATAAATTCTAAAATCCAACTTATCAAAATTTTATTAAAAAAATCCAACTTATCAAGATTTATCGTTAATAAAAAAATTTTCATAAAAGTGGTCCCTTGTGCTTAATGATATACTTTTATAAGAATAACATCTTTTTTTTACGGAAAAGAATAATCTATTATTATTAAACATAAAAAACGGACGGAAATATTTTCACAAAAATTAAAAACAGTTGAGTTTTTGTTTTCGGATCGTAAAATCCCGTTTTTAACGGACAAAAAAAAACCCGAGTTTAGTGTTGGGTTCATAATCATTACAAAAAGTATATATATAAAGTTCTCAGTTCTCGCATCACACAATCGCAGTCTACGTCGGTGATTCGTTCCCGCCACGAGCAAAGAAGATTTTCATCTATTTATTTTTTCTATTGGGTTATGTCTATTTTCCATGTGCAATTGTTTGTCTTTACAATTTCCTATGAGATTTAATCAAAACGAGTGAGTTATGTGTTGTTTGATTTCAAGCTATTTTAACATTTTAATATGTTCTTGCCTTTTAATTTTGTCCCATTTTAATCCATCTATTTTTGGGTGTTCATATTATAATTTCAATTTTTTACTTTTAGTTTTACTCTTCCATTACTATTCTATGTTGTTTTCTACAACTAACCTCCATTTGCTTTTGCATTTTGTTTTGTGGATATATTCAATATTGTTTGGTTTTCTGGAAAAACTTATTGTGTTGATTAGTTCTTGTTGGAACATAGTGTGTGAATTTAAAAATTGTTGAAATCCACATTGGAAAAATCTTATATGTTGAGTAGTTTTGATCACTATATAAAGATTTTTCAAAGTCCTACATTGGTTAGGAAACATATGTGGATTTGCCTCAATCATTATATAAAGAATGTCATTTTATTGTAAAAAGTATACCAAAGTTAGATGCATTTCCCAACTTTTTCTTTTCTCCCTTTTATATTCTAAGCCACTTCTCCCCTTTCTTTCTGTCGTCCTTGAAGGATACAGTGATGATGATTTGAACACTTTATCAGATGACTCCAAAGCAACCAGTGGTTATATTTTGTGTAGCCAGCGGGGCTGTATCTTGGAAATCGAATAAACAGACGATATTGGCTCAGTCCACTATGGAGTCTGAAATGATAACACTAGCTACTACTAGTGAAGAAGCAAGCTGGTTGAGATGCTCGCTAGTTGAGATCCCTTTATGGGAAAAACCTAAGTCAACTGTGTTGATCCACTGCGATAGTATTGCGGCTATTGCAAAGATTGAGAATCGTTAACACAACGGTAAGAGACGAAAAATACGTCGTAAGCACAGCATTGTTAGAGAGTTACTTTCTAAAGAAGCTGTTATAGTGGATCATGTACGCACTGATGAAAATTTAGCAGATCCTTTGACGAAAGGGTTAACTAGAGAGAAATTCCTAAATACATCCAAAAAGGATGAGACTAATGCTTATAGAGTCACTCATGATGGTAACCCGACCTAAAAGATTAGAGATCCCAAGAATTAGGTTCAATGGGTAATAACAAGTTGGGAAGTGATATGAGATGAACATGCTACTATATATCAGAGAAGCATGATTCCTGAAGCGATGATAGGATGAGATAATAGAAACTCTTAATGAGTATATACTCCATGTGGAGTGGAGTACCTAGCTACAAGAGTACTTTTGATAGACTCACCTATGTGAATGTGGAAGTGGGGCCGCTTCCTATGAAATTTTGAGTCTGGATTCCTAGAGTGTTCATTATATTGGGATAGACGTTCAGGGCCATCAACGCACGAGCTTTTGAGAATATACCCTATGAAAATGTGATGTGTGGGTTTGATGTTAGAGATAGAGTTCAAGACTACGAGTCACTCTTGTTGAATCTGAACCTCACTTACTATGCAAAGATTCAAGTCAAGATACACTTTTGCTTATGCACAATCTAATAGAAGCGTTTGATGCTACTTTAGAAACAATTTTTTAATTCGAGTGGGGGATTATTGGAACATAGTGTGTGAATTTAAAAATTGTTGAAGTCCCACATTGGAAAAATCTTATATGTCTAGTAGTTTTGATCACTATATAAAGATTTTTCAAACTTTTGTTGAAGTCTCACATTGGTTAGGAAACATATGTGGATTTGCTTCCATCACTATATAAAAGAATGTCATTCTATTGTGAAAAGTACACCAAAGTTGGATGCATTTCCCATCTTTTTCTTTTCTCCCTCTTATATTCTGCTCGATATATTTCCGAGCCACTTCTCTCCTTTCTTTCTGTCCCTTCAATTTTTAGAGCAGTTGTTATGTCGTAGTCCATTCGATTTTTAGAGTGGTTGTTATGCCGTAGTCCATTCGATTTTTAGAGCGGTTGTTATGTTGTAATTCCGTTGATTTTGAGTGTTTCTAATACCACTATCTTTTTAGAGCGGTTTTATACCGTAGTTTCGTCGATGTTTTAGTGGTCCTAATACCACTATGGTAGTCTTTTAGAGCGGTTTTTGTGCCGTAATATTTTAGAGCGGTTTTTTGTGTTGTAATCTTTTTGATTTATGAATGGTCATAGTACCATATTACGAGTGGCAGCCATTAGACTGTCATATTGAGGTTGTAATTCTACAACGAATTTCTATGATGCAGTAGAATTTTGAATGAATCTGGGCTGTTTTATCTTGGGGACGTCATGGTTGATAGTCTGTCTTGCACAATTTGAGCAGTGCCACGAAACGTCTTAAAGAGAGCGACCTAGTCTACGACCCAACTCAGTAATATCTTTGGTGACATAAATTAATTTTAAAACAGTTTTTGAAATTCAAAAAGAATAGTTCTTATCAAGATATTTTAGTTGATATTCATTAAATAATTATATCCCTGTTTTTTGCAGTTGCAAGTTTGTGTTGTTCTTGCAAAGGGGGAAGCTCCTCTCAACAATAGGATATTCAAAAGTACCTTCTTTTTGTTTTTGCTATTATTTTGGTATTTTAAATTTCTTAGTTTCCATTTATGTCTTGGGCTTCTCTTGAAATTTTATTTTCTTTGTATTCTTTCAATTTGATATATATTGGATGAAATTTGCTTATGCTCATTTATTTCTTTTTTTCTTCTTGATTTTTGTTATAGGTTGGTCCTTATTTTTCTTCGTCAATTTTCGTTTCGGTAAGCAACTTTATGTGGAGGAATCTCAAAGGCAATTCAAATTTCATTGTCAACTTTTGGTTCAACTACATTGTTCAATTTTTTTTTTCTATTTGTTTAGATAACCATTTTCAGTTTTTTATTTCTTTCTATTTTACCAATCTATTATATTTTTCCATTTTTTTCTTATATTGTTTTTTTTTTTGTTGGGTCATTTTTCTTATATTGTTTATTTCTATTTCCGTGCTTATGTTATGTTTTGTTGTTTTAATGTTATTGACATTAGGTAGGAAGTATACAAAGTTAGCAAAGTTATCTTAATTTATATTTTCTATTCTTAAACAACATTTTAATTTTCTTTTCTTTGGCTTCAATTTTTGTTGGTTTTTATATACACATTGCAAAGAGTATCCCTACCACGTTATTTTCTAGACAATTGTAATGCATTTTCCTTTTATTTTCATGGTTTGTTATAATGCTTCGTTTATTTTACCTATATTCTTGGTGTACTCTTGAGAATGTCCAACTCAGAAATAGCTTTTATTTGTGAGCCTATTTTCATGTATTAGATATCCCAATAGTAAATTAGTTAGTTAGTTACACTAATTAGCCAATTATTTTATTTTATTTTTATTTATCTAAGTGACTATATAACTCTTGTAATTAATGATGTAATTCATTTTATTATCAATATGATTCAATTTATTTTCTGTCTATTTCTCTGCTATCAATGGTTTAAATCAACAATCATAATGTGGCATGAGAGATATAATTATTCCACAACATTATTTTCTCAATTTTGAAAAAAATTTATATGAAAAATTATCTAACTCTTCTTTGCTCTATCAGCATTGGTTTATGTTGTTAACTCTTCCCCACTCTACCGGCATTAGTTTCTGTTGTCTTCTTCAAACTCTTACATTTTTTTTTCATTCATCATGCAGAAGCTTCTTCTATTTATGGTTACATGTGTCATAGGCTAAAATTTCGTCCAATATGGATAATAAGAAGACAAAAAACATTGATAAAATAATATTAGTGACCAATGATGACAACAACGAAAGAAAAATATAATGCTGAAATTCAATATTCCTAAAGACAAGAAGATTTTGCAAACATGTGAATATTGCAACCAACATGACTCTTGCAATATTGAAGAAGAGAACAAACAAGAAGAAAAAAAAAACTATTCTAGAAGAAGAATTCAAGAAATTAATGACAAAAATCCAAAAGAAAAATCAAAGCAAAAAAAAAAAAAGACCGCATCAAATCGTTCTTGTCTCAAATAAAGAAGAATTTCTTTCAAAAAAAATTGTGAAATTGTTTTTCGAGAGAAACCTTATTGATATTTTAGCTTCTATTAATCAAGATGACGGGTAGTTAAGCAAATTAAATTCATTTTTTAGCCTATTTGACTATGTTAGCTTTTATCATAATATGGTATAAAATTTTCATATTCTTTCGTTGATAATTTTTTTACATTTAAAATTATTTTAGCCGATGAATTTTTGACAATTCAAATTTGTTTTACCTAAAGAAATTCCGGTGTTTCAAATTCATTTTATCTTGTCTTCTTTGGTATTTCTTTCTTGACATTATCCAAATTAGAAGTGTACTAAATATGTTCTAGTTTAAGGGGATATTAGAGATATTAGTAGTTGATTAGTTAGTTAAGTTGGTTAGTTAGTTACACTAACTAGTTAGTTATTTTACACTAGTTAGTTGTTTATCTAAGTGACTACATAATTCTATATAATTTTTTATGTAATTCATTCCTTCTATTATCAATATGATTCAATTAGCTTTTTTTTTTTTTTATCAATGATTTAAATCAACAATCGTAATATCACGCTTTCATAAAATAAAATAAAAAAATTACTTTTGACTAATTTGAAATAGGTTATGTCTCCCTCTCTTTGCTATACATGTCAACGGGACGGAATGAGAGTGGATTTTGTCTTCCCCACCTTCGCATCGGATTAATCGAGAAAACCCGTAGCACCCTCATTTTTAACGGGTGTAAAATTTAGTCTCCATCTTTGGTTTTCCCGCCTACACCTACACCCATTTATATATATAAAATTATAAATTTAAAAATCATATCTATTATACTTTGCTTTATTTCAAGCTACTTTCTTTTCAAATTATGATTCCTCTTTTTTTTTGTTATAATTGTTGCTTTATGTGTGTGTGTGTTTTTTTTTTTGGTAGTGGCATTGGTTGATTTACAAGGTTTTATGCTCACAGTTAGCCGTGTGAAATAGCTCTGTGATGGCGATAATGTGTGACTTGCGACATTGTTAGGAGCTACATGGTCAATTGTATTTTTAATTCTGAAATTTCCAGTTACAAAACTTTAATGCAGTTGACTGATAAGTTACTTTATCATTAGGCATGAATATAAAACTTGATATTACACAGCTTATATCATCAAAGTTTGAAACAATTTGTTAAATAAGAAAACTTTTTAACTCCCATTTCAATGTATTGAGCTAACAATCACACAAACACAATACTAGATATTCCTTATTTATTTATTGATGAAAAGTTAAGAATCCCAACTGATTTTAGAGAAGATGAACCTCTTAAATAGAGAACATATACAAAGCTAATAACAAGCTAACAGGCCTTATAATAATAGGACGAATCTAACTAATCCCTATTAATCATAACTAACTCTTATTTTTATGCTCTATTTGTAATACTCCCCAACAAGCTGGATTATGGATATCTAATAGACCAAGCTTGGAGACAAGTTTACAAAAGGAAGGACTATGCAAAGGTTTGGTAAAAACATCTCCAATTTGAGTTGTAGAAGGCACATGAAAATGCTTGAGGAGACTTTTGTTGATCTTTTCTATAATTATGTGACAATCTATCTCAATATATTTGATTCGCTCATGAAAAGTTGGATTATGAGCCAAGTATATTGCAGATATTGTCACAAAAAACAGAAGTTAGAGCTGGAAACTTAATACCAAGATCATGAAAAAGAAATTCCAACCATTGTAGTTCACACGTGAGGCTAGCTAAAGCGTGATACTTTGCTTCTAAACTAGATCTAGAAACTTGCTTCTTGGACTTCTAGGATATGAGGGATTCACCTAGAAAAACAAAAAATTCAATTACCGATCTACGGGTAATAACACAGTAGCTCAGTCAGAATCTACAAAACTAGAAAATTATAATTTAGAAGAAGCAGGAAAAAAACACAGTCTTTTGGCAGAGGAGTTTTTAACATAATGCAATATTTTAAAGGCAGCTATGACAAGGTTTACTGGCTAAGACTCCTATGTCTTGTAAAAAACATGAGTGTATTTCCTTTAGTTTCGTAAAATGTCATTATTAGATTTAACAATTTATAAACTAAGGAAATATCTTAATGAACATGTTGGAAATGAAGAACAAATGGAGCTAGTATGTGAATTGTAAAATAGAAGTCCCACTTATGAGGGATTACACATTCTAGTAGTGTTTATAAGGTGGAGTTATGGTACTTGAGGTGTGCCCCAAGGGGTACCCCAATTTTGTGAAGGGGCGAGAACGCATGCAAAATAAATCACCACACACGCGTGCGCGTGCCGTTGCTGCCAATCAAGTCCTTCCCCGTATTTCGCGCACTTCGGTTTATAGTCAAAACTCAACCTATTTTCTCGTTTGTTCTGTGGTTTGATGGATCCCAAGGATTCTGCTCATTTAGAAATCACACCAAAAGCTCTCTATTCTTCTAAGGCTTTTCTCTCCTTCTCTATTCTTACTACTCTTTTTTTCTTTCTTTCGAGTGGTCTTAGTACCATATTACGAGTGGCAGACATTCGACTGCCATATTGAGCGTGTAATTCTAGAACGGTTTTTTACGATGCATTGAAACTCCAATACAAAGTATCTGAGCTGTTTTATCCTAGGGACTTCATGGTTGATAGTCTGTCTTGGACAATTTGGGCAGTGCCACGAAACGTCTTAAAGAGAGCGACCTAGTCTGCGACTTAACCCAATAATATTTTTGGTGGCATAAATTGTTTTTCAATTATCTTTTAAAACCTCGAAACAACATAACCTAAATTCTTTATTTTAAAACGTTCGTCAAGAAAAGATTTGACTTGCTGAATTTAATTGTAATCATTACCTGCATATATAAGTAAAGCAGTAAAATTAGAATCAATCTATTTATTATTATACTCAAGAGGCTTTAAACCGCTATAATGTTTTCTGTTGCTTGTGGAACCAATCGTTAGGTAATAATTCATTCAACACTTCCAATAAAATAGAAATTCATATAGTTCTTTTGCCGACAAAATTGTAAGAGTTTGCAAATCTCATCATTAATGACTTTGTCCATAAAAATAAGTTTGACTCTACTTTGTTGTCAAAACTTACTAATCAAATTGATGTTATTTATGTCTAATTCTACTTTGGGTTAATTATGGATGATCAAAGCTTACCAAATTTGGTGTTTAGAATATGTCTGTACATTGTCTCTAAAAAAGAGCAAATTTGTGCATGCTTCAACACTTGATGTACATGCTAAATCAGTTCTGACCTATTTTCTTTACTTTCTCTAAGATGTTTTATATTTTAATGTTAGAATTTTTTATTCATTTCATAGCCGTTTGCATGAAATATTTTGTCTAGAATGGAATTCAACATAATTTGCATATACAATGAGTTAGAAATATATTTTTATGAAGTAGTGAAGTAGACAACCACTATAATTTAGTACAAGATAAATTTATTTACTTTTAACTTAAGTAAAATTGACTTATATATCACGCTATTCTACTTCATAGCAAATTTTAATTACTCATTCAGTTCTATTAAGCTTTAGAAGTCTACTATGTAGATTTTTATATCATTTTTAGCCCAATAGAATACAAACAATGTAATCAACAAATTATCTTATTGATTGAGTGTTTTATTACCTTCTCGTTCTTGTGTTTCTTCTATATTTTCTGTGTCTTTCTATATTTTGGTTAGTGTTCATTTAATGTAACAATCTGGGAGTATAGATAATCAGAAAGTAAGTAATCTGTGTATATTTAACAAAATTTATTCATATAGATTTTATGGATTTTGTTTGTATGTAGTATAAATTTTCTTCATATACAATTGGCTGTCTGTAATTAATTGATTATTTTTGTTTTATATTTCATCATTTGTTTAAATGTTCATTTATTTATTTTATATTGTTTGATTAACAGGTAAAAATGATAAGTATATATATATAATTTTAAAAACATTATTATAAGTTTTTTCTTTTGAAATTTTTATAAAAATTATTTTTAAAATTTTATGATCTTATCAAACGCGTCCTTATTTAAACTATTTGAAATGCATATCTAAGTCAGATCAATCCTATCAAAATTAAAATAGTTTGAATAACGAGTTTGTAATTCTAAAACTGTGAATCCGCTAATTTTATATATTAAAAATATATGAATTTTTTGTTTTTATCAACATAGTTTAAAATTTATGTGCTTTAGTGTTTTGATGTTAAAATTTAAAAGCGTAGAATTTTGTATTGGATTTTTTTAACACAATGTCAACCAATTATATTTTTTGTAATGTTTTAAAAATATTATCTCATGACCAGGGATGGGAATAGGCTAAGTTGTCCGTCAGGAGCCTATGACCTAGCCTACTTATGGTCTTGTCTGGTCTGGCATAATAAGAAGACTATGTTCAGACTATTTTTAAAGTCTATTTATTTAAATAGATCAGGTTTAGGCTTATATAAAAGCCTATTTTCCTATTTTAAAGTCTATCAATTAGGCTATTTTAATATTATTTTATTATGTTAGATTTGATTATAATTTTATTAGTTTTTCTTATATAAAACTGTCTAATTTAGCTTATTTAAAAAAATGTAAAATATAACATTTAAATGTTTTAATGTGAATAAGGCTTTTAAATAGACTTCCAGACCAGATCAGATTTTTAAAAAAGCCAGGCTAGACCCAAAAAACGTCTATGATAGGCTGTAGGCTAAGCATAGGCCAAAAAAAATTAATCGTAGGTCAGACTCAGACCTTTCAAAGTCTAGTCTGGTCTGGTCTATTCCCACCCCTACTCATGATTCGATAATCGAAGTTCTAATATGAACTAAATAGTTCGGTATTAAGTTGGGTTGTACATATGACATAGTTTATATTAAATAAATTAATTTATGTTGTCTCAACTCTTTTTTATATATTTAAAATCGAAAGAGGTATTATAATAAATATTTTTAAATTAAAACATTTGTAGTTTATATTAAATAAATTAATTTATGCTGTTTCAACTCTTTTTTATATTTAAAATTGGAAGAAGTATTATAATAAATATTTTTAAATTAAAACATTCGTGTTTCACATTGATTTTCCTCTAACATTGATGAATAAGTGTATGTATGATGAATGGTCATGACTCATAAGTTTAAGTTTCTTAATCAATTATTTAATACAGTTTTTATTTGTTAACGTGGAAATAATTGAATAAAAGTTCATTTTCATCATATCTAAATATATAAAGTGATGTCAATATAATAATTAAAAAATTCAAAACCATCATCGAGTTTATCTTTTGATATATGATAAATTGATAAACAGAAATAATATGAAGTATTTAACAATCAAACAAATTAATCAAAAATTAAATTGATAAACAAAATACAGATTCAAAAATATTTTTATAATTTTAATATATTAAAATATCATAGTACTTACATATGATTTTGTTTATAACCCTTAAAATTTTTTTTTTTTAAGAAACCGCCAAACTTATTGTTTACACAAAAAAATATTGGTTGGAATTGTTACCCTTAATTAAAGATTCATTTACCATGGAGTAATTTAGTTTGCCAAAATAAATAAAAATTTTCCTGAAAAACAATTTTTATTTATATTTAAATAACACTACAATATTACCTCAATAGGTTAAGAAGATTGCTGTTTAACCGAATGGTATGTCTAAATGTCTAATGCTTGTCCCGAATCGATGACCATCGAGCACCGCCGTCACTTTACAGTGACGCCACCCAATCCCGGCGAGTCGAAACACAATCCAACGACAGCATGGAACTGTTACCTAAGAGAACTATCAAAGCAAAAAAAATACCAAGAAGCACTAACCGTATACCGTCACATGCTCCGTTCATCATTCTTCCCAAACACATTCACCTTTCCTGCGCCCTCCTCTCTCTCCCCCTCACCGGTTCCCAGCTCCACATCCACGTCATCCGAACTGGTTCACAACCCGACCCGTATACCCACTCCTCACTCATCTCTATGTATTCCAAATCCTCACTCCCTCACTTCGCTCGTAAAGTCTTCGACGAACAATCCATAAACCCAACCATCTCTTACAACGCCATGATTTCTGGTTACTCTTCTAATTACATGTTCCCCGAAGCCGTTAATATATTCCGTAAAATGCGCCGCGAAATGCGGTTTTCGGTTAATTCTGTTACCATGCTCGGTTTGGTTTCGGGGATCACGCTCCCTAATCACTTAAACATTGGCGCGTGTTTACACGCGTGTTCCTTTGCGTTAGGTTTCGATTCTGATTTATCAGTTGCAAATAGTTTTCTAACGATGTATCTTAAGTGTGGCGGGGTGGAATATGCGCGCCAAATGTTTGATGAAATTCCTGTGAAGGATTTGATTACGTGGAACGCCATGATTTCTGGTTATGCGCAGAATGGTCATGCTCGGCGTGTTCTGGAGATATATAATGAGATGAAGAAGGTGAATGAGGTGAAACCGGATCCTGTTACGCTTCTTGGTGTTTTGTGTTCTTGCGCTAACCTTGGTGCGCAAGGAATCGATCGCGAGGTGGAAAGGAAAATCGAGCAATTTGGTTTTCATTCGAATAGTTTTTTGATGAATGCTTTGATTAATATGTATGCTAGGTGTGGTAATTTGGTTCGTGCTCGTGAGGTTTTTGATTGTATGGATGAGAAGAAAAAGAGTGTTGTGTCTTGGACTGCTATTATAGGTGGGTATGGGATTCATGGAGAAGGTGAGATTGCTGTCGAGCTTTTTGATGAAATGGTTAGGTCTGGTGTGAGGCCAGATAGAACGGTTTTTGTGACTGTTCTTTCGGCTTGTAGCCATGCTGGGTTGACTGAGAAAGGTTTGGAGTATTTTAATGAGATGGAGAGGAAGTTTGGTTTGCAGCCTGGTCCTGAGCATTATTCTTGCTTGGTTGATCTTTTGGGTCGGGCTGGTAGGTTGAAGGAAGCAATGGATCAGATAGAGTCGATGAAGGTGAAACCTGATGGTGCTGTTTGGGGAGCACTTCTTGGTGCTTGCAAGATTCATAGAAATGTTGAACTAGCAGAAGTGGCATTTCAACATGTCATTGAGCTTGAACCTACAAATATAGGTTACTACGTTTTGTTGTCGAATGTTTACTCTGATGCTAAAAACTTAGACGGAGTTTTGAGAGTTCGAGTCATGATGAGGGATCGAAAACTTAGAAAGGATCCTGGGATTAGCTACATGGAGTATAAAGGAAAAATGCACCTTTTTTACTCTGGGGATATAAGTCATCCCCAAAGTAAGGAAATATATCGAATGTTGGGTGAATTGGAAAATCTTGTGAAGGAGATTCATCAACCAGATCACAAGTGTCAAGGAAGGAGTGAAGAACAGTTAATTGGTGCCGGGGTGCACAGTGAAAAATTGGCAATTGCTTTTGGTCTATTGAACACTAGGTCGGGAACAGATATTACTGTCATGAAAAACCTGAGAGTGTGTGTGGATTGTCATGTGTTTATTAAGTTGGTTAGTAAAATTGTCGATCGCCAATTTATTGTTAGAGACGCCACTCGCTTTCACCATTTCAGGAATGGAGTCTGTTCTTGCAAGGACTATTGGTAAAATCATTGCAGCATAGTATTATTTATGAAAGCATGATGTATTTTGATGGACAACAATGATGTCTGCCTCCACCAACCTAGTTGACTATAGCTGTTTATCAGTGAGAGGACTAAAAGGAGATATGTTGAGAAATTCTAGTGAATATGTTGTTCTCGTCTAAAAATATATAGTCGGTCTCTCATCTTTATACTCACTGCGATATCCCTGTGTAATATGAGCTCGGTCACATGTACCAAAATATCTGGTACTAAACATATGCAAACACAGTCCTTTAGCGAAAAATGTTTGAATACTCTCAACTTGGGAAAGAAAGAGTGCAACTTTAACACAGGATTTGCAATTTTTGTCGAAAAGTAAATGGATGGCATTCATCATTTGCTGAAATTGAAAGAAGATAAGTCAGCTAGCTACCTAGTATATAGCACGACAGTGCTGTCTCTGCTGCAGAGAGTTGGTTATTATGATACTTTAGCAAAAAAGGATTCAGTGTTCCGCAAATTTGTGCGGAAATTCTGGGGGGGGAGACTTCATTCTGATTATTACTATTCATTCTCATCCAACATCTTTCTTTTGAAACTATACTCCAAAGGAGAGGATGGCCGACATAACACTCCACAACAAGTTCCCCCAGTCCCCAACCTCCTTAATTGTGTTGGTACCTGCAATATCACCTCCAATTTTCTCCACCCCACAAATAAATTAACCGGTCCAATTGATGTTAAAAAGAAAAAAAATTATAGGGTAATTTTTAGTCAGAAGAGACTAATTGTTTGTTAGCCATTTCATGGGTTTTTTATGAATATTTAATCCAAGTGGTGGATGTAGAAAGTTAGGGACCAAACGTATTGCCAGTTTCTTATGACTGGACATTAAGACTTGAGAAATGAGGGACAATTTGTCAATGCAGGTGATTTTTATTTTTATTTTTTGCAGTAGAGCATATACCAATTTGTTACTGCAAAGTATTCCATAGGCCTTGAGAGCTTTTTTGGTTACAATAGGCCTTCAGAGTTAATGTGTGGTTTATAGATTAACTACTGGCTGCGAAATTACATGTTTAAAGTCAACTATAGTGTAATTCTTTCTAAATTCTCTTGTGTATATCGTAACATATTTGTTAATCCATTGAGATCAGGATCATGGATGTTGTGTTAAATGTTATTTCACAGATTCAGATTGCCTACCTTTAAAAGCGGGAACTGCACCTTGCCTTTGGAGCAATCTCGTCTGTCTGATAAATCGCTGGTTTCAGATTAAGCCAAGTAGCCAATACTGTTTTTTATTTTAAAAAAAGCTTAATCAGACCTGAACCCAAAACAGATCTGCTACCCGAAAATTCCTACTTCCATCCATGTGCTGGCGCTGCTCACCGCTTCCATGTCGCCCCACCATGTCGCCACATCTCCGCCGTTGTCCGTTGTAGTTAGTGTCGCAGTTTTACAGGTATCAACAAAGCGTAAAGTCGTACTTGCGTTGGTGCATATCTTTCAAATTGCTGCGATTACCATTGAATTTGGCTGTCTCTATTTGCATTGATGCAACAAGTAATCCTTTACGAGAGGTATTTGTTTTTCTTTCAAATTGCAACAATTAATCTCTTGCTTTGATGCAACAATTATGATCTAAATATTTTAAATTGCATTATTTCTTTTCTTTCTTATTTTTAAAAAGAAATCCCTTGTGAGATGTATTTGATTTGCTTAATCTGCATTGTGTATTTTTTGGGTTTTGTTTCTTTGGATGATATTACTGTTAGTTGTTTAGTGGATTGGATTAATACTAAATTGGTTCAATTTTTACCTCTCATATGAGTTAATTGGTTTGGTGTGGTTTATAAGTTATGAACTTATGAGATATTTGTTGGTGAAAAATGCTTGACACGTTTTGTTTCATGCTAATCTTGAGTAAATTGGTCTAGTGTGGTTTATAAGGTAGGATACTTGTTGGTGCAAAATGCTCGACTAGACACGTATTTTTTCCTATGCTACATACAAGTCTGGTTTGGTTGTAGTTTTAATATAAGAAATTTGTTTGTACTCAATGCTAAATTTAATCAGTAACCTCCTTGCAGGGTGCAGTAGAATTCAGGAATGAAGCTTCCCTTGTGGCAAAGCTTTAACATAGAAATGGAGCTTTGCCATAGAGTCCACTAGATACATGTTTTTTCCAAACTGCTGCTTCTATGTCAACAGTAATGGATGGAGCTTTGTAATTATTCTTATTGGACTGATATTGGACTGATAGACTAATTCAAAGCACTGCTGAAGAGAACAAAAAGTAAAAGAGACACTATGCAAGATTTGGTACACATGAATTTGACAACACAGAAAAAGAGACATTAATACTCTGCAGAATTTGAAAGTTAGGATTCAAGAATGATAGAAAATTTGGATAGTAGAATTAGGATATAATGTATATAATGATCCTCTTGTTCTTTTTTGTTACAAGTTTGTAACTCTTTTTTGAATACAATGAATTGAGTATCTTTGTTTTATTACAATTTGTCTGGTGCATTTAATTAAATTATCATTCACAATGTTACAAATGTTTACCAAGTAACACAAGGCAGTGTGAAAGGTGATATCAATCCTTATGCAGCATAACACAATTATGCAACATGAAGAGTAAAGCATAGCACATAATATGAATAGTAGAGCAGAAGTTTCTATGTGATGAAAGTATATGTGTTGTCTCGAGAAGTTGTAGAGGATGATTATGATCTTCTACAAATTTATGGATGACAAATTTTTCATTTTTGCATACTAGTGAAATTTTTGCTTTGCAATCCGTTCTAATCTTGGTTTTGGGGATGTTAACAAAAGCCGAGTTTAAAACACAGCGCGAGTGTATTTTTTATTTTTTTTTTAAAACGAATACATAAATAAAAGAGTTTTCAGAATTCTGTTTCAAGGAAATTAAAATCAATTTAAATTAAATATCATTCGACTTCGTAATCAAAAATAGTAAGGAAT
Source organism: Cicer cuneatum (assembly GCA_037974295.1). Taxonomy (NCBI): domain Eukaryota; kingdom Viridiplantae; phylum Streptophyta; class Magnoliopsida; order Fabales; family Fabaceae; genus Cicer; species Cicer cuneatum. The sequence continues at coordinate 28,675,391 of JBBPBO010000001.1, read as the reverse complement.
TTAAAACAGCAACATCACAATTAAATCGAATGAGATATTTATCGAAATTTGATCTTTATAATATACTAAAATAAAGATACATCAAAATATTTATCAGAGTGCGGAAGAGTTTTACAATAATTCCCAAAATGAATATTTACAACCATTGAGTTTCAAAACCCTATACATAAGTCTACTCTGATCATACCCTAAGCTACAGTAGCATTACAATATTCACAAGTCTTTTCTTCGCCCAACTGATCATCTCTTTGCATAGCCCACAAGTAAAGATCAAGGGAAACTAACGACGTTCCCTATCGTTAGTATGAACATCAGGGGTACGGTTCTGAATCTCATCTGAGGGCAAAGCCCAATTCCACAATAATTGTAAAGGGTCGCCGACCGAAAATAACAATTACCACATAGCAGTTATATCAAGAATATCAAACATATTCATAGTACATGATGATAAATAAGGATGCTAAATTTTGAAATACATGTCATTTGTACTTTACAAAACAGCAACCAAGTAAGTATGAAAATCATTATGTAAGCACAAACATCAATTCATCCGAAATTACAAATTTCAAAACAATACTTACTCACACAACAATTTTCCACCATCAACATAAAATCAAAACGTGACCCTCCGGTCAAACACTCCGATGCAATATGTATATGCTCATGTTCATAAATTCTTGGAATCACCAAGGTGCAGTCGCTTACAGACCAGCACAATTTAACGGCCCTCATGACCAGGGTGCAATCGCATACAGATCAGCACCAGTGCAGTCGCATACAGACCAGCACTCGTGCAGTCACTACAGACCAGCATGTTTGACATAAACCAAGGTACAATCACTACAGATCAGTACCTAGTGTAATCACTACAGATCAGCACTCGTGCAATCACTACAGATCAGCACGTTTGACATAAACCAAGGTACAATCACTACAGATCAGTACCTAGTGCAATCACTACAGATCAGCACTCGTGCAATCACTACAGATCAGCACGTGGCTGCGCATTTCAGGGTACAGACACTACAGTCCAGTACCAGTGCAGTCGTTTATCTGACCAACACTTATATACCAAGGTACAATCACATATTAGTACCTAGTGCAATCACTACAGATCAGCACTCGTGCAATCACTACAGATCAGCACGTGGATGCGCATTACTCTGTGGCCCATCACGGGTACCACCTGACTATGCCATGCATGAATATGCATTGTTTCACTTCATGGAAAACAGTATGCAACCTTAGTAAAATTCATGCATTTTCCTCATTATTCAAAACATCTCAACACATTCAAAGATTAACCATTCAAGCAAAGGTTTTTCCCCAAATGTTAAGATTCAAAACTGTGATTAAAACTGAGGTTTCTGGCAAAAATACGAATCTGTATTCGAATACAGCTTCATTGTATTCGAATACAGAAGCCAAACAAGGCAGAATCAACATCCTGTATTCGAATACGGACTCCTTGTATTCGAATACAGAGGCTGTCATAGTACAAAAATCAGAATTTCTACAACTTCAGTAAATTCTCAAAAACTTCATCATCACCACTTCAAACTATCACCAAATTTCCATTTTTAATCACCACAAACCTTCCCAAGGTACCCCAACACTTAAGGTTTATAAAACAATGTTAAAAACTTGAATTTCTGAAAAACACGAATCTGTATTCGACTACAGCTCCCTTGTATTCGAATACAGAAGCTAAAGCAGTGAAAAATCAGCATTCTGTATTCGAATACGAGGTTGTCGTAGTCGAATACAGATGCGAAGTCAGTGGCAAAAGTTGTAAATCTGTATTCGGCTACAGAGGGTCGTAGTCGAATACAGAAGCTAAGTCAGAAACAAAATTGGAAAATCTGTATTCGACTACAGTATTCGACTACAGAGGGTCATAGTCGAATACAAGTTCGAAAATCTGAAGAAAACAGAAGCCTTGCAGGCTGTATTCGAATACACTCAAGCCGTATTCGAATACACCTTCAAATTTAGTGAAATTTCCTGGAACTTCAACACATTTTTAAAACCTTTCCTTTGAAAAACCAACCCAACCCTAGAATCATAATTACCACTCTTTAAAATCTCAACTCAGAACATTTTTCATCCAATATCAGCAACAGATTGTTTTAACAAAACCCAGCAAAACACAGATTCACTCAAATTAGAATAACCTCACTGATTTTTAACAAAACAAAATCAGAACCAGAATCATCATTCAGCACACACAGAATGATTTCCAAAACATAACACCATGTTTTTCACAAACATAACACCATGTTTTTACAAACATAAACCAATAATCATTCATCACACATGCATTTACAGCCCTAAATGCAATCTAAAAAGTTGGAAGGTGCCCTTACCTTAGTTACGTTCCCTTAGCTCGTACGCTTCTGCGACAAAAGCCGACGATACTCCCGTTCGCGTTCGCCGCTACAAAAATTAGTTCTTTAGCTCCGTAACGATAAGAGGAATGACTTTCGTACTCGAAACTTTCTGATTCGACACTCAGATTTTCCAGAACGATGACTTTTGAGTAAACTGTTTTTCTTCACCAACACTCAGAAAATTAGAAGAAGAAGAAGAAGAAGATAAAGCAGAAACTGTCGTACAGAGGAAAGAAGAAAAGCTTCTCACTTAAGTATCCACTTAAATGCAACTGACACAGCAGAGGAGAGAGGAATTGTTTCCTTTTTCACAAATATCTACGCCACCTCACCAACTCTTTGTTGGAACCAAGTTGGTTCTAAGACTTAGGATTTTGATGTTTACAAAAGCACTCAATGTAAACTTATTTTATACCTTGAATTATTAAATTAAATGTCATCAGAAACTGAAGAAATCAGAAGCAGAAGATCAAAGAAAAATGAATTCTGGAAATTCCAGAAGATGTTTCTGGATGACAAAACTGAACCAGAAGATAACTTTGCAGGCCTATATCAGAAGGAATAAAATTCAGAATGAAACATGGATCATATCATTGGAAAGCCTGCCAGAAGGAGCGTTGATCAAGACAAATAGGAATCAAATATCAATTTTATTCCAGAAGTTGTTATGACCAGAAGATGGCCTGGCAGTAAAAATTACACAGCCCAGACTTGTTCCAGACTGGACCAGAAGGTATGTTTATGAGTCCAGAACATGAAGATCAATCCAGATTTGCCCCAGACCATAAGATAGCATGATTTAGGGCATGGAACTAAGTCCAGAACAAAAGAAATGAGTTCCATAATCAACCCAGACCTGGTCCAAAATTAAAGGTAAAATGTCCAGACTGAAATATTTTTTGATCAAGTTTATTTCAGTTTGTTCCAGACCAAATTCCAGAATCTGTCCAGATCAGAGTAAAAATATCCAGATCAATGGTTCAGAAATAATTTTTTGAGTCCAGTGATGGTAAAGATCAGAAAATCAGACCATGGCCCAGCAATGGCCGAAATCAGAGGGACAGGATGTGCAGTCCAGCAAAGGCCGAATTCAGAGGATTTTAGCATATCAAGTGCGTGTCCAGGGAAGGCCGAAATCAGAAGATCAGAGGGTTAGGAAGTATGGTCCAGGAATGGCCGAATTCAGAGGACAATAGCATAGCAATCAAGCTGGTCCAGCTGTGGACTATCGCATGAAGATCCAATGGTGCAGATTTGATCATGGGAATTAATGGTGAAGATCTCATGATTTTTTTTATCAAAATATTATAAAAGATTTGTTATAAACTAAATTGGAGTAGCATGGAAGTCAGGAGCTGTGGCGGGAAGCAATGCACAGATTTGATTGGCCAGTTAAGATATGAAACAAATCTAAGGCTTAAAAAGATATGATTTTTATTTAAATAAAGCCCAATTGGTCAAGATATTTTTGCCAGAGAATCCAGCAATATTTAGCTCGAATTTAAGGATTGGAAGAGGCCCAAATCAGCATCTATAAAAGGAGGCACAAGGTAGAATACTTAGCATCGAAAATCACAAAAGGGACATACACTTCAAAAGCAAACACTCTCAAATTTTCATATAAGTCAATTGTTGAGTCTCAGTTTTTAAAGCAAGTACTCTTGTTGTTTTCGTTCCACTGTGTCAAATCTAAGTTGTTGAAGTAGAGTCTACAAGCTGTGGGAGTCAGTAGAGGTAGCAGGTTACTTGGCAATTAGATTCATAGTGTTGTGATTTCTTCTACAATCTGGGGTGTCAGATTGGCAAAGAAGTCTGTTGTTTTTCCTCAAAGAAGTCTAGGATTGTTAGACTATTTGAGAAGACTGACTTGGAGGGTCAGTAGCAAGGTTGTAATTCAAGATTGAATTAGTGAAATCCTTCAAGGCGAAGGGACTGGACGTAGCCTCGTTAACGGTGAACCAGTATAAAATCTGTGAGTTTTTATTTTTATTTTTATTCGCTGCTAACTCTGTTTTAATTATGCATCAAGTTTTGTTTTGAAAGTATTAAAACAGGAAAAGATTCAAGTTAAGTCAAACACAATTCAACCCCCCCTTCTCGTGTTTGCACCTTCACTCTTATATTAAAATATCTTCTGATCCTCCAGCAATTAATCCGTTTCGTCGCAAATAGCAGAAAATATCTTAATTAATCGACCCGATAATTTAATTACTCGAAATTAAATTAATTCATCCATCATCCATAATTTTAATTCCAACTTCAAAACAATTAATTATATATATATATATATATTTACACAAAATATACATATATTGAATATTACACCAATATTCCCAAAATACCTTTAAAATCAAATCTGAATTTAATTTTAAAATTTAAGGGTCTTACAATAAGCCTATATTGTCAAATTTCATATCAACCTTTAGTTTTCAATCAACATTTGAAGATGTCATGTTTGATAAAACTTCTCAAATGAAGTTTTGATAAAACTTCTCAAATGAAGTAACCTAAAAATTTATTAAAAATAATTAAATGAATGAAAAACTATAGAATAATGAATGAACCATGTGTTGCTCTATTTTTGAATTAAAAAAATGTGTTGCTCTATTTAGTAATACCACAACTTCAACGCACCTGGTTTAAAATAGCTCTACAAAAACCATTTAGGATAACTAACAACATTCTATTTCATTGTTTTATAAAAGAAAGTAATGTAACCAACATAAAACATAACAGTCCCCAACTCTATTACTTAGTGAATTAAAAAAAAAATTCAATCATATTTGTGGAAAAGAAATTTAAATGGAGTTATTTTATTATCCAAATGTCACGAAGTAGTAAGTAGATTGACTATCCACGGTAGTGTACGGAATGGCGGCAGCGCAGAGTCGACAGCAGTGTGGGGTACGACGATGACAGTGAAGAAGATCCATGGAAGGGAAAAATTTGTGTATGTTTTAAAGCTTTTTTTTAAATAAATTTAAGCATTGAACACATGGCTTATAATATGAAGCGAGCAATTTAAAGGTAGACAGACTGAGATTGCTCCAAAGGCGGGAGTTTCTGCCTTAAAGGTAGGCAATCCAATTCTGCTTACTGGACTTTTTATGTAAGAGAAAAAGATATTTGCATTATACATTTGAAAAATATGATTGATCAAATAACATAAGAATAACAATAAAAAGTAAATTAACCGTTGATATAGAAGAACGATAAATGTATTCATTTTTTAGAACTAAAAGGTGGAAGGTGGATCCATGTTTCAATGTTGAAGGTTTAAAAGTATGATTTTGTAATCAAAATCCACGAAAAAATTTTCCACTAAGTTGCTAATTTCACCAAACTAATCTCATTGAAACGCAAAGCAATAAAAGTAATGCACACAATTGTCAATTTCAATTAATTTTTAATCAGAATCTGATTTATTACAAGAATAACATGGGGGGAATTGATGAGGAAGAAAATACAATCAATCAGTTATGAAAGAAATAATCTTAGTCATAATTATTTTCGTATCCTCGCCCACTTGAAGTGTTAGTTCAGTAGTAAGAACTAGTTTTGTTACTTCAAGATACCTTATTCAAATCTGTTAAGACAGTTGTAAAATTGATCATTAGTTCTTTTTGATTAATAAAAATTTGTCACTTCTACAATGTTTTTTTAAAAAATATTTGTTTGCTAAAAAAAATATTTGTTCGCCCTACTTGCTCAAAGTTTAACTCTATCTATTACTTTAAAATGCTGCAAGTTCAACACATTCTCAAAAGGATATGTAATATATATCCTTTTGAGAATCTGTTGAACTTACAGCATTTTAAAGTAACAGATAGAGTTAAACTTCGATAATTTTAAAGTTACAGAAAGGGTTAAATACTGTTTTGGAGGGAAACATGACATGCAGAATGGAGTAATTTTGAGAACATCTTATTCCATAATAGATACCAAATCTTACTATAAGCAAGACGACTAAATTATTCAAATAATGTGTACATTTTTACATGAATTATTATTAAATTAAAATTTGGTTATTTCCTGCAAGTGCAACAGCCACCGCAGACGCAAATAGGGAAAAGGGAGTACATTATGCTCCAAAAATTCAGTAGATATCAGCATCTCAGATTGTATCCAAGCCTTCCCAAGCAACAAGAAAAAATGGAGCTCTAAAATAAGTTTGAACATTGATTCCAAAATGTAAAGCTGTTGGCAAAACTTCTATTTTATTATAGAATCACTAATCAACACACTAACAGTTTACTTAAGCCCCCAATCACTACCACAGGGTCAGTTCCAGAAATGCATTCATCTTCGACAAATGGGATTGTTTTCCGTATCGTCAGATTTACTGGAATGCTTCCTTTGCCTGCAAACCAAAAACATGAGGCTGTATCAGCTACTCAAACATCTCAAAATAGTAGTTAAAATAATTAAACTCGTATATTTCTTGGATCTACAAATTACCACAACTTTTGCTGCATTTAGATCTGACAGAAAATAGTTTAACACGTGGCGTGCAAATATAAAAGTAATGTGCAACTACCATTACTGTAATATACTCCTTACAACAACGAAAGAAAAAGACTTTGCTACCTGTATTGGTGCTTTCCTTTTCTACGCAAAGGGCAGCATAATGAGAACCAAACAACTCTAGAAGCACAAAATGCCAATTGCTTGAGAGATTGTTCAGCTCACCAGAAGGCTCAACAGTAATTTCAGCTTCCTGTCAGCAAAATAAACTGTTGAAGCAGACAAAAACAAACTAATAAAGTAAGGATTTGTACACTCTACGGAAATTTCTGCTTGAATATGTTCTTATGACAGTAATTCACCAACATATAATATCGAAAAAACCTTGTAAAACACATACCTTAGAAATCACATGAGGTAGAACTTGGATGCCTCCTTTCATATGGTCTCTTAATCCAACAGTGAAAGTATTAAAAGGTGATGCTGAGAAACCCCTTCCTAGTGCTTTTACATATGCCTCCTATAAATGGGAAATGTCTCTGTAAGTGAAGCGGCAGAACAGCAAAAAAAAATAGGTTGAATTTTCAACATACTTAAGTTCCCTCATCACATTATGCTCATAACTATCATAAAATAAATACATATAAAAGGAAATTTATGCTTACTCTCTATATTTGATTGGTCACACAAATACTTTTCACAAAAATAAGGAACTCATACATAATACAAAGGACTACTTAGACTAGAACTAACAAAGGGGAAAATTAATGATGTAAAGCTACACAAAAGAAACAATGTTGTCAATCACAGATCAGAAAAATTGTGGTTTGTTCAACTTCCACTACATTACAGTGCTATAACACAGCTATGACCCGCTATTTGAAAACACTTTGTACTAAATAGTGTATTGCAGAACAATAAGGGTTAGTTCAAATTCCGCTTTACAGCACAACTATTCTACAAAACTGAGAAATAGTCAAATTTTGTCTAGATAATAGTTCATAGAGTCTCATTTGTTTCTCACCCAACTCCTAACTGAGTAGTAAAAATCAACCCAACAGCACGTTCAATAAATTGACAAACCTTCAAAGTCCATAATTTTATAAACTCCTGACGCCGAAGCTCAGGGTCTACAATGTGTGTCAACATTTCTAGTTCATGGGGAGAAAAGTAACGACGTGCAAAAGCTAAAATGTCATTCTTTAACCTCCTTTGCTTCTCTTCAACATCAATACCAATCTACAATGAGAAAACAAGTTAAATTTATTCATAGCCAACAGTCTTGAGCAAGAAAAATGACCACTAAAATAAAAAGTCTTAAAAGTTAAAACTAGAACAGTAATTCTAAGTACATACCGGTGAGCCCACAGTTACTCCACATGCTATCAAAGAAGAAGTGTGTGAGATATTAAAATGTAGTGGCGGTAAGCTCCAATCATCAGCATATTGGCAATCAACCTATTCAAATATGCTACTAAATTTTTTTAGTGTTTACAAGAAAACTCAATGAATAATAAATTTCAATTAAGCAAGAAAGTGCAATCATACAAAAGTTACAGGCAATAAATTAACAATAGAAAAACACACCTCAGGCTTGCCATAATTGTTCTTCCTAAACTTCCAGGATTTTGGATCAACATGACAATTTGTCTGGTCTAGCAGTAAAAAATAGTATTTAGATACATGACATCTATCATGATATAGAAAGAATCAGAACCAAATGAAGCAAGAACATGATCAATATACAGATAACAGATGTTCCACCAAACAAGTAGGCTATATGCCTATTCAGTCAAAACATAATCAAATTATGTTACAGTTGTAAAGGTTAAGAGTTGCATAACGTGGTTTATTCCAGAAGAAAAGGGAAACAATGTTGACAGACAGGTCCGATTCTCGCAATTGCCACTGAGGTACCAGACATTGAAATACAAGTGTATGAATTTTGCATTAAGTATATGAGAACTTCAAAACTTACATCTTGATAATGTAGTGCGAACCAATGCACGAGATAGGAGGGCACTTTTCTTCAGGTCCTCCCCACGCATGCGAAGTATATTTTCCTTCTCACAAGGTGTTAATATTTCAAAATATCGGTTCAATAGGTTTGTGCACTTTACTTCATCAGGTAAAACATACCAAAAATGTGCTTCCCTACATTGCAACATACAAGACAGTCAGTCAGCACCTAATATACCAAGTGACAACATAAAAGATACATAACAGACATAAGATTTTAATTGAAAACCAAAACGGCGGCGCCCACAAGGCTAATAGCATATTTATCTTAATTAAAAACCAAATTGTACACATGAATACGAAAATGAAATTGTTGAATAGAACACAGCATAACAAAGTTAAATACTAAAAAATGATGTCATACTTTTGTGCTGGAAGATGCACAGGAGACAATGAACACGATGGTGCAGTGACGAGATTCCTTCCAAAGCAATATATGTTCATGATTAACCGTGTTTTGTTGTAATGCATTGAACTCATGTATACTCATGACCAACCATACCTAGCATATTGTATTCAAAATCAATTCCACATTACAATAGGACACCTTGGGAAAGATTGAAATACTACAAACACGACAGAATGATTACACAACCAAAACAAAAAAACAAGTTATTAATTCAAGGTTGTGCAGTTACATAAATTGATTCTGAATGAATTGATTCGATAAAATTGATTTTGGCTAAAAGTGAGTTGAAAGTAAAATGATTTATGTTTACTTCATGTGAAATTGAGTCAAATGATAAATCCAAGGCTAAATATCAATTCTAGAGTAAAAGTTACAAATTTTAACTTCAAATTAGAATCAATTCCATAGGTAAAATCAATTTTACTCGAGAACAACCAAATAAGTCAAAATCAATTGTAAACCTCTAGAATCAATTTTGCTTGGTCCAAAAGTGGAACTCAACATACACTAAGTGCATCTTTGGTTCCACAATTGGAGGAGCCAAAATCAATTATGATTGTGGAAAATTGTTTTGACATGTTAGGGTGATATCGAGTAAAAATGATTTTCCATCCAGAATCAATTCTAACTTGAAGCCAGAATCGTAGATAGATTTTGAGTCCAAACGTGATTTTTACCAAAAAAAATTGTTCAACTTACTTTTAACTAAAATCAATTTAACAAAATCAATTTTAGCTGCCGCAAAAATAAACACAGGCAACCACTCAATTTGCTTCCATTTTAGGTTTACAGAGGAAGTAAATATAAACAGGCACCACTACAACAGTATGAATTCATACTAACCATAATCCAAGTATCTCAATTGAAGCAACTCAAACAAGACAAAATAAGAAATCCTTTTGCAATGAAAGATACAAATTATTTAGTTCAGTGCAACTCCAAATTGTTTATGATGCGCAAGGATTAAAATTGGGACTCTCAAAAGCATGGAAATTTAAGAAAGTAGTAATATTTTGTTTTGGTGGCTAAGGTTTTTAGAAAAATTGGAATTTTTGAGGTTGGAGAAGAAATGTTTTGAATCATCAGTAACTTACCCCTTTGAATGAAGAGGAAAGGCGGAGAGTATGAGAGAAATCCGGCAGCGAATAAAAGATGCTCCGATTACGTGGTAACGGCGAATCACGGGTTGTGGTCGTAGAGATCTGGGTGGCGGAAATCTCCGTGTTTTGTATCTTCACCTTTGATTTCTCATGTGTGATCGGTTGTGGAGAGAGAGAGAGAGAGTGAGAAAGAGAAAAATAAATGAGAGATTGTAAGAGAAGAGAAATAGTTGATAAATAAAAAAGAAAAATGTGTCTAATTTTAAAAAAACAAAAATATCTTTAGACTAAAAACAATAAAAAAAAAGTGCAGAGTGACATTAAGAAATTATGAAAAAGTAAGAGGACAAATTTGAAAATAAAAAGTTATCCTTTCTCTCCTCTTTGTTGGCAATGTTGAGAAGATAAAATCTATGAGACCTACATAAATTTGGTCTCTCTTCTCAATATCTCTGCAGTACCGATCAAAGAAAGTGTGGCATTTCATCGGTTCTTCCCTGGCATCTATTTCCAATCAATGCACGGATACACAGCTGAGATTTCCCACATGATTTGATCGTATTTTAATTTTAAGGTAAAAAATAATAGCCATATACATTGTAATTATATTTTAAGATATTATTACTTTTTATGGAAAAAATTATTATTAAAGTTACGTAAGAGAGGAAAAACTGGTTTTGATTTATGAATATAAGACGTTTTGATTTATGAATATAAGACATTGTCATTTTAATTTTTGAATGTATGAAAATTGTAAATATTTTTTTTTTTTTAGTAATTTTATAGACCAAATTAAAACATAAAAAATACAATTGAGAGTAAAAATGATTAACTAAAATCAAATTCAAAATAACTAACAAATGACATATAAATATGTTTTTATGATTTTAATATATTTAAGAATTATTGTAACAAAAAATTACATATAATATTTCTTTTCAAAAATTCAATTTGTATAAAATGTTCTCTATATTTATAAATATTTAACTAATTACACATATTTGTACTCATACTTGGATACTATATTGTTTTTTTACAAGACTTTGATACTACATTTATATTTCAAATATAATAATATAGTATTATACTTTTAAATAATTTTATATAGATTTAAAATAAAATATAAATAAAATTAGTTCATTTTTTGGAATAACACATAAATAAAAGTGGCTCACATTTTTTAGAATAAAATTTAAACAAAAATCAATATTTTTTTCTATTTAATGATAAAAATATTTAAACTATCTCTCATTTAATATAAATTTTTATATTTCTAATATTCAAAATAAAAATTTCTAATAATCTAATTTAGGTTAAATAGCATCCATGGTCCCTTAACTTAATTTCACGTAACGTTTTAGTCCTTTATCTTTTTTTTTCCGATTTGGTCCTTTATTTTAATTTTAAGTGACAATTTAATCCTTTATGTTTTAAAATGTTAACAATATTATCCTTTTTTTTACAAAAATTCAAAAAATTCATCAAAATTTTCAACTAAAACCCATAAAATTAATTATATTCTTTAATATAATACAAATTTTATCAAATTCGTAACTCAAATATTCAAATAAATTCATATATTTATTCTTTATTAGGGACCATAGATGCTATTTAGCCTCTAATTTATTTGTCATTGGTGTAAGTAAGACAATAGGCTCAACTTAGGACCCATATGTTACTGTGTTTCTAAAAATGATACTCAATTTAATCTTTCGGTTATAAATTCTTTTAAAAGAATTACTTTAAACGAGAAATTGATTTAACCAATTTTCCATACAAAATTATTTTAAATATTTTATGTTGTTACAATTTATTTGGATGGTAAAATTAAAAAAAAACGCTAAAAACAATAAGCTAATTTGAATAGTTTGCAGAAAAATCATTTTCAAGAAATATTTTTTAAAAAACAATGTGATTTTTCTTATGTTAAAATACTTATTAATGAATATCTAAATTATTCAAGATCAAAATTACTCTTTGTAAGAACAGAGTTGCACCTAAGAGGGGGGGTGAATTAGGTGTTGGACAATTTTTCTGTTTTTAGAGTTTTGGAGATTGTTTAAGTGACTGTTTTAAGTTTGTTTCATCTTGTTGTGTTAGTAAATGAAAGCTGTAAATGACAGAAGGTAAAAACACACAGAAATTTATCCTGGTTCCCCTTACAACCAAGAGTACATCCAGTCCTCTTGCACACCACAAGAGATTTTCCACTTTGTTTGAATATGTTACAAGTCTAACCCTAAGACTTAAGTTACAGATTCTTTAACACTTAACAGAAAATAGTACACCACTATTTCTATTAACAAAACTTGAAGAATCTACACTAAATTCTTCAAGTGATACAATGATTTTGTAATGATTTTGTAGTGATGTTCTTGACTAAGAACAAAGTTATAACACTAAGTATTTGATACTTAATCAATCACACTTCCAAGTACAACTGAGAACCTTTCTTAATGATATGAAAATGAAAAGCATGTACTTGAAAATATGAAAATTAAGTTTTGAAGTGTTTGATGTTTCAAAAAATTGATTCTAAAAAGTCAGTCGAAAATTTCTGAGTTAAAACTGAAACTTTGAAGTATTTATATTCCAAGGTAACACTTCAGATCAATGGCAAAGGTTCCCAAACGTTTTGATGAACTTGTAAAATGTTTCAAAACTGAAAAGTTGCATTGTTTCGAAGTTGTATTCGAATACAGTCTCAGTGTATTCGAATACACTTCTATAACGTTTTGTTTGTATTTAAAATTTGAACTTCGTATTCGAATACAATACCTTGTAGTCGAATACAAGTATGAGATTTTTGCCACTGACTTGAGTTGTATTCGAATACACAAAGTTGTAATCGAATACAAAAAGTTTAAATTTAGCTACTGACTTGAGTTGTATTCGAATACACAAAGCTGTAGTCGAATACAGAAGTTTAAAATTAGCTACTGACTTGCAATCTGTATTCGACTACGACACTTCGTATTCGAATATAGATCTTTAGTTTTAGCTTCTGACTTGTAGTCTGTATTCGACTACAACACTTCGTATTCGAATACAGATTTCCGGTTTTTGTAAAAACTTTATTTTCAAACACATGTTTATGTTTATTAAATATTTATAAAACATTTTAATGCATATGCTATCAAGATGGTTCTCATAATATTGTACTTTAAAATGTATTTTGATTTAATATCAAATACTTTACCTAAAAAATAAATCTGAAAGAAGAGTTGCTTAAAATCCTTTTGCTTTGTGATCAATGATTTTTTTTGAAGGTGCAAACACGAGAAGGGGGGTTGAATTGTGTTTGACTTATCTTAATACTTTTCCTGTTTTAATACTTTCAAAACAAAACTTGATGTATAATTAAAATAGAGTTAGCAGCAGATAAAAATAAAAATAAAACTCACAGATTTTATACTGGTTCACCGTTAACGAGGCTACATCCAGTCCCTTCGCCTTGAAGGATTTCACTAATTCAACCTTGAATTACAACCTTGCTACTGACCCTCCAAGTCAGTCTTCTCAAATAGTCTAACAATCCTAGACTTCTTTGAGGAAAAACAACTCCTGTTCTTCAGCCAATCTGACACCCCAGATTGTAGAAGAATTCACAACACTATGAATCTAATTGCTAAGTACCTTGCTACCCTTTTTGAATCCCTCAGTTTGTAGACTCTACTTCAACAACTTAGATACAACCCTATCTAATTGCCAAGTAACCTGCTACCTCTACTGACTCCCTTAGATTGTAGACTCTACTTCAACAACTTAGATTTGCCACAGTGGAAAGAAAATAACCGAGTACTTGCTTCTTGAAAGCTGAAACTCACAATTGACTTATATGAAAATTTGAGAGTGGTTGCTTTGGAAGTGTATGACTCTTTTGTGATTTTCGATACTTTATTCTTCAGCATTAAGTCTCTATTTATAGTTGAACTTTTAGAACTTCACTGATGCTTTACTTCTGCAGTATATTTCGATTAATCTGTTTTGAGAATATTCTAGAGTAGTTTGCTCAGATTCTGTTTTGAGCCTTTTGCTCACTGATCTGTTTTGAACATTTTGCTCCGCTTCTGTTTTGAGAATTTTTCTCAGATTTTGTTTTGAGCCTTTTTCTCCAATTCTGTTTTGAGCATTTTTCTCAGATTCTTTAATCCTCATGATCAAATCTGCACCATTGGATCTTCATGCGATAGTCCACATCTGGACCAGCCTATTTGATATTATGTGATCCTCTGATTTCGACCATTCCTGGACCACACTTCCTAACCCTCTGATCTTCTGATTTTGGCCTTCCCTGCACGCGCACCTGATATGCTAAAATCCTCTGAATTCGACCTTTGCTGGACTGCACAGTCTGTCCCTCTGATTTCGGCCACCACTGGGCCATGGTCTGATTTTCTGATCTGGACCATCACTGGACCAAATAATTATTTCTGAACCATTGATCTGGAAATTTTTACTCTGATCTGGACAGATTCTGGACTTTGGTCTGGAACAAACTGAAATTAACTTGAACAAAAAATATTTCAGTCTGGACATTTTACCTTCAATTTTGGACCAGGTCTGGATTGATTATGGAACTCATTTCTTTTGGTCTGGACTTAGTTCCATGCCCTGAATCATGCTATCTTATGATCTGGGCCAAATCTGAATTGATCCTTTTGTTCTGGACTCATAAACATACCTTCTGGTCAAGTCTGGAACAAGTTTGGACTGTGTAATTTTTCACTGCCAGGCCATCTTCTGGTCAGAATAACTTCTGAAATAAAATTGATATTTGACTCCTGTTTGTCTGGAACAACTCTCCTTCTGGCAGGCTTTCCAATGGTATGATCCATGTTTCATTATGATTTTTCTTCCTTCTGTTCTGGGCCACCAAACATATCCTCTGGTGATGTTTTGACATCTTGGAACATCTTCTGGAAATTCCAGAATTCATTTTCCTTTGATCTCTGCTTCTGTTTCCTTCAGTTTCTAGGGCATTTAACTTAATAATTCAAAGTACAAAATAAGTTTACATTGAGTACATTTGTAAGCATCAAAATCCTAAGTACTTAGAACCAACTTGGTTCCAACAATCTCCCCCTTTTTTATGATGATAAAACCTTAACTTATTTTGCTAACTTATGACTCGAAAACTTTGAATTACCCCACCTCAGACCAATCTCTCCCCCTAAGTCTGATACTCTCCTTTTCAACTCATTCTTTGTTCTCTCTTTCTTTTCTTCTCTTCTCCTCTCCTTTTCAACTCCTTCTCTTTTCACTCTTTCTTTTTCTCTCTCCCTGATTCCTCTCCTTTTCAACTCCTTCTATTTTCACTCTTTCTTTTTCTTTCTTTGTTTTTCTCTCTCCCTGTTTCCTCTCCTTTTCAACTCCTTCTGTTTTCTCTCTTTCTTTTTCTCTCTTTTTTTCTTTTTATCTCTCCTTTTCTACTTATTTCTCCCTTCTTTCTCTCTCTCTCTTTCTCCCCCTTTTTGTCATCAGCCAAAAAGTGGTCCTACTATTTTTGTATTTTTTGTTTTTCTCTTTACAAATTACAGAAAGTAAAAATTGAATAAAATAAAATTGCAAGAAATTTTAAAAACTCCTAAGATGACTACTTGAGCTAGTCAGATATGGAGGTCATGCTGAGATGCTTCTTAATGAACTCGAACCTATCTTCTGGTAATGCCTTGGTGAAAATATCAGCCCATTGATGATCAGTGTCCACAAACTGGATGCTCAAAGTCCCTTTTTGAACATGGTCCCTAATGAAATGGTGTTTTATTTCAATGTGTTTGGCTCTAGAGTGTAAGATAGGGTTCTTGGTTAGGTTTATGGCTGAAGTGTTATCACAGAACAAAGGGATATTGTTTTCAAAGATGCTGTAATCTTCAAGTTGGTGTTTCATCCAGAGTAACTGTGAACTGCATCCTGCTGCTGATATATACTTAGCTTCTGTTGTTGACATGGCAATGGTGCTTTTTCTTTTGCTTGACCAAGAGATCAAATTTTCACCTAAAAATGTCCAGTTGCCACTGGTACTTTTCCTTTCCAACTTGTCTCCAGCATAGTCAGAATCACAAAAACCTTTTAGTTTGTAGGTGGGTGTTTTCTTGTATAACAAGGTAAGGTTGGTGGTTCCTTTAAGGTATCTCAGAATTCGTTTGACAGCAGCTAAATGGGATTCCCTAGGGTCAGCTTGAAATCGGGCACAGACACAAACACTAAACATAATGTCAGGTCTAGAAGCAGTTAAATATAGAAGGGATCCAATAATACCTTTGTATGTTTTCTGGTCTACCTTTTTACTGGTTTCATCTTTCTCAAGTGAGCAGGTTGGGTGCATGGGGGTGGCCATAGGCTTACAGTCACTCATCTTGAACTTTTTAAGAAGTTCTTTGGTGTATTTAGATTGGTGAATGAGTATACCTGATTTTCCTTGATGAATCTGAATTCCCAGGAAGAACTTAAGTTTTTCCATCATGCTCAATTGAAACTCCTTCTGGCCACTGGAACAAAAAGTCTCAGTGTAATCTATACCTTTCTGTTGACTGTATCCTTGAGCTACAACTTCACCCTTTTCATTGAATTTGCTTCTGAATACCTACTTGGTTCCAATAATGCTTCTGTTTGGTCTGGATACCAGATCCCAAACATCATTCCTATGAATTTCATTCAGCTCTTCTTGCATTGCAAATATTCAACCTTCCTCTGCCAAAACATCATCAACAATGCTTGGTTCGCATCAACTTCTGGTTCTGTAACAGCTTCTGATTCTGATGAATCAGCTTCTGGTTCTGGTGAATCTGTAACAGCTTTAGATTCTGGTAAATATCCAGATTTCTCTTATGACTTATCTTGGCTGTTTCTGACTTGATCAGATTTATATTTTGAAGATTTTTCATGTGTTGCTGACTTGCTTGTATCCTCTACCTTTCCATGTACTTCTGTTTGTTCTACTTCTGCTTCTGCTCCCTTTGGTTCTGGTGAACCTGCACTAATTTTATCTTGCTTTGATTTGTCAAGATCAAGCAGTTTGTCATATTACATAAAGTAAATCAAATAATTTAAAATTTAACTCAATACACTCAAACCATTAATTCTGCTTCTGGTGGTTTCTGTTTGTTTTTGAAACCACTCGAATGCTGTTTCTGCTGAGGTGTTCAATTCGTGTGAATCACTTGGTTCCTCTGACAATTTGAAAACCTGCAGAACACTTATCTAGCTTTGATTTGTTAAGATCAAGCTTCTTGTTATCACAATAAATATTAAATAATAATAGTATTTACAGCAAGATGTAGCCTCAGTTTTACTCTGAAAATCCTCTTGCTTCTGATTTTCAGATTCCTAATCTATATGTTTTGAGATTACATGGTTTGGATGAGGGAATTTGAATTCCCTTCCAGGTTTGTAGTCTTGATGAATCTCACTGGAGAGTTTGAAGAACTCTCTTGATTCTGATTCTTTAATTTCTGTTTTGACTCATACACCATATTCCTCTGGTGATTCTAGAACTTATGGTGATTCTGATAATCATACTTATTTTGATAATTAAAGTAGTTCTGATGATCATACCTCAACCTTTGATATTGATACCTGTTCAGGTTCTGGTTCTGGTATTGATTCTGATTCTGATTCTGGTTCCAGTGTTGATTCTGGTTCCAGTTTATGTGCCTCCAGTTCTGGTTCTGGTTCCAGTTCCTGTACCTCTGATACTGGTTCCAGTTTTGGTTCTGGTTCCAATTTCTGCGCTTCTGGTACTAGTTCTAGTTCTGGTTCTGGTTCTGGTTCCAGTTCCTGTTCCTGTTCTTCTGATACTGGTTCCAGTTCTAATTCTGGTTCTAGTTCTTGTTCTGATACGAGTGATATCCATGATATTTCCTGTTCCTCCTATAATTCTGGTTCTGGTTCTGATAGGTATTGTGTTGACCAGTTCTTCTACCAGAGTCACTTTGCTTCTGTTTGGCAGATTTTGGAACATAAACCTTCTTCTGCTTGTGCGTTGCCAAAATCCATTGTCCAGGCACCATTGTTGGTGTCTCCTTCTGGTTGCTCAGAACATCTGCAACATAGACAATTTGATCTTTTGGTACCCAAAACTGATGGGTCCAGGTTTGTTAGTCTTAACAGCTCTCTGATCTTGTTCAGATTTTACCATTGGACAAGATAATTCAGAGTGACCTTTCTTAGCACAGACAATACATAAAACATCAGAATAAGCAGTTTTATTTTCAGTACTTGTTTCTGTAAAACCAAGACCTCTCTTTCCAGAGTTGCTGTTTCCATAAATCATAGATGCATACTTACTTCTTTCCATTCCATTTGAAATAAAGTTTTGAAAAAATTGCTCATGCATATCAGATTTACAAACAGTCTTAGAATTGGAACAATTATTATTTTTCAGAGTTTGGTTTTCAGACTTGAGTCTTGCAACTTCAGTTTTCAAATCTTTGATTTCAGTTGCATACTCAGAAATTCGATTCTTTGAAACTTGGACCTCTTTGGTTAGATTTTTCTTATCTTCCCTAAGAGTTTTCAGTTTTAAAGATATCTTATTATTTGCATTTAACAAGTCCTTTAAAGTATCAATTAATTCAGGTTTAGAAAGATCAGAAAATACCTCATTGTCTTCATCTTATGATTCTGTTTCAGAGCAGTATTCAAAACCTGAATTTGTATGAGCCATCAGTGACAGAATTTTCCTCGGATGTGCTTCCAGACTTGCCTGAGTGATTGCTTCTATCACTCTTCCTTCTGCCTGTTTTCCCTCTGGAATTCATGCTTTTATGAAGACCAGAAGCAGACCTGATGTGAGCCATCTTTGCTGTTTCTGCCTCTTCTTCATCAGAAGATTCTTCCTCTGATTCTGATACATCCCAAGCAGCCATCAGACCTTTCTTTCTGTATCTGGAACTTTTCTTATGCTATTTTCCTTTTTCCAGATTAGGACATTCTGACTTGATATGTCCAGGTTTATTGCATCCATAACAAACAATATTCTTCTTGTCACATTCTTCCTTGCTGTTACGTTTCTTCTGGGAACCTCTCCTCTTTCTGTTTTCCCAAATCTTAACCATCTTTTTGGTTAAGTAAGCCATATCATCACAGTCACTATCACTATCCTCTGATTCTGATACTGCCTTTGCAGCTTTCTTCTATTTCGACTTCAGAGCCAGATTCTTCTTCTTCTTAGGTTCATCTTCTTCCAGTTCTATTTCATGAGACCTGAGTGAGCTGATCAGATCTTCCAACCTCAAGGTACTCAGATCCTTAGCTTCTTGAATTGCAGTAACCTTTGGTCTCCACCTTTTTGGTAGACTTCTCAGAATTTTCCAGACATGATCTTCAGTGGTATAGCTTTTGTTTAATACTTTCAGTCCTGATACCAAAGTCTGGAATCTGCAGAACATTGTGTCAATGTCTTCATCCTCTTCCATCTTGAACAGCTCATACTTTCTAACCAATATGTTAGCCTTTGTTTGTTGAACCTGTTTGGTTCCTTCATAGGTCAGAACCAGACTATCGAATATATTCTTTGTTGTTTCTTTATTTGTGTATCTATCAAATTCCTTGAATGTGATTGCACTGACCATGATGGTTCTGGACTTGTGATGAAGTCTGTGTAGTCTGATCTGATCTGGTTTCATATCATCCAAGTCTAGTTTCTTAGTTGGATCTTCTGGATCAGTAGGTGCAGTGTATCATCTGATTATCATCTTCCATAATTCAGGATCTTGATATATGACAAAACTTCTCAGTCTTGCCAATACTCAAACCTTTCTCCATCAAATATTGGTGGTCTGTTGATGTTGCCTCCCAATTCTTCTGACATATTGAACCCCTTGGACCTTTCCTCAAACACTGTTAAGTGCTCAACCTTGAAACCTGGCTCTGATATCAATTGAAGGTGCAAACACGAGAAGGGGGGTTGAATTGTGTTTGACTTAACTCAATACTTTTCCTGTTTTAATACATTCAAAACAAAACTTGATGTATAATTAAAACAGAGTTAGCAGCGGATAAAAATAAAAATAAAACTCACAGATTTTATATTGGTTCACCGTTAACAAGGCTACGTCCAGTCCCTTCGCCTAGAAGGATTTCACTAATTCAACCTTGAATTGCAACCTTGCTACTGACCCTCCAAGTCAGTGTTCTCAAATAGTATAACAATCCTAGACTTCTTTGAGGAAAAACAACTCCTGTTCTTCAGCCAATCTGACACCTCAGATTGTAGAAGAATTCACAACACTATGAATCTAATTGCTAAGTACCTTGCTACCCTTTCTCAATCCCTCTGTTTGTAGACTCTACTTCAAAAACTTAGATACAACCCTATCTAATTGCCAAGTAACCTGCTACCTCTACTGACTCCCTCAGATTGTAGACTCTACTTCAACAACTTAGATTTGCCACAGTGGAAAGAAAATAACCGAGTACTTGCTTCTTGAAAGCTGAAACTCACAATTGACTTATATGAAAATTTGATAGTGGTTGCTTTGGAAGTGTATGACTCTTTTGTGATTTTCGATACTTTATTCTTCAGCATTAAGTCTCTATTTATAGTTGAACTTTTAGAACTTCACTGATGCTTTACTTCTGCACTATATTTCGATTAATCTATTTTGAGAATATTCTTGAGTAGTTTGCTCAGATTCTGTTTTGAGCCTTTTGCTCACTGATCTGTTTTGAACATTTTGCTCCGCCTCTGTTTTGAGCATTTTTCTCAAATTTTGTTTTGAGCCTTTTTCTCCAATTCTGTTTTGAGCATTTTTCTCATATTCTTTAATCCTCATGATCAAATCTGCACCATTGGATCTTCATGCGATAGTCCACATCTAGACCAGCCTATTTGATATTCTGTGATCCTCTGATTTCAGCCATTCCTTGACCACACTTCCTAACCCTCTGATCTTCTGATTTCGGCCTTCCCTGGACGCGCACCTGATATGCTAAAATCCTCTGAATTCGGCCATTGCTAGACTGCACAGTCTGTCCCTCTGATTTCGGCCACCATTGGGCCATGGTCTGATTTTCTGATCTGGACCATCACTGGACCAAATAATTATTTCTGAATCATTGATCTGGAAATTTTTACTCTGATCTGGACAGATTCTGGAGTTTGGTCTGGAACAAACTGAAATTAACTTGAACAAAAAATATTTCAGTCTGGACATTTTACCTTTAATTTTGGACCAGGTCTGGATTGATTCTGGAACTCATTTCTTTTGGTCTGGACTTAGTTCCATGCCCTGAATCATGCTATCTTATGATCTGGGCCAAATCTGAATTGATCCTTTTGTTCTGGACTCATAAACATACCTTCTGGTCAAGTCTGGAACAAGTCTGGACTGTGTAATTTTTCACTGCCAGGCCATCTTCTGGTCAGAATAACTTCTGAAATAAAATTGATATTTGACTCCTGTTTGTCTGGAACAACTCTCCTTCTGGCAGGCTTTCCAATGGTATGATCCATGTTTCATTATGATTTTTCTTCCTTCTGTTCTGGGCCACCAAACATATCCTCTGGTGATGTTTTGACATCTTGGAACATCTTCTGGAAATTCCAGAATTCATTTTCCTTTGATCTCTGCTTCTGTTTCCTTCAGTTTCTGGGGCATTTAACTTAATAATTCAAAGTACAAAATAAGTTTACATTGAGTACATTTGTAAGCATCAAAATCCTAAGTACTTAGAACCAACTTGGTTCCAACATTTTTGTCTTCATCAAAAATGTAGATCTTTAATTTTCATTCTCCCCCTTTTTGATGATTACAAAAATCTTGTTGCTTGGATTTCAAACGTCTTGATTTCTCCCCCTAGATGTGTGCTTACTCCCCCTTGATATATGTTTTTCTCCTTTTTAAGTATTGGAGGATCTGTACAAAGTAACTAGCAACAACAAGATATATACACTTTTTCTCCCCCTTTTTGACATTATCAAAAAGGAAGAGGATACTTATAAACAGAACATACACAAGTAAAACTAGAAGCATCACAGGATATAGAAGGATTTAAATGAAATATTAACAAAACCATGTCTAGTAATACAAATTTAAGACACCAAGAGTTTAATCTGAGAAAGTCAGAAACAAATAACAAAAAAACTTGCAAATAACAAAACTTAGTAGAAACAAATAACAAAAACTGTAAATAGCCAATTTAATCATCTGATTTTGGTGGAATATGTAGATGGTCAATTTTATTGGATAGGTCACTAAGTTCTTGATGAAAGAATGTATGGTGTTTTGTGATGGTGTCTTCAAGATCTTGGAATTTGTTGTTGAAGGAAGTAGTCATGTTTTGCATTTGATTACTGAAAGACTCATTCAAGTGTTGGAATTGATCTGTGACAAAGGATTTAATGAAGTTAAGTTTGTCCATGATCATTCCGTTTGTGATGATGTCTTCAACATGTGTTATGTTGTCTGGTTCTGGTGCTACTGCTGTTGCTGCTTCTGGTGCATCTTCTGGTATTGCTTCTGGTGCTACTGTTGGGTCTGTTGTTGGTTCTGCTTGTTCTGCATTGTCATCTTGGGCAGTTGATGAACTTTGTCCAAGATCACCCTTATGGACATAAATTTGAAGTGATTCACTCCAAACTATTTTCATATTGGGCAAAACACTTAAGTCCAGCAGATTATCTTTGGTGGTCTGGTATAGCACCTCGCTTGAGAAATCAACCTTAAAATGATCCAGAATTCTTGTGACTTCTCTTGCATAGGGTAAAGCTATAGAATCTTTTGAAGCATATAGAACTGAACGAACAAAGTATGCCCAATTTAAATCAGCACCTTCTATCATAAAAATCATAACTTGAAGTTCAAATTCAGAGATCTGTGAGTAGTTCCCTGCTTTTGGTATCAATATATAACTTAACAAATAATGCAGTAATCTGTTGTCAACAGTCAGATTACCAACACCATATCTTTGTCTAGCAAACTCAGAACCAGCCTGTGTGCATTTTCTTTCCATAGTGTCTTTGTCAAAATGGCACAATGAAATATAAGCATCATATTTAGTGGTGTTTACCCATTCACATAGATACCCTAGACACATCTTCTGATCTTCACAAGGTATGTGCAGAATTTCTCCAATAAGTTTAGTGTCTAAATTAATAACCTTTCCTTTAACCTTAGACACTAATTTATTCCCATCCTTTTCAAGGTTACAGAAGAAAACCCTAACTAGGTCAGGATAAATGGGACCATTGTATCCAATAAATTCTTCTAATTTTTGAGCCTTCAGCAACTCAGGAAATTTAAACTCAGAAAAGGAATCAAGTGTACCAATTTTTGGAGTTACCAGTTTTTTGTCAGAGAAATGGGTTCTGAATCTGTCCAATTCTTCTGGGGAATGAAGTAATTTGGATAGGTCAGCCATGTTGTCGTTTCTACGTTTCTTTGAAGGACCCATAGTAGCAACCTTGGTTCCTGGTCCTCTTTTGCGTGCATCCATTTTTGAGAAGATGATGTTTACGGTTTTTGGGGAAATTTTAGGGTTTTTAGGTTTTGATGCAAGTATGATGAGGGGAAGGTTTAGAGATGCAATGTATGATGAGGGGAAGGTTTAGAGATGATTGTATGTAGTTTTGAACAAAGTTTTTGAAGAAAAAGAATAAGAGATTTTGATTGTAATCGGCTACCAGTTTTTGTATTCGTAACCTAAAACTGTTAACAATCCCTTTTATATGAAAAAAAATTTGAATCTGTATTCGACTACAGACTTGGTGTATTCGAATACAGGTTTTTTTGGGAACGTGTATTCGACTACAAACTGTCTGTATTCGAATACGACAGTAAAAATTTTGTTTCCAAAGTGAAATTTTTAACAATAAACAGACCAAAAACAATTTAAACATGTAGTAAAACATACATAGATGTCAAAGAATCATATATCAAGTAAAAGAAGATGAAAAAATTAGAATTAACAGTGATATGACTTACAGATCTTTCAAACCTTTTTAGAGATCATTCTCATTTAGAATGCCTAGTTCCCTTCGTATCTTGTAAAATGATTCTCTGGGCAGTGGCTTTGTAAATATATCTGCCAGTTGATTATGAGTGTCCACGAAGGTAACTTCAACATTTCCTTTGAGCACATGATCCCTCAAAAAATGATGACGTATGTCGATATGTTTGGTTCGAGAGTGCATGACTGGATTCTTAGTGGTGTTGATGGCACTGGTATTGTCACATTTCAAAGGAATACACCCCAGATCAAGTCCATAATCACAAAGTTGTTGTTTAAGCCAAAGGATTTGAGCACAACAACTTCCTGCTGCTATGTATTCTGCCTCTGCAGTACTTAAGGTCACACATGCTTGTTTCTTACAATACCATGATACTAGTGCATTTCCCAGAATGTGACAGGTGCCACTTGTGCTTTTTCGGTCCGTTTTACATCCTGCATAGTCAGAGTCAGAATAACCAATGAGATTGCATATGCTACCTTTTGGATACCATAGGCCAGCATTGGTTGTTCCTTTTAGATATTTCATTATTCTTTTTACTGCTACAAGATGGGATTCCTTCGGATCTGCTTGAAACCTTGCACACAAACAAACACTAAACATAATATCTGGCCTACTGGCCGTTAGATATAAGAGAGACCCAATTATACCTCTATACCTTGATACATCAATTGATTTACCAGATTCATCTTTATCAACATACATTCCAGATCCCATGGGAGTTTCACTTTCTTTGCTGCTGTCCATCTCAAAATCTTTTTAGTAATTCTTTACAGTATTTTGACTGATGAATAAAGATGCCATTCTGAAGTTGCTTGATTTGAAGTCCTAGGAAATAATTTAATTTTCCCATCATGGACATTTCAAATTCTCCTTGCATCATTAATGAGAATTCTTCACATATTTCATTGTTGGTTGATCCAAATATGATATCATCTACATAGACTTGAACAAGTAAAGTGTGATCCTTTTTTCTTTTAAATAAGGTTTTATCAACTTTACCTTTTTCAAATCCATGTTCACATAAGAATTTACTCAATCTATCATACTAGGCTCTTGGAGCTTGTTTCAAACCATAAAGCGCGTTCTTTAATTTGAAGACATGTGAAGGATTTTTGAAGTCTTCAAAACCAAGTGGCTGTTTGACGTAGACTTCCTCATTAATATAGCAATTTACGAACGCACTTTTGACATCCATTTGAAATAGTTCAAAATCCATAGAGCAAGCATAAGCAAGTAGTAGTCGGATTGCTTCTAATCTTGCTACTGGAGCAAATGTTTCATCAAAATCAATCCCTTCTTCTTGATTGTATCCTTGTGCGACCAATCTTGCCTTGTTTCGGATAACTATTCCATTTTCATCTAATTTGTTCTTAAACACCCATTTGGTACCAATGATGTGTTTATTTCCTGGATTTGGAACAAGTTCCCAAACTTTGTTTCTTTCAAACTGATTTAATTCTTCATGCATGGCAAGTATCCATTGATCATCTTTGAGTGCTTCACCGATTTTGGAGGGTTCTATTTGAGAAACAAATGCCAAATTTAAACAAGCATATTTGAGATTCAGCCTTGTAGTGACTCCTTTGTTGATATCACCTATTATGTTGTCAATTGGGTGATCACGATGGGTTTTCCATTCTTGAGGAAGATCAGTGTGTTGATCTAGTTGTTCTATGTTGATTTCGTTCGTTTGAGTTGTTTGATCAACTTGATTTTCTGTACTTGTCTCATTATCATTATCATAAATAATTCTATCCTCTTTCGAGGGGTTAGTTTCATCAAAAGATACATGTATAGATTCTTCAACTATCAAAGTTCTTTTATTAAAAATTCTAAATGCTTTACTAGTTAAGGAATAACCAATAAAAATACCTTCATCTGCCTTCTCGTCAAATTTTTCGAGATTATCCTTACCATTATTTAACACAAAGCATTTGCATCCAAATATGTGAAAGTGAGAGATGTTCGGCTTTCTTCCTTTATAAAGTTCATATGGAGTTTTCTTCAACATTGGTCGGATTATGACTCAGTTGGATACATAACAAGCTGTACTTACAGCATCTGCCCAGAAGTATTTTGGTAGACTTGAATCACTTAGCATTGTTCTTGCAAGTTCTACCAATGATCTATTCTTTCTCTCAACAACTCCATTTTGTTGAGGTGTTCTTGGTGCAGAAAAATTATGGAATATTCCATTTTCTTCACAGAATTCTACAAAAGATGCATTTTGAAATTCTCCTCCATGATCACTTCTAATTGATACAATTTTGGTTGCTTGTTCATTTTGGACTAGTTTGGCAAATTTTTGAAAAGCTTTAAAGGCTTCATTTTTATTTGTCAAAAATAAGGTCCATGTGAACCTTGAAAAATCATCTACTATTACTAGTCCATATGAATTTCCACCAAGGCTTTTAGTTCTTGATGGTCCAAACAAATCCATATGTATTAATTGAAGTGGTCTTGAAGTTGATATAATATTTTTGGGTTTAAAGGAAACATTAGTTTGTTTACCTTTTTGACAAGCGTCACATAATTTATCCTTAATAAATTTCATTTTTGGTAAGCCTACAACAAGTTTATGCTTGACTAACTTGTTTAAGTGATCCATATGGATATGTGCAAATCTTTTGTGCCATAGCCAAGATTAATTGTAAAAATATTTTTGAAACGCTTACCAATAAACTGAGTTTCATTTGTTACCTCATTTTGGATAATGCAATCATTTTTGTTGAAAGTGATTTTGTAACCTTTGTCACAAAGTTAGATTATGCTTATAAGATTGTGTTTTAACCCTTCAACATAGAGGACATCTTCAATTGAAGAAGATGGAGCCATGCCAACTTTTCCAATGCCCAAAATCTTTCCTTTGTTGTTATCTCCATAGATCACATAATCTTTTGACTCAAGAGTTAGTGTTGAAAATTTTGTTTTGTCACTGGTCATATGCTTTGAACATCCACTATCCAAGTACCACATATTTGATGTACTTTGTGTGTCTTCCTACAAAACAGAATTTATATTTTATTAGGTACCCAAAGTGCTTTGGGTCCTTTAAGGTTAGTTCCTTTCTTTACCCACACATAATGTCCTTATGGAACACCAATGTTCCTAACATGACAAACATTAGGTGTGTGACCATTAAGAACACAATAAAAACATTTTGGACTCTTTTTAGGAAAGTATGGTTTCTTTTGAATAATACTTTTCTTAAAACAAAGATGATTCTTTTGAACAGCTATTTCATTTTTGGATTGGTTACTTGCTTTTACAAAGATAGTTTTACCAATACTTGGTTTATCATATTTTGAGTAACCAAGTCCTCTTTTGTCATTTGAATATCTTTGCATGCTAAGTATATTTTCCAATCCAAATTGTCCCTTTTCGTACCTTTCCATAACTCTATTCATTTGGACAATTTTAAAAGAAAGTGAATCACATTTAATGCATGTAGAAATCTGTTTTTGTTTTTCAGAATTTTGTTCCATAGTGTTAATCTTTTTATTTAGAGATAAAATCTGTTTCTTTTGATTTGACACTACTTTGTACAGATTTTTACATTCATTAAGTAGTTCTTTAATGGCTTGTTGTGCATCATTATTTTCAACACAAGAATCATTATCATAACAAATAGTATTACTACTAACCTCTTCTTCATTATCAGAATGATGAGACGCCATCAAGGCAACATTAGCGCATTCGTGACTTTCTGAATTTGATGAAGAACTTACTTCATTATCTTCCCATGCTATGTACGCCTTTTTGAACTCTTTTCTTTTAGTAGCATTCTTCTTGATGATGTTAGGACATTCTGCTTTCATATGTCCTGGTTTCCCACACTCAAAGCAAGTAAAATTCTGATTTGCAGTAGAAGCATCTTTCTTCTTGAAGTTTTTCTTTCTTGTAAACGTTTTATCATTTTGAAGAAATTTACCGATTTTTTTGACAAGGAGGGTGATGTTTTTCTCTTCATCTGAATCTTCTTCATTTATTAATTCTTTTGATTCTATTCTTAATGCTATATACTTTGTTTTCTTCTCTAAACTATCATTCTTTTCCAGTCTTTCTAATTCTATTTCGTGCTCTTGTAACTTTCCAAAGAGTGCTGAGAGTGCTCTTGTTTCGAAGTTGTATTCGAATACAGTCTCAGTGTATTCGAATACACTTCTATAACGTTCTGTTTGTATTTAAAATTTGAACTTCATATTCGAATACAATACCTTGTAGTCGAATACAAGTATGAGATTTTTGCCACTGACTTGAGTTGTATTCGAATACACAAAGTTGTAGTCGAATACAAAAAGTTTAAATTTAGCTACTGACTTGAGTTGTATTCGAATACACAAAGCTGTAGTCGAATACAGAAGTTTAAGATTAGCTACTGACTTGCAATCTGTATTCGACTACGACATTTCGTATTCGAATATAGATCTTCAGTTTTAGCTTCTGACTTGTAGTCTGTATTCGACTACGACACTTCATATTCGAATACAGATTTCCAGTTTTTGTAAAAACTTTATTTTCAAACACATGTTTATGTTTATTAAATATTTATAAAACATTTTAATGCATATTCTATCAAGATGGTTTTCATAATATTGTACTTTAAAATGTATTTTGATTTAATATCAAATACTTTACTTAAAAAATAAATCTGAAAGAAGAGTTGCTTAAAATCCTTTTGCTTTTTGATCAATGATCTTTTTGTCTTCATAAAAAATGTAGATCTTTAATTTTTACTCTTTTAATTTGTAACAAATGAGTTCAACATAACTATTAATATTTTTGAATAAGTTCTCATAAAAATCATTTTTAGAGATACAAATATAATTTTTTTTATCTAAATAAACTAACCCTAAATGTCATTAATATTTCTTAATATGTATATTTTGGTCTATTTTACTTATAATCATTCCAAAAAAGTATTAATTGGAACTCGTTCTCAAAAACACTTTGGATGTCCCATGAAGTTTAAAAGAAAGACATAAATTTAATACAGTAAGAAGTGGTATAATTATGAGTTTAAGTGTGGGAATTGAGACTGTCAAAATATAATTTGGTTTTATGAATTCAACTTGTCTCACTTTCCTTATAGTATATGTTATTAGACACAATTTTTAGTTAGATCCATCTATACTTTGGGCGGCCAGTCAATGTTTATGCCTTGATTATTCAAAATCGAAACAAGTATTATGAGTCTTAAAACCAAGAGGGAGAAATTACGTTATGATACTTGTGTGTTTCTCTACAGTCAAACTTAAGTTATTGAAAAGAATAAAGTAAATATAGGAAAGAAAATATAAAAGAAATGCGAGCAACATTCACTCTTACACTCATTTTTCAATACTACATCTTTTTTTGAATGAAATTCATGTAATTTGGACTATATTCTGAATGGTTCCCACATAAAGACCCATGAATTAATTATTAACATAGTACTATCAATTGAAACTGTATAACAAAGAACATGTTTCATTCCATACGATAAATAAAATACAAGACTCATATTTCAAGCAGAGTATTCTATAGACAACCATAATCTTTAATTACACTTACACTAAGGTCAATTTGAAAATAAAATATAGTTACATACTCAATAGATACATAGTTCACACAATTGACTCCTAGAAACACACTTAAAAAGTGTTTAGATTAAGCACAAAAATCATGTCATATTTACATTTTCAAGTGCCTCATCAGTGACTACGTTATTTCCTCTAATCACCTGCATTAGGATATGAGAATGAGATTATCAATTTTAAAATGGAAACCATACTCTATTACATCTAGTTCTTGATTATTTAGCTTAAGAATGAGAACTCACCACCATTCCAATATCATTTTGGCCATTGCTAATCACTTCCACGGTGTTGTGAACAACTATGTTCATAAACTGATCAAAACATCGAAGAGTGTCAATAATCATCTTATTCGCGTTAAGTTTGATTGCAGAGAAACACACAAATATCATAACTTAATTTCTCCCTCTTGGTTTTAAGACTCACAATACTTGTTTCGATTTTGAACAATCAAGGCATAAACATTGACTGGCCGCCCAAAGTATAGATGGATCTGACTAAAAAATGTGTCTAATAACATATACTATAAGGAAAGTGAGACAAGCTAAATTCATAAAACCAAATTACATTTTGAGAGTCTCAATTCCCACACTTAAACTCATAAGTATACCGTTTCTTACAACATATGTATGACAATCATTGAATATAATAATAAATAGATAAAAAGTTAATAGTTCCAACATTCAAATTACCTATTGAGCAATCAAGTAAAAGAGGAACTAACCCAAAACTCACAACCAAAAACTTGTAATATGTTAGACCAAACCACTTTCATGATCAACTAAAATCTATGTAGCATGGACACTTCAATTAATGATATGACTTGTGTCAAACATGTGTCAATGTCAGACGCATTAACTATATTCAATTATTTCTATCTTTTCAAATTATTATAGGCGTTAATGTGTGACATGTGATTGTTGTGTCATGTATCCATGTGATTCATAGCCTAAAACAACAACACCATCGTGATAGTAAAAAAAAGTTGATTTTATGATACATAAGACACTTCCACACCTTACTATTAAAAAAATTCCAATATATGATAAATCTAAATAAGCACCATATTTTAGTTTTAATGAAAACATTTGCTCATAGCATGTTGGATTCACTTTTGAGAGTCCATAATTGATTATGAAGAGTTAAAATTGATTTTTTTGAGAATTCTCGATTAGAATTGATTTTGTCTATAAATTTGATTCTGATTTAAAGCTATGATTTATAACTTTTACTACAATCGTGACTTTTACACTTAAATTTATGTAGATGCTACAGTAGACCACATTCATAAGTGGTCAACAGTAGACAAATGTTTACGACTAATGCAATGTCTCGATTGATATCAATTACATAAAAATAAGAGAAAATAAATATTTTTCTAAAAATTCGACGTGTCGAGCAAGCCCTAATCAAGTCATAGTCTCAACTATAAAAATGATGAGAACTGTTAACTTATACTTCAATGATAAACTACTTCTCACGGGATCTATCATTTATTATTCAACCCTCTTTTAAATGAACATAAATCATTTTAACTTAAACTTATTATTAACTAAAATCAATTTTATAAAATTAATTCAATCAAAATTCAATTTTTGCTACTGTAAAGCCAAAAACATACTAAAAGGGTACAACTTTTATTTTTTAACCAGCAGCAATAGAAAGAAAACTCAATATGCTGAACAAAGAGAGACGGTGGTAAAAAAAGAATATAGAGAGAAGGAGAAAACAAAAAATTTAAACTCACTGTAAGTGCCACATCCTAAATAAAAAGAAATAAAAATAGTATTAGGTCAAACAAAATCGAAAAATAAAATGTAAGGGAAGAAACACATTTGAGTGAAGAAGAATGCTTGCTTCTTCAAATCTGGGCACGGAACAAAAACCTTAATTTCTTCGAATATCCTAAATTTAGCTTAATAATGCAGTTTAACATTATATTAAATAATAACAATAAAAATGCAGTTTAACATTATATTAATAATAACAATAAAAGGGGTTATTGCAGAATCGAACTTGCGACCTCTCGCACCAGAAGCGAGAATCATACCACTAGACCAAACACCCATTTTCACTGGTATCGGAAACCATTACAATAATTAATGGATTAATTAATTGTTCATTTAACTTAATTACAATCCTATTGTGATACTTTTCATCCATGGCTTTGGGAAGTATATAAATTATATTGTTGCACAAAATCACTCAATTAAAAAATTATCAAAACTCATGTAAGTTATGTTTTCGTGATTTACTAGCTCGTTTCAAAATATATAAGGTATTCTTAGGAAATTTTTTTTCTTATTTATAAAATATTCTCTAAAATTTTAAGTGTATTAATTATTTATTTATTAACATACCTATAACTAATTACATTTTTTCTACAATCAATAATAAATATTATAATAGAAATATTGATTAATTATCTCTCTTCAAAGATAAATTTATAAAAATAATATCAATTTTTATTAAACTTAATATTATTATCCATTCTTTACTTCCCATGATTTAGTCAAAGAATCATAGATTTTAAAACGGAGGTAGTTTTATTATTAAATATTTTGATATATTTCTATTGATTATCTTTGTTAGGATTCTATTGCCAGGAATGTTATTCTCACAAGGTTAAATTAAATAGAGGCAAGTTGGTAGTTATTCGATTGTTGTGTTTTATTCTCATGTGAATAAAAACCTCTCGCCAACACATAATTGAAAAGTCATATGTAAATTTTATTTCTTGAAAATAATTTTTTTAAAATTTATATCTAATATGGAAATGATACATTTTCAACCTACATTCCCAAAAAATTTTGGGTTGAAACAAACACACTCTTATATAATTTGTTTAATTTTATTTGGAAGTATTCAATCCACTTTATCTTAGTTTAGTGATGCAATGTTTTTTTTAATAAAAAGTATTTATTTATTTAAATTCATAAAAATTATATCGATAAAAAAACGAAACAATTCAAAGTCTCTAAAATTGAAAATGATGAATATGCTAACAAAATTCAACTTAATAGTATAAAATGGCAAAATGCATAAATATATCAAAGTCTATAAATATGACAAAATTGAAGTGTTTGTAATATATATGTCTCTAAAGTTATAACATTGACGACGTCAAAGTCATTGATTGAATCTACTAGATTGAAGATAATATATCAATCTAAACCAAACGAACACTGCGACAAGAAGGAAAACCAAAACAACATTGTATCAAAACGCACACAAACAACGCCGCACTAAAATGGCAAAATTATGAAAGAAAAATTATATATGTGTGAAAATCACTTATTAATATAATAGTGGAGAAAAAGACGATTTAAAAAGGTGACTTTATGCCAAAAATTGACCATAAACCAACTTGGCAGATGAAGCAAAAGAAGAAAAGAAACAAGAATGGGGTGGTCGTATACCATTTTAATGTTGAAAACGGCATACTTTGTTAGTATGGGTGAAAATAGGTTAAGACTTGCAAGACCTAAGTCTTACCTACATTGAAAATGTTATACTCGAATTTAGCATGTTACCTGTCAAAGGCACATTGTTAAGGAGTGGCATGATCTTTTTCAATTCAAAGTTTAGCAAGATTTGAAGTCTATTTAAAAACCTACTTTACTATTATTTTATGAAAGTTTACACCACCCACTCTTAAACTTTTGTAAATAGACGAACAAGTTAATATGTCAATGAACTCAAGTTTTATTTTGAAATCTAACATGAACTTTTAGAGTATATAATATTAAACTACATCCTATTTCAATTTTATTTTATAATAATACCTTAAATATGCCAAATATTAATATAGACCAATATGTTTAAATTACATAAAATGTTGATAAACTTATGGTTTAACACAAAAAACAAAACTTAATATAATAATAATAATAATAATAATAATAATAATAATAATAATAATAATAATAATAATAATAATAATAATAATAATAATAATAATAATAATAATAATAATAATAATAATAATAATAATAATAAGGAGCTTGTTTGTTTTGCATGAAAGTGGAAGGAAAGATTGACGAAGGAGGAAAAGTAGGAAGATTGGTTTTCTTTCCTTCATTTGGAACCACAATAAAAAGGATTCAAGGAAGATTGTGGTTGGGTCCCACAATAAAAGTGTTTTGACAGAAAGTTGAGAGAGGCCACTATTTTGATCAAAATTAGGAAAGGGCCCTCATATCTCTTTTGTGTGTGTGTATATATATATATATATATATATATATATATATATATATATATATATATATATATATATATATATATATATATATATATATATTAAATAAGACAATTTATATCGGTTTTATCAAAATTTTAACTAGTAATCAAGTTAGTTTTTTCTTAATTCATCTGCATCAATATTTATATATTGTATATTAAATACTGATTAAATCAATAGTAGTGATATATTTATCTATTATTTTAGTTTTCAATAATTATATAAATTATTTTTATAATTAAAAATCATAACAAATCAAAAGGGACTCCAAAGTGCAAAACTTAAAAGTTTTAGTGGTGTTAAATCTATAATTTAATCACACTGATTCATTAAAGTCATGTTATTCAATTATTATTAGTTAATTTGATAGTATCAAAACATATCAATCTACAAATATACCGTAGAAGTCTCCATTAAATAAACTTAAAATATTGTTGTGTCCGAT
Source organism: Cicer cuneatum (assembly GCA_037974295.1). NCBI lineage: Eukaryota > Viridiplantae > Streptophyta > Magnoliopsida > Fabales > Fabaceae > Cicer > Cicer cuneatum. The sequence goes on along the minus strand of JBBPBO010000001.1, from coordinate 28,640,791 downwards.
TTATTCATGAAAAATGAGTTGCCACCAACTTTATTTTATTAAAGGAAAAATTGGATAAAACCTAAAATGAAGATCTTGAATCAAAAATTCGGATTCAGGAGTCAATTACGAGTGGGGAAAGTATTATCACCCTACACCGTCCGTTAAAACGGTTATCCTATAATTAATTGTATAAAAAATATTTATTTATTTAATTATTTATATTACCCAAAAAAATAACTAAAAAATAAAATATATTATTTACATTAATAAAAGAAGGAAAAATATTTTTTATTAATTTGATTTGACAAGGGAAAAACCTTGCTCATATGTACATTCAGATGCAATAGAGAAATCAAAACACACATAGTTGTTGGTATAAAATATTTGTGTGTTGATCAATTTTAATTTATTTTATTTGTGTGACAGTCGTGAGAGACTAATACCAAACGATGCATTGGAAAACAATTAGGTGGTCCAACAATGGGCGAGTTTGATACGGAGTAAGAGATAAGAATGTGTTGTTTTCATTTTTATCCTTTTTATTTATCTTATTTTTTAAAGTATTTTTAAGTTTACATAAATGAGTAGAACCATAAATAAGTGTTTATGTGAGTTTTGTGATTTTTTTCACATAATTCTGATTGTTCAATGATGCATTTTCTCAATTCAATATTTTATTTTATATTTAGAATATGAAAATGCATTTTGTTTAAATTATAACATCAAATATACAAAACGACAAACATGATAGTATTATAAAAAATATTACAAATAGTCTTGCTATATGAACGAAGTTAACATGAAAACAATAAATAAAAACTAAGATATTGATTCATAAAAAAAAGGATACATAAAAGCAACATACATAATAAACAAAACAAAACTATTATATTAGTTTGTTTCAAAGAAATGACATCATACATAATTTGTGAAGATTGTTTTGTCTTCCCTTTTATCTCCATCTCAGATTTTTTTATTTTATTTTGAAACGAGTGATTATCTAGAAGGTTGTGTAAGAATAGCACAACAAAGAACCAGTAGTAACTTTCTGGTGGACGGATTCAAGCCCCTAAAACGGTCTATATTTTCTAATCCATATCCGTTCCTCCTCCATAAGAGTCTCATAACACTCTTATTTAAATTAATAAATTAGGGTTAAGTAATTATTAAAAATAAATGTCTACCATTATGACTAATTAAGTTGAATCCTCAACTTTTATTTTATTTTCTTTTAAAAATATTCCTCAAATTCCAAAATATCATATTAAATAGAAATCATTCATATTTAATTTACTCCAAAACATCCCATATTTATTAATTTTATATTTAATTTTGTTTTATTTTTTATTAAATAAAAAAAAATTTGAATTAATTTTTTTACTACCATATTATTATTAGACCAAAAAAGTAGTAAATTAAAATAAATAAAAGCTTAACATATATCTCTTTTCATTAATAAACGAATATTATATGAAAAATTAAATAAAAATTATATATTGAAATAAAAAAATAGAAAGTTAGGGTAAAAAGCTCAAAATATCATTTTTATTAATTTTTGTGTGAATATTAACAAAAAAACGACAAAATTAGATGTCGACAAATATTAAAAAAAATTAATGAGTTAAGTGTTATTCTCCTCTTAAACGCCAACACATTTTGTGTAACGTTAAAAATGTAAGTAATGAATAAAGTTTGAAATAGTGGTAGAATAATTTTAAATTATTAAGAAATTTATATATATATATATATATATATATCATTTTTTATGTAAAGGGATATTTTAGTTATTTTATAAACTATATCTCTCTTTCCTTCCACTTTCACTTTTACCAAACAATTAAATAATCATTCACATTCCACTTTCTTTCCTTTAACATTCTTTCCTCTTGCTTTATTTTTTTCAATTTCTATTTTGATCCAAACAAAGCATTAGTTTTTTAAGTTCTTGTTAGGTTTTTTGTTGGTTTTCAAATAACTTGGTAGGTCTTATTTAGACTTTGAACTATTAAGTCAATCATTCGTCGGTCCTCTAAATAGTTAGGTCTTATTTAACCTTTTAACTATTACGTAAGTCTTTCATTCATCTTCTAAGTACTTATTATATCTTATTTAATCATTTAAATGTGTAGTCGATCTTTCGTTCATATTCCAAATTTTTGTTAGGTGTTTGGTTGGTCTTCCAAGTATTTGTTAAATCTTATGTAACCTTTAAATTGTTAAGTGTGTCTTTCTTTAGTCTTACAAGTACTTGTTATGCCTTATTTAATTTTTTATCTGTTAAATCAATCTTTTGTTGGTCTTTCAAGTACTTGTTATGTATTATTCAATTTTTTAAAATATTAAGTCAATCTTTTGTTGGTTTTCCAAGTACTTGTTAGGTCTCATTTAACTTTTAAACTATTAAGTTGGTCTTTTGTTAGCCTTCCAAATACTTGTAAGTTCTTATAAACATTTTAACTGTTAAGTCAGTATTTCTTTGATCTTCCAGGTATTTGTTAGGACTTATTTAACCTTTTATGTTACATGAATCTTTTATTGATCTTCCAAATACTTGTTAAATCTTATTTAAACTTTTAACTGTTAAGTCACTCTTTCATTGGTCTTCCAAGTATTTGTTAAGTCTTATTTAACTTCAAAATTATTAAGTTATTCTTTCGTTGATCTTCCAAATACTTGTAAGATCTTATTTAATATTTTAACTATTAAGTATGTCTTTTGTTGGTCTTCCAAATACTTGTTATGTTTTATTTAACTTTTTAACTGTTAAGTCAATGATATTTTATTGGTCTTTGAAAATCTTTTAAGCATTAGTTGACCTTTACTTCGCCTATAATAAATACAAACAAAGATAAATAATAATTGTTGTTCCTCTAGTATAGAACGATTCTAATTTTAGTCATTATAAAAATATTTTCTTATTATTTTAAATTCCTTCAACTTTTAGTCTTTTTTAGAATTTGACCTTACAAAAATGCTTAGTTGACAAGTATAGTCTAACATTTTTTTTTATTGATATGGCTTTTATATGCATTTGAATAAGCTTTTTTTAGTAATAAGGTAGAGATTAAAGGCGACAATGTCATTTTACTCTCACAACGAATCACATGTTGACAACACACAAAATAAAAAATTGAAGAGAAAAGTTTCACCTATATTTTATAAATCGGTACATTATGATTGTTGTCAGTGTAAAGTGTCCATCACATTGAATCTCAAAAAATAAAATACAAATATTAATATATATGAAGTAAATTAAAATTCTATACAAAAATGAAGAAAATAATTTGAAACCATTGTTCATCATCATCTTAAACAAAACAAACCAGAAAAACATTCAAACCTAGAAAAATTTCTCACATTATCTTCAACCAAGAAAAAATTTCTTAATTCTTCCTCCCCAACCTCTCCCTCTCATTTATTTTTATTCTTTACTCTCCTCAATTAGAAAAAAAAAAGCATAACTATGCCTCCGTAGTCGACATAACAATTAGAAGAATGATGTATCTTTAGAAGATATATGCACTAATAATTAATATAGAGCATCTCAGTAGAAATTCTTCATCTTGTAGGGATTATATTCATTCATAATGTTTTAAAATACAACTACCATCAAACAATGATTGAATTGTGAATTATGCATTTGTAGAGAAAAAAATCATTAAAAATCAAATATATTCGGAGAATTATCCATAGAAATATGTATCTCCTTCAACAAACCCAATAAAATCCATAAACTTTCAAAAAAAAGTGAAAAAAATGGAGAGGGTTTAAATATGTTCCAATCATGAAATAAATTTAAGGCATTTGTCGCATATTCTACATCTCAACCCAGCTTCGCCAATGGAAGCTTATGGTGGTTGTAAAACGTGACAATGGTCCAACAAAAACTTCTTCATTTTCGAAATCTAAATAAATAGAGTAATAAACCACGTAAAGAGGAAAATATTGGTGGTAATTTTGTGCCCAACGATACCAGATAACAAAATAATAGTATAAAGAGTTGATAGTAGTAACAGTGATGTATTGGAGAAGAAGATATTTTGGGTTTGATTTTAGTGTGGTTGTTTTGCTTTGTTGTAATTTAACAATACGACAGACTTATAAAAAAAAAATAGAAATGGGAGGTGTAAAAGTTGTAAGGTGTGAAATGAGAGGTGTAGGAGTAACTACGGCCAAGGGGATGTGAAAATGACACTCACCTCTTGTGTAAATTTTTTTTTCTTCACCATGCTAATTGCTAAGCCCCATCCTTTACTAGTGATAGCAACAAAATCTATATTGTAGTCATTTTTAAATACGAGTGCAGATTTTTTTTGAAATTAAAACTTGAGGCGGGAACGAATTTAAGGGTATTGATATCCATCATACAACTGCTTCACTAATAATATTATAGTTATTTTTAATATTTATATACATTTATATATTTAATATTTTTTTAAATGTTAAAAATTATAATATTCTATCTTTAAAAAATATAATTTTAATATTTTTTTATTTTATTATATTAATTATAACAAATATAATTTTTAAATTTATTATTTTATAATTATATGAGTGGATGCGAGTACCAAACAAAAAAAAAAACCCAAATTCATTTACGGAATGAGATGAGAATTTAAATTCTATACTCAATAAAAAAAAATAAATGTGAATTTTTCTCAAATAATTAGATGCTAGAGTGAAAAAACTAAAATTTGCCTCGATTTCTCTCCGTTTCCATGTTTATCCTCTTTTTAGAAAACCTAACTTGACAAAGCTATCGTTCGATGTGGAATATTGGTACAGCGGTAATTGATCCGGGTCACTTTGCAGCTGTTCCCAATTACAATAGTTACTTCCTCTCTCTCTCTTTTATACTCTGTCTTTGGCAATTTCCTCTTTTATCCTTTCAAATCGACAATAAAACAGATTTTTTAAAGCGAATTATTTCCTCATGCAAAAGCGCGTCTATTACACACACAATGACACAACGCTCTACTTCATTATCATGACTTGGGAGAAGAGTCTTTCAGACTTTTTTTACTTTGAACGCAACAATTTCACTTTTAACCAACATTTTTTTTCTTCAACAAATCATCAGAAAGTATATACCTCAAAAAAAAAAAAAAGAAAGCCCCAAAAATCTCACTCGCTTCCCTCCCAAATTAGTCTTTAAAAATATAGAATGTATAATCAAAATGTCATTTATTTTAGTTTATGAAGTTATAATTATTATAAATTATATTGATAGTAGATTATATATGTTTTTATAATAGTAAATTATAGTTTTTAAAGATTATTTTTAATTATTCAAAAATTAGTTTAAATTTTTAGACAGACCAAAAGATAACGTCCAATTTAGGCTAAAATAATAATTTATCTTCCATTTATTTCAGCCGCTTAGAAAACCACCCAACATCCGGATCTCCACTGATTGACCCAAACCCGAATCCGAACTTTCCAATGTTTTCTTTATGCTCAAATTCTCTAACATCTTAGCCTTATATCCCTTCTAGATTCACAGAAGATCAAAACAGCCATCACCAGATCGACCCGGTGCTCGAGTCGGAGCACAGATCCTCTAGGTGACTCCAGCGGAGAAGACATGAACGCCAACATTGAGACGCAGGCAACTAGTACCGTCCTGCATGGCCGAGTACAATTCCCCTTTCAGTAAAAATGTCTTTTTACTTGTAAGTAAAACTAAAGGATTGTAAAAGAGGTGTATGGGTAATTTTTCAAACAGAAAAGGTTAATTGCTATTAATAGTGAGAATCTTTGTGTCCTTTCAATTGCATGCTTTTTAAAGTGGTTTCCCTCTTTGATTAGCTTTTAATTTTGCTCTTAAATGCTTTATTTTGTACGTTTCTGTTTTAACTACAGAGGAGAAAAAGACTGATCGGTAAAGACACGCAACTAAGGTGCAAAGGTGAGTCACTACACCACTATCAAACGTTCATTGCTAGTTCAGTGAGAATCTTTCTGTCCTTCCCCCAGTTGTATGCTTTTTATAAGTAGTATGAATTAACTTTATTTTGCTCTTAATTTACTTTAACAGTGTCATTGTGCATGTATCAAGCTCTTTTTTTCTTAATTTGATTGTGTACTTTATGGCTATGATTAATGTGTTTTGTAGTTCCTTCAAGCACTCAAGAAGGAGCACCGATGTGCTAAAGGTGAGTCATTATTTACACCACTGTCAAGCAATTTTCATTTATTTATTTTGGCTTAATTCATGAGGATAGAGAGTATAAATATAAATCAATGGTAATAGTCAAGTATCCCTTAACACTATTTGTCAAAAAAACAAAGTATCTCTTAACACTCTCATTCTTTCTTTCTCTAGTTTCTATCTATATATTTCAATTTTCACTCCACCAATTCCACCACTATTCCCATTACAGAAGAAATAACCGTAATGGAAATTTCAACGAAAATGTAGTTCTACATTCCGACATTGTTTGGTTAACGTTATTGTGTCGGTGTTGTGCACAGGTTACCTCCCTTTAAAACGGATCCTTCCGCCTAACCATGGTGTTGAGATGGACATGCTTAGAGCTCGTGACAGAGTTCGCCACCCAATAATATTGCATGGTTTGTTAGGCTTCGCCAACTTCTCAGTCAAAGGCAACTCAGATCCAAACTTCTTTGGGTACAACTAATCATCTCATAAACTCTTTCATTTTATTGCTTTAGTTTCTTACTCCCATGTTCTTTTCTTTTTGTGGTATGTTATGCATTTATTAAATTGTATCCTTGGGATGCAAAGGATTTGACATTAGATATGCTTAGGGATTAGCTTAACCAAACATGAATGCAGTTGAAGCTGACATGAAAACTAAAACTTGATTATAAGAGGATAAAATGTATGTTCTTTCAACATACAACTTATTTTATCATCTATTCAAAAGGAAAGAGCTTGTCTTATTAACATAGCTTTTGAAATGAATGTGGTATAAACATTGTATATAATGCTATATGAAGTTAGAAACCAATATTTCTGAATGCATAGTGAGTTAGGGGATTGAATTTTATTTATGTTTTAGATGTTGATAATAATATCAGGTATTCAATTTATCTAAAAAAACTGAAATTAATTTCATTTTATTTTTATGAGATAAGTGGAGTGAGATTCAATAATAATTAATATTGTTGTTGATTTTTCTTTTAGGATGTATACTACAAAAATCAAGTTGGAATCTCCACCAAAGAAATTTAACGTTATAATTGATATTGTAAGTGATCTTTTGTGGGTTAATTGTATATAATTTATAATTGCCCCCAATCTAGTGGACTCGGAGTAAGGATGTTCAATTTTTATCGCTGTTTTTTTTACTAACATACTTTTTAGTATTGTAGTATAATGCTTGTTTTGTTGCCTTCGGAAAAGGTTTTGATTTGGAGTTTAATATTTGTTACTTGTTGTGTACTGTAAAGATTAAACTCAATATTGCGGGTGGAACATCCATGGATCCCAATGCATAATAATATCATGGTAAACATGAAGTATACCTGTTATGTTGGTGGTTATTCTTTGAAATTGTATACCTGTTATGTTGGTGGTTATTCTTTGAAATTGTATGCAACTGATATGCCAATTTTCTTTATCAGGACTTCTGCAACGTGATGCATTCGTTTTCCAAAATAGTGCTAACGAGACTCAACGTATTAGGAGGTTAGATGATGAACAAATTGAAACAGACTAAACTCTACAAGGATTTGAAATAAGTTAGAATTCTCTTGTTTGATTATGAAATGTGCACTTTTATAAATGGTAAAAAAATTCTAAAGATGTCTATTGTTTATGTGGCAAACAACTTAGTATGACATCATTTCATTTAGAATTACTAGGTTGCTACTTCACAATATCACAAAATATGTTGCGACTGAAATTAGAAAACACTTTATTGAGTGTTAAAAAAATGGGTGGATTCTCACTATCATTATTCAAATTGATTCCTTATATATATTTAAATGTATTTTTGTTTTCCATTTGTCACAATATTCCAATTTCCAAATAGAAGCCAATATGCTATGCTATGACCTTTGTAATTATGATATAAGTTGATTTTATCATTCACTTTAAAGTATCACTAACAAGTGTCATCTTGTCTTTTGCAGATCTTGTCTTAAAAGATAAGATAATTGTTTATGACTTAGCTTATCAGCGAATAGGATGGACTAACTATAATTGTATGTTCACCACTTGAACTTTTATTTCAAGCAAGAAGTATATAGTCATTCATTTTGCATTAAAATTGAAAATTATTTTTAGGTTCTATGTCTATTAACGTCTACGTGACATTGAGCAAGGACAAGTACACCAATCCAAGAGCAAAATGGCGGTGCAAAATGGTGGAGTCTCCACGTTATTACTTGTAACTATTGTGACGCTTGTTATGTGTATAATATAATCTTCATGAAGTCACCACATTTATAATTATAATTTAAACCCAAGATTCAATGCATGTAATGTAGGATTTTTATGCTTAAAATTGAAAACTATTTTTAGGTTCTATGTATGTTAACGTCTATGTGACACTAAGCAAAGACAAGAACATCACTCCAAGAGCAAAATGGTTGAATGATAGTAGCTCAGAGATAGAGATTCTATCCAAGTTATTTCTTGTAACCATTGTGGCGTTTTTTATTCTCATAATATAATCTTGATGAAGTCACCACATTTGTAATTTAAACCCAAGATTCAATTTTTGTAACGTAGTATTCATATGTTCAAAATCTATTTCTTACATGTGTGATTTTAGTTATGATGTTCTGTATATGGTCCCTACAAAAAAAGCTCTAATTTGTGGGGGAGTTTTTAACCTCCGCAAATTATTTTGCGGGAGTCTTCAAAACTGCCTTTGTTAAGTGTGCTGCAATATATTTGCCGAGTTTTTTTAGCAACATACGGTAAACTAAGAATCACAAACACAAGACTGAATATTCCTCGTTTATTGATTGATAAAGAATTAAGAATCTCAAATGATTTTAGAGGAGATGAACTTCTTAAATAGAGAAAATATACAAAGCTAATAATAAACTAACAGACCACATAATAATAGGAAAAATCTAACTAATTCCTATTAATACTAACTAACTTTTATTTTGATGCTCTATTTGTGATACTCCCCACAAGTTGGACTTTGGATATCTAATAGACCAAGCTTGGAGACAAGTTTACAAAAAGAAGGTTTGGTAAAAACATTTGCACTGAGTTGTACAAGGCACATGAAAAAGCTTGAGGTGGCCTTTGTTGATTTTTTCTCTAATTATGTGACAATTTATTTCAATATGCTTGGTTTGCTCATGAAAAGTTAGATTATGAGCCAAGTATATTGCAGATTTTGTTAAGAAAAAATCTCAATTAATTGTTTTGATGAAAACAAACAAAAATTAATTAAAGACTCTAATTATGATTCTAAATTATGTGTTATTTAACATGTGTTTTTGAGTGTGAGAATCCAAGATAGGTAGTAAGCAAAAACAAGCAAAATCAGTTTAAAGATTAAGCTAAAAAAGAACGTTCTGGATATTTTTCTAGAAAAACCAAGAATGTTCTCCACGATTTTCACTTCATCAAGAATGTTCAAGCCAACTTTTAATGCAAGAAAAGATCATGCTTATTTCGAATGGATTACCAGTACATATACAAGGAATATACAACCTTCATAATAGCAAAGGAAGTACTCCAAAAGATCTAAGAAGTAAAGATTTGAATCAAGACAAAATGACAAAATCAGTCAAGACTAATCATTCTCTAGCTTCTGTCATACAGCTCCAGAACGTTCTCCAGCTTCTGAAGCATAGACCAAGAACGTTTTTGAAACTTCAGCATGACCTTATGACACATATTCTCGTGATCAAGTGATCCTCAAGCACTGTATAGATCATATGAAAGAGAATACACAAAGACCGGAAAGTCTTAAAGTCAAAAAGGAAAAAAAATCAGTCAATAGTCTTACTTTGAAGACTGAATATTTTAATCCAACCCTTGACCAAGAAAACTCCTCCAACGGTCACATTAAGTTGACATGGACCTCCTCAAATGTCTATAAAAGGAACCCCACAACTTAATGAAAATTACGACATTCAAGTGCAAAAGAAAAATCATCAATTACTCACATTAATACTTGAAAGTCTCACAAGAAATCAGTAACATTAAGTTTTGAGTTCATTGTTATTAGTTTACTGAAACATCTTGTAAATAAAATAACCTCAAACAAGAGTTGAGATTAAGTAGATTCTGTCAAACACTTTAAATCATTATCGTGTAAAACTCAAGACTATAAGGTTTGTTTATAGCTTGAGTAATTTGTTTAGAAAATCCTTTTAAGGTTAAAAGGTGAGTTGCAAAAATCCTATCAAGGGTTGATAGGTGACCTGATTGAATTCCTTTATGGGTGGAAATGAATGAAGTTGTAACAAATTAAGGCTGATCTGAGCTAGGTGCTGTAAAATTAAGAAAGTTCTTTGTTTTGAACACTTAGTGGAAAATCTCACGGTTGTGAAGACTGGACGTAGCCCGGGTTGGTTGAACCAGGATAAATCATTGTGTGATATCTCTTCCTTATCTCTATTTACTTTCAGTATTTCATTTACTAAAGTTAGAAATCAATTTATGTTTTTTAAATCAAACCAAGAACGTTCTCCTTTTTTGTTTCGAGAATCAAGAACGTTCTCCATTTTCTGCTTTTACAACCAAGATCATTCTGCTTTTTCAACTAACCAAGAACGTTCTCCGTTTTATGTTTTCTTAACCAAGATCAATCTTGAGTTATTTTTAAGTTTTAACAGGGAAATTTTAAATAGGAAATTTTACAATTCAAACCCCCTTCCTTGTAAAGTGACATTTCTACTTCAGATTTATTGTCACAAAAAATAGAAGTTGGAGTTGGAAACTTGATGCCAAGATCATAAAAAAGAAATTCTAGCCATTGTAGTTCATATGTGAGACTAGCTAAAGCGCGATACTTTGCTTCTGAACTAGATCTAGAAACTATAGGATGCTTCCTGGACTTCCAGGATATGGGGGAGTCACCTACAAAAACACAAAATCCAATTACCGATCTACGAGTGATAGGACAAGTAGCCCAATCAGAATATACAAAACCAAAATTTGTAATTTAGAAGTAGGAAAAAACAGTCATTTGGCAGGGGAATTTTTAAGATAATGCAATATTTTAAATGCAACTTTAGAATGTACTTGAAGAGGTTTTAAAATATATTGACGTAATTGTTGCACAACAAAAGAAATATCAGGTCGAGTTGTAGTAAGATATAGGAGATGTTCTATTAACTGTCCAAATTCTGATTCATCCGTATACAAAGATGAATCAGATAATTGAAGTTTTAAAGAAGTGTCATAAAGAGTAAGAGAAGGTTTGCTGAATAAGGTTCCTATGTCTTGTAAAAGATCAAGAGTGTATTTCCTTTGATTTAGTAAATTGTCATTATCAGACTGAGCAATTTCTAAACCAAGGAAATATCTTAATGAACCTAAATTCTTTATTTTAAAACGTTTTTTAAGAAAAGATTTGACTTGCTGAATTTCATTGTAATCATTGTCCGCAAGGACAATGTCATCAACATATATAAGTATAGTAGTAAAATTAGAATCAACGATTTTTGTGAAAAGAGAAAAGTCAGTAGAATATTGCCCTTAACCAATGGATAAAAGATAATCAAATAACTTAGAATACCATTGTCTACTAGCTTGTTTCAAACCATAAATTTATTTAATTTGCAAACTTTAAAATGAGAAGTAAGAGAGTTAGTAAGATGCATACCACACGGCAATAACATATAAACTTCTTCATGTAAATCTCCATATAAGAAGGCATTATTAACATGTAATTTCTCTAAAAACCAACCTTTAATAGCAGCTAAAGCCAAATTAGTTCTAACAGTAACAATTTTAATAACATGAGAAAAAGTATCAAAATAATCTACACCTTCTAGTTGTGTATATCCTTTAGCTACTAACCTAGCTTTATATCTTTCAATAGAATCATCAACATGATATTTTACTCTGTAAACCCATTTACAACCAATGGGTTTCTTACCTTTTGGAAGATCAGCAATGGACCAAGTATTTGTAGTTTCAAGGTCTGCTAACTCTGTTTTCATAGCTAAGTTATAGCAATCTTGTTTGCTCGCCTGATTATAAGTTTGAGGTTCCTTAATTTAAGAAACAGAGAAGCAAATTTTTTTGTAACTAGGAGCACATCTATCATAGCTCAAGGTGGAAGAAATAGGGTATAGGGTGGTTTTAACAATATTATGTAATTGGGAAGGAAGGAGATTGCAATCATAATGTTGAAGGTAAGGAGACCTAGTTATTATTCTGGTTGATTTTGTAAGAGGGATAATAGCAATTTGTATTTTAGAGTTGGTTATTAATTGATCAGGACTAAATGGTTCAGGGCTATCATGGTTATCTTGTTGAGTATTGGTTATAGTATCACTAGCAATGAAGTCTAGAGTTTCTAAAACATAATCATCTATGGTAACATGAGGTATAGATTTAGAAGCACATGTAGAAACATCTTTAGGGGAAAAGAAAAATTGTTTCATGAAAAATTACATTTCTAAAAACAAAAAAAGCATGACAAATTAAGTCATAAAGAAGATATCTTTTACTACCATCTCTATAACCCAAGAAAATAGTTTTTCTAGCACAAGTGTCAAATTTAGTTATATGGTTATGGTTAGTTGATGCATAATCCAAACATCCAAAAGACTTCAAATGAAGTAAAGTAGGTGGCTCTTTATATAACATAGCAAAGGAGTTTGATTCTTTAAAAGGGGACTAGGTATCTTATTAATGAGATGAACAACATGTTAAACACTAAAATGCCAAAAATTCTTAGGTATTTTAAATTGAAAAGAAAGAGATCTAGCATTGATGATGTGTTGATGTTTTCTCTCAACAATACCATTTGTTGAAGACATTCGACACATGATCTTTGATGCAAGATCCCACTTGAAAGGAAAAAAATCATTCATAATAAATTTACCACCATTATCACTTCTTAAAATTTTGAGTTTGGTTTCAAATTGGGTTTCAATGTAGCAAATAAAATTCTTAAGATGTTGCCTGGTATCACTTTTAGATTTCTTGAGAAAAATCCAAGTAAATCTACAATTATCATTAGCAAGAGTAAGAAAATATTTATGACCAGAAATTGAAGGAGTAGCATATAGACCCCATATGTCAACATGAAGTAAATCAAATATTTGACTAGAAACAAAATTACTATTAGGATAAGGAAGTTTCTTTTGCTTTGCAAAGTGACATATATCACAAGGGGATTTATGTTTATGGTTGTAAGATACAAAAGGAAATTGCAAGGAAATGGATTTATGAACAGAATCAGAAACACGTCCTAGCCTAAGATGCCATAAAGAGGTATTATCACAAGAAGTAACATTACAAGAAGAGTTACAAAAATGCTTATAATTGGAAGTTGAAATTGCGGCAAGACCTTTGAGAACATATAGATATCCATTTTCTCAGTTATACCAATGAACTTCCTGGTTAAATTATGCAAAATCAAACATTTGTTAGCTTGAAAGAGAAAGAAACAATTTAATGAATTGATCATTTTGGTTACAGATATTAGACTAACTGTAAATTCGGGTATGTAATAAACATTTTTCAAAAAAATAGAATATGAAATCTTGACAGTTCCAACTACAGTAGCAGTAGTTTTATAACAATTAGGTAATCTCATAGTGAAAGGTTTGACAGAATGATAAGTATAAAAATGTTTAAGGAAATAAGTTATATGATATGTGACACCTGTATCAATTATCTAAAGGATAGTATTGTTACCTATTTATGGAGTAGAGATAGAATTGATAGAAGGTGTCAAAGATAAAATTGAATTTGTAGATGCTTGATTTTGCTCAATAACAACATTGGAAGGTGATGGAAGATTTTGTTGAAACAATTGAAGAATTTGCTGATATTGCTGTTGAATATCAGTCAAGGAAGGAACTTTTTGAGCTTGTTCTTGAATAAAAGATTGGGAATCATTGTTACTAGCAAGATTAACTAAAGGTTTGGAATTTTTGGAAGTGTAACCGGGTGGGTAACCATGTTTATGAAACCAAGTATTAACCATATGATTAGTTCTTTGACAATGAGTACAAAACCTATTAGAGCCACGACCACATCTTTCACGACTTCCATTGGAAGCAGAACCACGCCCTCGCCTTTTGTTGGATACTTGTGAAGGTGCAAATACGAGAAAAGGGGTTGAATTGGGTTTGCCAAAGTTGATAACTTTTTGATAATTTATAAATAAATTAAAAACTCGTTTGGTTTTTGGCGACTTACTTGGAGTAGAAGCAATCAGATTCAGAGGCAGCAAGCAATGAAAGCATAATTAATTTGACACATAGATTTATCTTGGTTCACCACTAACTAGGCTATATCCTGTCCCCTCATTCATAAGACTTTAATCCACTAATTCAAATACCTTGAATTACAAAGCACCTGAGCCTCCAAGCCAGTCTTCCCAAACAATCTAGTAACCCCAGACTTTTGAGGAACAACACCACCTTGACCCTACAAGTCAAGTCTTCTCCTAACAACCTAACAACCTCAGATTGAAGAAGGAACTAAACCACTATCGGGTTGGATACAAGAGATTGGAACTTGAGTAGTTGCTTCTGAAAAGCTGATAATAATAATAACTCTCACACTCCAAGAAAAGAGCACTCAGAAACTATTTCTAACTTGAAACAAATATTTCTCTCTTTGAACTCTAAGACTACTCTTTTATGCTTTTCGATGCTTTTCTTATTCATCCTTGAGTATCTATTTATAGTTAAAATTTGGACTTCAATTTGGTCATTTTTTTAATTATGAATTGTATTTTGTTTAGATTGCGTTTGTAAATTATTCAAATTTATTCTGTTCCTTTTTTGTTTAGATTAAGATTGTATATTTATTGTAGATAAATCTTGATCAAATCTTCTACACATATTAACCATATCTTCTTTCATACTCTTTGAAGTCAAATATATAGTTCTCATAAAATACTTTTGTTAACATCAAAACTCTAATTGTAAAACCAATTTGGTTCCAACAACTTGCATCGCCAAAGAAGATTTTTCATCAGTAGAATCAGTTGAAGTCAATAAAAGGTAGATGATCAATAAGCATGATCTGAGATCTAACATTAGAGTATTGGTCATTCAAACCTTTGAGAAACTTGATCACATTATCTTGTTCTTTATACTTTCGCAAATTAATGGCGGCGCCGCAAGTGTAATCGCGTGTTGGACCGAAATTTTCAATTTCTTCACACATAGAAGTTAATTGAGTAAAATAATTGGAGATGTCAAGAATACCATGTTGTAATCGAGTGAGATCGTCTTGGATATCGGAGATTCGAAAGATGTCACCTTGAGAAAATCGTTGAACAAGAATTTTCCAAGCGACATCAGCTTTATTGATCCAACGAATGGATTTGTTGATACTCTCTAAAATTGATCGTTGAAGTCAAGAAACACCATATTGTTGCATCGGATCCATTGATCATGAATAAAATGGTTAGATGTAGGTTGGGGAAAAGTGCCATCTACAAATTTCAATTTGTTCTTTGAGATTAAGCCAACCTTCATCGCACGAGACCATGAAGAAAAATTCTTGCTATCCAATGAAGGAGTATCAAGAATCAATGAGGAGTTTTCATTAGGATGCAAGTAGTTAAGGATTAGAAGGATCTGTTGCAAAATCATAATAGGGTTTTTCCATGGTGGGTACAAACATAAAATGTAAGAAATGAGAAGATAATGCTCAAGAGGGATATCAAACAGAAGAAAGGAGAAGAGGATTCTTAGAGTTAATTTGATACCATATTGAACTAAGAATCACACAAACACATGTATGCCTGAATATTTCTCATCTATTGATTGCTCAAGAGTTAAGTGAAGGTGCAAACACGAGAAAGGGGGTTGAATTGTGTTTGCCAAACTTTGAATCTTTTTGCTGTTTTTGTTGAAAGTTGATGGGATTTACTTGATAAATAAATAAGTCGACTTAGCAGCAAAAAATAATAGCTTAAGAACACAACAATTTATCCTGGTTCACCATTAACTTGGCTAAATCCAGTCCTTTCATCCTGAAGGCTTTAATCCACTAATTCAAAACCTTTGAATTACAGCACCTGACCCTCCAAGCTAGTCTTCTCAAACAGCCTGACAACCCCAGACTTTTGAGGAACGAAAACAACACCTTGACTCTACAAGTCAAGTCTTCTCCTACCAATCTGACAACCCCAGATTGAAGAAGGAATCTGCACCACTATCGGGTTAGATTACAAAGTTTGGAACTCTGCAAATTTGCTTCTGGAAAGCTGATTGCTGGGCTGATTCTTGCACACTGTTGTTGCTTCTGGAAAGCTGATTGTTGCACTTAATTTCTCTCTCGAAAACACTTAGAAAATATTGCTTTTGCACTCAAGTGATTCTCTCTTTTGAACTCTCAGATTGTGTTGAATATGAAGCTTGAGTTGTTGTATTTTCGATGCTTGATGCTGCTGCCTGAAGCCTCCTTATATAGCTGCAAATTGGGCTTTGTCCAAGCTTAAATTCGAAATACATCTTGCTCAGATTTCATTTGAAAATACTGTTGGCCAATCCTGTTTCACTTAAATAAAAATCGTATCTTTTTAGATTCAGATTGCATTTGAAAATTCAGTTGACCAATCTTGTTTCTTTTAATTTCAAACCATATCTTTTTAAGCTTCAGATTGCATTCGAATTTCTTCAAGTCTTCAGTAAATTTTTGAATCAAATCCCCTTAATACTTTGATCAAATTTCTATCGAAATTTAATCAAGTCTTCTTCGAATTTTAATCAAGTCTTCACTGATTTTCATCATGACTAAAATCTGGACCATATGATCCTCTGATCTCGACCAACTCTGACCATATAATCTGATATGTACCAATTCTGTGATCCTCTAATCTCGACCAATTCTGGACCATGTGATCTGATCTGTACCAATTCTGTGATCCTCTGATCTCGGCCAACACTGGACCATATGATCTGATCTGTACCATTTTGTGATCTTCTGATCTCGGCCAACACTGGACCATGTGATCTGATCTGTACTAATTTTGTGATCCTCTGATTCGGCCAACACTGGACCATATGATATGATCTGTACCATTTTGTGATCTTCTGATCTCGGCCAACACTGAACCATGATACTTTAATCTGAACATTTATCCTCTGATATTGATCTTTTAATCTGGACATTTATCCTCTGATATTGATCTTTTAATCTAGACTTTGATCCTTTGATATTGATCTTTTAATGTGGACATTTATCCTCTGATAATGATCTTTTAATTTGGACATTTATCCTTTGATATTGATCTTTTAATCGAACATTTGTCCTCTGATCTGGATCAAGTTTGGACTGAGTCTGAATTGAATATGAATTGAATCTGGACTTATTCTTATGTTCTGGACAATTATATCTTCTGATCTGGAACAAGTCTGGACCAAGTTTTATGTTCTGGACCAAGTCAAGACCAAGTCATTTGTTATGGACCAGTTATCTTCTGGTCCGAACCAAGTCTGGATTAAGTCTGGACTGATTCTTATTCACGACCATGCTATCTTCTGGTCAGGACTAAGTCTGAACCAAGTCTGACTTATGTTTCCTTCTGGTTTGGAACAAGTCTCCCTCTGACAAGCTTCCTTTTGGTCTGGACCAGGTCTCCTCATGAACTCTGCTTCATTTTGATTTGGGCCAAGAAAGATATCCTCTGATGTTTGCCTTTGATGACATCCTCTGGTATCCTCTGGTGGTGTCATCTTCTGATTCTGCACAACCTATGATTTGTTCTTCTAAGTCAAAATATGTTTTACATAAAATACTTTTGTTAACATCAAAACTTTGATTGAAAGAACCAACTTGGTTCCAACAATCTCCCCCTTTTTGATGATGACAAAACTTTGTATTTTTGATAAGTATTTTTCTTTCTTTTGACTTTGACTCCCCCTAGGACTAACCTTTATTTTGACTTTTTCTCCCCCTAAGTCTAATGCCCCAAATTCTTTATCAAATACATCTTCTCCCCCTTTGTCATCAGATAAAAAGGTTTGAAGGAAGAAAGGAGATCCTCTGTTTGTTTTTTCATCTTCTGCTCTTTTTTTTAATTGAAAAAAAAATGTACGAAAATAAAAATACAATAACAAAAAAATTAAACTAAGCTATTTGATGAAGATAAGGTTAAGGCTTTTCTTGATGAATTCAAACATATCTTCAGGTAGTGGTTTAGTGAGTATGTCAGCCCATTGATGGTCAGTGCCTACAAACTGGATATTGAGTGTCCCTTTTTGAACATAATCTCTGATGAAGTGGTGTTTGATCTCTATGTGTTTGGCTCTAGAATGAAGGATAAGGTTTTTGGTTAGGTTGATGGCTGAAAGTGTTGTCACAACATCCACTAAGTTGATATGAAGTTTCTTTGTAGAACAGGGTGAGATTGATAGTGCCTTTTAGGTATCTCTGTAGGATTTTTGGCCTTAGTCATCCTTTTTCAAGTGAGCTGGTAGGGTGCATTGGGGTAGCCATAGGTTTGCAGTCAATCATCTTAAACTTCTTGAGAAGTTCTTTTGTATATTTTGATGGATGAATGTATATACCTTTTTGACTTTGCTGAATTTGTATTCCTAGGAAGAACTTAAATTCTCTCACATGCTCATTTGAAATTCCTGTTGCATAAATTTAGAAAATTCTTGGCTGAGAGTGCCATTATTTGATCCAAAGATAATATCATCAACATATACTTGAATAATCAGAATATCATCTTTTATTGATTTTCTAAAAAAGAGTATTGTCTACTTGTCCTCTTTCAAAGTCATTTTTAAGTAAGAAGTTACTAAGTCTATCATACCATGCCCTATGTGCTTGTTTTAAACTGTACAACGATTTTTAAGTTTAAAAACATGGTTTGGAAATTCAGAACTTACAAAACCTGGGGGTTGTTTAACATAGACTTCTTCACTTATATAACTATTTAAAAATGTGCTTTTAACATCCATTTGAAATAATGAAATGTTATTATTAGCAGCAAAGGAAAGTAGGATACGAATAGCTTCTAACCTGGCCACTGGAGCAAAAGTCTCAGTGTAGTCAATGAAGGTGCAAACACGAGAAGGGGAGTTGAATTGTGTTTGACTAACTTGAATACTTTTTCTGTTTTTGCAGTTTTATAACAAAACTTGATGTATGAATAAAATAGAGTTAGCAGCGGATATAAAGTAAAATAAAAACACAGAATTTTATACTGGTTCACCGTTAACGAGGCTACGTCTAGTCCCTTCACCTTGAAGGATTTCACTAATTCAAACCTTGAATTACAACAATACCACTGACCCTCCAAGTCAGTCTTCTCAAATAGTCTAACAATCCTAGACTTTTGAGGAATGCAGCACCTTTACTTCTTAAGTCAAGTCTTCTCCTACCAATCTGACAACCCCAGATTGTAGAAGGAATTACAATGCCTTGAATCTAATTGCCAAGTAATCTGCTACCCCTTCTGACTCCCTCAGATTGTAGACTCTACTTCAACAACTTAGATCTAACACAAGGGAAAGAAAATAACACGATTGCTTGCTTCTGGAAAGCTGGAACTCACAATTAACCTCACTGAAAACTTGAGTGTTTGCTTTTGGAAGTGTATGACTCTTTTGTGATTTTCGATGCTAAGTATTCTGTCTTGAGCCTCCTTTTATAGATGCAGATTAGGGTCTCTTCCAAGCTTAATTTCGAGCTGTATCTTGCTAGATTCTCTTGCAAAAATATCTTGACCAATCGGGCTTCACTTAAATAAAAAACATATCTATTTAAGCTTCAGATTTGCTTTCAAAAATAACTGGCCAATCCTATCTTTAGTTTCTTCCCGCCAACAGCTCCTGAACTCCCATACAACTTCACTTAATTTTTGTAACAAATCCCTTTTAATACTTTGATCAATTTTAATTAAATCTCCACCATTAATCATCATGATTAAATCTGGATCGTTTGATCTTCTGCACTAGTCCACATCTGGACCATACTAAGTGATCTGCTGAGATCCTCTGATTTCGGCCAACCCTCGACCACACTCTTTAATCTTCTGATCTCGGCCACCTTGGACTTGCAAACTGATCTGCTGTGATCCTCTGATCTCGGCCAATGCTGGACCACACATTCTGACCTTCTGATTTCGGCCAACACTTGGCCATGGTCTGATCTTCTGATCTCGGCCAA
This sequence comes from Cicer cuneatum, assembly GCA_037974295.1. Lineage (NCBI taxonomy): Eukaryota > Viridiplantae > Streptophyta > Magnoliopsida > Fabales > Fabaceae > Cicer > Cicer cuneatum. Next base: position 28,620,546 of record JBBPBO010000001.1, on the reverse strand, counting down.
CACAGGGCCATATACTTAAATCTGAACTATTGATCTGAATATCTTCCCTCTGATATGGACAAATTCTGGACTTGGTTTGGATTGAACTGGAATTAACTCTGGACAAAGGATATTTAAATCTGGACTTTTACCTTTGTTTCTGGATCAGGTCTGGATCAATTATGAAAATCATTTATTCTGGTCTGGACTTAGTTTCATACCCTGAACCATGCTATCTTCTTGTCTAGGTCAAATCTAGATTGAATCTCTTGTTCTGGACCCATAAATTTATCCTCTGATTGAGTCTGGATCAAGTCTGGACTGTTTTTCATTTCACTGCCAGGCCATCTTCTGGTCAGAATAACTTCTGGACTAAGTCTGACATTTGATTTCTTCTGGTCTGGAACAAGTCTCCCTATGGCAGGCTTCCTTCTGGTCTGGTCTGAAGGTGCAAACACGAGAAGGGGGGTTGAATTGTGTTTGTCAAACTTAATTTCTTTTGCTGTTATATTAAATATTGATTTGAATTATTCGATACATAATTAATCAGATTCAGCAGCGGATAATAATAACATAATAACACAACAATTTATACTAGTTCCCGTTAACTAGGCTACGTCCAGTCCCTTCCTCCAAAAGGCCTTTTACTAATTCAAACTCCTTTGAATTACAACACCACTGACCCTTCAAGTCAGTCTTCCCAAACAGTCTGACAACCCCAAACTTTTGAGGAACAACAACACCTTAACTAAACCAGCTAAGTCTTCTCCTACCAATCTGACAACCCCAGATTGAAGAAGGAATCTACACCACTATAATAAAGGTTTAGAACTTTGCAACGTTGCTTCTGGAAAGCTGTTTGTTGCACTGTATTTCTCTATCGAAAACACTTAGAAAATATTGCTCTTGTTCATTTGTGTTTCTCTCTTTTGAACTCTCAGATATCTTTGAATTGAAGCTTGAGTTCTTGTGTTTTTCAATTATTTATTCTTCAGCATTAAGTCTCTATTTATAGTTGAACTTTAGAACTTCACTGATGCTTTACTTCTGCAGTATATTTAGATTAATCTGTTTTTTGAGAATATTCTGGAGTAATTTGCTCAGATTCTGTTTTAAGCCTTTTGCTCAGATTCTGTTTTGAGCCTTTTTCTCCAATTCTGTTTTGAACGTTTTTCTCAGATTCTTTAATCCTCATGATCAAATCTGCACCCTTGGATCTTCATGTGATATTCCACAACTGGACCAGCCGAATTGATATGCTGTAATCCTCTGATTTCGGCCTTTGCTGGACTGCACAGTCTGTCCCTCTGATTTCGGCCACCACTGGGCCATGGTCTGATTTTCTGATCTGGACCATCACTGGACCAAATAATTATTTCTGAACCATTGATCTGGAAGTTTTTACTCTGATCTGGACAGTTTCTGGACTTTGGTCTGGAACAAACTGAAATTAACTTGAACAAAAAATATTTCAGTCTGGACATTTTACCTTTAATTTTGGACCAGGTCTAGATTGATTCTGGAACTCATTTCTTTTGGTCTGGACTTAGTTCCACGTCCTGAATCATGCTATCTTATGGTCTTGGCCAAATCTGGATTGATCCTCTTGTTCTGGACTCATAAACATACCTTCTGGTCAAGTCTGGAACAAGTCTGGAATGTGTAATTTTTCACTGCCAAGCCATCTTCTGGTCAGAATAACTTCTGGAATAAAATTGATATTCGACTCCTGTTTGTCTGGAACAACTCTACCTCTGGCAGGCTTTCCAGTGGTATGATCCATGTTTCATTATGATTTTTATTCCTTCTGTTCTGGGCCACCAAACATATCCTCTGGTGATGTTTTGATATCCTGGAACATCTTCTAGAAATTCCAGAATTCATTTTCCTTTGATCTGTGCTTCTGTTTCCTTCAGTTTCTGGGGCATTTAACTTAATAATTCAAAGTACAAAATAAGTTTACATTGAGTACATTTGTAAGCATCAAAATCCTAAGTACTTAGAACCAACTTGGTTCCAACATGGTCCAGGTCTCCTTCTGACTTTGTTTCCTTCTGATCTGGGCCAGGAAAGATATCCTCTGGTAGTGTTTTGACATCCTGGTGTATCCTCTGGTAATTCCAGGATGCATCCTCTGGACCTTCTAAATGCATTTTCTGGTGCCTTCTAGAGGTGTATCCTCTGGTAACTCATCTTCTGCCTCTGGAAACTTCATCTTCTGGTGGCATTCAAGGTACAAAATAAGAGTACATGGAGTGCTTTTGTAAACATCAAAATCCTAAGTACTTAGAACCAACTTGGTTCCAACAGTCAATACCTTCTTACTGACTGTTGCCTTGTGCAACAAGTCGTGCCTTGTTTCTGACAACTTCTCCTTTTTCATTCAGCTTGTTTATGAAAACCCACTTGGTTCCAATAATGTTCTTTTCTGGTCTTGGAACTAGATCCCAAACATCATTCATTTATCTCTCCTTGCATTGGTAGACTCTATCTATATCCTTCTTCAGATTTATCCTATGAAGATTTGTCGTATTCTTGCTTGTAGCTTCTGCTTTTTCAAGTTCTTTTCCCTGCATCAGCTTCTAGTTTTGGGAGATCTTATCAGCTTCTAGTTCTGGTAAATTAGTATCAGCTTCTGATTGTAGTAAACTTGCATCAACTTTCTCTTGCTTTGACTTTTCAGATCAAGCTATTTGTCAAATCAAATAATTTAAAAATGCACTCAATACAGCCAAACCATTAATTTTGCTTCTGGTGGTTTCTGCTTGTTTTTGAAACCGCTGGAATGCTGTTTCTGCTGAAGTGTTCACATCACGTGGATCACTTGGTTCCTCTAACAGTTTGAAACCCTGCAGAATACTTATCTAGCTTTGATTTTTAAGATCAAGCTTCTTGTTATCACAGTAAACATAAATATCAAACAATAATAGTATTTACAGCAAGATGTAACCTCTATGTCAACAGTTTCAGTTTTACTCTGAAAATCATCTTGATTATGATTTTAAGATTCCGAATCTGTATGTTCTGTGATTAGATGGTTTGGATGAAGGGATTTGAATTCCCTTCCTAGATTGTAGTCTTGATGAATTTTATCGGAGTGTTTGAAGAACTCTCCTGATTCTGATTCTTCTCTTTCTGCTGATATATCTGGTTCCTCTGATAATTCTGGAACTGATGGTAATTCTGATTCTTCTGGTTCTGGAACTGATGGTAATTCTGATTCTTCTGGTAGTTCCAGTTTTGTTGATATGAGTGATTTCTCTGATATTTCCTGTTCGTCCTATGATTTTGGTTCTGGTTCTGATAGGTATTGGGATGACCAGTTCTTCTTCCACCACAGTTAATTTGCTTCTGTTTGGTAGATGTTGGAACATAAACCTTTTTCCCTTCATATATTGTCAGCATCCATTGACCAGGCACCATGATTAGTGTTTCACTTTGGTTGCTCAGAACATCTGCAACATAAACAATTTTATCTTTTGGTACCCAAAACTGGTTGGGTCCAAGTTTGTTAGTCTTGAAAGGTTTCTTGTCTTTCCTTGATTTTATCATGGGACAAGACAATTTTGAATGACCTTTCTTAGCACAAACAACACATGAAACATAAGAGGAAATAGGTTTCGTTACAGTTACAGTTTCATCAAATCCTATGCCTCTTTTACCATTGTTACTAACTCCATAGATCATAGAAGCATATTTGCTTCTTTCCATACCATTTACGATGAAATCTTGTAAAACTTGTTCATGCATATCAGAATTACATACAGTATTTGATGTTGAACAAATATTACTTTTTAGAGTTAGGTTTTCAGATTTAAGCTCAGCAATATCAGATTTAAGAGTTGCATTTTCTATTTTACATTCTGCATTTTGATTCTTTAAAACATCAATTTCTTTGGTTAGAGTTTTATTTTCTTCCCAAAATGTATTCAGTTTTAAAGACAATTTGTTATTGATATTTAAAATGTCATTCATTGCAGTAATTAAATCAGATCAAGTGAGTTCAGAAAATACCTCTTTCATCTTCTGATGATTCACTTCCAGAATCATATTCTGTATCGGATCCAGAGGCAGCGCTTGTGTGAGCCATCAGAGCCAATTCAGTTACTGATTCACTTCCAAAATCAGCATCAGTGTCGTATCCAGAGGCAGAATGAGTGTGAGCCAATTCTGCTTCTTTTCTTCCAAAGTCGGCATCTGTGTTGGATCCAGAGGCAGAATGAATATGATCCATCAGTACCAATTATGCTTCTTCTGATTTACTTCCAGAGTTGGATCCAGAGGCAGAATGTATGTGGGTGATCAGAGCCAATTTTGCTTCTTCTGATTCACTTCCAGAGTCAGATTCTATGTTGGATCTATAGGCATAAATTATGTGAGCCATCATGGCTAATTCTGCTTCTTCATCTTTAGAAGATTCATCAGAATCATCCCAAGTTGCCATTAGATTCTTCTTCTTGGGTCTGGAGTCTTTCTTCTGATTTTTCCCTTTCTCCAGATTTTTACATTCTGACTTGATGTGCCCAGGTTCATTGCATCCATAGCAAATGATTCTCTTCTTGTCTTTTTCATCCTTTCCTCTATTGGAATGCTTGGAATTCCTATGGGGAAACTTCTCCCTTCTGTTTTGCCACATCTTCAGAATCTTTTTGGTTATGAAGGCAATGTCTTCTGCTTCTGATTTCTGATTCTGGTCCTCAGAATCACTGTCTTCTGATTCTGTTTCTGCTTATGCTTTTAGAACTTTCTTCCGATTGGACTTTAAGGCTAGGGTTTTATTCTTCTTCTTGGGTTCATCTTCTTCCATTTCTATTTCATGTGACTTGAGGGAGCTAATCAATTCCTCCAGCTTCAGAGTGTTCAAGTCCTTTGCTTCCTGAATGGTAATGACCTTTGGTCTCCACTTCGTTGGCAGACTTCTAAGGATTTTCGTCACGTGGTCAGCAGTGGTATAGCTCTTCTTGAGTACTCTTAATCCTGAAACCAGAGTCTGAAATCTGGAAAACATTGTTTCAATGTCTTCATCTTCTTCCATCTTGAACATCTCGTACTTCTTGACTAGAATGTTGGCCTTTGCTTCTTGAACTTGCATGCTGCCTTTGTAAGTCAGAACCAGACTATCATAGATGCTCTTTGCTATTTTGTTGTTTGTGCACTTGTCAAACTCCTTGAATGTGATTGCATTGATCATGAACGTTCTGGATTTGTGATGTAACTTAAACATCTTCTTCTGGTCAACATCAAAATGTTTCTTGGGAATTTTAACACCATCAGCATCTCTTGGAGCAGTATAGTGATCTTCCACCATGTCCCAAAGTTCAGGATCTTGTGAGAAAAAGAAACTCTTCAGCCTGCCCTTCCAGTACTCGAACCGTTCCCCATCAAACATAGGTGGTCTGTTGATGTTTCCTCTAATAGCTTGTTCATTGATTCCAGACATGTTGAACCCGCGGATCTTTCCTCAAACACTGTAAAGTGCTCAGTCTTGAGACCGAGCTCTGATGCCAATTGAAGGTGCAAACACGAGAAGGGGGGTGGAATTGTGTTTGCCAAACTTTGAATCTTTTTGCTGTTTTGTTGAACGTTGATGGGATTTACATGATAAATAAATAAGTAGACTTAGCAGCGGAAAATAACAGCTTAAGAACACAGCAATTTATCCTGGTTCACCATTAACTTGGCTACATCTAGTCCCTTCATCCTGACGGCTTTAATCCTCTAATTCAAAACCTTTGAATTACAACACCTGACCCTCCAAGCCAGTCTTCTCAAACAGCCTGACAACCCCAGACTTTTGAGGAACGAAAACAACACATTGACTCTACAAGTCAAGTCTTCTCCTACCAATCTGACAACCCTAGATTGAAGAAGGAATATGCACCACTATTGGGTTAGATTACAAGGTTTGGAACTCTGCAAATTTTCTTCTGGAAAGCTGATTGCTGGGATGATTCTTGCACACTGTTGTTGCTTATGGAAAGCTGATTATTGCACTTAATTTCTCTCTCGAAAACACTTAGAAAATATTGCTTTTGCGTTCAAGTGATTCTCTCTTTTGAACTCTCAGATTGTGTTTAATATGAAGCTTGAGTTGTTGTATTTTCGATGCTTGATGCTGCTGCCTGAAGCCTCCTTATATAGCTGCAAAATGGGCTTTGTCCAAGCTTAAATTCAAAATAGATCTTGCTCAGATTTCCTTTGAAAATACTGTTGGCCAATCCTGTTTCACTTAAATAAAAATCGTATCTTTTTAACTTCAGATTGCATTTGAAAATTTTGTTGACCAATCTTGTTTCTTTTAATTTCAAACCATATCTTTTTAAGCTTCAGATTGCATTCGAATTTCATCAAGTCTTCAGTGAATTTTTGAATCAATATCTTTTTAATACTTTGATTAAATTTCTATCGAAATTTAATCAAGTCTTCTTCGAATTTTAATCAAGTGTTCACTGATTTTCATCATGATTAAAATATGGACCATATGATCCTCTGATCTCGACCAACTCTGGACCATATAATCCGATCTGTACCAATTCTGTGATCCTCTGATCTCGACCAATTCTGGACCATGTGATCTGATCTATACCAATTCTGTGATCCTCTGATCTCGGCCAACACTGGACCATATGATCTGATCTGTACCATTTTGTGATCTTCTGATCTCGGCCAACACTGGACCATGTGATCTGATCTGTACTAATTTTGTGATCCTCTGATCTCGGCCAACACTGGACCATATGATCTGATCTGTACCATTTTGTGATCTTCTGATCTCGGCCAACACTGGACCATGATACTTTAATCTGAACATTTATCCTCTGATATTGATCTTTTAATCTGGACATTTGTCCTCTGATCTGGATCAAGTCTGGACTGAGTCTGGATTGAATCTGAATTAAGTCTGGACTTAGTCTTATGTTCTGGACAATTATATCTTTTGATATGGAACAAGTCTGGACCAATTTTTATGTTCTGGACCATGCTATCTTCTGTTATGGACCAAGTCTGGACCAAGTCATTTGTTCTGAACCAGTTATCTTCTGGTCTGAACCAAGTTTGGATTAAGTCAAGACTAATTCTTATTCACGACCATGCTATCTTCTGGTCAGGACTAAGTCTGAACCAAGTCTGACTTATGTTTCCTTCTGGTCTGGAACAAGTCTCCCTCTGACAAGCTTCCTTCTGGTCTGGACCAAGTCTCCTTCTGGACTCTGCTTCCTTCTGATCTGGGCCAAGAAAGATATCCTCTGATGATGTTATTTTTCCTTCCCTTTGATGATATCCTCTGATGTTTGCCTTTGATGACATCCTCTGATGTTTGCCTTTGATGACATCCTCTGATGTTTGCCTTTGATGACATCCTCTGATGTTTGCCTTTGATGACATCCTCTGGATCCATCCTCTGGTATCCTTTGGATCCATCCTCTGGTATCCTCTGGATGTATCCTCTGGTGGTGTCATCGTCTGATTCTGCACAGCCTCTACTTTGTTCTTCTAATCAAAATATGATTTACATAAAATACTTTTGTTAACATCAAACTTTGATTGAAAGAACCAACTTGGTTCCAACATTAAGAATCTCAAATGATTTTAGAGGAGATGAACATCTTAAATCGAGAAAATATACAAAGTTAATAACAAACTAATTGACCTCATAATAATAGGAAAAATCTGACTAATCTCTATTAATCCTAATTAACTCTTATTTTGATGTTCTATTTGTGATAATTGCATTTATATTGCGGGCCGGGTTTTATTTATGGAGGTTTAAAACCTCCCCTATGTACATAGTTATTCTTTAGGGATTTTTTTACCTCCCTTATATTGTGAAGTTTTATTATTATTATTATTTAAAATTGAATATATCTTTCAGTTCAACAAAATTTATCTTAAAATTAAATTTGGAATAATTTTCTTATAAAATATATCTATTTTCTAATATTTTACATTTTCATAAGTTATAGTAATTGTAAAATATGTAATGAATTTTGTGGAAGTACTCAAATTTCCATTAAAAATATAAGTTCTAATATACATGTGTTTCAAACACCTATAGTTTATATATTAAATGTGGTAATATAACTTACAGACTTACAGTAGTCTATAGAAGTGTAATACTAAGGAACCTAAAAAAATCTAAAATGGTGTGCACTGGATGACCCTCTTTCTCTAAAGATAAATTAACTCACTTGAAACATCAGTTATCTGTAAATGACAAAAAATAAAATAAAATAAATTAATATTGACTCATTCCTTATAAAAAAAAATATTAATTAATATAGACTTCTACCTTATATAGTTTACATCGATACTTTGTATATTCGTCCATATACATCGATACTTAAACAACAAAATCAATTTCCTAATTCTAAGGTAGTAGCAAACTCCATATATACATGCACCTCACATAAACACATCATCATAACTTTGACAATAAACTAAAAACAATACACCATCAACAAATCTCCTAGTGTCCATATATCCCATGGTAATCATCCATCAGAGCTCTTAAAAGGATAAATGCTCACAAATATATCACACCAGATACTAAACACTGAAATTGTTTTTTTATGAAAAAATAATAGATTTTTAATTGTTTAGCATTTATCTCTCTCATACGTTGTGGAAGAAGTACAAAATACAAAGTTGAACATTTTGGTGCATAAATCATTCTACCCTTGAAGTAATGGTCTAATTTGGCTTTAATTTTTGCTTTTTATTTGCTCATAATTTCCCACTAAACCAACATTATAAGAACATGAGATTGAATTGCTATACCTGAAGCTATATCATGATCTTTCTCAAAAGCCTCATAATTGTCTGAAGTCTCCAAATTATCCATCAAAGGCTGCTTAATTTTCTGCAACAGAATCATTTGCATCACACTTGCTTTACGATGAACTCAAACTGGACTTTCCAATACACGACACAAGCTAAGTCAACACATCCCTCAGAGCTTTCCTTATCAGAACAATCACAAAAATACTTTTCAAACCAATCTAGAACCATCCAAAATAGTTACAAAACTAAACCATCCTACAAGATCATTAATTAAAATAGAAACAATAAAAAAAATATGATACCTAATCACGATTCACGACGACCTGCCTCCAATCCCTGCACAAATAGTAAAATGTTTTTCTTCATAAGACCATGCATTGTTGGATTAAATTTTGTTCCAAGAAATGAGATGTTTCTGTCAAATGTAATTAAAAGTGATTTGTAATTAGTTAGGAAAGTTAGAATGTGGTTAGAAGTTAGTTAAGTTGGTTGTAACAAGTACTGTAACAAAATGTTTGATGAAATATATAAAGGCTGGGCACATTGCTTGCACAACAAGTAATTCAGTAAAACTTGATCTTTTGATTCTTTTCTTTTACCATTCCAATTCCTCTCATTGTAGAATTTGTTCTAACAATTGGTATCAAGAGCTTATGTTCAAATCTAGGGAAACACGAGTGAAAAGTGGGGGATTACAAATTGGGAAACACAAGTGTGAGTGAAATAAAGAAAGAAATCATGAATGGATCAGGGGGTTTTCCATCTAATTTGCCAATTTGTGATGAGAAAAATTGGAGAGATGGTCTGCATCAATGAGATAATTACTAGGAGCTCAAAAAGTGTTTGAGATTTTCCAAGAAGGCTATGAACAACTAGGTCCCAATCCAACAGAAGGCATAAGGCAACATTCAAAGATTCCAAGAAAAGAGATTGCAAGGCATTGTTCTACATCCAGAAGAGTGTGGATTCGAATAATTATGAGAGGATTTCAAAGGCATCTACATCAAAGGAGACATGAGATATCTTGGTTAAGTACTATACGGGCAGGGAAAAAGCCAAGAAAGTAAAACTCCAAATGCTAAGAAGGAAATATGAATTGTTGCAAATGAAAGAAGATGAAAAGGTGGCCGATTATTTCAATCGTGTGCATGTTATTAAAAATAAAACGAGAACTAATGGTGAATTGATAACTAATGTGGTAGTTATTGAAAAGATTCTAAGGACCTTAACACAAAGGTATGGTCATATTGTAGTGGCTATTGAAGAGTCAAAAGACCTTGATATGATGAAGGTGGAGGATTTGCAAGGATCCTTAGAAGCTCATGAACTGAGAGTAAGAGAAAGGTGTGCAACAAATTCAGCAACTTAAGTGCAGGCACTGCAGGCTCAAGCTAGCAAGAAAACTAGTCAAGATGAAGTGAAACACAAGAAAGGAAAGGGAAAACCCAAGTGGTATAAGAAGCATGACTCAGATGAAGGGGTTGGAAACTCAAGAAACCAGAACAACAATGATAATCACAACAAGAAATCAAATGGTAAGAAGAAGTTTAACAAAAAGGGGATTCAATGTTATAATTGTAAAAAATGGGAGCACTTTGCAGATGAATGCAGGTCTTAGAAGGTACAAATAGATGATGATGAGGCTCAAATGGCAGCTGAAGACTCAAGGTCAGATGATGTATTGTTAATAGCTACCACAAATTTAGATGATGACTGCCCAGAATTGTGGTATCTTGACACAGACTGCTCTAATCATATGACTGGACATAAGGAGTGGTTTGTAAGCATTGATGAAAGAGTGAACATAGAGATTAAATTTGCAGACAATAGCTCAGTGATTGTTAAGGGAGTGGACAAGGTGCTGATTCAGAGAAGGGATGGTAAACAATCTTTCATATTTCATATTTGATGTCATGTATGTGCCAAACAGAAAGAATAATCTGCTGAGCCTTGGACAACTACTTGAAAATGGATACTCAATGAAGATGGAGCATGGTGAAATAAAGATGTTTGATAGCACAAAAAGACTGATCTTGAAGGCACCACTCTCAAAGAACAAAACCTTCAAGATTGAAATACAAATAAGTGAGAACCAGTGCTTTAATGCTGCAATTAGAGGTGAAAGCTGGTTATGGCATCAAAGGTTTGGTCACTTGAATTTTAGGAGTCTTCAAATGTTGCAGGGCAAAGATATGGTGCAGGCAGATCCAGAAATCCAGATACCAAAGGAGATATATGAAGAATGGTGTCAGACCAAGAAACATAGGAATTCATTCAAATTTGAAGTGCCAACAAAATCCTTGAAGAAGATGGAGGTAATTTTTTTCTGATGTTTATGGTCCTTTGGAGAAATGTCAATAGGAGGAAACAATTATTTTGTATCATTCATTGATGATTTCACAACGAAAATTTGGATATATCTACTTAAAAGGAAAAGTGAAGTACTTGATGCATTCAAAAACTTCAAGCTGATGGCAAAAAGTAAAGTGGCTGCAATCTTATAGTGATTAGGACAGATGGAGGGGGTGAATACAAATCTCATGAATTTCATGAATTTTGTCAAAAAGAAGGGTTGATACAAGAAGTGACTGCACCCTACACACCACAGCACAATAGAGCTGTTGAAAGAAGAAACATAACTATCTTAAATATGGTAAGGAGTATGCTAAAGGGAAAAAAAATGCCTCACAAACTTTGGGGAGAAGTAGTGTCCACTGCTGTTTACATACTGAACAAATGTCCAACCAAAAGACTTGACACTAGAACACTAGAAGAAGCCTGGATTGGAAGGAGGCCAAATGTGAGTCATTTAAGAGTATTTGGCTCACTATGTTTCAGACATGTGCTTGTCCAAAACAAAAGAAAGTTGGATGTTAGAGATAAACATATGGTACTGTTGGGGTATGACTCAACTGGGGCTTATAAGCTTTATGACACAAACAAAGAAAAGGTACTAATCAGCAGGGACATGCTGGTAGATGAATCTAAAAGTTGAGACTGGAAAATAAGTGCAGCAAACTCAAGCAGAACAGCCAGCTCAATCAGTGCAGCTAGCTTAAGCAATGCAGTAGTAGTGGAACTGGATGATGATCAACAAACAGGAACAATAGTACAACCAGCTCCTGAACCAATGAGAAGATTTGAAAGAACTAGACAACCTTCAGTAAGGTTAGATCAATTTGAAGTAAAATTTGACTCAACAATCAATGTAGATAGAGAATTGATACATATGGCATCAAAGCCTATTGTTGGAACCACGTTGGTTCTAAGTACTTAGGATTTTGATGTTTACAAAAGCACTCCATGTAATCTTATTTTGAACCTTGAATTATTAAATCAAATGTCACAAGAAGTTGAAGATTGCAGAAGCAGAAAATGCATTCTGGAATTACCAGAGGTTACACCAGGATGTGAAAACACTACCAGAGGATATCTTTGCTGGCCCAGATCAGAAGGAAGCAAAGTCAGAAGGAGACCTGGACCAGACCAAAAGGAAGCCTGCCATAGGGAGAGTTTTTCCAGACCAGAAGGAATCAAATGTCAGATTTATTCCAGAAGTTATTCTGACCAGAAGATGGCCTGGCAGTGAAATATAAACAATCCAGACTTGTTCCAGACTTAATTAGAGGATGAATTAATGGGTCCAGAACAAAGGAATTAATCCATATTTGACCCAGACCAGAAGATAGCATGGTTCAGGGTATGAAACTAAGTCCAGACCAGAAGAAATGATTTCCAGAATTGATCCAGACCTGATCCAAAATCAAAGGTAAAATGTCCAGACTGAAATATTACTTGTCCAAATTTAATTTCAGTTTAATCCAGACCAAGCCCAGAATTGGTCCAGATCAGAGGGAAGATTTTCAGATCAATGGTTCAGATTTAATTATTTGGCCCAGTGTTGGCCGAGATCAGAAGATCAGACCATGGCCCAGTGTTGGCCGAAATCAGAAGGTCAAAATGAGTGGACCAGCAGTGGCCGAGATTAGAGGATCACAGCAGATCAGTTTGCTGGACCAGGATGGCCGAGATCAGAAGATCAGAAGGTTAGGAAGTGTGGTCCAGGGATGGCCGAAATCAGAGGATCACAACATATCAATTAGTATGGTCCAGATGTGGACTAGCGCAGGAAGATCAAATGGTCCAGATTTAATCATGAGGATTAACGGTGGAGATTTTAATTTATTTTGATCAAAGTATTAAAAAGATTTGTTACAAAAATAAATTGAAGTATTGTGGAACTCAGGAGCTGTTGGCGGGAAGGAACTAAAGACTTGATTGGCCAGTTAGTTTGAAAGAAAATCTGAAGCTTAATAAAAGATATGTTTTTTATTTAAATAAAGCCCAATTGGTCAAGTTATTTTTGCAAGAGAATCCAGCAAGATTCAGCTCGAAATTAAGCTTGGAAGAGGCCCAAATCTGCATCTATAAAAGGAGGCTCAAGGCAGAATACTTAGCATCGAAAATCACAAAAGAGTCATACACTTCCAAAGCAACCACTCTAAAATTTTCATATAAGTCAATTGTGAGTTTCAGCTTTCAAGAAGCAAGTACTCGGTTATTTTCTTTCCACTGTGGCAAATCTATGTTGTTGAAGTAGAGTCTACAATCTGAGGGAGTCAGTAGAGGTAGCAGGTTACTTGGCAATTAGATAGGGTTGTATCTAAGTTGTTGAAGTAGAGTCTACAAACTGAGGGATTCAGAAAGGGTAGCAAGGTACTTAGCAATTAGATTCATAGTGTTGTGAATTCTTCTACAATCTGGGGTGTTAGATTGGCTGAAGAACAGGAGTTGTTTTTCCTCAAAGAAGTCTAGGATTGTTAGACTATTTGAGAAGACTGACTTGGAGGGTCAGTAGCAAGGTTGTAATTCAAGGTTGAATTAGTGAAATCCTTCAAGGCGAAGGGACTGGACGTAGCCTCGTTAACGGTGAACCAGTATAAAATCTGTGAGTTTTTATTTTTATTTTTATCCGCTGCTAACTCTGTTTTAATTATACATCAAGTTTTGTTTTGAAAGTATTAAAACAGGAAAAGTATTCAAGTTAAGTCAAACACAATTCAACCCCCCTTCTCGTGTTTGCACCTTCAATTGGCATCAGAGCTCGGTCTCAAGGTTGAGCACTTAACCGTGTTTGAGGAAAGGTCCAAGGGGCTCAATATGGCAGAAGAATTGGGAAACAACATCAACAGACCACCACTGTTTGATGGAGAAAGGTTTGAGTATTGGAAGGACAAAATGAGAAGCTTTTTCATATCTCAAGATCCTGAACTATGGAAGATGATAGTCATAGGATACACTGCACCTACTGATCTAGTAGATCCAACTAAGAAATTGGATATGTTTGATATGAAACCAAATCAGATCAGATTACATAGACTTCATCACATGTCCAGAACCATGATGGTCAGTGCAATCACATTCAAGGAATTTGATAGATGCACAAATAAAGAAACATCAAAGAGTATATTTGATAGTCTGGTTCTGACCTATGAAGGAACCAAGCAGGTTCAACAAACAAAGGCTAACATATTGGTCAGAAAGTATGAGCTGTTCAAGATGGAAGAGGATGAAGACATTGAGACAATGTTCTGCAGGTTCCAGACTTTGGTATCAGGACTGAAAGTATTAAACAAAAGCTATACCACTGAAGATCATGTATGGAAAATTCTGAGAAGTCTTCCAAAAAGGTGGAGACCAAAGGTTACTGCAATTCAGGAAGCTAAGGATCTGAGTACCTTGAGGCTGGAAGATCTAATCAGCACACTTAGGTGTCATGAAATAGAACTGGAAGAAGATGAACCTAAGAAGAAGAAAAATCTGGCTCTGAAATTGAAACAGAAGAAAGCTGCAAAGGCAGAATCAGAATCAGAGGATAGTGAGAGTGATTGTGATGATATGGCATACTTAACCAAAAAGATGGTTAAGATATGGGAAAACAGGAAGAAAAGAAACTTCAGAAAGAAACATAACAGCAAGGATAAGGAAGAATCTGACATAAAGAATATTGTTTGTTATGGATGCAATAAACCTGGACATATCAAGTCAGAATGTCCTAATCTGGAAAAAGGCAAACAGCATAAGAAAAGTTCCAGATACAGAAAGAAAGGTCTGATGGCTGCCTGGGATGTATCAGAATTAGAGGAAGAATCTTCTGATGAAGAAGAGGCAGAAACAGCAAAGATGGCTCACATCAGGTCTGCTTCTGGTCTTCATAAAAACATGAATTCCAGAGGGAAAACAGGCAGAAGGAAGAGTGATAGAAGCAATCACTCAAGCAAGTCTGGAAGCACATCAGAGGAAACAATTCTGTCTCTGATGGCTCATACAAATTCAGGTTCTGAATACTGCTCTGAAACAGAATCAGAAGATGAAGACAGTGAGGTATTTTCTGATCTTTCTAAACCTGAATTAATTGATACTTTAAAAGACTTGTTAAATGCAAATAATAAGATGTCTTTAAAACTGAAAACTCTTAGGGAAGATACGAAAAATCTGACCAAAGAAGTCCAAGTTTTAAAGAATCAAAATTCTGAGTATGCAACTGAAAACAAGGATTTTAACACTAAAGTTGCAAGACTCAAATCTGAAAACCAAACTCTCAAAAGCAATGTTTGTTCCACTTCCAAAACTGTTTGTGAATCTGATATGCATGAACAATTTTTTCAAAACTTTATTTCTAATGGAATGGAAAGAAGTAAATATGCATATATGATTTATGGAAACAGTAACACTGGAAAGAGAGGTCTTGGTTTTACAGAAACGATTACTGAAAGTAAAGCTGTTCATTCTAATGTTTTATGCATTGTTTGTGCTAAGAAAGGTCACTCTGAACTATCTTGTGCAATGGTAAAATCTGAACAAGATCAGAGAGCTGTTAAAACTAACAAACCTGGACCCAATCAGCTCTGGGTACCAAAAGATCAAATTGTCTATGTTGCAGATATTCTGAGCAACCGGAAGGAGACACCAACAATGGTGCATGGACAATGGATGTTGGAACCGCACAAGCAGAAGAAGGTTTATGTTCCAATATCTACCAAACCGAAGCCAAGTGACTCTGGTAGAAGAAGAACTGGTCAACACAATCAGAACCAGAACCAGAATCATAGGAGGAACAGGAAATATCAAAGATATCACACGAATCAGAACAAGAACTAGAACCAGAATCAGAACTGGAACTAGTATCAGAGGAACAGAAACTGGAACCAGAACCAGAACTGGAACTAGTATAAGAAGCACAGGAACTGGAACCAGAATCAGAATCAGTACTAGAACCTGAACAGGTATCAGTATCAAAGGTTTAGGTATGATCATCAGAATTACTCTAATTATTAGAATCAGTATAATTACCAGAATCACCATGAGTTCCAGAATCACCAGAGGAACATGGTGTATCAGCCAAAGCAGAAAGAGAAGAATCAGAATCAGGAGAGTTCTTCAAACACTCCAGTGAGATTCATCAATACTACAAACCTGGAAGTGAATTCAAATCCCCTCATCCAAACCATGTAATCACAGAACATACAGATTAGGAATATGAAAATCAGAAGCAAGAGGATTTTCAGAGTAAAACTGAAACTGTTGACACAGAGGTTACATCTTGCTGTAAATACTATTATTATTTAATATTTATGTTTACTGTTATAACAAGAAGCTTGATCTTAAAAAATCAAAGCTAGATAAGTATTTTGCAGGTTTTCAAACTGTCAAAGGAACCAGGTAATTCACACGAATTGAACACCTCAGCAGAAACAACATTCCAGTGGTTTCAAAAACAAGCAGAAACCACCAGAAGCAGAATTAATGGTTTGGCTGTATTGAGTTCATTGTAAAATTAATTGATTTATATTATGTTATATGACAAACTGCTTGATCTTGACAAAACAAAGCAAGATAAAGATAGTGCAGGTTCACCAAAACCAAAGGGAGCAGAAGCAGAAGCAGAAGAAACAGAAGTACTTGGAAAGGTAGAGAATACAAGCAAGTCAGCAACACATGACAAATCTTCAAAAGATAAATCTGATCAAGTCAGAAACAGCCAAGATAAGTCAGAAGAGAAATCTGGATATTTACCAGAATCTGAAGCTATTACAGATTCACTAGAACCAGAAGCTGATTTATCAGAATCAGAAGCTGTTACAGATCTTCCAGAACCAGAAGCTGATGCAAACCAACCAATGTTGATGAAGCCTTGGCAGAGGAAGGTTGGATACTTGCAATGCAAGAAGAGATGAATGAATTCCAAAGGAATGATGTTTGGGATCTGGTATCCAGACCAAACAAAAACATTATTGGAACCAAGTAGGTGTTCAGAAACAAATTCAATGAAAAGGGTGAAGTTGTAGCTCAAGGATACAGTCAACAGAAAGGTATAGATTACACTGAGACCTTTGTTCCAGTGGCCAGGTTAGAAGCAATTAGAATTCTTTTATCATTTGCTGCTAATCATGATATAATGTTGTATCAAATGGATGTTAAAAGTGCATTTTTAAATGGCTATATAAGTGAGGAAGTCTATGTCAAACAGCCCCCTGGATTTGAAGACTCTGATTTTCCAGACCATGTTTTTAAACTTAAAAAGTCTGTATATGGTTTAAAACAAGCACCAAGGGCATGGTATGACAGACTTAGTAACTTTCTGCTTAAGAATGAATTTAATAGAGGCCAGATAGATAATACACTATTTAGGAAATCCATTAAAAATGATATTCTGATTATCCAAGTCTATGTTGATGATATCATATTTGGATCCACTAATGGCACTTTGTGCAAAGAGTTTTCTGACCTAATGCAGAAGGAGTTCCAAATGAGCATGATGGGAGAACTTAAGTTCTTCCTAGGAATTCAGATTCATCAAGGTAAATCAGGTATACTCATTCACCAATCTAAATACACCAAAGAACTTCTCAAAGAGTTCAAGATGAGTAACTGTAAGCCTATGACCACCCCCATGCACCCAACCTGCTCACTTGAGAAAGATGAAACCAGCCAAAAGGTAGACTAGAAAACATACAGAGGTATGATTGGATCTCTTCTTTATTTAACTGCTTCTAGATCTGACATCTTGGTTAGTGTTTGTGTCTGTGCCCGATTTCATGCTGACCCTAGGGAATCCCATTTAACTGCTGTCAAACGAATTCTGAGATATCTTAAAGCAACCACCAACCTTACTTTGTTATACAAGAAAAGCCCTACCTACAAACTTAGAGCTTTTTGTGATTCCGACTATGCTGGAGACAAGCAGGAAAGGAAAAGTACAAGTGGCAACTGCACTTTCTTAGGTGATAATTTGATCTCTTGGTCAAGCAAAAGACAAAACACTATTGCCATGTCAACAGCTGAAGCTGAGTATATATCAGCAGCAGGATGCAGTTCACAGTTACTCTGGATAAAACATCAACTTGAAGATTACAACATCTTTGAAACCAATATCCCTTTGTTCTGTGATAACACTTCAGCCATAAACCTGACCAAGAACCCTATCTTACACTCTAGAGCCAAACACATTGAAATAAAACACCATTTCATTAGGGACCATGTTCAAAAAGGGACTTTAAGCATCCAGTTTGTGGACACTGATCATCAATGGGCTGACATCTTCACCAAAGCATTACCAGAAGATAGGTTCGAGTTCATCAAGAAGCATCTCAGCATTACCTCCATATCTGACTAGCTCAAGTAGTCATCTTAGGAGTTTGTAAATTTCTTGTAATTTTATTTTTTGTCTTTTATTTTCTGTTTTACTTTCTGTAATTTGTAAAGAGAAAAACAAAAAATACAAAAATAGTAGGACCTCTTTTTGGCTGATGACAAAAAGGGGGAGAGAGAGAAAAAGGAGAAATAAGTAGAAATGGAGAGATAAAAAGAAAGGAGGAGCGAAAAAGAAAGAGATGAAAAGGGAAGGAGTTGAAAAGGAGAAGAATCAGGGAGAGACAAAATGAAAGAGTGAAAAAGAAGAAGTTGAAAAGGAGAGGAATCAGGGAGAGAGAAAAAGAAAGAGTGAAAAGAGAAGGAGTTGAAAAGGAGAGGAAATATGAAGAGAGAAAAAGAAAGAGAGAATAAAGAAGGAGTTGAAAAGGAGAGGAGAAGAGAAGAAAAGAAAGAGTGAAAAGAGAAGGAGTTGAAAAGAAGAAGAAAAAGTTAGTATCAGACTTAGGGGGAGAGATTGGTCTGAGGGGCAGTAATTCAAGTCTTCGAGTTATAAACTAGCAAAATAAGTTAAGGTTTTGTCATCATCAAAAAGGGGGAGATTGTTGGAACCAAGTTGGTTCTAAGTACCTAGGATTTTGATGTTTACAAAAGCACTCCATGTAATCTTATTTTGAACCTTGAATTATTAAATCAAATGTCACAAGAAGTTGAAGATTGCAGAAGCAGAAAATGCATTCTGGAATTACCAGAGGATACACCAGGATGTGAAAACACTACCAGAGGATATCTTTGCTGGCCCAGATCAGAAGGAAGCAAAGTCAGAAGGAGACCTGGACCAGACCAGAAGGAAGCCTGCCATAGGGAGAGTTTTTCCAGACCAGAAGGAATCAAATGTCTGATTTATTCCAGAAGTTATTCTGACCAGAAGATGGCCTGGCAGTGAAATGATAAACAATCCAGACTTGTTCCAGACTTAATCAGAGGATGAATTAATGGGTCCAGAACAAAGGAATTAATCCATATTTGACCCAGACCAGAAGATAGCATGGTTCAGGGTATGAAACTAAGTCCAGACCAGAAGAAATGATTTCCAGAATTGATCCAGACCTGATCCAAAATCAAAGGTAAAATGTCCAGACTGAAATATTACTTGTCCAGATTTAATTTTAGTTTAATCCAGACCAAGTCCAGAATTGGTCCAGATCAGAGGGAAGATTTTAAGATCAATGGTTCAGATTTAATTATTTGGCCCAGTGTTGGCCGAGATCAGAAGATCAGACCATGGCACAGTGTTGGCCGAAATCAGAAGGTCAAAATGAGTGGACCAGCAGTGGTCGAGATCAGAGGATCACAGCAGATCCGTTTGCTGGACCAGGATGGCCGATATCAGAAGATCAGAAGGTTAGGAAGTGTGGTCCAGGGATGGCCGAAATTAGAGGATCACAACATATCAATTAGTATGGTCAAGATAAGGACTAGCACAGGAAGATCAAATGGTCCAGATTTAATCATGAGGATTAACGGTGGAGATTTTAATTTATTTTGATCAAAGTATTAAAAAGATTTGTTACAAAAATAAATTGAAGTATTGTGGAACTCAGGAGCTGTTGGCGGGAAGGAACTAAAGACTTGATTGGCCAGTTAGTTTGAAAGAAAATTTAAAGCTTAATAAAAGATATGTTTTTTATTTAAATAAAGCCCAATTGGTCAAGTTATTTTTGCAAGCGAATCCAGCAAGTTTCAGCTCGAAATTAAGCTTGGAAGAGGCCCAAATCTGCATCTATAAAAGGAGGCTCAAGGCAGAATACTTAGCATCAAAAATCACAAAAGAGTCATACACTTCCAAAGCAACCACTCTCAAATTTTCATATAAGTCAATTGTGAGTTTCAGCTCTCAAGAAGCAAGTACTCGGTTATTTTCTTTCCACTATGGCAAATCTAAGTTGTTGAAGTAGAGTCTACCATCTGAGGGAGTCAGTAGAGGTACCAGGTTACTTGGCAATTAGATAGGGTTGTATCTAAGTTGTTGAAGTAAAGTCTACAAACTGAGGGATTCAGAAAGGGTAGCAAGGTACTTAGCAATTAGATTCATAGTGTTGTGAATTCTTCTACAATCTGGGGTGTCAGATTGGCTGAAGAACAGGAGTTGTTTTTCCTCAAAGAAGTATAGGATTGTTAGACTATTTGAGAAGACTGACTTGGAGGGTCAGTAGCAAGGTTGTAATTCAAGGTTGAATTAGTGAAATCCTTCAAGGCGAAGGGACTAGACGTAGCCTCGTTATCGGTGAACCAGTATAAAATCTGTGAGTTTTTATTTTTATTTTTATCCGCTGCTAACTCTGTTTTAATTATACATCAAGTTTTGTTTTGAAAGTATTAAAACAGGAAAAGTATTCAAGTTAAGTCAAACACAATTCAACCCCCCTTCTCGTGTTTGCACCTTCACCTATGACACCCCACTACATGGCAGCAAAAAGAATTTTGAGATACATCAAAGAAACTAGTGAATTTGGACGGCTATATCCAAGAGTTTCACATGAAAATGAAGCTGGCTTGACTGGATTTACTGATGCAGACTGGTGTTGTAACACCCCGAGTTTAAAACACAACGCGAGTGTATTTTTTTTTCTTTTTAAAATAAATAAAAGGAATTTTCTTTTTCAAAATTATTAATTCAAAAGAATCAAAATCAATTCAAATTAAAAGTTGTTCGATGTCGTGATCCAAAATAGAGAAGTAATTAAATAATTACATCACGATTAATCAAGTAAATTATTTTTGGGAATTTAATTCTTCAAAACATAACCAAATAAAGATACATCCAACAGTTTTATCCTGGACCCACCAAAATATTATCAGAGTGCGGAAAATATTAGCGGAAAAGTTATACAATAATTCCCAAAATAACCAATTACATTTCCCAAACTCAAGACCTTATACAAATGTGTAGTCTGATCATGCACTAAGCTACAGTAGCAAGTAATTTCCACCGCATCCTCCACAAGTCTCATCTTCACCCCAGTTGTCCGTCTCTCTACGTTGTCCACGAGTACTTCGTGCGTGAAAAATCAGGGGAAACTAACGACGTCTCCGTCGTTAGTGTAACCGTCGGTTGGATGGGTTTGGGTATCATCTGAGGGCAAAACCCAATTTTCCAGAATAATAGTAAAGGGTCACCGACCAAAATTAACAAATACCACATAGCATTTATGTCAATAATAACAAGCATATTCATGGCATGTTATGTAACAATGATGATAAATAAGGATGCTCATTTTGAAATTTCATGACATGTATGCCTTTTCAAACAGCAACCAATTTTAATTAAAAATCAAATTGTAAGTACAAAAATCAATTCAGCAATCACACCAATTCACCAAAAATTTCAGATTTCACAAAGTACTTACACACGTCGATTTTCACCCGTCAACATCATATCCACTCATAATTCACCGGTCAACCACCCCAGTGCAATATGTATATGCTCATGTACTTAACTTCTTGGAATTACCAAGGTGCGGTCGCTCACAGACCATCACAATTTATATATATTTGACTTTAATGGCCAGCATGACCATGGTGCAATTGCTCACAGATCAACACCAGTGCAGTCGCTCAACAGACCACCACTCGTGCAGTCGCTCAATAGACCAGCACGTTTTACATATACCAAGGTACAGTCGCTCACAGACTAGTACCAGTGCAGTCGCTCAACAGACTAGCACGTTTTACGAATTTGAATGGACCACCACGAACACGTGGCCATTCTGTAGCCCAGATAGAATGGACCACCACGAACACGCGGCCACTCTGAACCCGGATAAAATGGACCACCACGGACACGCGACCACTCTACAACCCATCACGGATACTACTTTCACGTGTATTAGCCTCTCACAGGCCATATACCCAGAAGTTAAATCCTCGCACGGATAGAATGGACCACCACGAACACGCGGCCATTCCGTAGCCCACTACGGTGGTTACTACTTAACTTCGTGGACCATCACAGTTACCGCATTACTCTGTGGCCCATCGCGGTCACCACCTGACTATGCAATGCATGGACATGCAATGTTTTCTATGCACTGAAAATAATATGCAACATCAACAAATTTCAGCCTTTCCATCATTTCCCCAAAATCACCTCAACAAAAATATTCAAGCACCACATCATTACAACTTCACACTATCTCAAAACCCCATTTTAATTCATCACATGTCTTCCCAATGTTTTCCCCAACTCTTAAAGTTTATAAACACATGTTTAAAACTGAGTTTTCTGGAAAATTCGAATCTGTATTCAAATACAGCTTCCTTGTATACGAATACAGAAGCTAAAACAGTGCAGAATCAACACTCTGTATTCGAATACAGCTTCCTTGTATTCGAATACAGAGGCTACAACAGTGTAAACTCAGCATTTTTCACAGCATCAATAAAGAACTCCAGAACCTCATCATCACCACCCCAAACCATCTCAAAAACACCATTTTAATTCATCACCAACCTTCCCAATGTTTTCCCAACTCTTTAAGTTCATAAACCATTGTTTAAAACTGAAATTTTTGAAAAACAAGCAAGCTGTATTCGAATACGGCTCCCTTGTATTTGAATACAAAGGGAAAAATAGTGAAAAATCAACATTCTGTATTCGAATTCGAGGCTATCGTAGTCGAATACAGATGCGAATACAGTGGCAAAAATTACAGTCCCGTATTCGAATACGACAGGGTCGTAGCCGAATACATAGGCTAAGTCAGAAGCAAAAATCCTTCATCTGTATTCGAATACAGAGGCCCGTATTCGAATACAAGTTCGAAAATTTGAGTAAAACAAAAGCTTGGCAGGCTGTATTCGAATACACTCATGCCGTATTCGAATACACCTTCGAATTCAGTGAAATTTCACAGAAAACTTCAACACGTTTTCAAATTCTTTTCTTTGAAAAACCAACACAACACCAAAATGAAATCACCATTCTTTTGAAACCCCAAAACTCTAAACATTTTTCATCAACAACAGATTTTCCAGAAAACACTTCCACCATTTTAAATCCTTTTCTTTTTAAACCATCATCATCACCAGACTATGTCACCATAACAGAAACAGAATCACCAACACCAGAACAACATCACAATTTTGCTTAAATCACCCAAAACAGAATGTCAAACTCAAAAACAGAACATGCATTTCCAAACATTTGCATTTTGAGCATTCCCAAAACAACATGCAAAATATTTTCCAGTATTCTTTCACAGCCAAAACAACATGCAAAGGATTTTCCAGCTTTCCCACACAAACATAACAACATTGATGTATTCAGTCAAAACAGCAAACATCACATATCATCAAACCTCGACAGAATGCATTTTTCATCCTTCAAAACGATATGCAAAACAGTTTTTCTTCAAAAACAATAATGAAACATTATTAATGCTGTAACAGTATGCATTTACAGCCCTAATGCAATCTAGAAAGTGGAAGGTGCCCCTTACCCCTGTTACGTTTCTGCCCCCGTTCACGTTTCTGCGTCAAAAAAATCGGCGAAGTTTCCGTTTGCGTTTGCCGCTACCAAAGTGGGTTCTCTGGCTCCGTAATGGGGAGAGGAACAACTTTTGTTCTTGGTGCTTGGTGGTTTGGTGCTTGGATTTCCAAGTAATCTCACTTTTGAGGAACTCCTTTTTTTTTTTGAACGGGAAACAGAAATCAGAATGGGAGGTAGAAGGAGAACGTTACTGTTACATGCTGTCTGGAGGAGGAAGTGTTTTCTGTCTTTGCTCTTCCTTCTCACTCCTATATATAGGCATATATGGGTGCCACCACATCAAAAATAATACTATAATATTGCTAGACCCTCCAGCACTTAACTGGTTTTGTCGCAATTAGCTGATAACCTCTTAATTAACTGTCCGATAATTTAATTACTCGTAATTAAATTAATTTAGTCTTCATCCAATAATTTTAATTCATATTCCAAAAATAAATATTTATATATATATATATATATATATATATATTCACACAAAACATACATATATTAAATATTTTACAGATATCCCCAAAATATACTTAATATTAAATCGATAATTTAATTTTTAAATTTAAGGGTCTTACAGGTGTGGAGCTAAAGATGATAGGAAGAGCACTATGGGCTTAGTGTTTATGATCAATGATTCACCAATCTCATGGTGTTCAAGGAAGTAAAGCATAGTAGCATTGTGGCTGGCAGAATATGTGGCTGCATCAATGGGAGCTTGCTAAACTCTCTGTGGCTGGCAGAATTGATGCTGGAACTAGGGCTGAGAATCAATGCAACAATGATGATGAAGATAGACAACAAATCGTCAATAAATCTAGCAAAACATCCAAGTGCTTATGGAAGAAGCAAGCACATAGAAATAAGGTTTCATTTCCTAAGAGATCAGGTGATGAAAGGCAAGATAGAGCTAGAACATTGTAGTACCAATAATCAAAAGGATGACATCCTAACTAAAAGCTTGAAAAGGGTGAGGAACAAACTTGGATTGACATCAATTAAATCACTTTGAATTAGATGACATATTAAATGTAATTGAAAGTGATTTGTAATTAGTTAGGAAAGTTAGAATATGGTTAGAAGTTAATTAAATTTGTTGTAACAAATACTGTAGCAAACTATTTGATGAAATATATGAAGGCTAGACAAATTGCTTGCATGACAAGTAATTCAGTAAAACTTGATCTTTT
The DNA here is from genome assembly GCA_037974295.1 of Cicer cuneatum. Classification (NCBI taxonomy): domain Eukaryota; kingdom Viridiplantae; phylum Streptophyta; class Magnoliopsida; order Fabales; family Fabaceae; genus Cicer; species Cicer cuneatum. The sequence goes on along the minus strand of JBBPBO010000001.1, from coordinate 28,595,403 downwards.
TATTCTTTTCTTTTACCATTCCAATTCCTCTCATCCTAGAATATGTGTTCTAACAGTTTCGTGGTCACATATCTCAAACACTTTTTTTTTTAAATAAAGCAATTCTTTCAACTCATTATCCTTCTCTTGCTTGTCCTTTTTAATACTATCATGTTTTTGCGTGCAATATAGTGAGGATGGTCAGGGGTAGATCCACTGAATAAGCAACAAACATTTTTAAGATATAAAATTTTGTACAAGAGTTATAATTTGTAAAAGTTATGTATTTCGAAATTATTTAAATATTATAATTATGTATTTTGTAAGAGTTTTACCGGAGGAAATTTTTATGATTCCCTATTTCCAAAAGATTTAATACAATCAAGTAAAACACCTAAAGCACCTAAAGCACAACTAGGCCAAGGTCAGAGTTTTTTTTTGTTAATGTGTGTGTGTAAGAGTTTTTTTTTTTGAATAATCTGATATATAGACAAAAACACCTAAAGCACAACTAGGCCAAGGTCAGATGCAATAATCGGGGTCAAAGAAGGTGAATATTCTTCAATCCAAACCTCTTCAATAGCCTTAAGACCTAATTTTACTAAATGGTGAGCATCACCATTTCTTGTTCCACATGTATGAGAAAAAGAAATACACCTAAAACGTGACATCAAACTCGACCAATTTTGAATAATACTTTGCACACGCCAAGATAAATTCTTCTTTTTCCAAAGCCCATTCACCAAATTTAAGCAATCACTTTCTACTTCACAATCCCAACAACAAATCAGTAGTTGCAAATCCTAGTTTATAAAAAAAATGAAAATTTGGAAAATATTTAGCCTTGATGCAATGAGCCAGAAAAGAGTCATGCTTCTGGATAAGTGTCCATATAGGAATGGCAATGGGTAGGGTAGTATAGTACCCTCGTCTCCATACCCGCAGTTTAAAAAAATACGTGCCCGTACCTTCGTGGGTATCAACTTTAATACCCGTACCTTTGCCCTTTGGGTACTTAAGTGCCCGTACCCATACCCATTACCCTCACTTTAATAAAAATATATTGATAAATAATTTGTGATTAAATTTAAAAAAATTCTCAAATATTTTAAATCCAAAATCATAAGTATTAGAAACCAAAATATTGTCTAATTTCAAAACTTCCAAAATATATCATGATTCAACATTAGTACATTACTACAATAAATATAAAAAATAATAATATTTTATGAAGTTGCAAGTCCTTGGACAATATTCTCTGAGATCTGTAAAAAAATTGATATTTGTATTATATTACTGATTTATAATTATAAAGTCACGATTAATAATATAAAAAACTCTTAAATATAAAATCACAATTATTTACCTCTTCATCATAATCAAATATGTGTATGGGGACTAAAATTTATTTTTCAATTTTTTTTAATTATTAAAAATGTATTTTTTTCTATTAAGGGCCCAATTTTTAAGATTAGAACAAGACATCCAAAATCTATTACTATTTACTAACATATTTTCGTGATGATTTACTTATATGTTTATTTTTCAGGAGGATCCAAAAATTATGAAATGAATGACCTAAATTCGTTGATTTGTTTGGAATAAAAAGGAGAGGTAGAGAGACATGAGATAGTAGAGAGTGAGAGAAATAGTAGATAGAGATTGAAATGGGAGATAGAGATGCATAAGATAGTAGAGAGACATATGTGTATTTAGAAAAATCATATATTTAAAAAATATTTTTTCAAACAAACATGTTTTCTTGAAAATTATTTTTACGTCATTTATGGTAATTTTTTAGTTTAAAAAAATTATTTTTATAAAATTGTATACAAACATGTTAAAAATTATTGTACAAAAAAAATCATTTTAATAATAGTAAACAAACGAGAGTTAAAAAATCATATTTTAAAAAATCTCTAAAAAATAATCTCTAAATTATTTAAAACAAAAATCATTTTTATTTAAACTCAAACAAACTTACATACTAATAATAATAATAATAATAATAATAATAATAATAATAATAATAATAATAATAATAATAATAATAATAATAATAATTAAAATAATAATAATAATAACAATAATATTATATGTGTGGGGCGGGGCAGGGTGGGTATTATAGTACTCATACCCGCATCCATACCCCCGTTCAATTTTGCGGTAATTACTCGTTTCCATACCCATACCTATTATGCAGGTTTTTACCCTACCATTACGGGTTTTTTCTGCGGGTATCCACTGGGTTTGGGTCTAATTGCCATCTCCATCCTTGTTTAGCCAACAAAGCCACATTAAAATCTTTAAAATTATAAAAGCTATCACCTTCATCTTGCTTTGATTTTCAGATAACCATCCAATGCTTCCAATGAATCTTCTTTTTACCATTTTTACTTCCCACCAAAATTTACTAGCCAAAGAGTCCATTTTGTTAATGATGCCGTTAGGGAAAAGAGAAAACCCCGTTAATTATGTAGGAATAGCCTACACCACCCGTCTTTGAGTAAACACTACCACTAACATGTGAAAGATAATTTTCCTTCCAACCTTTAATCTTCTTCCACTCTTTGAACACTACTTTATAAAAAATAGAAAATGAGAATGCAAATTTTTTATTTATGTTGGGTACTCATAGACAACGAGAGAAATAGGAAAATAGAGAAATAGGAACATTACACCATTAGGAAAAATATAAAAACATCGCACTCGTACTCAGAAGATGAAATCACAGTAAATATAAAAAATCAAAAAATGTTCATACCCCCATCTGTAAGTCAAGGAGGAAGAAGAGGATCTAAGATTAATGTTTTAGAGTGACGGCTGCTTCTACCTTTTTATACTATATGAATATATTTATCTGTATTGTATTGATAACTCTATTAATTGGTTTGTTTCTATTTTTGTTGTCATACCTAAAAATCAATATTAAGATATAAATTGTGACTATTTGAATACATTTTATTTGGACATTTTAAAAAAATTGTAGGAATACATTAGTTGATTTGAATATGATGGGTAGGATTGAATTTTTAATTGCTTTCAACTAATTTATTTTTTCTTCAATAAAAAAATTTAATTTATTTTTTTAATATTTTTAAATTATTGTGCAGGATACAAGTATCTTCTTTTAAGCGACAACAAATAGTATATAAAATTATCCAAAAAAACAAATTCATCGTTTTGACGAAATTTTAAACATCATTTAAATTTTTGCAATCAATTTTTGTGAATTTTTTTATAAAAAAATACAGTATTAACTTAACATGGATATATTTTATTGTATGTATCTTATTTACCAAAATTTTTAAACATTACATCATTAAAATTATATTTTAATTGAAATATTACACTCGAATATTTTTCCGTGCAGAGTACGAGTCTCAGACTAGTATATACACAAAAACATTGCAAATGTACTTATTGATTTACAAAAATTATTAAAGAAGAAGAAAAAGATAAATACGATAGTTTGTTAACTGAAATTTTCTATGGCAATCTTGGTTATCGTTCTTATATTCTTAATAGGTATTTAGAAAATTTGCATAATAGAGCTTTGCATCTTTCACATGTAATTTTTTGTTTTGATAAGGGCTTTTTTTGATGGGATTTGCATTAAAAAAAATATTGTTTATCATTGTTTGTTACCGTTTATAATAATCTTCGAAGTTAGATATTTTCTCCTTGCGCGTTTGAAGAAAACAAATGTGATTTATAAATTTAAGGAAATTTTATTAGAATGCAATAAAATATGAAATGTTATTATGAAGTATTTCATCTCAGGATAATTGTCACGCAAGAGAATTATGTCTTGAAAAACTATTATTTTTCATTTTCAATGCAATATTAACAATTTTTTTTTAAATATACTCTCTAATTAATACCATAGATATCACTCTCAAATTAATGTGATTTGAATTTATGACAAAGAAAATTCACTAGTGATTAATAGAAAGAATTTAATAAAATTACAAATTTTTTTATCATGTTTTTTTTTAAATCTTAAATATATATATATATATATATATATGTTTGATCTTTATAAGTTATTGTAATTTTTTATTTTAGTTCTTATAAATTTTTTTTATTTTAAATTCAACCCTATAAATTTAATTTAATTTTAAAATCGTCCATATTAGTAGTAAGTGTAATAAAAAACAGCAATGAAAAACGAAGAATGACAAAAAATAAACACGCACAAATTTATGTCAGGAAACAAAAATCAAATAAAAATATATATGTTTGGTTGCGTTTTTTATTTTTAATTTATTTTTGTTTGTCATCTTAATTATTTTTAACAGTTACTAACAATAAAGATAATTTTTAAATAAAATTAAACTTACAAAGTTAAATTTAAAACAAAAAAAAATTATAGAGCAGCAAATCAACAAAACGTTAACATCCAGAGATCCAATATACACTTAAGTTTTTTTTAATATGTATAAATTAGTCAAATGCATAGAGGTAGTAATATCGGATATATGTAATATACGGGAAATTTAATACTTTTTTTATTTCTCATATATATATATATGGCATATATATCAAAACATAGGAGTTTTATAGTTAAGATTAAAAAAAAAAAAATTACTTCAATTTTTGAAATGATCAAGTATCACTTAAAAAATGCTTAAACATGATATAGTTTTATAGTCAAAATTTAATTATATCACTATCTCCTTAGATTTTAAATTGAATATATTATTATCGATATTTTATTTTTTTTAGGTAAAAAATAATGAGTGATTAACAGAAATTATAACCTTTTTTTTCATTAATTTGTATTTAGTTTTCATTTTCAAATTAGAGAAATCAACGAAGATGAAAATATTCTAGCGGATGAAATTGCATCTCTTTTTAATTTGATGGTGCAATAATACTATGCTACGGATTTCTCGCTTCCCCTCTCCCTCGATTAGAAATTAGACAAATGAGAGTTATAAATTTATTTGATTCTCTTTTATATATTTTTGCATGAGCATTTAATCCTATTTGGTGAACTGTATGATTTTGCGACACTAGGATTATGTTGTAGTAGTTACACTATTAGAAATTAACGTTTTACCTGTGTATTTTTTCTGCAGATTTAAGTCTAAAATTCCGCAGGAAACACCATTACCTGCAAATTTACTGACGGTAATATTTTCACACGTACATCTTCTTGGATAATTGTTTTATAAGAATTTTCTAGGGAAAGTACCTGCGGATTAATCCGGAGGTAAATCTGCTACTAATATTTAACAAACTTACATTTTCTTACGCATTTTCACGCGAAACAATTCTACAATACTATTTCTACGAATTTATTTCAAATGTATTTCCGCAGGTAATGTCGCATTGATATCCGTAGGTAAATCTACATCAAAACTGTTTTCGAAGAAAAATCCGCAGAAAATATGATGCTGTTTTTTTTTATTTGTTTTTGGTTGATATGAAAATTTATATTATTATCAATACATTTTTGAATTATTTAATATAAGTTTTTTACTTAGAATATTATTGCAAATACTCTAAAACAATTTATATCATATTCACAAACCGTAACTAAATATACATATCATCACTAAACAAAATTAATTATAGTATAATCCAATGCACAAACCTGTTTTCAAAAAAATCAAGACACTTTAGCATGTAAACCTTCTAACATTAAAATGAGCAATAAGCAACAAAATGTAATCCAGTAAACTACTAGGCATGTTTGATGTACACTACAAACTGATAACAGCACCATGCAACATCAACAAATGCAACCCCGTTCATTTAAGAGGCTGATAACAGCACCATGCAGCATCAACAAATTTGTAACATAGTGCACACGATATCTAGTGATGATCACATCGCAGCCTGCAAGTAGATAGTAACAACATGTTATAAAATACCATCATGATATCAATAAAACCAATTGCTAACAATTATAAGAGGAAAATACTTCAAAAACTTGCCATAACCATCTATTCTGAAAAGCCCATCAGAGTTATGGTTAGTTTTGTTGGGACAAACCACATATGCTTGCAGTTTTTGAAATTTGAATAAGGGAATCACTAAATTGTTAGGCTAAATTAACACTAAACATGAATTCATCAGATAGCTATGCCCATTAATGTCGCCTATAAGATTAGAACAAAAATGTTTAAGCTTTAAATCTAATTGCTGCGTCTTTATTTTTCTGCTCCCCCTACCTCAAGAATAGATATTTGAAAAGAAAAAAACTTCTCTTTCAGGCAGTTAGCTTGAACTGCATAATCCTTTCACTAATGATTCTGTTATTATTCGTGCATTTGGGAAAGGACAGACATGGCTATAATTTATAGTACAAACTATTAAGTGCCGAAATAAATAGGGCTCCCAAGCTTCGACATAATATTTAAGCTTTCGAGTTGACCAATTGGTCTTTGATATTGTATACAAGTTCTCAAGTGTTTGACCTTTATGACCCGCATTGTTCTAAAAAAGTTGAGGGTCATAAAGGTAAATTTTGTTTGACCAGTTGGTCTTTCGCTTTCCTGAAAAGTGAAAGGCCATACATCATAAACTCTTAAAAATCCTCAAAGACATGCAAGAAAGTTAAAATGATAACAATGATAGATTGAAGTTCTATTCGTATTCCAATATTGTTCTAAAAAAACCTACACAAACTACATTTTTACATGTCATAAATCTAAATGTATATATACAAAATAAAATTCAATTTTGAAATATATATAGCATACCGAGAATGATTCCATGTGCACCACTGTAATAAAAGCATATCACTGTTCCATACCTCTCTTGTCCAGCTGCCATAAAAACTAAATATTAATTTAACTGCAACATGTCATAATGCAATGTTTCATATAAACTTACGGATGAAGAAAAATCATCGCTACTGATCATTGACAAGCTAGTGCTATCACAGATAAATGCATATTTCTTCAAGTACTTTCTATCAGTCAAAAGATGCTGATGTTGAGTTTGTTTACAAACTTGGGTTTGTAAGGTGCCACTTTTTGGTGGTACAATATCAGAAGAGGAAATGCAGTACATAAACTATTGACTAAGGCTAAACTATTTAAAAAAACTACTTTCTGAAGGTGCAAACACGAGAAGGGGGGTTGAATTGTGTTTGACTTAACTTAAAACTTTTCCTGTTTTAATACTTTCAAAACAAAACTTGATGTATAATTAAAACACAGTTAGCAGCGGATAAAAATAAAAATAAAAACTCACAGATTTTATACTGGTTCACCGTTAACGAGGCTACGTCCAATCCCTTCGCCTTGAAGGATTTCACTAATTCAAACTTGAATTACAACCTTGCTACTGACCCTCCAAGTCAGTCTTCTCAATAGTCTAACAATCCTAGACTTCTTGAGGAAAAACACCTCCTGTTCTTCAGCCAATCTGACACCCCAGATTGTAGAAGAAATCACAACACTATGAATCTAATTGCCAAGTAACGTGCTACCTCTACTGACTCCCACAGCTTGTAGACTCTACTTCAACAACTTAGATTTGACACAGTGGAACGAAAACAACAAGAGTACTTGCTTTAAAAACTGAGACTCAACAATTGACTTATATGAAAATTTGAGAGTGTTTGCTTTTGAAGTGTATGACCCTTTTGTGATTTTCGATACTAAGTAATCTGCCTTGTGCCTCCTTTTATAGATGCTGATTTGGGCCTCTTCCAATCCTTAAATTTGAGCTAAATATAGCTGGATTCTCTGTAAAAATATCTTGACCAATTGGGCTTTATTTAAATAAAAATCATATCTTTTTAAGCCTTAGATTTGTTTCATATCTTAACTGGCCAATCAAATCTGTGCATTGCTTCCCGCCACAGCTCCTAACTTCCATGCTACTCCAATTTAATTTATAACAAATCTTTTATAATATTTTGATAAAAATATCATGAGATCTTCACCATTAATTCCCATGATCAAATCTGCACCATTGGATCTTCATGCGATAGTCCACAGCTGGACCAGCTTGATTGCTATGCTATTGTCCTCTGAATTCGGCCATTCCTGGAACACACTTCATAGCCCTCTGATCTTCTGATTTCAGCCTTCCTGGATGTGCGCCTGATATGCTATGAACTTCTGGATTCGGCCATTTCTGGACTGCACAGCCTGTCCCTCTGATTTCGGCCACTTCTGGGCCATGGTCTGATTTTCTGATCTTGACCATCACTGGACTCAAAAAATTATTTCTGAACCATTGATCTGGATATTTTTACTCTGATCTGGACAGATTCTGGAATTTGGTTTGGAACAAACTGAAATAAACTTGATCAAAAAATATTTCAGTCTGGACATTTTACCTTTAATTTTGGACCAGGTCTGGGTTGATTCTGGAACTCATTTCTTTTGTTCTGGACTTAGTTCCATGCCCTAAATCATGCTATCTTATGGTCTGGGCCAAATCTGGATTGATCTTCATGTTTTGGACTCATAAACATACCTTCTGGTCAAGTCTGGAACAAGTCTGGGCTGTGTAATTTTTACTGCCAGGCCATCTTCTGGTCAGAATAACTTCTGGAATAAAATTGATATTTGATTCCTGTTTGTCTTGATCAACTCTCCTTCTGGCAGGCTTTCCAATGATATGATCCATGTTTCATTCTGAATTTTATTCCTTCTGATATAGGCCTGCAAAGTTATCTTCTGGTTCAGTTTAGTCATCCTGAAACATCTTCTGGAAATTCCAGAATTCATTTTCCTTTGATCTTCTGCTTCTGATTTCTTCAGTTTCTGATGACATTTAATTTAATGATTCAAGGTATAAAATAAGTTTACATTGAGTGCTTTTGTAAACATCAAAATCCTAAGTCTTAGAACCAACTTGGTTCCAACACTTTCTTCATTCATATTTCTTGTTAATGATTACATTCACCAATTCCTTACTTATATTATTGACATATTCTGACAAACTAACAAATGACTCGCCATAATGGATTTAGAAATTGGTGACTCGTCATCTAAAATATCTCATGGAACTTGGATCGAGGGCTTAACATATTTACGCCATAACATTTATGTTCTCAGCAGAGCAACATCTCGAGAAGTATATGTTAGACTCAAGGCTTACTCAAATTTACTTGATGTGGGCGTATTTGATGGCAAGTCCTTAAGGAACACAACCATGAGGTCTATTCTACTGAGACATGGTGAACAATACTGCAGATGAGTCCTACAGCCTTGCAGATTTTTCACAGCATATGCTCGAATTTATTTCAATAATATTTCGAGATTAGTATAGTTTTAAATGTATTAGTCTTAAAAATATTAGATTGCTAAAGCCTTCTGTAATCTTTGTTTGGGATTCACAGTGGGATTTGTTCAACGTCATCTCACCCTTCTAACATAGAACTAAAGCTAAAGCACATTATATTTTTCAATTTTGTTGTTTATGATTAGGTAATGGTGTAAATAAGACAAGGAACCATTTGAAAATTTTAGGTATCGAATAGAATTGCATCAGTACTATTCCTTATAACATTATCGAGAAATTTCTTCGCAAATAGATAAATGAAAATATGAAAGCAAAAAAACTAGAAAAACACCTACCTGTGTCCCAAATAGTAAGCTTCAAACTGCTGCAAAATCTCAATGTTATTCAATATGATCACTACCAATGTTATCATCCTCACTATCTTCATTCGTTTCATTGTTGGGTTGTGGTGATGAACTTGGACGAGAAGAAGATCCAACAAATCCCAAATGTTGCATGAGAAAGTTTAAATTTTTGTTGGTCTGGATCATCTCTTTTTCTTGTCATTGCAATTGTTGCTTCATCAATAAATTTTCTTGCTCTTGTCTTTGCAACGATTCATTCAAAACATGAACTTGACTTCTCATAGTATCAACCTCTAAATCATCAGAATGCATTGTTGATTGATTTGGAATCAAGGTTTTTGATATAGATCCAAGACCAAATATTCTCCCTTTTTTCTTCCCAACTACATCCACCCATATATCAATATCAGATGGCATGTCTTTGATCGGTTGACTATCAGCTTCATCCTCTCCCGAAACAAAAGTTGAAGCTTCAGACGACAACTCAATCTTTTTTCAACACCATCCATAGAATTGCAATTTCTTTTATTAATGTCAGATCTTTTTTTGAAATCAGAGGAATTCCAAATGGTCTTCAATTGTTCCCACATGCTCTCTCCCATCAAAGTTGGCTTATTTTCCAAATCTTTACGTGCATCTTGCATTAGTTGCGACATTTTAGCTGCACTCCTTTTTTCAAAGTTGTGTCGTACCATGTCGTTTAAATTTGGGGGCCATGCAAACCTTTTTTGTAATGGAAAAAATAGAATTAGTGAGAGAAGATGAACAAAAACGGAGGAACAAAACAGAAGCAATACGTACACACATTAGTCTAGGAATCTAGCTAAGAGATAAATTAAAAATCAAACAGAATTCAACAAATCAAAAGCAATACGTACAAAATTCTTTTCACACAAAATACTATTACTGCTACTTTGGGGTCTTACTCAATAGAAAATCCTTTAACACATCCATAATAGATCCAAAATCAGCTTTAATAGAAACAGGTGGATTAGCTTACCTACCCATACCAGGAATAGTTCCAGAATGATAATCAATCTTACTCTGTGCAAATTTCAAACCATGTGCAATACTAACAACCACAATCTTATCAGTACTTCCAATAACGCCAGAATTCCTAAGCTTAATCAAAGTCGTTAAAGCCCACACCATTTGAGAACAAGTAAACATCCCAGTTGAATCAACAAGTGACATTGCATCCATCAATTCCTTTACACTAGCTTCCTCGACTATCCCATTACAATTCTTCAAAGCAAACACTCCTAATTAAAATTGCAAGAAATATAAAAAACTCCTAAGTTGACTACTTGAGCTAGTCAGATATGGAGGTCATGCTGAGATGCTTCTTAATGAACTCGAACCTATCTTCTGGTAATGCCTTGGTGAAGATATCAGCCCATTTGATGATCAGTGTCCACAAATTGAATGCTTAAGGTTCCTTTCTGAACATGGTCCCTAATGAAATGGTGTTTTATTTCAATGTGTTTGGCTTTAGAGTGTAAGATAGGGTTCTTGGTTATGTTTATGGCTGAGGTGTTATCACAGAACAAGATGCAGTTGCCACTTATACTTTTCCTTTCCAGCTTGTCTCCAGCATAGTCGGAATCACAGAAACCTTTTAATTTGTAGGTGGGGGTTTTCTTGTATAACAAGGTACGGTTGGTGGTTCCTTTAAGGTATCTTAGAATTCTTTTGACAGCAGTTAAATGGGATTCCCTAGGGTCAGCTTGAAAGCGGGCACAGACACAAACACTAAACATAATGTCAGGTCTAGAAGCAGTTAAATAGAGAAGGGATCCAATCATACCTCTGTATGTTTTCTGGTCAGCCTTTTGGCTGGTTTCATCTTTCTCAAGTGAGCAGGTTGGGTGCATGGGGGTGGCCATTGGCTTACATTCACTCATTTTGAACTTTTTAAGAAGTTCTTTGGTGTATTTAGATTGGTGAATGAGTGTACCTGATTTGCCTTGGTGAATCTGAATTCCTAGGAAGAACTTAAGTTCTCCCATCATGCTCATTTGAAACTCCTTCTGCATTAGGTCAGAAAACTCTTTGCACAAAGTGCCATTAGTGGATCCAAATATGATATCATCAACATACACTTGGATAATCAGAATATCAGTTTTAATAGATTTCCTAAACAATGTATTATCAATCTGACCTCTATTAAATTCATTCTTAAGCAGAAAGTTACTAAGTCTGTCATACCATGCCCTTGGTGCTTGTTTTAAACCATATAGAGACTTTTTAAGTTTGAAAACATGGTCTGGAAAATCAGAATTTTCAAAACCAGGGGGCTGTTTGACATAGACTTCTTCACTTGTGTAGCCATTTAAGAATGCACATTTAACATCCATTTGATACAACATTATATCATGATTAGCAGCAAATGATAAGAGAATTCTAAATGCTTCTAACCTGGCCACTGGAACAAAAGTCTCAGTGTAATCTATACATTTCTGTTGACTATATCCTTGAGCTACACCTTCACCCTTTTCATTGACTTTGTCTCTGAATACCTACTTGGTTCCAATAATGTTTTTGTTTGGTCTGCATACCAGATCCCAAACATCATTCCTTTGGAATTCATTAAGCTCTTCTTGCATAGCAAATATCCAACCTTCCTCTGCCAAACCTTCATCAACATTGCTTGGTTCGCATCAGCTTCTGGTTCTGTAACAGCTTCTGATTCTGATAAATTAGCTTCTGGTTCTTTCTAGGTACTTCTGTTTCTTGTGCTTCTGTTCCCTGCACTGTTTTTATCTTGCTTTGATTTGTTAAGATCAAGCAGTTTGTCATATTACATAATGCAAATTAAATAAGGTAGAATTTAACTCAATACAACCAAACCATTCGTTCTGCTTCTGCTTCTGCTCCTTTTGGTTCTGATGAGCCTGTACTATCTTTATCTCGCTTTGTTTTGTCAAGCAGTTTGTCATATACCATAATATAAATCAATTAATTTAAAAATGAACTTAGTTCAGCCAAACTATTAATTCTACTTCTGGTGGTTTCTGTTTGTTTTTGAGACCACTGGAATGCTGTTTCTTCTAAGTGTTCAACTTGGGTGAATCACCTGGTTCCTCTGACAGTTTGAAGACCTGCAGAATGCTTATCTAGCTTTGATTGGTTAAGATCAAGCTTCTTGTTATCACAGTAAACATAAATATAAAATAATAATAGTATTTACAGCAAGATGTAGCCTCGGTTTTACTCTGAAAATCCTCTTGCTTCTGATTTTCAGATTCCTAATCTATATGTTCTGAGATTACATGGTTTGGATGAGGGAATTTGAATTCCCTTCCAGGTTTGTAGTCTTCACTGGAGTGTTTGAAGAACTCTCTTGATTCTGATTCTTTAATTTCTGCTTTGGCACATACACCATGTTCCTCTGGTGATTCTGGAACTTATGGTGATTCTGGTAATCATACTGATTATGATAATTAAAGTAGTTCTGATGATCATACCTCACCCTTTGATACTGATACCTGTTCAGGTTCTGGTTCTGGTTCTGGTACTGATTCTGATTCTGGTTCCAGTGTTGATTCTGGTTCCAGTTTCTGTGCCTCCAGTTCTGGTTCTGGTTCCAGTGTTGGTTCTGGTTCCAGTTCCTGTACCTCTGATACTGGTTCTGGTTCCAGTTCCTGTTCCTCTGATACTGGTTCCAGTTCTGATTCTGATTCCAGTTCCTGTTCTGATTCGTGTGATATCTTTCATATTTCCTGTTCCTCCTATGATTCTGGTTCTGGTTCCGATTGTGTTGACAAGTTCTTCTTCTACCAGAGTCACTTGGCTTCGGTTTGGTAGATATTGGAACATAGACTTTCTTCTGCTTGTGCGTTGCCATCATCCATTGTCCAGGCACCATTGTTGGTGTCTCTTTCTGGTTGTTCAAAATATCTGCAACATAAACAATTTGTTCTTTTGGTACCCAGAACTGATTGGGTCCAGGTTTGTTAGTTGTAACAGCTCTCTGATCTTGTTCAGATTTTACCATTGGACAAGATAATTCAGAGTGACCTTTCTTGGCACAAACAATACACAAAACATCAGAATGAACAGCTTTATTTTCAGTAATTGTTTCTGTAAAACCAAGACCTCTTTTTCCAGAATTACTGTTTCCATAAATCATAGATGCATATTTACTTCTTTCCATTCCATTGGAAATAAAGTTTTGAAAAACTTGCTCATGCATATCAGATTTACAAACAGTTTCAGAAGTGGAACAATTATTACTTTTCAGAGTTTGGTTTTCAGACTTGAGTCTTGCAACTTCAGGTTTAAAATCTTTGTTTTCAGTTGCATACTCAGAATTTCGATTCTTTAAAACTTGGACTTCTTTGGTTAGATTTTCCTTATCTTCCCTAAGATTTTTCAGTTTTAAAGACCTTTTATTGTTTGCATTTAACAAGTCTTTTAAAGTCTCAATTAATTCAGATTTAGACAGATCAGAAAATACCTTATTGTCTTCATCTTCTGACTCTGTTTCAGAGCTTGAGCTGTATTCAGAACTTGAGTAGGTATGAGCCATCAGAGACAAAATTGTTTCCTCTTATGTGCTTCCAGACTTGCTTGAATGACTTCTTCGATCATTCTTCCTTCTGCCTGCTTTCCTTCTGGAATTCGTGCCTTTATGGGGTCCAGAAGCAGACTTAATGTGAGCCATCTTTGCTGTTTCTGCCTCTTCTTCATCAGAACATTCTTCCTCTGATTCTGATACATCCCAGGCAGCCATCAGACCTTTCTTTCTGTATCTGGAACTCTTCTTGGTTTGTTTGCCTTTATGAGGTTTAGAAGCAGACTTGATGTGAGCCATTTTGCTGTTTCTGCCTCTTCTTCATCAGACGATTCTTCCTCTGATTCTGAAACATCCCAGGCAGCCATCAGACCCTTCTTTCTGTATCTGGAATTCTTCTTGTCCGGTTTGCCTTTTTCCAGATTTGGACATTCTGACTTGATATGTCCAGGTTCATTGCATCCATAACAAACAATATTCTTCTTGTCAGAATCTTCCTTATCCTTGCTGTTATGTTTCTTTCTGAAGTTTCTTTTCTTCCTGTTTTCCCAGATCTTAACCATCTTTTTGGTTAAGTATGCCATATCATCACAATCACTATCACTATCCTCTGATTCTGATTCTGCATTAGCAGCTTTTTTCTGTTTCGATTTCAGAGCCAGATTTTTCTTCTTCTTAGGTTCATCTTCTTCAAGTTCTATTTCATGAGACCTAAGTGTGCTGATTAGATCTTCCAGCCTCAATGTACTCAGATCCTTAGCTTCCTGAATTGCAGTAACCTTTGGTCTCCACCTTTTTGGTAGACTTCTCAGAATTTTCATGACATGATCTTCAGTGGTATAGCTTTTGTTTAATACTTTCAGTCCTGATACCAAAGTCTGGAACCTGCAGAACATTGTGTCAATGTCTTCATCCTCTTCCATCTTGAACAGCTCATACTTTCTGACCAATATGTTAGCCTTTGTTTGTTGAACCTGCTTGGTTCCTTCATAGGTCAGAACCAGACTATCAAATATACTCTTTGCTGTTTCTTTATTTGTGCATCTATCAAATTCCTTGAATGTGATTGCACTGACCATCATGGTTCTGGACTTGTGATGTAGTCTGTGTAATCTGATCTGATCTGGTTTCGTATCAAACATATCCAGTTTCTTAGTTGGATCTTCTGGATCAGTAGGAGCAGTATATCCTCTGATTATCATCTTCCATAGTTCAGGATCTTGAGATATGACAAAGCTTCTCATTCTGTCCTTCCAATACTCAAACCTTTCTCCATCAAACAATGGTGGTCTGTTGATGTTGTTTCCCAATTCTTCTGCCATATTGAACCCCTTGGACCTTTCCTCAAACACAGTTAAGTGCTCAGCCTTGAGACCGAGCTCTGATGCCAATTGAAGGTGCAAACACGAGAAGGGGGGGTTGAATTGTGTTTGACTTAACTTAAAACTTTTCCTGTTTTAATACTTTCAAAACAAAACTTGATGTATAATTAAAACAGAGTTAGCAGCGGATAAAAATAAAAATAAAAACTCACAGATTTTATACTGGTTCACCGTTAACGAGGCTACGTCCAGTCCCTTCGCCTTGAAGGATTTCACTAATTCAAACTTGAATTACAACCTTGCTACTGACCCTCCAAGTCAGTCTTCTCAATAGTCTAACAATCCTAGACTTCTTGAGGAAAAACACCTCCTGTTCTTCAGCCAATCTGACACCCCAGATTGTAGAAGAAATCACAACACTATGAATCTAATTGCCAAGTAACGTGCTACCTCTACTGACTCCCACAGCTTGTAGACTCTACTTCAACAACTTAGATTTGACACAGTGGAACGAAAACAACAAGAGTACTTGCTTTAAAAACTGAGACTCAACAATTGACTTATATGAAAATTTGAGAGTGTTTGCTTTTGAAGTGTATGACCCTTTTGTGATTTTCGATACTAAGTAATCTGCCTTGTGCCTCCTTTTATAGATGCTAATTTGGGCCTCTTCCAATCCTTAAATTCGAGCTAAATATAGCTAGATTCTCTGTAAAAATATCTTGACCAATTGGGCTTTATTTAAATAAAAATCATATCTTTTTAAGCCTTAGATTTGTTTCATATCTTAACTGGCCAATCAAATCTGTGCATTGCTTCCCGCCACAGCTCCTGACTTCCATGCTACTCCAATTTAATTTATAACAAATCTTTTATAATATTTTGATAAAAATATCATGAGATCTTCACCATTAATTCCCATGATTAAATCTGCACCATTGGATCTTCATGCGATAGTCCACAGCTGGACCAGCTTGATTGCTATGCTATTGTCCTCTGAATTCGGCCATTCCTGGACCACACTTCATAGCCCTCTGATCTTCTGATTTCAGCCTTCCTGGATGTGCGCCTGATATGCTATGAACTTCTGGATTCGGCCATTTCTGGACTGCACAGCCTGTCCCTCTGATTTCGGCCACTTCTGGGCCATGGTCTGATTTTCTGATCTTGACCATCACTGGACTCAAAAAATTATTTCTGAACCATTGATCTGGATATTTTTACTCTGATCTGGACAGATTCTGGAATTTGGTTTGGAACAAACTGAAATAAACTTGATCAAAAAATATTTCAGTCTGGACATTTTACCTTTAATTTTGGACCAGGTCTGGGTTGATTCTGGAACTCATTTCTTTTGTTCTGGACTTAGTTCCATGCCCTAAATCATGCTATCTTATGGTCTGGGCCAAATCTGGATTGATCTTCATGTT